>OY720644.1:4771993-6014493 GCA_963169105.1 Ceriagrion tenellum
GGGAGGGTTTGAATGGTTTAGGGGTGTCCTTTATATAACAGATCGCCCGTCTCCTGCGTGCATTTTCGTTTCCCCCGTTACATTAAATTCCGCGCGTATCTTCCAGGCCCTTCTCCACTTCACACCTTTCTTTTCACGAGAGAAAAGAAAGAGGGAAGGAGGATGATAGGAGAAAGGAAGGGATCGCGAGAGACGAAGAGAAGAAAACTCGGGCGAAATCCCAATTCGCCACATCCCACGCACACCCACATTCTCTTCCTCCTTCCAAAGGGCTCTCCCAACGCAAACTTCATTTTCGCGAGGAATAAGGGAAGCCCCCCAGGATCCCAGTGTCCATCCTCCTATCCTTTCACGGACTTTCTCACGGACCCACCCCTCTCCCTAATCCTTATCCAACGTGTCCCCACTCGCAGCTTCCTAATTCGTGTGAGCAGTAGTGTTATCAACATAGACACCCGAAATTAAACTATAATCTTTCAACTTTCCTTCCTCCCAGATTGGATTTAATTCCTCTCACTTTAACCTTAACAATTAATTAAGAGAGTATCTTTATCATAATATCGTTCACTTAAGCAAATTTACCCATGTACCAATTGGTACTGCTGACTACCAGTGGGGGAATACATACATTGACATATTTTCATGTATTTGTATTCCTTAAAAGTGATTTTATGTAAAATATAAATTGATCCAAACATTTTATCTGACATACTTATTCTTAAAACTACCTTTTTTAGCTTTTCATTCCAAAGCTACTTCAAGTCTGTGAATAGATAGAACTATTATATTTTACACGGGTATGAAATGCTACCAACAGTTTTATTAGTTGCGACAAGAATTAAAGCTTTAAAAAACCTTTCTCGTTATTATCATAGTAATTAAAAAAATTTCATCGTTAGGGAATATATCTTAGCCTATCACAGTAAGTTTTGATTATCAATCTAAGAAACCTAACGAATGATTCATATAAATCGTTGAATTACCTCTCATTTTGAAATATATTAGAATTTGAGAACAGAAATATAATCTTTGTGAGATCTGAAGACCAGCATCTGTCTTAAGATATATGAGTCATCTATCAAGGTTGAATTTTTTTTTTGATCTTTCTGTCATCTTCTCAATTGTATCAGTCAAAGGAAATCATACCAAATAACACCGAGAGTGTACTCTCTTCCGATGTTGGTCAATTTGCACATTACGGCTATTTGTCCAAGTGATTGTTCGACGTCTACCGACCGTATACACTATTTTAAACCAATCTGCTGGAATATCACGGAGAAGTTGCCGTTGGTGAGATGTTCATAGTTCTAGTTTCCAACACCGAAGGAGTTCCTCAGATAAAATACCAGCGGATTGTAAAACATTGGGTGCCGAGTGATCGGCTAATTCAAGTACTCGGCCCGTCAGATGGGATGCATTAGGTGGATTGAGCGGTTATCAAGAGTGATTCTCCGCACATTTTAATAACCTTTCAAGTACGTCAAAAACGTTCTAGGAAAACACTTCTCTTAAGTACATCCGCGTTGATAGTGCACATAACCACACATATTGTGACATAAATGGTAAAATATTTCTATTTTATAGTTTTCATCTACATTAAAGCAATGTGGATTCACATAAAAACGATGTAAATTCACGGTGCAGAATTCCAAATTTAGGTGAAAGTCATATGTAAATAAAGGTATTAACTCGGCATGATACCTTGAAACTTTTAAAACCATTAGTAAAATATGAAGCGCATTATTTAATGGTTTGGTAAATGGGATCGGGTTGTTGTGGTGGCCGCCAGACTACTGGCTGGAGTAGAGTACTCATCTAACCACACGGACTGCCAGGTTTCAAATCCCTGCAGAGGAGGATGTTTTTCAGAGTAAAACCCCTTTACTTAATTTTCTTATGGAGGGAACTCCAGTTGGATAATACGTTAAGGCCGGGATCCCTTGGTGCCTTTCATTACTAGCAGGCTAATGCCGACGCCGGGTTTCCATCCACCCTTCCTCCCTAACCTGTCTCCTATGGGGCAAATGACCTTAGTTGTCGGTCGTCTACCCAAATATCTATCCAATTCAATGGTTCGATAAAATTCCGGACAAATGTGATCAAATTGTTTCAATACATATTTTTAGCACCGTAAGGCTGCGCATTAAAATTGCATTATATTGCCAAGAAAAAGTCAGTAACATTCAATTTTTCGACTTTTATTCCTGCATACTGTTAAGTAGTACAAATATGCTAAGTTTCTTTCATAGCCATTCCTTACTAACCTGTCTTTAATGGAACACAATGGGTTATAGTAGGGTTTTATCATTTCGCCACTTTTTGTCCGGTGGACGACAATAGACGATCGAATCAACAAGCGGCTAGGCGACATTGTCGTCAGTTATGGCTGCTGAAGCAGACGAGGTACCCATCCCGAATCAAGATCAGTACCGTATTTACTATATATTTCATTTGTCGTCGCAGCGCTTTCGTCCATATCTAGTATTGTTTAGAATGTGAAATAAGTGATAAATCCGAAATTTGGTGATCATCGGAAAAAAACTGGCGAAATGATAATGCCTACTATAACCGCATACTGCCCTGTGTTATATATTGGCCTCCTAAAACTATTCAACCAATCTTCTGGAATTTCATTCTCCAAAAGCCAACAACTCTCCAAGACATAGCTAACTGAAGGATAGAAATGTCCCATTTTAATTGGAAACACAGAACTCCTTGCTTCCACTTTTTCGCAACGGAGTTATATCTTTATCATGGAATGCGCTCGTTTATATTTATTCCAACCTGATGATAAATTTAGAGGTTGATGAAAAAGTGGTCGAAGTGGATGAGGAGGTGAGGAATTGGGAAAAAATGAAAACGAAATTTGGATCTATTTCAACTCAATATTCGTCATAGGGAACAGGTGATGCAGAGGTGAGGGAAATAATGGCACGCAAGTCACTTCATAGCCGTAGTAACCGACTGAGGTTCTTCAACAAAATTGTAAGATATATCAAGTAAATTTCTTCAACAATAAGTAACAGTAATTCAGTGTCTTGTCCCATTCCATCATTTCCGACCTTTTTTCTTCTTTCTTCCCTAAACCCTTTTCCCTCATCCCTTATTTTCCGAGGCCTCCGCGTGCTGAGGCGGGAGGGGGCGGGAGGGAGTGGTGGCAGGGGGTGAGGGAAAGAAGGAGCGCATCGAGGTACTCGGTTGCCTGCTCCGCCTCACACACTGTCCCGTTTAAAAACTCCCATCCCCTGCACCGTCCACCCACCCGCCCGCCCCTTCAGGGGGCTTCAGCTTGGCATGCGAGGATTTACGGTGGGCATTTCACGCCGTGAGGAACAAGATAGGGTGAGGTGGGGGGGGGGAAGGAAGGGGTTTCAGGGTCTCGGGACGCGTGCGCCCCAGTCTTATACCCTTAACGCCCCCGGGGTGCCTAAATCGCCGGGAAGGGTTTGGAGGGCGGGGGTGGGCCCAGAGGGTTGACGGCAAGAAATTAGAGCAAAGACAGAGGCGAAGGATGTGAAGCAGGATGAGCGACGACGGGGGTTGGGAAAATACTTAGGGAAGGACTAAATGAGGAAGGAGAGGTGCGAAAGGAATATACGATAAGTCAAGATGGCGGAGCAGTGAGCACACACACCGTAAGATCCTTCATGGCAATCAGGCGGATGGATTACTTGCTTCCCATTCCAAGGGCCCGAGATCGAACTCCCGGCATTAGAGGAGACTTTACAGTTACTACTAAAAACCCCAGGAATTGGTGCACACCGAAGAGTTCGAAAACGGTGGTTTGGATCTATAGTGCTTATTCATTAACTTTCTACCAACTTTATTTGACAAAAATATTCTCTTAGAAAGTAGAGAAAACATGGCACTTTTCTCACAACAATTTTATATGGTACTTAATCTCATACCTAGGCTACATCCACCCAAAGAGCAATAATTTAAATTATATTGTATTAATAGGAAAAATAAAGTTTACGTCTCAGGAATATAAACTAAGACCCAAAGAACTGCCATAAATTCGGCAATATTTCAATAAGTTCATAATTTGTCGAGATTTGGTGTCTTATAAGTATTCCTTATTGGTGAGTCATGTGGAAGACATTTTGACTGCACTACATCGTCTGTTAGATGACATGTAAAACTATGCACACCATGGAGTCATTTTTATTATTTTAATTATCAGAATAGCGTTTCATAAAAGTGAGAAAATAACTGCTTTAAATGAACGTAACAATTTAGTGCCAAGTGTTAAGTGAATGAGTGGGCGAATGTATTTAGATTTCTCTTTGGGAAACGATATTATTACGCTAGAAAAATGCTTACTGTAAGAATAGTCAATAGATGAAGACAATTCTTTCAAATATTTCATTCTTACGTTACTAATGACGTCCTAGGCACGTCAGGATTCAAACTTTAGACTCTAGGCAAAGAGTAGTTTGCGAATTCCAACTCATAATGCCTCTGCAAATTTCAATAATAGCATACTGTGGATATATGTTGAATGTACAAAATATGGAGGTGCTTTAAATTGAAATTAGTGCTTATTTGGATTTCACAGTATTTAGTATCCAGTGGAATTCAAAGGCAACAGTGGCTTACCACCATGACAAAGAATAAACTACGGGGATTTGAATGCATAAAAGACTGAATGAAGAAGGAGAAGCCGAAAGGGAATACTAAGTCAAGAAGGAAGCGGTGAATCTCTTGTAAGTTTGAATTTGAGGTTAAGATGGATCGGTCCGAAGAATTTGAATCTTTTATGTTTCATTATGTTTACTTTACTCCAAAGACTGTAGGGTAGGAATATTTTTCTTAACATATCCAATCAAGCTTGGATGATATGCTATCTGGATGAGTTTCAGGAAGCTTAACAGTTTTGCTTCTACTCTATGGATCATATCTAATTAATAATGACTTTAAAATTAGCTACAGAAAGGGGTGTCATGGTGATAGGGAGTCTATGAGCTGTCTTCATATTCATAGAGAGGGATTAGATATCTGTTACTATATTATTTACTACAGCAGTATATACAAGTAAATATGGGTGACATTTACGGTCATAAGTTTATGTAGTGTTAAACCAAACATAACTTAAATAAATCTCCAGCCTATCTGATAAAATTTACCCTGCCAGATCCAGAAATGTATTTTCGTGAAAAATTCAATTATAGTGAAGTAGTCGATTTAAAATACCTTGGTTAAATTTTTGTGGCATCATTTCTAGAATAGAAATACGGAGACAATTTAGGAAAGACTATTTTTTTAATTTGTGACTGCTTTAAAATTGATTAATTGCATTTATGTGAAGAGAGGTTGGTTCAAAGGAATAATGTGTAACACATACTTTAATGTTTTCCTTCTTTCAAAAATGCTTTCGAATGAAATGGAAAATTATATTGAACTCACAATCGCTTTCGAGGAACTCAAACTGCATCGATGGCAATGCTGTTAAAAGTGATCAAGGTTTCTCTAACGAAGACGAGTAAAGATTGGCGTATTGAAGCGTAAATAACACAGTTATTTCAACCACTGTATGAAAGCAAGTTGGGTTAGAGCAGCACATTTGTTTTACAGCCACAAGTGGCTACATAACTTTTCCATCCGTCTCAAGATCTTAGTTTGTTATTTTATCTTCTCCGCATACAAGCAGCCCATACATGGAAGTAAAAGCATGCATATATGCCAAAGTGTCATACCAAAATACTTTTGAATCAATAATACAAAAGAAATAAATGATAGGTAATCCTTAAAGAACAACTTCAGCGGTTTCTCCATATTTATCCTTAAATGTATGCGTTTTCATTACTGTTGTGCAATGCGTGCAGTATTCTCTCAGGAGCTTTTGATAAATTCACAACGGGCCATCCTCCACAGCGATCAGCTTTGCCTTTGTTTTGCCCCATTTCACGGAGAACGAGAGAAAGAAAAATATGAACCATTATCCACAAATCATTGATAAAGTTCTTGTATTGCTAATTTAGTGTGGATATAAAAAGAAAACACTGCGGGTCAAATTGTGATCTCGCTACATATGACGTATTGTCATTGGTTTCCAATCTCACATTGCGAATGACGATTGTCTCGCCATCGTTGTTACTGAAGTTCTTTATTTCTCTGCGCAGAGGAAAAAAAACTAGTGCATCGAAAGTCTACTTAAAGATCTCACCTTGCGATTCACAGCTTGTGTCACTCAATGCCCAAGCAATGGATGCATCAGAAACACAAGCATAGAGCATTTCACCTCATAACTATTTTAATTTGCGCATAGCACGGAATCATGAACTTCCGATGATCTGAAGCTCGCGTATGCATTAAAAATCATCTTCAAATCATTTAAAAAGTGTTTATGCGTAATTTACTCTTTCAGGGCATCACAAAATCGATAGACATGTACGCCCCAGCCAGCGATCAAAGATGACGAAGGAACTCCGATGGTTTCCTGTCTCCCAAATCCACCAGCACAATAGTTGTCGAATGCACTCCTCAGGAGACAATGAATATCGGCTGGTAACGGCTGCTTTGAGAGCTTCGTATTGGCCAGTTACGGGGGGATTCATGATGATATCCTCAACTCTATCAATGTATCGACTGCCCAATTGAGCAGCCACGTTCGAGAACTTCGCGACAAATGAAAGAAAGCTGAAAATTTGTAGACTACTCACGCAACAAACTATGAGTTAACATTTTAACATAAAAATAATCACGAAATAAATTAATAAATTCAATCTCTAAAATATGCTGTATTTCACTCAATCTCACAGGCATAATAAATACACCAATAAAAATGTATGGTGGCATAAGACAATTACACTGACCTGCGAATTTAAATTTTCCGAACATTCTTTACTTTTAAACAATGGTAACATTAATTGTAAATAATAACAAATACTAACTATCTTTTACATTCACGGCATAGTTGCGCAAGGTGCGGCTGCAAAAAGGGTCTTATATTTCCATTGGAAATATTTAGAGGTCCATTAGTCACTCATTGATTAATAGAACATTAACTTAATCTTTTACAGTGCAATTACTTCAGTTAGAGCAAGACTTTAACGAATCTCAGGCAAATAGATGCAAGTGGTGTCACGTTAAACGTTATAAGGCTTATATACTATGGCCAAGTATTTTTATTTAGTAACTAACGGAAGGTACACGTTGAAATTCAACGGTTGTGATAAACAAACTTACTAAATAATGATAGCAATCGAAATATATCGATAGATATCGCGCACAATGTATTTCTTATGAATTTTATTGATTCTTCTATCTCAACTGATACGTTCTGGGCCTATATCCACCAAATACATATCCATATGAGGTTCGGCTTCAACAATGCTATCGGTCGTCAAGGGGACAGCGTACCAAAAAACGATTAATTTTCAGCAATTTTATGATTGATTTTTCAAAATTCAAAGTAAATCATTTCGAAAACAAAACTTGGTTACAAAAACAGAATTTTTATTTATTTTTCTTTCCATAAGTCTTCGTCGCGACTTTGTAAAACCATTATTTCTAATTTAAATATGGAAAAGAAAAAAGGTCCGCATGCCAGAAAAACGAACTTTACATGTTTCTCTTATGGAAACGCTTTTACTCGTCGGGAGTCAAACCGGAGACCATTAGGTAAACAAAATGTAGCCATAAACCTTTCGAGTGACATAATGAAGCACGATACAAAGTTTTACATCATTCTGTACAGTGGTTTGGTAGTTACAAGTGACCACATATTCATACATTCCTTTCTATATATAAGATTTAGTTTTATCAGCGTTATTTCCAATGATACTGAATGTAAGGTTGGATACAATTCTGGAGAAATATTTTATATCAGTCACAAGAACCGTAATTACTGAAAGCGAGGATAGGCACGTTTGAAGTATTAAAAAAAGAAGGCTACTGAGAACACTGCACTCAAACGAGCCTAAAACTCTCTACAAAGCACGTCTAATAAGTTGGGCGCCTTATAAACTCCCCTCCAGAGATGCGACCCGAGTGCCGATCACAATCTTCCTCGTGAGGAAGAAATATGCGGATGGCATTGCTTCCCAAACGATATTCTCCCCTTGGGTCCAATCCGGAGCTTGCCATAGCGCGAGCTCTCAAAACTTGCTGGCATAACCATATTTGAGATAAAGGCCCTTCCTTCGGCAAAATTAGTTTCAACCACGCGACCCTTTAAGGTGCAAGATTGGCGCCAGAGTCACTCACTATATTGTGAGTGGAGGGGAAAATAGGGGAATGGTTCCCCCGACACTTCTCCTTCAGCATCCCAGCCACCTATTCCCTTAAAAGATTCTCACATTACTGTCCCACCACCCCCCTAAATCCCATTCTCCATCACTCAGTCCTACAGTGCCCCCACTACAATCACTCCCTCACACACCTCGACGAGGTTTTCTATAATGAACAAATTTACTCAATACCGTTCCTCATTTCAAGATATGGGTATAATTTTTGATTTTTTTTACCAGACACATGACCTTGGTGGTATCTCTTGTCAGTATATAAAATAACGTGAGATGATGTTTCACAGATAATAAATGGAACATTTGTATAATAATAACTCCAATCACACTTTTCCACAAATCAATGAAATAGGACTATTGTTGCTCTTATAATGACGAACTTCCAACACATAAAGCCTGAATCTGTTGAACTTATTCGGAACATTATTTCAAGTAATGTCGTACGCAATTGTTTCACATTTATCCACTCACTTGAATCGTCTCAAAAATAAAATCACAATCACAGTAAAGTCCTTACGAACAGATTTCCACTGTTAAGTTTTATGTGAATATTTTGGTCACTCGAAACCATCAACTTATCTTTTGTCTGAATGCATATTTTTTGATACTGATAAAAGTATCTGTACCACGGAAAAATATGCTCCGATAAAAACATATATCTGGCATTTAGTCTAAGTACGCTAACAAGATGCGAGATGCGAAGATAATAACATTTGGATAATGTAATAGGAAGTAGAAAAAATAAACAGAGACGAAAGATAAACCGAAGGAGGGAAGAGTAAATAGGAAGTAGTAGGAAAGAGAAGGTGAAGACAGAAAGAGAACAGTGCTAGTTTGATGTAATGTGCACGAAAAAATGCACGTAAATGTGAATGCGAAAAAAGGAATCAAGAAAAACTCGAAGTAATGAATAGTCACAGAAAATAGGAATACAAGGATTAAGAAAAGAGTAATAAATAATGAAAGAGAAGAGAGAACATAAAAAAGGGGATCATGTGAAGGGAATACAAAGTAAGAATGTAATAAGCAAGGTAAAGATTTGGAGACGATGTAGGGGCACCAATATTTGCGAGTATGAGGAAGCTAAGAATACGGTTTAAAGAACATAGAGATTAAATCGGGATAAAGGGAAGAAGCAAGGACAGAATAAGGTCAAAGAAGGAAGGACGGGTAAAATGCGGCACAAAGGGAAGTGGAAACTAAGAGGGAATGCAGCGGACAACTCAAAGAGAGCATGGGAGAAGGAAAGCCAGCCAGAGAGCGGGATAAGGTAGGTAAGAAAAGGAGACGATAAACAGAAGAAGGAGCAATGTGGGAAGAGTGGAGAGTGGTAGGTAGGGGGGGGAGGGAAGAGGGTAGAAGAAGAACAGGAGTGAGGATGGGAGGAGACCTCCCACCACCTTAAATAATTGAGATAAGGAAGTATGCAAGGGCGAGGAGGTGTAAATGAGAAGAGTTTTTGGAGTCGGAGGGAGACGGGAGGGGGTGGGAGGGGGAGTTGGTGTGGGGATTGGGTGATAAAAAGGAGAAGGGGGAGGAAGGGGGTGGTGGTGAACACCAGGAATACGGTGCCCCAGACCCGCCTACTCCCTCGAACGAGTGACTCTCCGCCTTGGCGCACACACGCGGAGCAATGAAGTTCACCACATGTGGAGAGCCGGGTGCGCGGCTCTTAAACACGCTGGGGTAGGGAGGGAGTGGCTTTAATTATGCCGCCATCCCCTCCGTTCCATCCCCCAACCTCTCCTTCCACCCTTGCACATTTCTCTCTTTCTCGCAAGAACAGCCCCGTGGCCTCACCTCCCCTTCGCTTACTCAGTCAGCCTCTCCTGCACCCACGGTCGTCCTCCCGCATCTTCCCGCACCCGCTCATCCCTCTCTCTCTCTCATCCACTCTTAGAACTCACGCCTCGCAAAATTCGCGCGCGACAACGTACATATGTCCTCCCCCGGCCTTGCGTCGCATACCTTTTCTAATTCTATTTCTAGCAAATTAAGCTCCTGCTATGAGTTCAAGCGTCTTTTCTAAGAGAGAGGTTTTTTCAATCTGCGACTTGTAATCCCAATACATTTGGTGTAATAAAATCAACTCACTACTTAAGGCGTCGTCGACCCAGGTAGTATTAAAGATAATGTATTAATTAAGAATATTATACTGAATATCGTGAAATTATACCTAGTAAGCCCAGTGCCACAGCTAGTTCCCTGTTTACACATTTCTGAAGAGTCTCCTCTTTGTAAACGATAGTTTCATACCTCACTCGGTGGAATTCCTTGATATTATGGATAGAAGGATTGACTCTGCAATTCCACATTGTAAACGATTTATTTACGACCGGTTTCGCCGCAGTGCAGCATCATCAGGTACACAGACATTCGCATATGTCATGCGTGCCTGATGATTCTGCACTGCGGCGAAACCGGTCGTAAATAAATCTTTTACAATGTGGAATTGCAGAGTCAATCCTTCTATCCCCGAGTCTCCTCTTGTTAGTAGAGATATTTAGATAAAGCTTAGTTTTTGCATTTTCCATGATTATACCATATTTTTACAAGTATTTACAGCTTTCTATTAGAATCATCAGTTTCCAGCCGGAGTACTCAGGTATTGATGCTCCAGTGAAAGTGTTACCAAACTGGAGCATCTTTGATGGGAGATCTTTTACTCGTACACGCAAGCGAAACCAGACATCAGGACATGTTTCTCACGTTTTTCCCTCGTAAATACCGGCTATGCGTTATTCCATGTAATATCACAGGGCTTTTTCCCTCTTCATCTCTGATGCCGTTTAATCTCTCATCTAATCATTGCTGGAATTTTTGCCTTCAGACATGCGAAAAATAGCTTTAAAAAATTCACAACCGTTGCTACGTTACGGCATAACCTCGTTTTATTAGTTGATAAGAACCATGGGTTGCGTTGGTGGTGATATCTCCGCACCTAATTTCCCAACATGGTCGAGCTACATGTCATTTACATCTACTATCTACATTTTCAAAGTTGTTTAACAAATCCTAGTTGCTTTTTCATGCACTTGTACACGCGGTGGTAAATGACTCTTTGAAAGCGTACGTACCCGCTTTTACCTTTCTCTTGCTCATTTACGTTTAGTTCTATTCATTCAGAGTGGGAATAATGATACATTACTTCGAATTGCCAAACTATTGCTATTGAAATAGATATTCGTACATAGACAAGCTAACGCAGTAACGTAGCTTTCATTTGAACTTCTAATAGGTGAGGAAAAGTTTCCTATGACATGATTGAATTGCATTGAAAATTACACCAAGGTTAGCAACAACTGTGACGACTATGTTTGAAAACTAATTCCCATTTACACCAGAGCATCATAATTTTGATTTTTAATCTATATGAGAATTGATCATCATTAGTAACTTAAAATCGGGTTACTTTTTTAAGTTAAATAAATTTAAATAACACTCATGAAAGTCCATCTCTTTTAGAAGCAGTTCCTATTCCTAATGATTTTCGAGCCCATGTACGCCAGAAAGTAAATGAACTTGAGCGAGACTGGGCCTCCGACACAGCCTCGGCATTTTCTCGGCCAAACGTGCGGCTCATCGGAGTTCCTTTCCGCGCCATTCAAGTGTCTTCCACCCCCAACTCCCCCCAACCTCCTCAATCTCTCCCTTCCTCACTCTTGCTCCAGCTCATAAAAAATTGCATCTCCCCAATCACATTCCTCCAGCCCCTAACCCTCGTCACCCTCCTCCACACACCCCGGACTCTTTATTACCGCCTCCCGCCGCCCTTTGCATTTCACTCATTTTCTTCCACTCCCTCCAACTTTGTCCTTCACTCTCGCAAAACCCTTACTTGACCCATCAAACCCTCTCAGTGGTAAAAATTCCACCCTCTTCTCATATGTCTCGCATTTCACAGTAGTGAAATTAGCGGAAAAACGTAACCAAATATTGCCAACAAAATTATACTCCTTTGAATTATTTGTTTATAAAATCAACTTCACCTTAAGGTAGTCAGAGCGAGATAGTTCCCTAGTCATATTAGAGACTATATCCGGATTATACGTTTTAATTTCGCCAGCTGTAGGAGACGTGAATTAAATGCTGCATTTTTAATGGTGCAGTAATATATATATTCTATGTAGCAGAAATGGTAAGTAATTAAATAAAAATATCAGCATAAGTCTTCAATTTGATTCATTTTTTCGCACGATGCGTTTGAAACTTATTGCGGTGACAATATGATTAATTTTCAAATATAGATGAAAAAACACACAAACTACATGTTGTTAGTTTTTTTACGACATCAAAGTATTAAAAATGCCTCATTTTGTAAATTATCTCCCTCTGGAGTGCATACACGCACCATTTCCCGTGTAAAAGGGCTGGTATTTTTTAGCAAATAACTCCGATAGTAATGAGGTAAGGGGTTGATTTTTTGGTGTCATTAGAAGGGTGAGATATTTTTCTTCAAAATAAGACAAATTCATTGATTTCTACGTAAAATGTTACTTCGCTCAAACTACCTTAAACCACAAAGATAGAGAACTTTAAAAGGAAAATAAAGACTGAAACTTAGGGTAGACTAGTTGCTTCCCTTCTCTGCACAAGTAATTCTTATTATAAACCTCAATAAGAAGATTCCACTGATCTGAATGACATAATATATTTTGTATCCCATAATACAAACGGGGTATTCAGATATACCTCACGTTAAACAGAATTATTTTACCAAATTTGGTTCTGTATTCGTCTTCAAAAGCTGATAAATGATATACATTTAGGAATGTACTCATTGACCTCGTTGATGAAATTCCAGCACTGAAACAAAGTATTACATAGTATTAAAATGAAAATATCATTTTAAAGAGGTGTCAGTCGATACATAGCCAGATATCAGATACTATTTTTTAAACGCCTGAATAGATGGTGGTATTTTGTTGTTGAACACGGTTAAAAGAGAACATTGTTACTTAAGTTCCACAGTAGCATGCTGCAGTGGAATCTACACACAAGTCAAATGACTTTTACACTAGGGTTGAAATTTGCCATGAAAAATTATATGACTTTACCTGATTTTTTCATGGCGAATTTCAACCCTGGCGTATATGTACCGATGCGAGTGACTTTGTACCATATCATTTGCTAAACGCAATGATTGGAAAAAATGACTTTAAAGCAGATCTCACGAATATGGCTTAATAATATTGTATCTACGACTTAAAAAAGTGTTTAATGGTTATTGGAGTTCATCGAGGATAGAATAGTTGTCTACTAACGAATAAAAAATTGTTGAACAAAGAGCACCACATCTCTCTATGCGGCAGTAAAACTTTGGTATGCACCGATAAAATTTAGTTAATCTAAATGCAGCGCGCGCGAGGTATCTGAAAAGTATTTGCCTTAAAATGAGGAAGTATAGGGCAGTAAATGAGTGGAATTTGAAAGCATGAAATCGCTGTAGTTCGTTAGTTTGGTCATAAAAAATAATACATGGTAAAGAAATATGGTGTAATTGATGATAAAAGGATGCGCAGACCAGCAAAGCCTTGGATTAATATGGTGACAGTCTCTCATGACAGGATAAAAACTGTTAGTCATTACAATGAGACAGCGTGTATGAATCGGTGCAGGAACGTAATAGAGGTATACGAGGCAGGTACGAATACGTACATTTGGAAAAAAAACTATTGATAGACAGCCAGCTCACTACGCATCATAGATAAGCTCTTTCACTCGGCCAATCCCAGAAAAAAACTACCTGATTGGCACATTGGAATTTATAGATCTTCTTTATCGGATGCATATGCCAAATACGGATACACCAAAGAGAAGCTAAAGAAACATTTCTTCCCGGAAATTAAATTATAATGCTGTTTTTCATTCACTTCCATATCTACATCTACGCAATACCATGCAAGCCACCACTAGGGTGTGTGGCACAGTGTCAACTCACAGCAGGCATGCAGCACTCATCCTGGTTCAAATCAGGACCGTACACTTCCCTCCATTGTTAGGCAGTCAGAATGCCAACGCATGGTCAGACCAGATATTAGGAGAATGCACATAGACAAACATGTTACCATGCAACAGTAATTATGATAAACTTCCTGTTATAAATATTAATTCGATTGAAAAATAGGCTAACAAGAAAATAAACTATCTACATCTACATACTATCCCGCGAGCCACCGCTTGGGCGTGTGGCAGGGAGTGGTATGTCACCAGCCGTGTAAAGATGTCAAAGTTTTGGAGGTGAAATGGTGACATGGCCTACGAGAGTGTGTTCGGAGGAGCTCAGTTTGTATTGTGGTCGCTTATTGTGCGCTGAAAGAACGAGTTTTTGAACCTATCTGTTCGGCAGAGTATCTCTCTTATTTTATCGCATCTGTCAGACCTAGAGATGCAGTGTGGCGTCATGATTATATTCTCAGTGTCGCTCTAAAATACACTAGTTCTGAATTTATCAAGGAGCCTACGCCTAGCGTGCAGCCTCCGAGTCTCTAGGGGCTCCCACCTGAATCCCTCTAACAGTTGTGTAATACTATATGTTCGTTCGTAGTAGTTTTTAACAAAGCGCATGCCGCATGCCAAAGAAGCGCTGCTTTTCTTTGTTCTTTGTTAATTTTTTTGTTTCAATCTTTATGACCAGGGTCCCAAATGCTCGCTGCGTATTGAAGGTGTGGCCTAACCAGTGCGAAATAGCATCTCTCTTTGACTTTTTCATCCGAGAACCCTTCTATTATACGCTTAACAAAACCTAGTTTCTTTAATGCAGCGCCGCATATGTTTTTTATGAGTGTTCCCCACGATATATCTGAAGTTAAGGTAATTCCAAGACATTTTACTGTATTTGAAGATTTTATGTTTACTCCACCCACGGTGTAGGTATGGCTTTTGTGTGATGACTTTCGTAGGAAGTGAACTGTGGTGCATTTACTAATGTTTAGTTCTAAATCTCACTCCTGGCACCAGGAATGAACGTTATTAGGGTCCGATGACAGAACTATGCAGAAAGCTAAATCATCCCGGAAATTTCATGCGGGCTGAGTCACTAGTAATGACGGTTAGATATTAAGCACAAGAAATAATTCACTCTACTTAGTGAGGGTCATAATTTTATGGAATCGATCTCTCCTAGCCATTATGGTCCTTTATAGTATGTGGACAAATTGATATGATACAAGATCTATCGGTTTCACTGTCTATTTCCTTAATTTTATGCCTCTGATCATTTCTCCAATAACAGAGTATTTCCAAAAACATTTGCAGAACGCCGGGAAAAAATTACCGAACGTTCATTGGATCAATTCCTTCAGCAATAGTGACTCTAAAGTAATCGAAAAATTTGTATTGAAGTTGCTAAAGGCAGTGTATACCAGGACTGGTTAGTGTAAAATGGGACGCATCCGTTAATACTTATTGACTGATGATTGGAGTCGCAAGCACTGGTAAATCATTTGATATTTTTGCTGATTTGTATTATTCTTCTGGTTCCAATCATTTGAATTTTTTGTAAATTGTCAAATAATTCCTTAAAACTTGATGAGTAAAATAAACTAGATACCGCACAACTGTCAAACACTTCTCATTTGATCCTGTCTGACGCCGTAAATGTACTTGACAATCGATAGTGCTTCTTTCCTAATCATGTTGTTTCAAAGACCATTAACGCTACTCACAGTATGTATTAATGTGCACTACTTAGTCTACATGGTTTGAAAGTAAATAGTAAATAACGGCAGTGTCATTTGGTAACATGAGCAACACACTAAAGTGGATAGAATACATAAACCCATAATCTGGTGATGGAAAAGCATCATTTAAAAGTTTATGCGTGTCAAATTACTCTAACATTATTGTATCATTCTTGATGATCCCAGAAGCCAAGGCATGTCGTCAGCGAAAGCAGTATATTTTAAAACGATACGGACGAAACGCTGGAATTTCTCATTTGTTTTGACTCGCTATGTATGGCAAGAGGGGCAGCTCCTTAAGCTGTCTCCATGCTGATAAACATTCCTCCTCCCTCTACATTATCCAGCTTCCTTCCCTCGCCTCGGCTCTTTCCCCTCTCATTACTTACTCCTCATAAGATTCACAGATCCACGACGGAGAGCGTTAACTTTGCCCTCAAACCCACACACTTTTCCCCCGTCGGCTCAACCCCCGCTAACTATTCCCGGTTCCCCCCCCGCATCGCCAACGCCCCCCTTCAACCCCTTCCTCCCTAACTTAAGCCACCGCAGTCACTCCAAACGAAACGTTTTCCCCGTGAGTTTCCACAGCTAATACGCCTAGGAACGCCGTTTGGCACAGCCGAAAGGTGGTTAGGTGTATTCTCATTTCACGTAGAATTCGATTGATTTGGTCTCACTTCAAAGCAAAATACTCAACCCTTCTATAATAATCAAAATATGAGTTCATCACCATACTTCTTACCAAGATATTCGCCAAAAAAATACAAGCCATTTTACGCGGCAAAGGACGTGTATACAACTCCAGAGAGAGATTATTTTAAAAATGGGAAAATTGTAATACCTACATCGTATTAAAAATTTGAGAGCACATAGTAAGTTTTTGTAACTATCTTCAACTATAAATCACATATTTCCTAAGCTAACAACAGAAATATGAGTACTAAAATTTTCTGCTACATTAAGTAGGCCTATTTTCTGTTAAGGATCTCTTTATAATTATTTCAGAATTGTGCCAACGTCGTTCTATTCTCTTCAGTTATTTTGATGCACAGCTTCATTCATGCTTGATTTATTTTCAAATACCTAATGGCGGGTTATTGACGAAAGGTATTAACTCTTAAGAGAAAACACCATAAATGAATAAATTAAAAAAGTATGCCGTAGCCATTCACCGCAAAGTAACTACTTCCTGACTTACATGACTTCAAGATTCGCTGAGAGCTGTGAAGGTAAGTAAGTAAGTAAATAATTTATTATCCCTCTGGGTACCTGCCCTTAAGAGCAAAAATACAAACATTTGCATGCATACATGCATTTTCATTTGTGACATAAAAATAAAAAGCAAAATTAAACAGTAAATGCATCTATAGGTTTCAACAAAAGTGCTATTAGAAATTTAGAAAAAAATCATTAATTTTACTTTGAAAATTATCAATTAATTTAATGTTTATAACATTTACTGGCAATAAATTCCATATTTTAAATGATGTGACCACAAATGAATCACTAAATTTGGTGGTGCGATGAGCAGGACGATAAAGCATTAAGGGGTTGCTTCTAGTTATGACCCTACGAGAACTAGGTACAGACTTAAACAATAGAGACAGATAGTGAGGCTCCTTGAATGAGAACAGGTGATGCAAAAACACGCACTGCAAATGCAGTCGTCTATTTTTAACGGTTAGCCACTTAAATTGGTCTCTGTAGGGGGAAATATGATCTTGGTGGCGTAATCCAAAGATGCACCGTACACATTAGTTTTGTACACGTTGTAACATAATATTTAGCTTATCAGGCAGATCATTGAATACCAGACAACAATAATCCATATGAGGAAAAATTAATGTAGAAACTAATAACATCTTTATATGTACAGGGATTACATTTGTATTTAATTTAAGCTGATACAATATATTGTTAATTTTATTGCAAATTAGAAAAACATGATCTAGCCAAGTCGGGTAAATGTGAAATATCACACCGAAATTTCGTACTGTTAAGGAACAGGGTATGTAAACATCATCTATTTCAATACGTGGTACTGTCTTGAACAATTTTACTCACAAGATTGGAATTTCCAAGGTAGCATCAAGTGTTGCATATTTTGACGCAGATATGTAAACTCTGAGTAAAGAGGAAGAAAATGGATGCAGGTGCGGAAAATAATGAAGAATATGCAAAGGACGGGATGGTAGATGAACGGGGAAGTGCTCAGACCGGTGGGAGAGGAAAGAATGAGATTAGGAGGAGGCAGAGAGGGCGATTGGAATGAGGGCCGAGGTATTCTGAAAGCTATGACAGAGCGGTGGAAATTGGATAAGAGGAGAAGTAAGGTAACACACTACTGAGATGACATAAGGAGAGATAGAACTCATACCAAGCTGAAAAATAAAATCGTGCAAGGGAAGAAGATAGTATAGCCGTAATGAACTACCGTAAAAGATAGTCAAAATATTACTTCTTATTTTTAAGGTAGTATGAACGAGATGTTGTTTCACCTTGAATTCAATGAATTACGTCTCATTTGAGGAAAAATTTTATATCTTCCCAAAGAAAATGAAATAACAGTCACTTACCGTACTACTTTTTGAACTAATTGTCAAAAATACCGACCATTATACATGAAAAATGTACGGGCATATACTCCAGAGAGGTCAAATTTTAAATATGAGGACTTTCTCACTCCTAGATCTCGTAAAAACTAATTGTGAGTAGGTTTCTTGGCTTTTAAAATACTTCTATAAGTTAATCAGATATTCCCTTGGATGAGACGGCATCTTCACCATACGGCTGGGATAAATATGAGTCAAGTTAAAGACTTGTACGTGAATGTTTTGTATACTCCTGAGAATTTCAGACATGTGGAACATTTTTCATGCCATTAATATAATAATATCTACTTCACGCTTCTTATCACCGCTTCAAATCGAATATGGCTCGGAGAAATTTTCGTTCAGCCTATGATAAATCTGTCTTAATCGTAATATATTCATATAAATAACAATAATGTACGTTATAGCGTCTAATCCTAAGCAGCAACAGAATGTATCGTTTAAGGCACCCCACACTTAAGTAGAGCGCATCGCGCACCAACTTGCTAAAACTATGAAAGGAACGCAAGCAAAAGCACGAGAACAAAATCACCCATATTCCTATTTCTCTACCTGTTACTCCTCTAACCACATTTTTGTTCCTTTTGGTAATACATTTCCTTAATACACCTTGGAAAAATCATTTTAAACTATGATCACAACATTCTTGTCTCTTATGTTTACAGCTATGAAACCGGTGGATTGAATCCATTCACTTCAATCAATTCTTTAGACGATGGACTAACATTTGCCTAAAAGAGAATTAAAATTTCAAGGCCCAATGAACGTCCAGTAGAAAGACATGGTTCTTCATTGTTCTCCTTGTTATCCGGTCATCAAACGCAATTTTTTATCCATGCCAAACTTTCTCTAAATTTTCTTCTCGTACTTCCAAGGATTCATCGCGCACAAGACAAAGGTATATTTGCCAAAATAACAAATGTAGTGAACATATATTGTTTTCCGATAAAACCCTGAAATTTTCAATTTTAGTTTTATTAACTTTTATAGTTGAAATTTTATTTTTTCCGCATATCATCATATCCGCTGGGGAAAAATTCTCTTGAATTTTTCCCCAGCATTTATACCCACGAACATCATTACGTTAGCAATATTTCCAAAGCGTTGATTAATAACTATCTCCAAAATATTAAAAGCTATAATTCATAAGAATTCGAAGCTACAATGAACAAGCAAGCAAAATGTATTCAACAAATGACTGATATCAGTAAAAGTTCTCATATCACTAACAAATTTCCGAAAATTTTAAAGCTGTAAACGGCAGACACGAGTATATGTTGGAAGTTGGTGATCCGGCGGATGAAGGAAGCAAAAGATAAGAGAACTCAAAACGCCGAAAGGATGAGGAGAGCGAAATTTCGCGGCGTCCATAAGAACACACTCCCGAGGCTATCTCTCCGCAGACAGCCTTGCTTCCTCCGAGTGGGGATTTGCCAAAGGCACGTTACGCTAGAAGTGTAAGACCTCTCTCTTCACTTGAGCCCATCATTGTAAGACCTGTCTAGAAAGTAAGGAGTTTGAGCTAGTCTTTCGCTTATTTTCTTTCCTAGAAGCATCAAATCAAGACAGTTTTACTCCAGAAAGGATGAGTAAAGAATTCAGTTACTAATCAAAATACATACCTACCAATAGTCGTTTTAGGGTATACGTGCGATAGGCAAGAAAATGGCAAAGGTATTAAATATTTCATTTTCTCTGCTTTCTTTCTGAAAAAAAGGTCAAACGTCCATAAAATTCATTTGATTAAACTCCATGGAATTCAGAGATACCTTTCCAATAGAGCCTCAGTTACAAGAAATGTTCATTAGGACGATTATGCAAAAGATTACAAATCGTAACTAGAGCTCCTACATGCAACGTGAAGTGACTATAAACGGATGCATATAGCACTGGAACTTTACCCAAGATCCATTAAAGTGGGAACCTTAATTTTAATGCATTCCTATTTCATCGAGAAAGGTCATTAGTACCATGGTGAGCAGAGTCATGCGATTGTATTCATTGCCATTGCACGACCACTCACCTTATGGTGAGCGTTGCATTCATTCCGTATGTACTACAACTAAGCGGTTATCTTGAAACTTATTTGGTTAACCTGCAAAAGATAATCGGAGTATGAACGGAAAAGTATTCAGCTACATAAGTATTTAAAATGTAAATAAAATGTAAATAAAATCCGAAATAGGCATGTAAAAAAAATAAGAAAGCCAATGATAGCAGAGACAAGGCCGGATGCTACATGTATGAGAATTACAGTAATAAAACTATAGAACAATAATATGTGATGCGTTGCGAGCAGTAGAGTATGAAAAATATAAAAGTAAATCAACTAATACGGCTTATGATTAATGCACATATATATCTCCAAAGGTCCAATGTTCGATTGCCGGTCCAGTCGAATTTTTTCTGCTTGGAATTGGCCATCATTACATCTTCACACCACCATTGTGTCTGTTGATTTTATGTGTTCCTAATCCACTTTCTTTCTACCTTTCTGTATGAACATTTATGTGAGTATTTGCCGCTGAGCGGTATATATGTATAGTTCTTGCGAAGATTCCACGAACGCGGCAAACAATATAAAACTTCGTCACAGGGTGACACTAAACATAAAACATATAAAAAGTTAACTCACGAGTTTAAATTTTCGGTGGGTCACCCACACCTTCATCAGTGATAGAATGATGAAGGTGCGGGCGACCCACCGAAAATTTAAACTCGTGAGTTTGCTTTTTATATGTTTTATGTTTAGTCTCACCTTGTGACGAAGTTATATATATATATATATATATATATATATATATATATATATATATATATATATATATATAAGATGAAATGAACGCCTCAATTAACAAGCAAGGGGATAGAATCAATTCGATTATAAGTTATATACACTCACGCCATAAGTTGGAGCATTTTTTTAAATATCACTGCAGACGTAAAGAGTGTTTTCAACCAAAAAATTAGCATCATTTTGCATCAGTGATACGCCATTTCCTTCAGTTATTCATTCAATATTTTACCAATAAAATATTCAAAAGGCAGTTGCAATACTTTTTAAACGCAAACGTTGTGATATGTATATTTATTTCCTATTCACGAGGTAAAGAGGTTCCCCATTCATTCAATGCATTTCATTTTTCTGACAATTATTAACCGTTTTCCAGGCTCCTGGTTGTACTTTGTCATCAATTCATCCATTTTTCATGCGGGGCTAATTAATCCTAATACTCTCATTAATTTACTAGTTCAGCATCTTTACTATTTCTTCATCCCAATAGTTCAAGTGGAATTCAATGCAAAGCCTAAGCTTTAATAGATATCAGCTTGACCGGAATAAAGAAATGAATAAAGCATAAGACGGAAATGGTAATATTTTATTTCATTAATGCATAGTCGGGAAATATGATTTTACTATTACATCTAAAGCTGTCGTTTTATCATAAAAAATGAAATTCTCTCCACTATATCTGTGAACGGGGAAATGCCGCCCTTAGCCACAAAGCCATATCATAGGAATAGCGAAAAGAATTCGGAATGAATATTTGAAATCGGAAAGAGAAAAGACATCTGGAACTGTAACAATCGCAACATGAGATTACTGTGCGCTCGAGAGTCGCTAGTGTCGCCGCTAATGATGAATATTTCATCCGGTACGCATCTTAATAAATACTTCTTTTTTTCATTTTTTTCATATTTTATAATGAATAATGTCTTGAAAGCAGTTAAAGTTACGATAATTATTATTATTAAGCATACAAATGCTAAATCAAATCTGAGAATTGAGTGAGATCCCCGTCAGATTTTATTCTTGTGAGACCAAGACTGCATGCGATAGGTGGCGACAAATCCAGGAAAGGCCTTCTTTTGCACGTAAGCGGCCGTTGAGAAGCAATATTTTTATTGAACCAGAGCATATGTAGCAAATAACTCAGAAACTAGTTTTCAAATGATTACCTGGGGAACATTACATCTAACGAGTGATCATGAGCACGGCAAATATCAAAGTAAATAAAGCGATAGGGCATGTATAATGGAACAAGAATTGAACTTTGACAGAATTCGGTCGTCAATCAATCCCTACTGAACCCCAATCAATCCCAGACGCTTAACGTCAAAACCAAAAAAATAATTTTTTCCACGACTGACAACAGCGGTTTATTTCGACATCAAAAATTTTGCGCTGAAGAAGATACTTGGTGCAACTGTGTTCAATGGAAAGGGTATAATGTCGTCACTCTGTCGCCTAACGACCAAAATTTTTGCCATGTTACTTCCCCCTATTCTTTCCTTATCTGTCTTTGAATGTGACGGAGAAGAATCCCACCTTCTGTTGAAAGTTTTATGCACGTAGATCTAGAAACAAAATATTAGATACTTGAAGGTTTTCATTTAACTCGATTTCATTTTGATTTTTACTGGAATTAAAAAATGCTATCAATTTATTTAAACCGAATATATAGTAAAACAAATTCTTTTAAAGAAGTATATATGGTGAATTTGAATGGGTTATTGAATTATCATAAATAATGAAATTTTTCCTCCGTGGTCATTTGGAAGACATCTGGTAAATGGTACAGGAATGAAATAAAATATTACCATTCATACCAGTAAAATTTGCAAAAGTGGGAAAATAGACAGCAGGATAGAATGATTTAAAGTGTTGTTTCTCCCACCTTACCGCATATATATAAATATAATATCTTAAATCTTACGGTTCGTAAATTTGAAACATTAAATCATCAGCAGCCTATAAGCGCTGAGGTAAATTGGGGTGAACAAAGTTGGAGGCCCATTTTACTGTGTCAAGCACCGGATAACATAGCAAGCGACCTCACCATCATCATATACCTCAATGCTTGGCATAGATCAGGAATTGTCTCGGTTCGGAATGTCACGATAAATACCCGTTAGGCGCAAAACCAGCGTTTGGTCTTTAATTGTTCCCAGCACTCCCATATGCAAATCTTCACAATCCAGGTGGCCATTTGAAATGCGTATCCTGCCGAAGACCGCCTATTTGGCTCGCACACCATTTCCTTAGCCAGATATACGCACTCGAATACACCGTAGAGTAACAGAGAAAAACGGGTGCCAACGCTCACTTAAGTGGAGGGTCTCCCGCTTCGACCTTGGTTGCTTCACCAAGAGCACCTCACCTTGCGCTTCACATTTGTCTGCGCAAAGTAACGCAAAGAGAAGCGAATGGTCCACAAGCGGGGGTGGGAGATGGGGCGGGAGGGTGGGGGAGGTTTTCTGCTATCAGTGCCAGAAAAGGGGGTGATTGATGGAAATGGGGAGGGGACGGGGGTGGAAGCCCCCTGGTGGAGAGAGTGTGAAGCAATGATGGGGAAGCAGAGAGCATGAGGGATAAAGGAAGTGGTTGAGTGCATACGAAGGAACGGATAAAGAAAGAATAGGCAAATATAGAAGCAGCACAGTGGAATATCCGTGGATCAACAACGACGCTCTACCATGCGAAGCATAATGCATTACGGTTAGGAGGGTGACAAGGATCTTGTTAGCTTGTGAGTAGTTAGTTTTTGTTTTTCGTACAGATATTAGTAATGAATCTTCATATCTGTATTTATCGGTATGTTAAAAGGCAATGCTAAGTTAAAATATAAGTTAGTTTATGGGATGTTAATGCAGCGATTGACCATTGAATGACAAAATGCATGATGATTGGAATAGAAGTGCCACGACTTGTTAGGTTTAATGGGATCCGTGTAGATGGGCTGCCAAAAAATGGAAAATGTGTCTATTTACGAGAACAGAAATGGTCTGAAAAATGATTAGAAATCTAAAGAAATATTTCTTATGTATATTAACTGATGACATCCATAACACCTTGCTATCTTTTGCTAACTACAGTAGATCATAAAATGTGGATATTACTAGAGAAATAGACAGCAGGATAGAATAATTTAAAGTGTTGTTTCTCCCACGATCGATAGGAGACTATAATGCCTGTCATAGATAATTTGAAGTAGATTACTCGACGGATAGTGCAGCTAATTAGTTGATATTCTATCAAATCTGCCTGTATCTTAATACGTAACGTGGAACTATAATTACGAATTGCATGATTTCTACAGGACTTTCGCACCTCGTTCACGTGGTTGCAATATACATAAATATAAATGGTTTTTGTAGCATTGGTAGTATCTCTATAGTTTAGAGAATGTTGATGAACATTACTGGATCATTTTAATGCATAGTGGAAGTAACTCAACCCCTGCCACACACTTTTGAGATGTCTTGCAGGATAACATGTACATATACACAATTCGGGTTTCCCCGCAGGCTAATAAATCTCATCCCCATCTGGAAGCTTTCGCGTATCACCGGGGAGGATAGTAGTGTGGAAAGGGTAAAGGAAAGAGAAGGGTTAGCGAGGCACAACCACTGGGAGGACGACACCATGAGGCGGATTGCCCTCAAAAGGACGACAATGGGCCCCCGCCTCCCCCTAGCACTCGTAGCTGTTGGGTTTCCCCAACAACGTTAGACGAGTCTCAGCCAGTCTCGATTGCGCGAAAACTTACCGCACATCTGTTGAGAACCGGCGACGCCCATTGCCCAAATTCTTGGGATAGGGTATCCGCCGACTCCATTTAACGGTGGACGTAGTGCGGTCTGCCGGAGTTCATCATCGGATCAATCGGTCGCCCTATCGGACCAATGGATGGTCAATTCAGACCAATTATGGTCAAAATGTGAGACCCTTCTCCTCAGAAGTCCCCGCCCACCGATGGTAGACGTTCATACAGAAATAAATTTTATAACATTCGTAACTCCACAATTAGTTTTGTAACCTAGGACCTTACTTTCTAGTCCCGTCTGCAGTTTTGTCGGCCAAACCATGGAAAGGGACGTGTGCCTGTAGGGATTCCTCAGTCCTGTAGTTGCAGTTGCGCGGCAAGAAACATTTGCGTAGTAGTGGTGGTAGCAGGGCGGAAAAGCGACCCATGTGTTGCTGTTGGTTTGCGAAGAGCCGGCGGCTTTGGAACGAGAGGGATGAAGAAAAGGTAGGAGTGTGTGAGAGAGAGGGAGAGAGAGATATTGCGCCCTTATGAGGGCTCAAGGGGGGGCGGGGGAAGGACGCGAAGGAGGTGAGAAGAGGTCCAGAGAAAGAGATGCGTCGGTTGGGAAGAGAGCACTTGCACTCAGAGTGGAGGAAACGCCTTTTGAGAAGGAGAAAGGCTGTCGCGCACTCGGGGAAATGAGGAAAGCGTTTCAGTTGAGTAGAGGAACCGAGAAATGAAAGATGTCGCCAGAGTTATTTAATTTGAACGTTGACCTTTCACGCATTCGCCTACTGCGTCATCATTAAGTATTCTTCCCTCCAAAATTGCAGCTCATATACTAAATTGGTCCTCTTCTCCGAAATGATTACACCTCTAATGCACATCATCAGACCTCGTACTACTTCATCAAACCATCTCCTTACGGCAGTATGAGCGAAAAATCATTTTACTTAGAAATCAATGGATTTTTCTCTCATTTTAAAGAAAAATATCTCACTTATCCAATGAAACAAAAAATTTAACCTCTTACCACATTACTTTCGGAGATATTTGCCCAAAAATACCGGCCCATTTACATGGGAAATGGTACGTATATGCACTCTAGAGAGATATTTACAAAATGAGGTATTTCTAATACTTAGATGTCAAAAAACTAAGTGTGTAGTTTGTATGTTTCCTCAACTATTTTTGAAAATTAATCATATTGTCACCACAGTAGGTTCTTTGGTATCACAAAATACCTTCCGTTTTGAAGGAGTTTCAAACGCACCGTGCGAAAAAAATAAATCAAGACTTATTTAGATATTTTCATATAATTACTTACAATTTCTGCCATATAAAACTATATTATTGCACCATTAATAATGCAATACTTAATTGATGTGTACTAGAGCTGGTGAAATTTAAACGTATAGTTCGAATATGGTCTCTATTATGACTAGGGCACTATCTCGTTCGGACTGCCTTAATATCCTTTTAATGGAATGAATTTAATGTAGAGTACAATTTTCAAGATCGATTCAAAATCCTCTTCTATTCCAGTTGACCTGTCCCCTATTCCTCAAACACGTTTTTCATCAATGCCGGAAAAAAGTAAGATGATGAATAGAAATCATCTTCTAGCCCTTTGTCCTTTGGGACTTTACTGTCTCCTAAATCCCCTTATCCCTTCTTTTTAATGTGTCAGATTATTGCATCAAAAAACATAAATAACTTTTCAATAGAAAATAATGTAAAGCTAGCCTTACAATTATAATCACCAAAGAATATATATTCCTCTGATTATAGATCTCCAAGACACAATTTTTTTCTACTCGGTTATAAAGAGTATACAATGTATTATTGTATTCAGTCAGCCAATTGTTTGGCTGTTTTACCGTTCAATGTCCCCAATTAAGGGACGTAAGTGTCACTTTCCTGCGACAAACTTAATCACGGTCATATTTCTATATCTGACTTTCCTTGTCTCTCCCAAAATGTTAACACTTTTCTTTCCCTTTCCATGCTCCCTCTAGATTTTCTACGCTCAATTATTCCTACCTTTCTCGACTCTCTTACACTACCCTCCTTGCCTCAACAACCATAATGAATGAAAAGAGAACTCACTCTGTACTTTTCACATTATTTTATTCTCTCCAACCATGGTTTCGACATATCTTATGTCATTATCAAGGTAAAAATTAACATTTTTGTTGTCCAAATATACCAAACAGAGAGGGTGGGGTGGGGGAGGTGAGGGAGGGAGGGAGGGTGGAGAAAAGGAAGGGGGAAGGGAGGGAAATAAAAGGTTGGTTGAAAGGAGAACGACGTCAATGGGGATGGGTAGGGGATAAACAACATTCAATGGCAAGGTTGAGTATATGACACAAACAAACATTAAAAGCTGATTGATATCAGTGGCGAATGCACGTCAAATGTGAGGTAATTTACCAATATTTAAATTTGTTTGACAGTACTTACAATGTCATATTGTACGAGGAAATCTAACTTTTTGCCCTTATCCTGTATATGTAAAATTTCAGGTTTAGTCACTTGAATAATTAAAATTAACAATTGTTTGGCAAACATAGAAGAAACGTCACCAGTTAAAAAACATTTCCAATGCTCCTTAATCCTAATTTCAAATTTCCGTCCAGTTTGGCCAATGTACTTAGCGTTACATCTGTCACAATTTAAAGCATAAACACTACATTTGTCCGAAGTTTCAATTTTGCCTTTAGAATTAAAAAGAAGTTTTCCTATAGTTATGGGGGAATGAAAACACCAGTTAAACTTATTCACAGGCATGGATTTCATGATCCTGTACATCAATTTCCCTAAAAATGGTATCTTGCACCAACGTAAAGGCTCGTCATTTATTGTAAAAGGGAGGGTCGTCGGGGAGTGAATAGCCTGCTGTTTAAGCTTTCTGTCCAAAATTATAAAAATGGCGTTATGAATGAAGCCATTTCTCGTCGGAATTTGTAAAATAAGGTTTAATTCTATGGTAAAATTTTCATCACTCATTGTTACATTGACCAAAGGAAAAATCATGACATGGAAGGCTGACAGCTTGTGACAATGGTGGTGGAAAGAATCTTTTGAAATAACAGCATCAGTATAGGTCGTTTTTCTATAAATCGAAATGTCATGCTTACCCTCTGAAAGGAGGATAGCCAAATCTAAAGAGTTTATTGTGTTATCACCTACTTCGACTGTGAATTTTATACAATTATGCAAATTATTTACTAACGTTACAAAATTATCAAGCTGTTGAGCACTTCCAAGGTACAAACAAAGGACATCATTTACATAACGATACTAATAATAACAATGTTTTAACAACGGATGTTTTGAATCAAAAAGTTTACGCTCTAAAAACTTGTATTCACCATGTTCAACACTTCTTCGTTTTAAGCACTAGCATTCCACCCTACCTTCTATAGTCTTCTCCAAAACCAAATTTCGGATACCTCAAGTCTACATATCCAGCGCAAGGCTTTCGGCAGATTGATCAGCAGAATACTAATCACGAAGCGTGTCCATTAATGAAAAAAAAAGTTATGTCAGTAACAGCTTGACACGGGGGATATTATATTTCCAACTCATAATAGTTATATGAAATACTTAAGTGAGTAAATAAAAAAAACCTAGATTCTTGAAACAAATAAAGACTCTATATTAGCATTCCGCAGCGGAGCGACGGACAAGTGATGTAGGTGATTCGCTCCTTCAGGATTTTCAAGAAGGATACTGAGGTGGATGTTAGGCATGGATGGAAGGGCATGGATGGAAATAACACTCGGCGTTGGAATTTTCCGAATCAAAATGGAAAAAACTTTCGCATTGTTCGCATAAACGAATTTTCCCAACAGTCTACACGTTTGGTTCCCGTCTTTTGTTTTCTAATACATTAGACAGGGGATCACTGGGAGCTGTTATCTACATAAATTGCGAAGATGGTGGCAAATAATACTTTCTTTTTTCTCTGATAGTCCTAGGGGTACTTTTTTTACAAAACGGTCCGCTAAATAGAGTTAAAAGAACCGCCAAATTGGTAATTTTGACAGCATACATTTACTTTTTAATTTTCAACCTATTTTTATATTTTTCGCGGAAAACTTCTTTTTACTACACATCCAAGTGACAGTCATGAGTTAAACTATTTTAACTATTATTTGTAAGGTGTACATTGATTGTACAACCTAAGGTAATCAAGAATCAAACTTCACAGTTTTAGAACACCAAATTGTAAGTGCTTGGCATCACTGTATAGGTTATGTAACGAGATAAGCGATAAATTGGCAAATAAATAAATCAATAACTCTTTCCTTTAAGTAGTTCATGAGTAATGTACATATTTCCTTTAATTGCTTTTTTATTATTGATTTTACAAAAGCATAATGCATGCAATGATCGATGGGAATATTTTTAATCCGATGCATAGAAAAATCTAGGGAGCAGTATTTATTTTTATTCTTTTATAGTCCCAGAACAACCTTCTCAACAGCTGGTAGTCTCCCCTAATCACCACCACGAGAGGGAGAGAGCGCAGGGCCGGCAATGAGTGGTGTCCGCCAGTGCAAAATAACCCTCAAATGGTTTATGTGTACACATGGAAAGAGAGTTAGACTGGTGGAGTCGCTTTGGTTGTTGGCTGGAAATGTCTCTCCTGTATGTATGCGCAGGGTCGTGAGTCGTGCATTCGGGACGGGGTAATCGTGGAGTTTAGTAGCAGGAGAGATGAACAGAGTTGAGGGGAACAGGAATAGAATATGCGACGGCACAAAATTACCGTCCGTGCGTTGGGCGTGAAACTTGCATGCCAAATGAAACTTGGTCAGTTTGACAAGAAATTTCTCTAATTATAATAGAGAATATAATGGAACTATTTTTTATATTTCGTTTGCTATGAAAAGCACTAAGCAAAAACTGATATGAAAACTTCGTTCTACAAGTGATCTCTTTGAAATTAAATAAATTAACATAAATATATGATTTTAAATTGTTTATTTTCATTCGCCGGACGCCAACAACTTCCACGAAATTAAAAATTAATTTTAGGTTATATAAGAGGCATTACAGTGAGCAATATTTTTTCAATCGCTGAAAATACTAATCGTTTTCTGACAGGTATATCAGAATTTTACCCATTATTACATATTCCTTTCGAGACAACCCATTGGAAATACTGTTAATATGTTAAATATAATTACACGGCAAACATCACATGGTAATATAATACGGTACTATAAAAAGTAGTGCAGTATAATTTGAAATACGGTTAATATGATATGGATACCATTCTTCGCATTCAGGAAAAAATTATAGATTTTCGTGTAGAGCTCATTCAAACTGGCTTACTTCAGTACTTGTACGATTTACAGTGTTCCGTCACTTGTTCAGACACATGAGAGTGTAGATGAATTCATTGAAACAGGGTAGGCGATATACAACCGAAGGAGAAAAAAAACAAACGCTAAGACTCAGGAGTAAGTTATGTCAAAAGTAAGCGATGGCCTTGAAATAGAAATGAAATCTGGCCCTAATATGTACAGTGTTCATGTCGGCTGGTCCCTGAGAATCATTTTCTCACGGTTCAATTCTACATTGTTGGTCTTGAAATGAAAAGACCGTCAGCAGCTGGCCATCACGGCAGTGAAGAACTAAGCCATTGCAAAGGAATGATAAGTAAAACAAAGTGATAATTGGATTTTTAACAACCATATAGAAATACAGAAGTAAAGTAAAGATAAAAGAAGCACAGAAATGAAAAAAATTAAAACTCAAAGAAGATCGAAAAATCGATGGGTAAAAAATAAAATCAAGGAACTTTGTTCAGCTAAGTTGGATTCGTTAGAAAAGTAATGCAAAGTAACATAAGTACACCGGATTTGAAGAGCGTTCGGATTTAACCAAAATGATAGCTAAAAAAAGAAACAAAATTCTACGACGACAAATTTAATTTTACATACATAATTTCAAGGAAAATCTTTATCTTCTCGGCGCAACTTTTCATCTAAGATCCCGAAAACTTTCTAACTAGTGAAAACAGCTCTGGCAGAAACGTCATAGGGAATTCCGTAAGATGACGCTTCAATGCTTTTAAGGAATATCTACAGAACGTTTTAAGAAATTCTGTAAAAGTATTATAAGGAGACTATACAGAATTATTTAGCAGGGAAATTAAAACGTATAATTCGAATATGGTCTCTATTATGACAATGGGAACTATCTCGCTCGGACTGCCTTAAGCTTTTCGCGTCGTTTTGATTGCCATGACGACAGCAGAGGAGGACTAGGTACTTGCATCCTCTCTGGGCTGCTCCATTCCTTCCTGCCCACCAAACCTCACCGAACACTCAACTCCCATGCCTCTCTCTCTCTCTCTGTGGGCCATCTGTCCGTAATTCACTCCTCTCTCTCTCTGTCTGTCGCCCGGAGCCGAGCAATAAACGTCGGACGCACGCGGAGATTGGGTCAGGTTTTGAAGGGCGAATTGGGGGTGGGAAGGGGTGAGAGGGAATTGAGGGAGGGAACCGGGCCGTGTTAGTTCGGCAGAGTGAAGTGGAGGCGGAGGGAGGGAGGGATATGGGAGGATGGGGTCAAAGGAAGAGCCAACGAGAGAGAGAGTGCGCTCATAAATGAGGTGAGCTCTTCTTTTTTCTTAGCACCCTCTGCCACACATACTTTAAAGTTTCCCCCTCCTCTAAAACCTCCAACCCCACTCATCAGAGTTTAACCCTCAAAAGGACCAAAAGGGTGGGTTAATGAAAAACACAAGTTTTTTACTGTTTCACCTTTAAGGGATATATTCTCTTAAAAATCGGAGATATGAGTGTAAATATAAATAAATAAATATATGCATATACACACACATAGTTCATTCTGATTTTTAGATGCCAACCTGATACATTTCTTTAAAAACTTGAGTTAATTATAAATTTATTATCATCAGAGCAGCGTTATAATATAGAAAAAGGTAAAATATATGCTCTAGAACATACAATCGAGCATACAATAGATAGGACTGAAGCTATCTACCCATAAAAATTAGCGTTCCTACCTTTTTTCCTTACGTTGTTTCGTTAGGACACAAAAGCACGCCTAATTAAGGTTATTTTGACACTTTTGGAGTATAATATACTTTTATTCACAACGTGTTCTTTTATGGAGGAAATATGATATAGAATCAAAATAAAATTATTACAGGTACATATCATGTGTAGTCTGTGAAGAACATAAGAGAAGGTAAAATTCAGGAAAAAGTCGCCTGAGGAAGACCGATGAATAAGTTCATAGGCCAATTGATGAAGAAAATACGAAGCAAAACCTACCAGAAAGTAAGGCACCTAAGCACTAGATAGGGAAGGGGCTGCTGCCGTCAACCAACCATTGGATTGAACGACCATTGATGACGACGCATGCAGCAATTCTCATCGAACCAAACACCTTGTTTTTCCAAATTGTAATCAATTTCAAACTATTTGATTAATTTAAAATATGTTCATACAATACAAAGAGAATAAGGCTGCCATGATCTCATCACCATGTCCTTCGTGTTCCTTTGTTCCTTCTCCGCAGTCCCCTTCCCCTTAAACCGGGTTAACTTTTTTCGTAGGATCAAATGGGTACTTCAATATGGTGCAACATTGTAGTTGAGCTTTGAAATACGACGGAAAGGCTAAAAAATACCCGTCGCTCTCATCTACCACACGTTATAAAAACTTCTTCGTTGAATCAATAGTAATTCCACCCCAATGATCAGGTTTCAATCCAGGAAAATAACCCAATCGATATCATCCCATCAAGTTACTTGGGCAGTGTATTTACTCGTCAACTAAGTTGGCCAACGGAGATTTTTTCCGCCCACTAACTTCCTTAACTGTGAGCCGAAGTGGGGTGAGCTGTTATCGGAAGTAATTCATATTGATATGTATACAAACGGGGAGGGAAAGAGGATTAGTCGCAAGGGGTTCTCAGACGATTGACTGGAAGATCCATGAAGCTCCAAGAAAGTCGCCAGGGAGCAGATAATTGGCATCGACACGTTCCCTGATTCGATCACACGAAGAGTTCCTTTCGATTTACTCCGAGGAGAAGGGGGATGACGTCTGACATCTGAAATCCATTCCAAGTCTCCAAGATAGGTTGCCTCTCGAAAACCGAGATGCGGCTTAGCGGAGGAATCGAATGACAGAGGAGGAGGGTGGGGTGGGGACGTCGGAGGGTGTGGCATGATAAGACTCGAAGAAGATGAAAGATTGAGCGATAGAAATTAAAAGTATATAAAAAAACATTTTGGCGAAGATAAGGAATAGTGAATGATGGTCATTTCATCCGAAAATGCTTTGGCTGAAGAGATTACACGACTGGCCCTAATTTAGTTCCAATTTTATCTAAGATAATAATACGTCAATACAATTGCTTTCCTCCAACATGTTGACTGTATGAAAAAATATCACTTTTGAATTATAATATAAAATACTTACGAAGCATCTATTACACTTATCAGATAGCTATTCTCCGGGTTAAATGAGTGTCATCATTTTTTTACACGGTCATATCGTTGAAAAAGTAATCAATTCTCAGCATAAGCGTTCCTGATCATACATCTGTAACGAATTTAATTCAAGCAAAAAAATTCAAAGTAGAGATAAAGCCACAGCATAAACACTTGTCTCTATTTTTGAATTCTCAAAATTCTCTCTCAATGCACGCCTGACTTTAATACAGCAATTTGATTCTGAATTTTTGGGATCTAGGTCTGGAACATCACCAATAAGAAACCTATGTCACATCTCATCCCTTGCTAACGGACGTAAAATATTCTCCGACATTTACATTAGTTACACAAATTTTAATTAAATTTTATAGTTGACATTTTACACATTTCATCAACGTTGGTCAACTATCAATATCGTCAAACACATTCGAGTTCATGGCCTCAAATATTGTCTTTAGTATCCGTGTGATTCCACTGTAATTAACGAATAATGGTTTTCTGTAAAATATGTATTTTCGGTGCTCAGAACTCTTTATTGTAGAGAAGTAAATTAATGTCAACACACCAGAATCCTAAGTCACAGAGTTCTTAGAGTGAAATCACAGAGTTCTTAGAAAAATAGAAACATCATCGGTAATAATGCCATAGTATTATGTAAACAAATGATCCCCATTTGGCCCTCAGAATAAGCCTGTGAAGCAAGTTGGATTCTAGTTGGAACAATATTATAATAAGGGAGTGACAAGAAATCAGTAACGCACATAGGTAAAATTACAGTTCTTCTTGATGAAATGAAGAATGAACTCTGTATACTCACTTTTATGTTAATACAAACTTTTTGTTACATAAGAATCTAGAAATATGCAGTTTTACCGAATATTTTGACAAGACAGAAACGAGGATACATACTTCATTCCGCATAAAATTGCTCAATGCAATCCACCGAGACTGAGAGAAGGAAGTGTGGTATGCATTACCATTCATCTTGAAAGGATCGTGTTTTTTCATTATACTTTTACTGCTGTCGAAGACTGTTCACACACTTTCCCATCCCAATACGTACTGTAAGCTACAAAGCACGTTCTATCAATACGGTTGTTTCCCACATGCCTTTCATACAAATAAAAACTTTTAAATAACAATCTGTAAACTGAACAGCAGAAAACTAAGTTAGGAATAATTAATGCCATTTTGAAGAAAAACCAGCGTTTAACCGCGAAATGAAACTCCCATTTCGGTCATTTTAAAGTTACACATAATTGACACTGAGAAAGACGTGGAAGAGGATTCCAAACAATAAAAAATTGGTCTGTTTAATATTTGGAAAGCCAAAAAATGTATCCGGCGCACAATAGTTGGCGTAATTATTTCCCGTAAACTGACGCCTCGAGCAAGCTAACACTTTTTCGCCTTTTTACACTAATGTCTGCCTTGCATTGCAACTGTAAGTGGCAGTAAAAAGTCTAGAGAACAGAAGTCAACAGAATTTCAAGGAGATGAATAAACGTCCATCTACATCTACATAATACCCAGCGAGCCGTCGCATGAGCGTGTGGCAGGAGGTGTTAGGTCACCAGCCGTGTAAGGGTGTAAGTTTGTTGGAGATAAATGGTGACATGAATTATAGGTGTATTTAATGAGCTCAATTTTTATCGTGATCTCTCATTGTTCGCAGAAAAAACGGGTTCTTGTACCTATCTGTTCGGCAGTGTATCTCTCTTATTTTATCGTACCTGTCAGACCTAGAGATGTAGTGAGGAGTCATGATAATATTCTCTATGCCGCTCTGAAAAATACCAGTTCTGAATTTATCAAGAAACCTAAGCCTAGCGTGTAGCCTCCGAGTCTCTAGGGGCTCCCACTTTAATCCCTTGCGAGAGTCTATATATATAATAATATATGAATACGCTCGTAGCAGTTTTTAACGAAGCGCGCTGCTTTCCTTTGTATTTCATTAAATTTTTTGGTTAAATCTATTAGACCAGGGTCCCAAATGCTCGCGGCGTAATCGAGGAGTTGACTTCTTCATCCGAGGACCTTCCTATTATACGTTCAGCAAAACCTAGTTTCTTTAATGCTGGGCCACATATGTTTTGTATGTGTAATCCCCACGATATATCGGTATATGCGGTAAATATAATTATTTCAGAATTAGTATAACTGAGGAAAACTAAAAGCCAACAGAATAAAAACATTAGCTGAGGATAGGGAGGTGTGAGCCAACGAAAACATGAGAAATAGGATAAATAATATAAACTGCATTATAATACGGGTTGCGTACCTTAATACATTTTCTAAGTGATTATCCATAAATATTGAAAATGAAGTGAAACTGGCTGTAGAGAAGTGATTTAAGTCTAACTCTTTGCGAGCGAACATAAGTTCAGTTTTATACAATATTTCGCCTAGTAGGTGATCCATACTTCTTGGTGGTGCTCAAATGAAGAGAGAGGTGCAAATAAGTGTTCGCGTGAAAACCTACGAGTAGAGAATCACCATGGCACCCGACAGCAAGCGCCAAGAAGCGATTGTGTACACGCCACTGTCACACTCTGCGGTTGCCAGGGATACAATCTGTCGCAATCCTCTTCCCTTTTGCCTACGTCAATCGCCTCTTCTCTTTTCCTCTGCAAACGAGAGTGGTCCAGGCAGCAATGCGTGAAACGGTTTACACTGATCTCCTCCTGAAGGAATCCACACCCAGCACCTTCACCACATTTCACTTCAACGCATCTCCTTGTTCACGTCGTCTTAAGATGCACGCCCCGTTTCCATCCTTTATTAAGAGCAAAACAATATTTTAAACATTTTTATGTACGCAAGCGAGACCTGCAGCGTGCAATTCACTGCGGGATATGAGTATGAAAGCGATCTCCTCAAAGACTGTATCGAGAAGGAAAACTACCGATGATTTTCTGAAGAAAACATTACGAATACTCCGCAAATAAAAATCAAATTCCTTGTAACCGTATCGAGTTTGCTGCCTATTCGGAAATACTACAGACAATTTGTAGATTTAATTTGAAAATCTAATAAATATTAGGTGTTAAGAAAGGGTGGATAGGAGCCCGAACCCAGTTTTATTCTAGCAGACAAGGAATCCGAAGTTAAATCGGATCCTCGGATTTTAAGTGTGGAATATACTAAGAGATTTTTCTTTATCGTCATGTCTGCGGTAACATTCCACAACGTTACGCCTTCAACCATTAAGTTTATTCGAGTTATATAAACACAATCCAGTAGTGTTCCTGGCTTAACAAGAGGAATGCCATTTTTAGAGGCGGTTGCTTAGATAGTAGGTTGGTAGCTGGCATACCTATGGCTTTTTCTCAATCTGGTATTTGCTCCTTGACATGCCATAATTATTTTGATCTCTATTATATGAACCAACAATATTGTGTAGGTACTTCAGCAATAGAAACATTGTTGGCCGATGCTATACACAATGAAAGCATTTTTTAATATAGAAATAAGCAATAAGGCTAGATAAGCGGTTTTGTGAAATTTCAAGACTACCTCCATGAATAAATTCTAACAAAGCCTAGGATCTGTTGCCATTACGAAATATTAAAAAAATATAAATCAAACCTATCATCTGCTGTACACATTTGCTATTCTTTCAGAGCATGATTTTCTTTAGATGGAGAGGGTGACGGTATAACGAATGAACTGAGCACATAATTTTAATACTACGGGTACACATGCAAAACTACACATGCTAAGCAGCGATACAATGATGTGCACTTAGTTTTACTGTAAGAGAAATTAATCTTAGCTTAAATTAATCGCTATCAAAGTTTATTTCTATATCAGAGTTTGATTACGCTAATATTTCAAAGCATGTCAGCAGCATAAAGGAGACGGCAAGTATTAAATAACGTAGACCAGTGTCAACAGCTGACGACACGCGCGGATCTGAGCAAAATTCATAAATGTAGAACAACCTTTAGGAGGTTCGTTCATTTGGAATCAAGTCAAACGATTTAACCGTTACACTTATGAATTAAACAAGGTTTTGTGCACCAAGAGGATCCCACATCATAAAGTACGAGGCAGCTAATAAGAGATTATTCTCGGTTTCCAGGAATTCTTAGGGTAAAATTGCGTCCAAGTCTATCAAGAGTTTATAATGAAAAGAATAGCAATCAAACTCAATTAATTGGCATCTATAGTAATCTGGCTATTCGAACATGCAAAATTTCTAAAAAAAATTGGTAATGTAGAATGATCTCCTGAATTTTTTTCATAAGGATGGATTTATGAATGACATTTAACAAAATATAAGTTTGGTTGCGAAAAAAGTAAACAGACACAGTGCCTGATTTTTTAATGAAAACCTTTCAACACTAATCGTTCCAATAGTATACTGACTCCCTTAGTAAATTTATCCAAGTGTTCAACCCAGTAGAATTTCCGCTTGACTAGATTAAGGAAATTTCTTGGAATTCTCAAACCAATGCTTTCTTCAATTATTGTTCCTGTTTACAAAGATTACGAAAAAGAAATCAACGTGGACTATATGCGCTATCTGTGAGTAAATGGACTCTGTGAGAAACGTTTTTGGTTACTAAGACCAAGTACAGCAATTCTGTCGCCTCACGCTCCCTTCGGCCGTCTGATCCGCACCTAAATCAAAAAATGGATCACCGCCGAGAAAGGGACGAGTCCTTTATAACCTTCTCCTCTCCCTCTTCTGTATAAGGTCACTCCACCCCTCTCCAGTCCCGCCCTTCTTATCTTCATTTCTCCCCCGCTCCGATTATGAGAAACGAACAAGTTTTGCGTCTCAAACAATTTTCTTGGATTGGAGGCGATCCCTAGGGATGCGTAAAGGGAGTGGTGACTTGGAGAAGGGTAGAGAAGGCAAGGAGGGGCGGGGGTTGGTCCACCGCCACCGTCCGACCTCCCCTTAGGGACACATAGAAGATTGACCCTTATGGGTCCTTCGGGAGATGCCCCGTCCTCTTTCCTTGGACTCTGACTTCCGCCCCCTACTCCCTTCTTGACCCCCCCCCCATCTCCTGCCACACTTCCTCCCTCTGCGATGTTCGATTCTCAGTATCTCAAATTCGATATGAATGTGAGCACTATACGCGATGTATCGATTATATATTTACCATTTAAGGCAGTCCGAGCGAGATAGATCCCTAGTCATAATAGAGACCATATTCCAATTATACGTTTTAATTTCATCAGCTGTAGGACACATCAATTAAATATTGCATTATTATTGGTGCAATAATATAGTTTTACATGACAGAAATTGTAAGTATTTAAATGAAAATATCTAAATAAGTCTTTAACTTGACTCATTTTTTTCGTGCGGTGCGTTTGAAACTCCTTCAAAACGGAAGGTTTTCTGTGATACCCAAAAACCTATTGCGGTGACTAAAATGTTGTTTTTTCAAATATAGTTGAGAAAACATACAAACTACATGCTGTTAGTTTGTTAACGACATCTAAGTGTTAGAAATACCTCATTTTGTAAATAATGTCTCTCTGGAGTGCATACACGTACCATTTCCCATGTTGAAGGGCAGCTATTTTTTGACAAATATCTCGTAAAGTAATGACGTAAGGTGTTGACTCAATTTTTGGTGTCATTAGAAGGGTGAGATACCTTTCTTTAAAATGAGACCAAATTCATTAATTTTTAAGTAAAATATTTTGCTCGGACAACGTTAACCCGCATGTAAATGCGGCGTCATCCATGGAAGTTACTTCCGTGGCAGTGTAATCACGTAACTCCCTTGCAAGTAACGCTTTGATGCCTAAGCAAGTACTTCTATGGCAGTATTTGAGCGTAGACAGTAGTTTTAATCGACCGACTATTGCAATTATTGGAAGTAAGTAGACCGGCTTCTGTTTTGTAACTATATCCATCCTATTCTATCGATCACAATTCTCAAACATGATACGATGTAATAACGCATATTGCAAAAATGAAAGGAGATAGGAAACACATAAATGAACAAATACCATTCTTCACACCATCATTTTGTTCCATTTTTCAATACTGGGAAGGTTTTTTTTTTGCGTTTGTTTTCTCCCGATATATATATCTGTGGTTTACAAACATCAATAAAATATCCATTCACGTATGAATATCATTCACCTCTTCTTCCCTAAAAACCTTTCAAATATTAAAAGATGCCTCGCGTTCTTGTCCTTTGACGCCAGAAATCCTATAAAAAGTTGTCTTCCCTACATGCTTCATATTTTTACCAAGGTCTCTCTTTGCCAGAGAAGTTAACAACCCCTCTCCACTCTCTCTACCGCTACGTCCACTTAATCTTTACAAACCAGATCTAGCCACCCTCTTCCGCCATTCTCCCTCACCTCCTCCTACCTCCCGGAGTTTTCGAGACTACTATTCGAAATAACCGAAGTTGCGTATTTAGATAATACGAGGGCCCCAAACGTGATCGAAAAAGTGAGATCCATATTTGCGCGTCACGGAATCCTGCAAATTGTACGAACGGATAATGGGCCGCCGTTCGGGGGAAGAGAGTTTCGGGAGTTCGCAAGTGAATACGGAGTTAATCACGTGAATAGCAGCTCATACTACACAAGGGACGCACGACTTATATCAATAACATGCCTTAACATGACTTATCAACGACATGTCTTCCAAAACGCTTCTCTAAGGCTCGCTGCTATTTAGCTGTTGAGTTTAAATAAAACTTGATTGTATCTGAAAGTGTACGTAAGTATTTTATTCCCATCTAAAAAGAATACTACCATGTAATTGTTAACTTTTTAAAACTAGCACCTTCCGATTCAAAGTTGGAATCACCGGCTGTAATTTGTCAAAGGAAGCCCTCGACCAGGCCAATAGCGATCTCGACGGGATAGTCAAGAACTTTCATCGAAGCTTCTATGGAGTCCCCATGAGAGGTTATTGTCCTCGTCGACCGATACTAGTTTTTCCATCCCACCCCCCACCCCTCAGACGGTTGCTGGCCAAACAACTGAGCCCTCATCCTACAATCCCTACCAATACTTCAAAGTCTTAAATTTATCAGCAGGTGTTCCAACATCCGCTCTCATGCTTGGTCATATTCTACCGAGATTGAAGACATTTTTTTAAAGAATTCGTGTGTACCATAATTTATTTTTCTTTTCTTTTACTTTAAGCAAAAATACTGCATTGCAAACACAGCAGAAAATGATACTATTCTCCCAAACGTTTCTAAAAACGGTTCAATACGATTTATGAAGTTAGATATCCCCTTAATAAATTTAAAGTAATGCTTCAAGTCACAGATCTAAAAACTTTACTTTAAATTTTAAAAAGCAGAAATTAGTAAATATTTACACTATGTTTAATTCAAACTGTATGGCATTCTATTTACAATGGTTATCCTGTAAATGTCCGTTCTATTTTCTCATATTTTCAGCGGAGAAAGGTCTTTGTACTTAAACATTCCACAATGATTTATCATTTAATAAAGAATGAACTAAGGTGGATTTGAAATTCCTTTGCGGTCCCTTTTTCATTGACCTTAATTCAATTAAATACATAAATATGGAATATCGCACAATGAATATATGCTGAGGAAAGGTTTGAACAAAAAATAGAATCAAATCACTGTCATGTCTATAAATGTAGTGGGTTAAGTATAAAGAAATCAGATAACTTATAGTATCCAAGAATAATTTGGTTTTCAAGCGTGGCGTGGGGTAAACATAGACGAAGTTTTTTCCGTCATTTACGTAACTAGGATTTATTATGGGAATATTTGATAGGCTCTCTGGGGATAAAATGGGAGTGACAGACTATTCTGCTCTGGTTAGGCCACATCTTCTAATGCACCGCGAGCATTTGGGACCCACGAAGATACAGCATACAAAATCGGTAGCATACAAAGTAAAGCCGCACACGTTGTTAAAACCTGCTGCAAGCGAATAGGAAGTGTTTGGTAGCTGATGGAATGAACAGACAGGAAGCTGTCGGAGATTTGGAGACTAAAAAATTAGATTCCCCGAAAAATTTAGATCGTGCAAACTTCAACGCGAAACGGTGAAATTTTTTTACCTCAGGCTCAATATCTCGAAATAATTAAAGTGAAAAGAGAGGCACTCTGACAAACGGATAGGCTCAAAAATTCTTTATTTCTATTCCCCATTAGGAATTGATCAAAAATGGATAGGCACCAAAATGAGCGCTACAACTGAAATGAAATTCAACTCTCCCTCCATTGCCCTTCTGGGGCAAGGATCCAAACACCTTCGCCACCAACCTCTGCGGTCGCTCAAGAGGATATTGCTCACTATAATTGACGTTGAGTTCATTTTGAATGAGGCATTACGTCAACATGTGAAGAAGACAACCACCGAAGTTCCAAGCAGGACAAAGGATCACCTATCAGCGAGCAGGAAATCACAAATAGATAAAATACCTACACCAACTGATGTGCGCAGTAGAACGTACTCCATTACGTTGATTCGTAAGAAAACATCATAATTTACGAAAATGACTTTGTAGCCGGCTATAGACCTTCCATAGAGGGATAATTTACCGTACTCGGGGGCTGCATTCAGAAAATTCTAGGAATTTTTAAGTCGCCAAATTCGATATATCAACATCACTCCACTCCTCTAACTCTAGCATTTATTCTCATAAGTTGTAAATAACTTAGGCTGGGAGAGTACGAACATGAAATTGTTGTAGTTCTGCTAAAACTGAAGGCATCACTTCGTGAAATAATTCAATCACCACAGTACAGAAAGAATTATGCTCTAAGAGTTATTATTCTTTAAAATAGACGCTAATTTCTTCCTAAGTAAGGCATTATACTAAGAACGTATACTTATGTTTTTATACGGCAATTCCACGCATTAGTTATTACAGTGCAGCCTTTAGCATGACTGCAAACAACCCTAAATTGTATCATTTATCCAGTGGATTACAAATTTCACTTAGTTTATCTAATACACCAAGCTTTGATGCTTTATTTGCACCAGATGAAATGCAGTTCAATGAAAAGGGCACTGGATGGTGTAGCGTTTTACACAAAAAATTGTCTTACTACATCAATGGATCAATTGAAAATAAAAATTAAATATCGTTTACTCTAGCTAAACCGAGACGACAGAATGAAATGAACAGCGTGAGTGAAGCATCGAGACAGTGAATTATAAAGTGGTTCATGGAAATATAAGGAATATAGTGCGATTTCAAATCTACAGTTAACTGCGTATACGTACATACATGCGTGCATTCATAAAACTGCACTTTACTTGAATCATTAAAAAGATTCAATTTGAATATTTTGATCAAACCGTTCACCAAATCAATTATGTAAAACTAGACGTAAAAGCGATTAATATCTCTCCTTGATGAATAGTGCGGAATGTATATTACTTCATTGATCCAGATGCTTCAAAATTCCGAAGCTTTGGATTTTTATTTTTTTATTTCCTGGATTAACTAACGATTTCAAATATTTCGTCGTGCTTACGGTTCAATTGGTTGGTGTGCCCTGAACTGCTTTCATTAATAAAAAAAGCGCAGCCGGGGGAAAAATTGTATTGAAGCCGGAAATACGAAAAATCCGGATTTTGGAGAATATTTCGATATTCATACCAAGACTAATCGCCCATCCGGATAAAACACCGCATGCTTCATGCAAGCTTCAAAGACCGCCTTCAATATCCGAATACATTTTTAACAAGCAAACCTCATCCTCCATCATAGTGGCATTCACTCCCATGACGAAGAATTGCCAGCCAGCTATTATACGCAGGTGGAAACCAAAGATCAAATAAATGCAGTAAAGAACTGAGGATCAAGTGAGAGTTCTAATATCAGTTATCAAAATATCATGCGATTAAAGTTATACACTTAAGTAGTTTTCCATAGAAAACCATCAGTCGACGGACTCGTGTTTTCAATCAACTGCGAATATCAATACGGCTAATACTTTTGAAGGAGATCTCCATTATTTATGAAAGTCCATTTCTCGTTTATATATAATATGAACAGCAACCTAAGTAGATAGATTAATCCCTAGATGAGTTAATTTGCTTACCAGGCCGATTTGTTGTCACGTCTGACTGACACGAATGACTGACAATAAACTTCAGATATCAACACGAATTCAATCAATAAAAGCTCGTCACTAGCTTTTGAAGGTTATTTTCTGAAGTCATCACATTCGTTATGAATTTCGCTAAAAAGGCTGTTGGCTGAGGAGGTAACTTCGCATTTCTGCCAGCTACTGAGACTGTGAGAGAAATCATTGGTCGGAAAACTGATTAATTATCCATCTCAAGAATTCTTCGTAGTCTTTTTAAGGGTATTAAATCGAGGAATTTTTGAGGGAACACAAATGGTTTGTTTAGGATTTTAACTCATAAAAACATACTAACTCAGAGTAACTTCTGAATTTGGCATTTTAGGCTTAGTTATTTATTTATTCCGCATTTTTCCAAAATCATTTTTATGTAATGCAATCTTTAAAATGTACCTAAACCCGCAATTAGCAAAATAGAATTATTTTACTCTGCTACCGACACTATAAACCTCGCGGTGGCTATCGAATGGATTTTATTTTTAAACTATTACTCAGCGAGGCACAATAAATAATTGCTGCCCAAGGTGAGTTTTTCCATTGAGGTCTTCTAATCTCAGCTCCTATGCATTCATGTCGCAGACCGCTGCGCTATTAACTGAAAACAGTATATTCCCTACGAACAAATCTAATACCTCTCTAATTCATCATCACATTTAATGGTTACAAATTAAAGGCACTCAATAATTAGCATAATGATTGCCCTATATTAACATTTATTTGATAATTTTTATCTTTTTTGTTATGTCAACGACAACTACTGATAGAAAGATCAAACAAACGCCCTCATTCCCTGACTATTTACCCACCCATCATTTCTCAATATCTTTTAATCCGATATATGTTAAATTTCTTTCACCGACTTGGAATGCGTCATGCTAGCGTATACGACTTGTAACATCTGTGGTTTTAAAATGACTGCATCCCTAATTATTTTTGGAAAAACTACGACCACCTTTCTTGTGAACATGTATGGTTTTCAATACCCACTATGTAAAAAGTAACGCATACATCTAAAGAAATTCTTCAGAAATATATGCCTCTACCTATATTATATATTTTATCCCGAATATTTATGTTTATTTTAAAACAATATAATAATGGCAAGAACTAAATAAAGTAATGCGCTCAGTTCAATAAATCCTCAAGTTTTCATCAATTCACAGGTGTCTGCTAAATATTAATGGCTCTTTTTCTAACATTTTTTAAAAGCAAGAAACAGTAATAGAAAAACATCTTCCTAGAAAAAATTCACCATCACCCTTCACGTAAGTTTTTCTATCCCACTTTGACTATGGCTCTGTCATTACATCAACCTCGCATTTGCGTCACACCCAGGGCTCCATTATACTGTGCGTTGCTCTTTTTGCACGAGTGGCTACAATTATCCTGGACCAGCATTTTCCCACCTCTGGTGTGGAGACTCGTTCTGCTTAAGCCGGATGAGGATAGCCAGTGGCCATTTATCGACACCGGAAATGCTGCGGAATTATTAATTTCACCGCTTTCACACGTTCCAAGTGCAAGCAAAAATCTGAATTATTCGACACTTTTAAGCTATTTGCGAATTTGTGACATGATATGAGAGTAAATTTTACTCATTATAATTGCTAGTAATTTTTTTCCACCGAAAACCGATTCAAAAGCTCTCACTTGAAAGAATTCCGGGATAAGCCCGCTCTACCGCAGTTAATTTGATTCGTAAGCCGTTGTTACGTTCCCGCAACCACTCTCTCCAACTTTAAATTTCATTGTCACTCATTGCAAAGTTTTAAAATTACACATCCATTAAATAGAACTATAAACGTTCTTTTATAGCCACAGGAATTTTTATCTTTAGTCAGGTTTGTCTTTTTAAGGAAAACTTCTTCCCTTTGCACGATCATCCGTCCTGATATAATGCATGCCATACACTCTCCCGAGTATCTTTAGAAGTAAAATAAAATACACTTTCCAAGCTGCCAAGTATTAAATTGGCGAGTCGTCAAAATAGCCTTTTACAGGAAAGAAACACATCATGAAAACCTATCTAAGGATACCACAAAAAGTACTTTACGGCTAAAGTATCTTAAAGAGAGTGCACACACTGCCAAAATTCTATAAATAGGAGTTCCTCAAAAACTCTTCCATAGAAAAATAAGTTTAAAAGTGCTCTTAGTGAAGAAGAAAATCATTATAAACTGATTGATTGATAAAAATTATAATTAACCGTTATGAATCATTTCATCTTCATCCATTACTTAAGTAAATTATACGGATTTGCCTCAATTGCAAGGTAACTCATCAATTGTATCCTCGTCCTATATCGTTAAGTCATTTTACTTGCTTGTCCTTCCTGGTAAATGACCATGGTAAATGACCTGGTAAATGGTCAATGATAATAAATATTCTCTACCAAATTCAAAAATAAACCGATCAAAATTATATCCAGGTGACCAAGGCAGAGTAATGTATCAAAAATACAACCCTCTGTAATGCATAAAAATAGTCACTGACTCCCTATACGTCAACATCACATGCTTTGACGTATTTCAAGTATTGGAGCAGATTATGATTAACAAGCAAGCAGTGAAGAACCTTTGAGAGCATATTTTTATGACGCAGTTTTAACATTTATTCAATACAAAATATTTTTTTATTTATAGTAATATTAAATAACACCATGGTATAAATTAATTATATTCATTTCTTATCCTGATATTCAAATTTGAACCCAACATAGAAAACAAATACAATAAAAGTAGAAATTTTTTCCTAAGTCATTTAAATTTTGTAAAAAATAGCAAGATTTATTAAAATACCCTAATCCCCTTTGGTCAGATCTAAAACACATTGGTTTACTGCTGGAAAAGTTATCACAAAAACAAGGTTGATGCAAAATTTGGATCCACTGATTTGATATTTCCTCAATTGAAGCTATCATTTGAAGCTTCACTTCCTCCAAAACATGCGAAGACCCTCTTCAAATTTACGAATCAAATATATTGTACCAGCTACCTTCAATGAATATTAACATTGAACATAAATCAACGGTAGATATAACATTATGATTTCAAAGCAATGCCATACGTTCATCATTTTACGTTTATTCTCTTGCAGATTACGCGACAGAGTAATAACATGTCACTACTTGATTTTTTTTTTCAGTTTTATTGGTGGGTTTCTTGACAGTTCTCCACCGTACTTCATCATTCCCGAGGCAATTTATTTTTCCTTTTCACCGCTCCTTTGCCATTGGATCTCTTTTAAGTCTCTCAAACTTAAAGAAGGTTCTTCCTCCTAAATGGCCAACTCATCTCCTTTCATATTTGCTTCTCCATCTTTCTCTAGTGGAGGACTTAAATGTTGTCGGAGAGAAATTGCTGTAACCGCAACTTTTTCAATCGAAAAATATTTTAAATGAATGTCGTAAACAACAGGTTAGTTCCGTGCTCATACCGCAGCCGCGAATTTTCGCCGTTGTCTTATGCAGAGTGGCAACTGATTAACTGATAGCTGACTGTTCCCCATCCTATTCCCTTCCACTTCTACTCCACGTGTGTGTGTGTGTGTGTGTCTGGGTTGCGCCCTCGAGCCACGATTTGTTGGACTGGAATATCTGGAACCCGCAGTTGCAGATTTATTTCGGCGACACATATCCGCACATTGTGGCAGATAACTATGAAGTATTTTTCATGAACTCCTATTTGTGCCATATTTACTCGAAAGATTATTATAAAATAAATATGTAATACAGAACTACTAGCAATGGTCCAATAGCGCAGATCGACCACCCGTTTGCCCGCAACACGGTGTTTCACGGAACCGTTTCATTGAGAAAATGTTACGTTGGCAAAACAGTTGCAATGAAGTTTTGTCCTTAAAGCTCCACCACAACCTTTCTCCTCTCCATCTCCAGCATCTCGTCACCTCTTCTTCTTCTTCCTCCTCCGACCGTCTTTCCTCTCTCCCTCGCAGTTTCTGCCAACAAACTCCTTTGGAAATTGAATTCCACAGCCTCTTAGGTTTGTCTTGCCACTCCGTTCACATTCTCTGTTCTGCAAGCCCACATCTCCAATCCTCCACATTCTCCTACTGTAACCATCAAATTCTCGATCCATACAGTGCCACCTTCCCCATTGTACTTTCTACCAGTCTTAAAATTCCCTTTTCATTTTGCAAGGGGCAATTCTGCCTCTGACCACCGCACTCAACCTTCTCGAATATACTGACCGAAAGCAGATGCTGTTCCTCCCAGTCATTCCACCCTCACCTCCTCCATCTCCATTCTCACTTTCCTGCATCTATTGAAACTCAATTGAAATTAATTTGCCACCTGAAGTTCGTTCAGCCGAAAAAAATAGACATATATGCTGCGGATAAAGTTATATTGGTGGCAAGAAAGTGTGAATAAGGATTTGCTACCAAAGATCTTACAACAGAGTAAAAATAAGTTGGGAATAAAAATTATTGATTTTATCACCCAATGGTCGGAAACCAGAGGAAACGACATTGTTAATCTCCAATGGGTGAAAATGGTATTTATTGAAATTAGGGAGGAGTCGATTCCACGTTTTTTCGATTCCGATTATTTCAAATCGATTATTGATTCCGATTCCATCGATTCTTATTCCAAATATATATACCAGATAGATATACCAATAGCGTACCACTATTATCTAAATTCACGTATTGGCTGAAATAAAATAACAAAGACAATTAATTCGCTCAAAAAGTATATTTATTAACAAATAGCAAATATATTTATCCTCAGCTTATTGAGGTGGCTAAAAAGTACAAATTGATAGCCTACACCCAAAATTACAGAGACAAATATGATGTGATAAATGAAATGTGAATTGTATATTTATTTATCTGGAATCGATGGAATCGGATTCGACTTTAGGCGATCAATTCTCGATGCCGATTCTAATGCAGAGAATCTGTGGAATCGAGAATCGACGTTTGGATTCGACTAATTCTTAATTTAAATTCTAAAGTATGCTAAATAAATAAAGTAATACATTTATGAATTAACTGAGAAGTTTTTTTCTAATCATCAAAATACACTTCCAAAAACAACTGAAAAAACTAAGCAATGTAGGTTTTCTTTTCTATAGTTATTTAGACTACAGAATAGGACTACTATAATAGTAACCAATATGATGTAAAATATATTTTTCTCTATCCAGAATGTACTGCTTTTCGAGCGAATTAATAGCGAAGCGACGTATACCAGTAAATGCTTTGTTCACACTGCTTTGTTTTCTACCACATCTGAAATGTTCTTTCCCTCCTCACCTCCCCCTAACTTGTCAATCTCGATCACGATAGTCAAAAACACGAGCAATTTACACATTCCCTTTGGTTAAACCACTCTTTAATTCCTTTTTATTCTCGCATATCTTTTTGAACGATTTTTCCATCTGTAGGCACAAAAATATTTAAAATTGTCCAAGGAGTGTATTTTACCCTTTATTAAGAACTGTCAGTCAGGGCAGTTTCAATCGATAACCCATTCATAAAACTATTAACTCTGCCGTTGGTTTTCAATTTGCAGATGTCCAAATCCTCACACGAAAGGAATTATAAGTCCGCCAAACGGCTTTTGAAAATAACATGCCGGAAATCGACCGAATTCCGGCACGGATAACGATTCGTGTAATACGACTGGTACCTTGATCAGAGCATTTAAAGGTTTTGAGAGAGCAACCAATGTTTTCGTCAATTAAAGCGTCATTCAAAATATTCTTGGGATTGCTCGAAATTATTCAATAAATGTTTGGAATGCGGAATGTAAATATGAATAGCGATTAGCTGCTGTTTGATGGAATTTCCGCCAGTGCTCTTAATCACTTCCGACTAAATTTAAACTACATTTGATACCACATTCGAAAAGTAAGCACCAAAAATGTATGCAAACGAAAATAACAAGAATGTTGCTTAAACCAGTGGTTGAAGCTGTTTCCAAGTATTTCCAGTGGTTGATAACCGACGCCAACTAGATTTTTCTCTTAATTAAGTCTGCTCTATCGCCTAAAGAATAAAGACATCCGCCCATCCTCGTTTATAATGGGAATCGGCTACATTATCTATCCTTATAACGTTCAATACAGGTTAAATATAGATTATTTATCAAAACTAATAATAAGAGACTCTCGATTAATCCACAGTTCACAATAACAAAAACTTTTACCTCTCACATCCATTTGAGGAAAGATTTAGAGTTTAGGCACCACAAACAATGAGACTTCTTCATCACTGCATGAAGACGTAATAGATATATACTGACGAGAAATGTGCTTGTATTGTTTCCCAAATTACTCAAATAGAAAAGACAACATTGCAGTATGTTAGCCTTACACAGACCTAGGAACCACTTAATTGAAAACTTCATCCGGCTATACTTAACTAATTAGACGATAGAAATAATAACCTGCTTTTTCCTCCATTGAGACGGCATCTTCTCCTTACCTAAAAACTTTCTCAATGCAGAAAGACGATAGCATAACTTATTTTTGAGCAACTTTTCACAAATATTTCGAATATCCCGCCGTAACACCTGCTGCGAATCGTCACACGATTAAGGTATTCCGAGCGAAATAGTTCCCTAGTCATAACAGAGACCACATTCGAATTACATGTTTTAATTTCACCAGGTATAAGACATATGAATTAAACATTGCATTATTAATGGTGCAATAATCTAGTTTTATACAACAGAAATGGTAAGTAATTAAGTGAAAATATCTAAATAGTCTTTAACTTGACTCATTTTTTCCGCGCGTTTCATTTGAAAGTCCTTCAAAATGGAAGGTATTTTGTGATCTCGAAGAATTTTCTGCGGTGACAATATGATTAATTTTAAAAAATAGTTCAGAAAATATACAAACTACATGCTGTTAGTTCTTTTTACGACATCTAAGTGGTAGAAATTCCCCATTTTGTAAAAAATGTCTCTTTGGAGTGCATGCACGTACCGTTTCCCATGTAAAAGGGCCGGTATTTTTTGGCAAATAACTCCAAAAGTAATGTGTTAAGGGGTGTAATTTTTGGTGTCATTAGACGGGTGATACATTTTTCTCTAAAATGAGACCAAATTCATTGATTTCTTGGTAAAATGATATTCCGCTCAAGCTACCTTAAGGGGCACGGTCACCGAGTGTATATGAATTCAAAGAGATGCTCAATTATCCTGCGTAGCAACAGTTGAGGCATTTATCTGTCATTTGATTAGCGATTTGAGTTTCTTTGTTAAAGCACTTACATTGAAAAAATGCTGGTAGCCGATTTTTTTCCACTTGTTTCATGAGTAAAAACCTGCTGAAGGATAATTTAAAGGTCATTATAAAAGAAGAAGTCAAAAAAATTAAACAACCCAAAATAATTATATCCCGTACTTCTGATAATACCAAAACATTAGCGAATAAAATTTATTATTTTTCGAGATATTTAATAAAAACCGCTTTTCGTGAGATATCGAACTGTCTGGCTCTCTATAAGAGACATTATATAAAAGCAAATAAAGAAGCAACGAGCTAGATATCACGTCAGAAACTTATGCAACTCGTATGCAACTACTATATGCAACTCGTATGTTTTACAATTATTAAATAAGTTATTAAATTGGTCATCGTACTAAAATAAATTCGCCAAAACTTTAGACGGCGAGGGCATTCTCAGCAAAAGGCGTAAAAGCCATCAAGGGCCATACCCTTGAATAATTTATGATTACAAAATATGTCATAAATTTAGTCATTAAAGCAAATATTTTGCGTCATTGCCTTTGGTATATTTCATTCATGATTCTTACTGCAGCAAATGAAATCACAATAATTTTGAGATAATGTTGCCATAAGGTGAATTAGGCCTTGAATAATTAATGATCAAATGGAGAGAATCTTTTGGTATCTTCGGAAAAAGAATCAAGTTACGATTACAGCATAAGGACGCTGATAAAGCAGCAAAGCACTCAATACTCGTAGCCAGCGTGAAAAATTTACAAATATCTTAATTCATTAAATTTATAATAAAGGCATTATTAGGAGCCATTACCATGAAATTTATAGCATCAAAAAGTTTTGTTAACCTTTATTGAGTAAATACCCATGGCTATTTTATTGGGTATTGTGAACACTTATTTTGATTTTGCATAAAGATCCTAATATATATGATGCTCCTTCTTACAATCTTCTTATTAATATACATAAAAAAGAAAATGTGAATGTGCGGTCCTTATAACTACCAAACCACTGCACGGAATGACGTAAAACTTTGTAACATGATTCCTTATGTCACTCGAAAGGTTTATGGCTACTTTTTGTTTACCTAATGGTCTCCGGTTCGACTCCAGACGAGTAAAAGAGTTTCCATAAGAAATACATGTAAAGTTCGTTTTTCTGGCATGCAGACCTTTTTTATTTTGCATATTTAAATTAGTAACAATAGTTGTAAAAAGTCGCAATAAAGACCATTGAAAAGAAAAATAAATAAACCTTTTCATTATTGAAATTGATTTTTGTTTTTCAACTGATTTACTTTAAGTTTAAAAAAAAATCGTAAAGTTGTTGAAAATTCAGCGTTTTGGGAATGTTATCCCCTTGACGACCGATAGCATTGTTGTAACAGAACCTCATATGGATATATGAAGAATAGAGGCCCAGAGTGTATCAATTGAGATATGAAAATCCATACAATCCATCAGAAATACATTTTGCGCGATATATATCGATATATTTTGATTGCTAACGGTAGTATAAAATAAGTTCAATGCTTTTCACAGCCGTTGAATTTCAACCTTCCGCTAGTAAGCAATAAAAATATCCTTTTCAAACGTAGAAAGTAGCCAGATCCACGGTTTACGAGTATTACGATGAATTCGATTATAACCAGAGAGTAATCACGCCAAAACTACGACTACGATCTCTAAGGAAGAGGCTCTAGAGAAACGAACAGGAGGACGAAGAGGGAGAGCGTGGTGGAAGGAAGAGGAGGATGAGAGCGGGAGGACGTATGAAAGGAGTTGGAGGGAGGGAGGAGTTAGAGGCGGCGGTCGCTGGGATGAGGTGTCGGCTTAAGAGCTGCAAGAGCGCCGGCTATCGTGGGGGAAAAGGCAGGGATGGTGGGACAGCACAGCGGCCGAGTGGATTAGGGTCCCTGGAATTAGGGTCCGTTGACCGGGGCGCAGTGGAGGAGGGAGGTGACTCTCGTACGGAGAAAAGATCAAATGGCTATGACACGGGATTTCATGGAGAGGGATGAAGTTGGCGGTTGACAGCATCGGAGTAAAACGATGTCAAAGGTCGAAGGGAAAGCAGACGACAAACCTCCGGACACCACTTTCAGCCGCGATTAGTCTAAATCTATGGCTTGGCCCGGGGCGGATGCGAGAGTGCAAGCGAAAAGTCGCCGAAACTCATCCACTTAAGTAAGGGGCTCCAAAGTGAAGAACGGGGAAAAACTTGGAGCAGAATTCCAACGGAATGAATTCCTTTCACACACACGTAGCGGTTTAATCAAAGTTGGTATATTGGTCAAATCCCGTTTTCTTCAAAACAACTACTCATAAATATGAACGCACGAATTTATAAAAACCTTCTGATTTTCAGTTTTTCTGTAATTATTTATTTTATTTATTTATCTTCACTGTCCCGAATACAGCACTATGTGCCAATTTACGCCGGGTGGATAACAATAACAACGGACGAGACACAAACACCCATGTCCTGGGCAGATAATATTCTACCCAGGCGGGACTCGAACCCGCGACCCTCAGGTTAGCAGGCGAGGACGTTACCCCGCCGCCACCGGGGCCGATGAACGTTAAAAAAATAAAATGTTATGTAAAAATATAAAACGTTATGAACGTTAAAAATATAAAATGCAATGAAAGTTTCTTCCAAAATTATAAACATTCGAACTAGCCAAGCTTAGAGTGATAAATTATCTGGTTCACAATATTTTGGTAAGATGAATGAAGTTTAAACTTATATTTTAGCAGATTAATTTGCATCCACAGCAGAGAATGTCTGCTAATATTAAACTATTAGAAGTTAATATTGAGGCAATTTGAGTATAATATCACATTCTATAATACAAAGCTATTTTTTCCCAGAATAATTGAAACTAAAAGTAGTCATATAAAATTATATGAAAGAGTTTAAATAAGAGTTAGTTTATCTCAAATCACGGCTACTTAAGGTAACCAATCAATAGATTTGAATATGGTTATACAGAAGAGGCCGATAAATGCCATAATTCGGGAAAAGCGGATTAGGAGCCTCCTAACGGAACTCCAGGCTCCGATAAAGCAAATTAAATGTTTTTGCCAGCGGAGTTTATGTTTTTAAATTATAAATATTTCTATATAAATTATAAAAATATTTATATAAATGAAAGCGCAATTAAATGTTCTTGCCAGACGGTTAATGGTTAGCAGAGGGAGTCAGTGTTATATTTTTACACTGCAAGGATTAACATCATAGCTCACCAGGCTACAAGGAAACGGTAGGCCCACGTGCAATCTAGCCCATAACTTTCCCGGCATCGAGTAATCTTCTGTAGGATCTGAGTCTTTCCCGGCGAATGCTTAGAATGAAGGGTTCTCGGGTTTCAGGCCGGGTAATGGTGTTAAACTGCGCCGACGTTTCGATGACGTAGTCTGCCATCGTCTTCAGGGTGAATGATTTTCCGCCAGAATGGTCCGATATTTATGTAGTGACATTTGGTCATTTTTCCCGCCATTTTTTTCAGGTTGGCTCCGATTGGTTGGATGTTTCCCGTCGTTTTTCCACCATTCTCAGAGCAGGTTTCCAAGCGTTGCTGACCTTTGTCTCGGTTGAAATTATGTTTCTCCAGCCTGATCTCCACGGCTTCCTTTACAATGCGATCCCAGTAACCCTTTGTTTTACACAGGACTCAGGTGCTGGCAAAGTCAATTCTATGGCCATTTTCCAGGCTGTGCTCTGCCACCGCAGATTTAACCATGAAGACGATGGCAGACTACGTCATCGACGCGTCGGTGCAGTTTAACACCATTATCCGGCTGGAAACCCGAGAACTCTCCATTCTGAGTAGTTTTCCATTGGGCGTCCTCTTCACAACACAACTCATTTTAAGTCCCTAAGCCAATTCAAAAGGACTGGAAACACTTGCCTCACTTCAAACCGTGATTCCAGCCAATTCATTTTTTCCCCTCACCCTTACTTGCCAAATGTCACACTCTTCATAATATCGTCAGCCTTCACCACGCATTCCAGTATATTTGGCATTTCCTCCTCCAAATTCCTATGATAGGATCCCTTTCCTTTTCTGAAATACCTCACCCATCCTCGCTTGTTTTCCTCTCATACCAGATTACTCTGTCCATATTTATCCACGCCTTCATTTGAAAAGCCATCTAGCTACACTAATCGTCTTCTTCCCTCAGCCACTCCAAAACATAGCAGATTACACTCCAGATTAGGGCGTAAACTAATTTTTTTGTATTTTCTCAAATTTCCTCTCATGAATCCCCTTATCTTCGTAAACACCACCTCTTATATTAAAGCGAGATTTAACCTCAAATCATCGATATTATCCTCACCTGTAAGCCCGTTTTAATCTGTAATATTCCTTTGGAAAGTAAACTGTTCCTCAGAATCAATTGTTTTTGGCGGGGGCCAAATATTGTCAATAGACGGGCAAACCAGATGACACATAGTGGAACGCCATTTTCAATTCAATAAAGTTTATTCATTAAGAATATCTAGTTTGTCGGCAGTAATACAAGTCAAGCAACGGAAGCATTATCTTAACTCAATTAGCAGAGAAAGATAGAATAAACTTGCAAAAATACAGACAATATAAAAAGACCTATTCGAATTCAATTCACAAGCTAATGCAGTTGTTTAAATGGTGCACTTTAGAAAAACACTGAATTTTGGCGCGCGTGCCTATAAACATTTCATCCTCCATCTAACGATGTAACACAAAATTATACTACATAAAATATATACTCCAGTTGAGCATACTGTATATATATCAAACTTAGATATCGATAGTGAATGTTCACAAATAAATTGCAAATGACGTTACAATATCATATAATGATATCGGTAGATCATATACGCGGAAACCAATCAAATGCTTAGATTTGCTAGAAAGCTAAACTGTTTCAGTCGTCACTTTTTCATACGCATTCATTATCCAGTCAAGGCAAAGAAACTTCAATAGTCCGCTAAAATACGTTTTTATTCACTTCACCGGCCAAGATTTTGACTTGTGCAGTCGTTTTCAAGGCTGACTGTAATACAGGCCGTCACCTTGGTCGGCGAAATGAATAAAACTCTATTTTTGCGGTCTATAAAAAAGTTTCTTTGCCTTTACTCAATTATCAAGTGTTCTTGGATTCAAACAAAACTGAACTGGGAAATGCTCCCATTATTTCAAATGAAAATTCAAAGATCACTCCAGAATAACGAATACGTGCTTTTCATCAGATAGAAATACGGAAATACTTCGTGAGCGTCGTCGTATAGTTAAGAATCAAATCAAGAAAAATGAAATTAAAACGGACCTCAGGCCTGACATGCCGATGTAGAAACCATATTAACGCCGTTTTACACTGTACATTATATTGTACAAATTCCTTCAATAAGGAAATTGTACCGTGTGAGGCGGCAAATTTTATGATTGTCTGAATGACTTAACGGGAAATAAAACCTGCTCTAATTCCATTCAGTTTCTTGTACATTCTACGATACATTCGTTTGTACAATAAAATGTACCGTTTAAAGCGGCCTTTACCATGATAACATCAAGTTTCATCGTTAAGTAAGTGATTAAATCAATCAGTCCGAACCACCATCGTTCACATCAGGCGAAAAATTATAGAACGACAACAGCTCCAACTTCAGCCATGCAATCTAAAAGGGAGCAACAGCTCCCTTTTAGCTTGCAGAGCTGAAGACTTGAAGAAGAATAAAAAGATGCAGACAAAGAATATCATTTACTGTTAATCTGATCGGTGATCCTCGAGATCAAATGGTTAATGAAAATTGCTTACGAGAGAGTTAATAATGAATTTAAATAAATTTAGAATATATTTATTAACACATACGTGGAATAATTGGCAATACATCTTGCAAATGAGATGAAACCCGAAATAATGGTTTCAAAAGTATTTAAGTAGTGAGCTAAGTATCAGATATCATTGTGTTCACACTACACTACACACTAAACTCTATTGATTTAACTAGACTATATTTTATAGAATAAACTGATTAATTCTCCGTGAAGCTGAAACATGAAAACCGGCTAAACAAATGAGCATGGCCATTTTATTGTACCTGATACTAAAATATTCACACATGCATTAAAAAGGGAGGAGGATATTCCGAGTAAGAAAATTTTGATGACACAATCAATGGTGTAAATGAATCAAGATGATGAGCATCTCCGTCGACTTATTTTCCCAGTATTATGCTTGAACTTTTGTTTGAAATTTGGATACCGTTCTTTCACCTGGTCAAAGTAGAAGGAAATAGTGGAGGAGTAATGAAAAGCAGAGAAATCGTGGAAAAACAACGGGGTAGGGTAGGGAAGGTTCCCGGCAAAGGAGCAGTTGATGGGAATTAGCGCAGGAGAATTAGGATGAAGAAGAGGTAGTGTAATGTAGGAGGGAGGGAGGGAGGGAGGGAAGAAGAAAGGAAAGAGGAACGGGAGAATAGGGCTCTTAGGAAGGTTACAGCGGTTTACGAGGGCGGCGCTGGGATCGGTCCAATGGATGGACGGTTGAGAGGATGAAGATTAGCCGCCCCAGTGTGTTCATGGATCCCTCCGAGAGGGATCCTTAGAATTTGTCCTCCCTCTCCTTCTCATTCCTCCTGTGGCGCAAAGTCGTGAGAACGTAGGGATTAACTCGAAGTGATGGATGCTTTAGCGACAAGCCGTAAAGGAAGGAATTAACTTTTCTCTACGCCGGATAAACGGCGTAAACGTATAATCACAAGATTACAGTTTCACACGTAAATAATACCACTGTTTATGTTGGCATAGGTCATGCTTTTATGGAGTACCTACGCCGATCGCTACAAAATGCGACAGCGCAAGTGTTGAAAAAGTCACTCTTCTGGATTTTTGCTCTTTTCCCTTCGCGTTTCGCTGTCCAGACTGATCGCACGGTAATGGCTATTTCAAGCCGCAGAAAAAAATATGAGATACAAGTGACTAAATACAGTGGGTATATATAATATGACCTGGAAGCCAGAATGACAACTGACATTGTTACACAATTATCTATACCTGTGTGATAAACGTTTTGGTGAATATTTTAATACGCCTCTGCAGCATTTTATGAACTCCTGCAATTATGTACTTCGAATTTACATGGAAATGTTGTGGATTTATGCAACTTTGTGCTCTCCTTTAAAAATGTCAATCATAAACTAGTTGTGTGGCACTTAGAAAACAGAGATCTTGACCACTGAGAAACAAAACTTTTATAGAATAAAATAAATAACTCCATGAATAAAAATTTGGTTAAGGCGGATGAAATAAACAGTTATTGTTTATATATATAGCATAGAGGAAGAAGGAACCTTTTTTAGTCCATATAATATTTAATATGGCAAAAAAACGGAAAAACGGGATTTTTAGAAAAATTGATAAGAGGACGTTATAGCTACAAATCTAGACCAAGAGACAAACATATGGACCGAATAAGAAGATGCATAAGAAAGAAGAACTACGAAGATGTAATGGACATATATGATCGGATAGTTGCAGAAAAATTAATTCTTGAAACGAATGACGATAACTGGATGGACAAATATATTTTATTTAAGTTAATGAGAAAAGTTCAAGGTGTATCACACAGTTGATTAGCGTTATAAATAACCGGTGGAGAGTGGACAACGCATTGAAATATCAAAGAATTTCTATCCCTTTGAATTAGGCTTTCAAATAAGACATTGTCCTTAAATCATGCTAAAATTATTATATTGAACATGGGACAATTTGGAAAAAAATGTGTTGAATTTTACCACTTTTGACAAAAATTAGCCACTATCGGTGTTTAAAGATCTTATATCCATCCGTTTTTTAAATTTTCCTCCTCCTTGCAGTAATAAATTTCTAATAAGTGAGCTGAAAGGGGTAAGTAGGTGTAGGTAGGGCAGTTTGTGCATAAATAATTACTCCAAATATTCTATCTGATGGATGGAAATTTAAAAACTAGACCCAATGATGACTTTTGATTCGAATTAGCAGTTTTTGATCGGGTTTTTCCTCCACATAATCTTCATTTAAAGCCTGTCAGCCAATCCAAAAATGTGCATGAATGATTGTCCGTCACTTTCTCAATCAAGGAAGAAACGAAACTATTTTACATTTTTGCCCTTGCATTTGCAACTGGAATATCCCCGTGGTTATTACTATTTTAGCGCCTATTAGCCCGATATTTTATACAAATGTCGATGAATGAAATTCATAAAAATGGTACGTGGGAGAAATAAAATACAATTGGTATTTAATGGAAAGATTGGCACTCTGATGTCAAAAGGTTTTACACTTCTTTTAGCTTCACATCACGACATCGTTTGAAAAAATCTTAAGTAGGTCGAAGGATCTAATGGAAACCAAAATTAAACTTTGCCATAGCTGACAAAAATAGGTCACCAATATCGTCGGTGAAAGGTTTTTGCACTAAAACCCATCAGTTCTGGATTGTTTTTTTCCTCCATGAGATCCGAAATATTTGACATGTGACTGAAATCGCCAACTTGGTATTTCTGAGAATAAACAAAAATTCCGCCGGCTTGCTGCAATGAAAAGCGAAGCCTTTAAAGCGTGAAACCTATTTCAAAGTGAAGCACAATGGCGTGAAATTGGAACTGACGCCTGTCGCTGGCTATTAGTAGCAAACGGCTCTCACGTTCCAATGGTTACGATTCAAAAAGGCGCTCCAGATATAATCCTCTCGACCTCTTCTTCCATCTTCTTCTTAAACACTTTGCCCAGCCGTTCTTTCAGGCTCCTCTTTCCTCTTTTTCTTGTGCTCTCACCCCAATAAGTTGTCCCTACTACAAGAAGTTAACTACTTTAAAGATTTTATATGCAACTGTCAAAATTCAGAGCTCGTCAATTTCAATATAATGCGCCTTCTATACTTCTTATCCCGTCAAGACTTGAGTTTAATTATCCCAAAGATCTGGACAAGTGTATGGGTGAGGGGTGTCCTTCGAACAAAATCATTACTTTATGTAAAACTCTGACGAAAGAAGCGATTTCAAATAGAAATATACAAAGTTGCAATAATAAAAGTAGCAATAATAAAGAGTAGCAACATAGAGATTGACAGAACTTCGAATGTTGCATCACAAACTCCAACACAAGGAGTGGTAATAAAGTTTTAGAACAGAGGCAACAAAATAAATGGAAGCAGAAATTGCACTCATTTAGCAGGAGACAATAGATGAGTAACCCAGTGATATGACATACTTTTCTTTTTCGTAAATGCAGTGTTTAGTAAAAACTGGCATATCATCTAAAAATGCTTTGCAAAGTTTAATTTTCATTTAAATTGTTGAGTCAAAATATTTTCTCACTACAACTGCCTCGAAATAGATATTCGAAGAGAGTAAAACCAGAAGTAGCAATGCCATGTTTTTGTGAACGCATAATCATTTTTCAATGACTCGAAAACAAAATAAAACAATAATGACTCAAGAGTGTTATTCGCATTATTTAAGCCCTATCATTAGCTCGTTTTTGTCTCACTATCTTTGGAAAAAAATTAATTGAAATGAAGGAAAACGAGTATTATGTGGACCTTAGGATAATTTTGATTATAGAAACACTCTTATGCAACTAAATGTGTAATCACAATAAGAGATAGACTATATCAGTTATTTTTCTATAATTTTCTCGAAAACCACCAAAAAAGTCTTTTACATAGGTAGCTGAACATGTAACGATGGATAAACAAAATCATGTAGGAACATCTAATTAGCACGATTTACGTTGTGGAACCAAAAATACGATAAGAAAAACTTCACATTTCTGAAATTTCGGAATTTCAGTAAGTTAAAAACAACCAATCCCTGAGTGGTGACAAATCTACCAATGGCGGTATTCGAACACGCCACCCAGAAATTGGCAAGCGAGGACAGCACACACCCACTGGGAGACGGAAAAGTGCGATACGCGATGATCCCCAGATTTTGCGGGGCAGAGTGTATATCGCTATACGATACGGAAAATCGCATACCGAACAGCCCTATCTTCACGAGGATGTCTCATCGAAGGTGGTCGTGGTTTCACGGCTTACGCCTGCTCCGAGAAACGTTCATGTTTACGACATGTTCCGACTCTCACTCACACAGGCCCCCTTCCTAAAATGCGCGGAGAGATAGAGTGAGGAAATAAGGGTCGTTTAAACACGAGCCATCCCCCAAAGTCGTCTGATGGAGAGCGTCTCGAGCAAGTCACCGCTGGGACATAGGAAGTGTCGAAGAGACGAGCGAGATTCGTCCCTAGCTCGCTGTGCTCTTATCGGCTGGAGCCAGACGTGTTTCTCCAGACTTTTTGTGAGAACGCTTTGCCGCAAAAACAGCCAAAGAGTGTCCCTCATAATTTTTCTCCTCTTTCGCCTAAGCCTCCCACACAGTGATCGATGAATCATCATGAATTATAGTCATCAAATATCAAAAAATGATTACGAAATGCGCTGCTAAAATAAAAGCGCACGTCATTGTGTTTAACCTAAATTTTGCAAGTGTGGAAGAACTTTAAAATTTCGAATTTGAAATGGAAATCCAAATTTTCACATTTCAAAGGCACTAATATACCTGCAGTGCAAAAGTTCCATAATTCTCACTGCTCAGTCTTAACAATTGGAAACTCGTCTTGAAATGGCCCGAGAATGAAGTTTCAAACTTATATCACAAGGCGAGGTATCTTTTTAATGAACGATTAATACTGATCGAAGATCTTTACACCTTTCTCCAATCACTATCAGTTGCCCTATTGCAGATCTATTGCTTTACCCCAGCCATTGATGGTACTTTTTTCACAAGTACTCATTTTCTCGCACGTCACTCAGCTGAATTCCTGGAAAAACTTAGTTGCACACTTGAAAATTAAATCAATTTCAATTGTTCACGTCGTGTGAATCGCCAAAAAATAGTCTAAACAACCTCCATCATTGTATTGAGTCGCTATGACATTGTTTTGAGCGCTATCGATGCTAGAGTCCAAGGAACCTGTAATCCCGCGCTTCCCGTTCGGACCTCATCAAATGGGAACAATGAGTGAAGGCACAGGAAGGAAAGAGGGAGTAAATGGGATCGGTTGAAAGTTACAGCCATCTACGGCAAACCGACAAAATGAAGCGCTCATATTGGATATTAATTCATAACCTAAACATTTAACTTAACCAAGGAAGATTTAGGAAGAATAGAAGAAGGACATAGATCAAGGAAGAATGTGACTCAAGCTTATCATTAAACTTAAACGGATCTAACCCAAAAACATGGCTAAAAATTGCCTAGTTTAAGTTACTGCTAACATTATTCACAAGAACTTGGTCAAATGAAAAAGCATAAAATAATGTTCTCAATAAAGGTTTCCGGATAAACTTTAATGATGTTCATTTTTACTGATGGAAATAAAACTTTTATTTCAGAGCAAATTTAATTTCTGTACAGCTAGTTTCGATACAGATGTGTCGATCCAAAACTTGTTGAACCGAAATCAAAATTTCTCGCATAATATCGGCTGATGACGCTCATGCACTGAAATGTTTTGAAGTGTATCATTTTCTGAGATTTTTAAAAGTTTCCTCACGGAAAAAGGATGGAACTTTTTTCCAGGAGATCTTGTCTCATATTTCTAGTAAATAAGTTTTATCGCGGAGAGGTTTGGTGGTTTTATATTTCAAAGAATCTATAAGATATCTAAAACCATGGACACAGTAGAAATGAAGAAATCAGTATATCCAAGACAATAATATTACAGAGGAGAGTTGAGGAAAACGGAAGATATAATACAGGATAAAACTAGGTTTAGAAGATTGACACAGGCATAGTTTTTCGGGGAAGGAATATAAGAATAAATGTAACATCCAGGACAGAGGCAAATGGAAAACAAATGGCAAGAGTGAAAATTTAACGGAGAGAAAGAAGAGAAACATAGACCTGAAAACGAAAACTAATGCAATGGATTCATTCAAATGGCATTTGGTAATGGGAAAAATTGAGAAAAGGTTGCAAAATATGCTGGCCTATTTGAGACCCCGAGTATATATGGCAAAAAACTATTTTAAAGATAAATCTCACAATAATTCCAAAGTTAGTTTAGTTCATGCGTTCCTTCGGCACTTTACGGCCGAAGATGTGGTCAGAATATGACTTCTTTAAAAACGAAGCCAAATATTAAGCGTGAAAACATAACAAGCGTTGCACATTATGAAGTAAACATGCAAATTATTGACAGAAAAAATCATTTGCAGTCCACAAGTGTTTTTTTTTCGGTAAAAATAAAAGGGAAAATGGTGGAAAAATCACAATTTTGGAAATGTACCATGTCTTACAATTTAATCATTTTCCTTTAAAGTTCTTTTCCCAATAAACATTTTCAGTTTTGTTTGTTTGCATTTTATTTGGTGGAAGGTGTAACAAAATCATCAGAAAAATACATATGCATACATTTACACATAATAAAGGAAATAAATCCAACATGTAACGCCGTCATATTAAAGTTTAGATTTAACGACAATGGCTTTTATAAATTAAGCGTTTAGAATAGAAAGAGTTACATTTGTTCTTGGCCTTTCAAGAACACTATTTTGTGGAGCGATTTCCTTTCCCTATCATAAATAAATGAAGATTACACAAACGGCATTAAAACTGTTTTAAATGTTTTATTTTGAGTATTTATCATTCACTGTACCACGTGCGTCTAATTGGACATTTTAAGACTGGAGCAGATATGCACCCCATGAGGCCATGAGACGTAAGTAGTAATATTTAAGTGTAAAGTTATCCGTCACGTCACCAAATCATAATTTATTAGGAAAAGTAGTTAGTATGCTTTAAAAAGACAATAAGGAAGTCGCATGTCCAAAAGAGGTTCATCAAGTCGCACGTTTTTAATATGTTCTAACTCATCTTTACTGTGTCCTCAAACAGACGGAATTTTCATATTATTATGAAGGATATTTTACGAGTCATGTAATAGTGAAAAGCAAAGAATTGCCAGTTATAGGCCAAACGCAAGTAAACGAATGAAATTCACACTTCATTCATAATAAGTTTTGTGTTTAATGGCAAATTACCATTTAAAAAATGCATGCCCCCCATCAGAAGGCTTTCATATTCCTCCTAGACTCACCAACCAATGTATTTATTTCTATTTTCCACACAAGGCCAACATGGACTGACGGCATTCCAGATTTCTTTGGGCTTTTTTCGATAATTCGTTGTGCAGGTAAAATTGCAGACGCTGTTTTACAATAGGAAGATTTTGGCTACGGCCCACAATATTCATATCCCTGATTATAATACGTCACTATGGACTTAGATTCATCCAGCCAAAAACTTTAGTTTCTACCTCACTTGAATTATGCTCACAGAAATGAAACAAATCATCGATAATACCCTGACATTGAGGCACAACCAAATGAAACCTGTTCGTCAAAACCCTCGACTTACACTACTTTTACTCACTTCCCTGCTGCTATGTTTGATTAAGAGAATTATAGTGGAAGCAAAGCTTCGTAACAATTATTCTTTATCTTTGCATTCATTAAATTTGGGGGTAATATAATTATCTCCGCATCGCTCTATTGTGGTCCGCAAGGCAACGGTTAGTTTTATTTCAGCTGAACCACCAATTACAACTTGAATTTTATTTCCAGGCAGTACTGTAGCAATTTAACATAAAACAATTATATACACAGTTCATTTTATTTTCAAAATTTGTTTTACATTTAGCGGAAACAATGTAAAACAAAAACACACATTATATCGGAAACATTAGAAGAAGCTTATATTGATTAAAAACCTTTTTATTTAGTTTATAGACATCCTAGGGCAAAAAAATCTCATCATATGTTTTGCCTCTAAATGTTTATTAATTGTTTAAACAATGAAAACTGTTTTTATAAATAAATTTAAAAAACTCAGCAAACAACTAATTTTTTTCACAAAATTTGTCTAGTATGTTTTTGAGGTTGCTGAACCCGAATCCGATGTAAAAAATTTAAAATTCAAAATTCACGATTCAAACTTCAAAAAATCGGATCCAATACGGCGGCCTTTTAAAAAATTAACTTAAAAAGAGTCATAACGAGGAAAATCGATAGATTTTTTTACTAAAAATTATAAAAACCAATTGAAGATATTTAAAAAAGGTAATTTGACACAAAGTTCAAATTAGCAGATCCAGATTATAAATAAATTAAAAAAACTCAGCAAACAACTAATTTTTTTCACAAAATTTGTCTAGTATGTTTTTGAGGTTGCTGAACCCGAATCCGATGTAAAAAATTTAAAATTCAAAATTCACGATTCAAACTTCAAAAATCGGATCCAATACGGCGGCCTTTTAAAAAAATTACCTTAAAAAGTCATTACGAAGAAAATAGATAGATTTTATACTTAAATTTTAAAAAATTGAGGAAATTTAATAAAAATAATTTTATATTAAAAACTTTAAATAGCGGATCCAATATGGTGAACTTTTTAGACAAATCTCCCTACGAAGTCTACTTTTTTCAACTAAATTTAGCTACTTATTATTTTACTGAACATCACATGAGATAATTTATAAGCCTTTAGGAATGAATATCAAGGTAAATTTTAAAATAAAAACGGTTGATCTAATATGGCTGATTATTTTTGGTACACAATTATTGTTTTAATAATATAAAAATTTAAAAAAATATTAATCAATTGAAATAGAAACATGGATGGAAAATAATGAAATGCATTTAATTTTTGGAAAAGAACATTTGCTAATTACAAATAATTTAAAAAAATATTATTACAAATTACAAATTTTTTACAAATTTCATTACATTGGTTAAAATTCCACATCATCAAAATCTTCATTAGATAGGATTGAATTTAAATCTGCCTGGCTTTCATCTTCGATTTCCTGCTCTTGCTCGATAAATACTGGACAATTTAAACAATCTTGTCCGCAGCACTGAGAACAAGCCATGGTGCTGAATGATCCAGCTTTTCCGCAACCACATTAACTACCACATCCAGTTTTGCATCCACAAAAAAATCATATTTAGCAGTTCACTTGGAGCTGGTTCTTGCGTCATAGTGATAGATCACAATCCCGAATTCTCATTTTTCCAACCCCAGTCTTAAGCTCGCAAAGGATTACTTAGTTAAGTCTGTACTTGGTAATATAGGCACCCTTTGAAAATTCAGATTAGATGCGTGTCCAGAAGGTGAAAGTAGTGCTAGGAAGAAAGAGAGTGAAAAGCGACCTACATACATTTATTGTCGCGAGAGGAAGTTATACACGAACCTCAAAAATGAATTTTGTAAGTCCTGTCCAAAAATCAATTGCCAGCACATAAAATGAAAATTTAATACTGAACGGACACAACATGCGCATAAGAAAGGATCGGAATGCGTTGAAAACGGGCAGAGGGTGGTAGTGGAATGGTCCAGATGAGAGAGAGAGATAGGTGAGAGAGATGGAGGAGTAGATGAGAGAGGGAGAGGTGTAGAGAGAGGGGGAAGGGGGGGAGCGAGGACTCTTTTGGGTGCTGGGTGCGGTAAGCGAGGAGAAGGTTCCAGATGGCGGGGATTGGGAGGGTGGGGCAGGTGAGGTATCTTTTGGCGGAAGCGAGGGAGGAGTTAAAAGGGGGATGGGGTGGGAACGGGAAAAAGGGAGGGAGGGAGGGGGGTAGTAAGGCAGGTCTCTGGCGGTGGTGCGGTCACGTGGTGCGGGAGTGGGTAACTGAGGCTTTGAAAGCTCCTGACGAGACCACAAGTCTCCTTGTTGACATTGTGGCATTGGGGGGCGGAGGGAGAGTGAGTGGTGAAGGAGGGCGGCGGAGGCAAGAAGGGTACGGGAGGAACGGAACAGGACGGACCGACCTCTCGTCGGGTGGTCGAGAGGTGCTTCGGCACTCGATGTTAGAATATCGGAATTATTTAAGCGACATTGCGATGTATTTTACTAAATACAATCTAAGAAATGGTTAAGGTAGTCCGAGCGAGATAGTTCCCTAGTCATAACAGAGACCGCATTCGAATTATACGTTTTAATTACACTAGCAGTAAGACATCAATTAAATAATGCATCATTAACGGTGCAATAAAATCGTTGTACATGACAGAAATTGTAAGTAATTAAATGAAAATATCTAAATAACTCTTTGATTTGACTCATTTTTTTCGCACCATGCGTTTGTAAATCCTTGAAAACGTAAGGTTATTTGTGATAGCCAAGAACCTACTGTGGTGACAATGTGATTAATTTTCAAATACGGTTGAGAAAACACAAACTACACACCGTTAGTTTTATTATTACATCTAAGCGTTAGAAATACCTCATTTTGTAAATAATGCCTCTCTGGAGTGCATACACGTACCATCTCCCTTGTAAAAGGGCTGGTATTATTTGGCAAATATCTCGGAAATTAATGTGGTAAGGGGTAGAATTCTTGGTTTCATTGGATAGGCGAGGTATTTTTCTTTAAAATGAGACCATATTCATTTATTTCGAAGTAAAATGATTTTTTGCTCCAAATACCTTAATAGACATCATATAAAGTTTAAGATTACTCCAACTAGTCAAATAGAGTCTGATTTGATGCCTTGTTGCCATAAATAGTTTGATATATCGTAAAAAATCTCACATTTCAAACTGGATATCATAACGTCTCATAACGCATTGCATTTCGTATCTCATTGCATACCATTTCATCGCATTCCTTCGGAAGCATTGGCTATCATGACTGGAAGCGTTGTACCGAACTTAATCGTTTGCTGCGCATTTAAAACATCTGTCGTATGGCGTCCCCATACGTCATATACATAAAGGCTTAATACTTCTTTGACTGTATTATATTTCAAGCCTTGGGTAGTGACAAGCCATGTGTCTGTGATGCCGACACTAAACCCCAATTCCTTTCCAATGTTGGAGCGTGCTGCCAGCAAAAATGCTCGATTCATGCACTGTGGCCTCCTTAATCCCATTTTTGATAGAAAGCAATGCATGCTATGTAATGGATATATAACATAGTGAAATGTACCTATATGTATGCCATAAAATGCCTCTTGCGAGGCTAAATTAACATCGCAGTTCGAATATAATATAATAATACTGCCCCGATGACACGAAGTTCCTCCGCACTCGCAACTTCCAACTCTTCTTTTTCTCAACATCCATTAAACATTCATGAAACATATCGCACGATATCTCCAGGAAATATTTTGTCGGTTATAATCACGGTGAGATATTTGAATGATTAATAAACGTTCGTTCACTCCGAAGATTGGTTGATTGCAGCCCACTAGTGATGGACGAATAGTAACTATTCGCTACTTTAGTATTCGTTACTCACCCAGAGCCGAAGTAACGTGTACTGATTGTTAAATCTATTCGTTACTCACTACATTTCGTTACTTGGAGGATTCCGGCGTTCAGATTCATTCGAGCAACTACTCGAATGTTCGTTTGGGTAGTTGGATTCGAGTGAACTATCGGATTCTTTTAGGCACACAGTTAAGTAGGTAGTACCTATATCGTTGGATAAATTAAACTCCTGGATTCGTTTGGGTACCTAGACTTGAATGTATTCGGAAAAGGCTACCCCTTTCGACATCATTGACAAAAGAGCAACGAATAACTAGTAAGGAAACAATAGTAACGAGGGTAACGAGTAACTCCAAGGAAGGAGTAGTAACGGATACTCCAAAGTAACGATAACGGACTATCCAATGCTAGTCCCCTATTTCCTAGAAGCTCTTACAATGGTCATTCACCTTTATTTTGGTCCATGCATTTATTCCCGAGTCTTCCTCTGGGGACTGTTCCATCTATTTTCTCTCTCCTCATTTCAATGATATCGCAGTCGATATGTAGCATATCGCATGCTACATATCTCGAGGGGAGAGCTAAGCCTCAAAAGTGGAGAGAATTCTCACGCGGGGGACAGGAGGGGAATGGCCGAGGGAGCCTAAGGGGTAGGGAGAAGGCGAAAACGAGGGGTATGTGTGTGAGTTGAGCGGGGAGGGGTGCAGGGTAATGATAAGAGAGAACCCTGGAAAGCGGGCGGGAGGGGGGGTTAGAGAATCGACATTCGGGGGGCGTTGGGGGGTGAGGGGGAAGCTGTGGGAAGCGTTGGCGGAGACAGGACGTCCCCACCCACTCCACCCCTTTGGCTTCTGCGGAGAGAGAGGAGAGATTAATGAATTTTGCTTGGCAAATGGGTGATGGACGGTGGAGGCGAAGGGAGAGTGTGGGCAGCTCTGAAAGGAGGCTGCACTGTGAGGCGGGGGTGAGGCTGTGGGAAGCTGTGGAGAGAGGCAGATAAGTGAAAAAAGCAGGCGCGAGCGGGGAGAGAGGGAGCGAGCGGGGGTGTGGCTTCCATGTCAGAGAACAGAATATCTTTATTTTTTACTCCACTACCCCACACTCCCCGACACATCCACCATTCCGTCTTCAGTCTCATCTACCTATCTCTCTCTTTCTCCCTCCTCTGACGCATACCTTATCCCAACCACCCCCTCTCACTCCACTTCGTAACTCTGAAATGAGCGTAATCCTGGCGCATGGTATTGTCAGCCTTTGGTCGCTTCAATTTAATAGAAAAAAACAAGAACAAATATCTAGCCAGGAGGGAAAAGAGTATTATAAAAGAATCTTGGGGTGAATTGCACGAGTCCTATTTCACTTCACAAAGGCCATGAAAAAAATTTAAAACGTAAAGTACAGCACAGATAAATTACCGCAGCTTCTTATTTTTTTATACATTTTAGGAAATTTTCAAATTTTTAGTTCTTTCTCAAATGTAATTAAGCTCGATCACGGATACGAGAGATAGTGATAGATGCATATTCTGCTTCGAAAATATCAAAGCTGAACTTTACCGTAACGCAGGAGGAGTCAAAATGAGTTGAAAGTTTGTATTAGAAATCAGTTTTTACCACGAAATACTTCATAAGGATGACACTTCATATAAAAACGTGAGTAAGCTGAGTAGTAAATAGTAAAAATAAATACACGAGAGAGTCATGGGAGATATTCTAACTCGGAATGAAAGATTCCACCATTTTATGGATTAAAATACTGAGATTGTACATTGTAAACGTTGGAGGATATGACCAAAAATTTAGGTAATTTGTGCCATTGACAATAGAAGGTAAGACTAGTGTACTAAGCATCATCTAAGGCTATTAGAGAGCTTTAGAGTGCAACAAGAGTTATGCAATGCGGTATCATTTTTAAAAGCGCCGCACGAACAACAGAGCTCTGAACTTCAAATTTTCATTCAGAGTAGACCACTATTTGATTTGAAATTCCAACCGACGCTTACATTTTCCCACTGGTCCATAAAAAGAAAGCCAGTAATGTAGCACACACATGACTCCGATCATCATATGTTTTTCAATGTTTATTACACCTAACCATCTGGAATCGTCTCTAGCATTCTGTGAATAAAAAAACACGTAAAAGTGCAATGGGTTCATTATAAAAATTGTTTGTTCAGAAGTTGATATTGCAACAAATTATCAAAGCATAAGTGAAAAGTTACTAAGTTTAACTAATACGTACGATATTGATAAACAAAGCTTGTTACCAGGAAACGATATGAAAGGCTCAACAACTGTTTCCCTAGTTTGCGAGAACAAGGTATTTATAAACATTCTCTTAAGCGAAAATATTTTTATCCATATTAAGGTTAATGCATCGAAAGCTATTAATATTGATGCAAAGAATGGAGGTGAGTCAAGTACGTTATCGAAAGGTACATTCAAGTTTACGAATACAAGAAATACGAAATTTGGAGCCAAGAATCTTCTCAAATGTACCAGTAAGTCATGCGGATTTTGACGATAGAAGAAATATCTAGACATTGCACTATTCTTTTAAAAATGGAAATACATACTAGAGTAATGGCTCCTTTAAAACTTCCAACTCAAATGGAACCCTTACCTCATGGCAATTTATCGAAATTGGGTATTAATATAAAAATCCCCGTGTCAAAACCAAAGCTTCAAAGGCACAAATAATATTATGATTTGGCAATACAGGGTTACTGTGTGGATTTGACAATCAGTATTGTGTCCAAAGACAAGTAAATGTAATTTTGAAATCAAGTTCTGCTATATTCAAAATGAACAATGCTCAATAACCACTATCTTCTGCTGAATTTATAACAGTATTGGACATTTGCTCCGTTGCCATAAAAGGTCTCTTGCGGTTAATTTTAGAAGAAAAACTTTTCTCCAGAGTAAATAGCAGAAATCATGACTTGAATTGACTCGAGATCAAAAACCGGTGCTAAAAAATTAGATAAACAATCTGGATGTATGACAAAATAATACTTCAAGTAGTTTCTACGATGTTCAAACAAAAAACTCAAAGAACAGACCCATGAGAAAAAAATTACTGAATTTTCCTAGGGATAATGAAGCAGAGCTCATTTCAGCTACATCTGCGAATGGGAATTGTAATTAATTCTCGCTCTCAAGATTTAGTGAGGCCGGTAAAAATAATTCTTTCGCAGGAGAACAGATGAATTTCCTGTCAGTTTCAGGCAAGGGAAATACTATTACATTAAGAGCAAATCCGAAATAATTAATTAAAACCACGTTTAACAATGCGAAGAGTAGTCGGTGTAAAGACACAAGGAAATACCAATGCAGTCAACATACTTATGGTCAAGAGCGTTGCTCAACTTGTCATATAGAGGGCGTTGAAATCCGTCCAATTATCTAAACATACTTATAGTAAGGAAAGAGATACCAGCAATTTAAAGACCTTTATTGGTTAGACAATCTTGCACCGGCTGAGAATTCTAGCAATACTAATATTTTTCTACTTCAATGCAACGTGAATGACTTGGTGAATTCTAATGCATTCTATTGCTTTAACCGATTGCATCTATTTACCTCATGCAAACACGGAACGTATTCTTCGATTAAATTTTTGCAACACGTCCAACAAATTAAAATGTATTTTGCACCTTATTTTGATTTTTCTACAGCACGTATGTGTATTTAAAGAGTAAAAAACCTGAAAACAGAAATATTTCTTCATTATGGGGCCTACATTATTTTGACTTTATGATGAAATTAACTCCACTATGGCACTACTCTAACATCTGATAACTCTCTGGATGATTGAGAAATAATCGTTCTCAACAAGAAAATAGATTCAGGTATTTTGGAAAGAGGCTGCAGGGCGAGTATGAGTCAAGTTATTTAAACTACTGAATCGCAGCACCAGAGGAATGCTGAGCTTAAAATTCAGCTGGTATCACTTTCAAAAGGAAAACCATTGAAAAGAGCCTTACGCAACTTACGCACATAACAGAATATAATTCAAAGAATTCGACTGTTTCTACGATTATGATTTGATTGCTTGTCTTCGCATCGAAGGTAAGGAACACCGCATGGTGACCTCAAATCACCCAGTTTCCAACCATATCCTAATTATACGTTTTAATTTCACCAGCTGTAGGACACATCATTTAATATTGCATTATTGATGGTGCAATAACATAGTTTTATATGACAGAAGTTATATAAATGAAAATATTTAAATAAGTCTTGACTCATTTTTCTCGCGCGGTGCGTTTGAAACTCCTTAAAAATGGAAGGTTTTTTGTGATATCCAAGAACCTACTGCGGTGACAATATGATTAATTTTCAAATATAGTTGACAAAGCATACAAAATACGCGCTGTTAGTCTTTTTTACGATATCTAAGAGTTAGAAATACCTCATTGTGTAAATAATGTCTCTATGGAGTGCATACACGTACCATGTAAAAGGGCTGGTATATTTGGCAAATATCTCTGAAAGTAATTCGGTAAGGGGTTGAATTTTTGGTGTCATTAGTAGGGTGAGATATTTGTCTTTAAAATGAGACCAAATTCATTGATTTCTCAGTGAAATGATATTTCGCATAAACTACCTTAAATATGAGAAAAGTGGATTAATTAACTCTTCCCCATCTCGTGAGGCCGGTACAAGATATTGTTAGAATTCCCGTGAACGGCTGGGAATTCTTTACCACTAGGAATCACCACGCCCCCTCCTCTCCCAGTACCAGACGAATACCTTCCCCTCTCCTCTCCACCTGCCAAAGTCCCCGAGCCCTCAACGCTACATACATACACACCCTTAAAAAACTCCTACCCTCGCAACTTCCAACCCCTCCGTGCCAATCTCCCACCCTCTCCCCCTTTAATCCTCTTTACTTCCAATTCCTTTCTTTATCCTTCTCATTTATCTCTCACACTCTTTCGACTTTCGCCCTAAATTTCATTTCGCACTCGCTGAGCTTCTTGACTACTTCTCATTTATTTTTATGAGGATTCAAAACTTACCCTCTCTCCCCGTCTCGCCTCCATTCCTTCTCCCCTCCCAAAACCCTTCAAGAAATTATCACTCGGGGACGTTTTCTTACTCTCGGCCAATTCTCTCCTCCCAATTCCCGAGCGTTTGTCGTCGACCTTTGGCCTCGGCATCTCAACGTGGCATCAGTATTTCACCCTCATCCCACTCGCCAGCCACATTCCTTCGAGATGATCCCATCTCCACAACGAGAGACTCAAAACAGACGAGAAATACTAAATTCGCGCATTGCCGTAGCAAGTAAACTGCTTACAGCGCTATTCGCATTTATACTCATCTAAGGCTTGGTGTAGGTGGAATATATCCGTGGAAGGTGTGGACGGTTTTCCTTGAATTTTATTTTTATATGATGCTGCCATGGCGTAGTACAGGTTGAATGAAAAATTAACACCTGTAGAACAAATAAGATGGATAGAATACGATAATGTGGATGAGAAATAAATATTAAATGGAGAGAGAATTGCCATTCACCAGGATATTCGTAAAGTTGGAGAGATGACGATGTCACATAAACTATTTGAGAATATAAGGAAACCGACTTGCTGGCAATATTTTGAGACGCACTGCCTTTGGAATGCAATGTTGTAATGATTGAATGGTTGGTCGTACCAAGGGAAACCGAGAATAAGAAAAAGCTAATTTTGAAGAATAGCAAAGAAATGAAAGAAGAGAGTACATACAATACAGAGATCTGAGAGGTAAGAGAATAGGATATTTGTAGATAACCGATTAATCATAACTTATGATTAAAACAGAGATCAGCTGCAAAGAAAGGATGTGATATTGATATACAAACGGTGCTGAAGGCGATTCATGCCGATGACATCACCACGGCGCTGCCTCATGCCTTATGCCTTAGGCATTAGAAATCAGATTTATGGCACTATGTACGGTGATCGGTCGACTTATATACATTCAATTGATATCCATATCTATCTCCAATAGATGAATGAAGCGACAATCCGCAGCGCATGTCGACTCCGATAAATACATTTACATGCCAATAACCCAGGAATCCATGCATCTAGAATATTCATTCTATAATAATTAAGAGTTAAAATATTTCGTGATCTAATCAATCTTTTCAAAGTAATATTTGTAAATTTAAGGAAATCAAAATCCGAATATTTCCTTGGTAAAAACAATCTCGATTTAAAGCTCACGTAACATCAAAATTAATTTTTTATTTGAAGATTTTTAAAATTATGATTTTTTTCCAGTCATCGCAAAAATTCCAAAGCATTCTTGAGGTGGCGTGGATGCAAAAAATTACATTTTAAATCATTTTCCAGCAGAACTCCTTGAAGACTTTTCCCTAGACGCGCTATCTTCCCAGAGCTCATGGCGGCATCTAATTCCTTCAGACCACCAGACCGAATAAAAACAATTCTTTTTAATCTGAGGGGGAAATAATGGGGAAGTAAAAGAGATCTCGGTTGGTTGGAGCGGAGACGGGAGGGCTCTTTTTTAGTATTAACTCCACGCAGGAAAATTATTAAAAGGTTCCTCCGGCATTATTGTAATCTTGGCACTTTTTACCAACCTCGCGATAATTTCCGCCGACCTGACGATTGTTATCGGGACGAGGGCCAGGGTAAGAAGGGAACAGGGTAAGAAGTCCCTTCCATTCTCTCCTTTTCTTCGGCTTGGAAGGGCTTCCTTTGAACCTGTCAACTGCGATGAGGAAAATATTTCGCAATCGTTTATGTCGGTCTCAAAAACAATTAAACTCATCGTTTTATTGTCAATGTACTAAAATTTTATGCTAAAATGTTTGTTTTTACAGCTCAGGCTTTAACAACGCTCTAGTTTCATTCCACTCATTGACTCTCTATTATTATTTCAAATGTTCTGCTTTCCTCCGCTTATGCCGAGATCACTCGTCTTATCCCGCATACCTTTCTTCTTCCCCAGGCCTTCTCTTGAGAGACCTTTCACTATTCGACCCCGCCTACCAAGGGCGGTGGTACACGCCCTCCGACCATAATTTTCTCTCGTCCTGCGCATAGCAAACGAGTAAAACCTTTCCTTTTGCGAAACTGTTTCTCCACCTCTTTCCCTGCCGCACTAAGCACCATTCTTTTCGGTTCATCACCTTTAAATTCTATCTCGTTCTGTCTCATTCTTCCCGCTGTTTGTGCTCTTCACACGAATTGAACTGAATGATGGCTAATCATTTTTAGTTAACCAACCAAATGCATGGCATAGGTGCATGGGTATTGCTAACTACACTTTTGTCCTTCACGGGAAGATCTTTCTTACATATCTTTTCTTGATCCAATTTTTCTAGCATGATAAATTTCTTTCACTCACGGTGTTTCTTTTAATAGATTCTAAGACAATAATTTAAGATATTCCGCTGAATGGATAGTAAAGGTATTTGGACAGTCTCGTCTACACTAGTCAGACCACGGATAGTTATCCCAAAAGTTTCTCCTAAATAACTGTCAAAGTTATTTTGATTGCCAAACCTTTTTTACTCACTAAAACTGCATTTCTTTTTCATGCCAACTAATTTTCAATTCTTAATTTTAGTTAGTTAATGTTAATAGTTAAAATGTTAATAAATAAAAAGTTAGTTAATAGTTAATGATTCTTAATCACCCACACTCAAGCTAACCTAACATTCTACCTCAAATCACGCTCTGCCATACATTCTTCAAAAATTTTAAGACCTCATTTACGATATATTCTTCTGAGTTACATGTAATACATCCCCATTGGTTGTAAGATACATTTATTCATCGCAGATGGACTTTTAAAGTAAGGGGTAAAGTAAAGAGTAAAGTAAGGGCATGAGCTAAATAACTTCATCCCCGCACATCTTTGTGGCAACCTGCCACCCGTCTCGAGGGAAGTGGAGGAGGAAAGATGATTAACCCCACAACACATTTCATAGGACTACAAACTAGGAAACTATGTGATTGCATTTGTGTGGAGCGTGGAATTCCATGAATCGGAAGCATGGATGATTGGAAAAGGAGACCGGAACAGATTGAAAGCCTTCGAAACCTGGTGCTGGAGGAGGATGGTGAAGATAAAATAAACCGCGAAATTATGAAATGACGAAGTTTACAAAAGAGTAGAAGAGGAAAGGACCATATGGAACACTATACAGAAAATAAGAACCAGATTGGTTGGACACACTATAAGGCATAATGGACTCAAGGGTACTTTAAGACTGGAATAGTCCCCAAGGAAAAATCCATGAATTAAGTTCATGGGCCAAATAAAGAGGAAAGTACATAGGAAGAGATACCAGAAGGTAAGGGAACTAGCATTATATAAGGAAGGTTGGGAGACGGTATTTAACAAATCTTGGAATTAAACGACTAATAATGATCAAGAATTAGTAAATAGAAATCTCACGTCAACATAATGATCGGTGGAAGTGAAAATGCTAAAATTTAAAGTTATTAATCACCATTAGCGTAAAAAATTACAACAAATTTAGGGTGGCTGAAGCGGTAATTGTGAGTCATTGAATTTATATTTCATTCTAATTTTAAGAATGTAGAAAATAAATTCTTGGACCAAATTTCATTTAAATGTTTATGTTTAAGGTCATAAACTACAATTACAGGCGGTAATGGAAATGATACAAGTAATACATTTTGTATTTTTCCTTAATTAACGAGAATTAAAACTTTTTTTTTCTTGCATCTTGCATCCGGTCTTTTGGCAATAAGTAGATAAACGAAAATCACTCCTACAATCTTAAACCCGTAAAATCTCCTCTTGAGTCTCGTGGCAACACTAATCACGGGTATCAATAAAAAGCAGGAGAGCTATGCATACTCACCGATTAATAGAAAATTTACATCGGAATGCAGCGGAAAGATGGCTAGTGGAAGAAGAATGAACGCAGTTGGGAGTGGGAGAGGTGTAGCGGGGGGGGGGGGTGATACTGCCAGAGGGTTGGAGTGATTCCCTGCCGGGGGTTAGTCTGCTTTAATGTATGTTCCATTAGATTGGTCCCTGCGAGGGATGAATTTGGGACCAGTGGGGTTTTAGAGGGAGGTTTGCGGTGGAAGGGGTGTAAAGCCCGGAGAAGGGTTGCTGGTTGTGTGGGAGTCATGAGTGTGGAAGAGGACCAATGGAGTGAGACCACGGCAGCCAACCCACCAGCGCATTCTCTAGAAGGCTACCAGAATCAGAAGAGGGTTTTTTTTTAATTTCCCATTCCTCGCACTAGGCTGATTCACTACCGCTTCGTGATGCTCTTAGTGAGTAAGACATTCCAAAAGTAACTGTGGAGACCACATTACATTATCCATTCTAAAAATTTAAGCAGATGTGAGGTGCTTGAGGTAAATATTGTAGTAATAATAGCACATAATGTTTTTCTTATGGTTGAACCCTCTCAATAAGTGAGTACAATATGTATGTATGAGGCTTATACTCGACTGATTCTTCACTCGAAATGCTGAAATTGCCACTGTAACCGAAAGATTACTAACTATGGCAGAAAAAATATTACAGAGTAAATATTTATTCAAGAATAACTGAAAATACAGCAGAACTACCCATCGTTCTATTTTTCAGATGATCGACGTGTCATAAGTGAATGATAACGTTGATCTGGTAATGGATTTCTAGGCGATACGATTAACGGTTTTTCTTGCAACATGGAAGGTAGCTTCTATCTCTCGGGAAATACCAACAGAAATATAAGAGTATGTAATAGCGTATTCATTTTATAATAATGAGATCTAATTCTTAAATATAAAGTCAAATTTACTGCAATTTCATGACATAGGTTTACGAAGAGAAATAAAAGCTAGGCCTAAGAAAGTAGATCATTTTTGTATGTAATGACTTGCATGAAGACTTTATAATACAATGACTCCTGACGATGGTGGTTAAATTTGATATATAAAACAGCATGGAATTCCACAGTAACTTGTATTTGGACACTAAAACATACAATTAAATTTGTACTTGAATAATAAAACAGCATGGTACTTCACCGTAATAGGAGAACAACGACAGTAAAGTAGAGAATTAAACAGAAGTGGGAAAATAGTAGTTCCATAGCTAGTTTCTGTAAACAAAAAGAATGACACAAAATTCCTATTACCTCAGTTTATCCCAGAGACGCACTGAAGAATTCAATACTCGAAGAATAAATTAGCGTAATATTCTTGAGAGCATGAATGCATGAGTATTTGAGTAAATAGCTGTGGAAACTGTTGTTTACATTGAGATCAGAGGAAAAATAACAAAGTTATATCAAAAGGATAATAATAAATAAAATTATAAAGGAATGGTGCTTCATTTCACAAAATGAAAATAATCTTTTGAAAATGGTACAATTCAAATATGCTTTTCAATTAGTCCCGGCTTTACCTTTGATTAATCTATTCAACATAGCAATATAACTCGTACATATTTCCACTCACAAGGTATGAAGGAACTTCCTCATATCGATAACACTAACCTCCACCAACAGATAATTCAGCGCCAAAAAAAACGCAAAGTTGCTTTTAGTTTGTAACAAGCGACAGTCACTATCATGTAACGGTTGCACTATACTGCCTTACATTTCGAGCAAACAATCAGACTAATCGAATAATTTTTCCATTTTTAAGCTTATACAAAACTATTTAAAACAACCATACGTCACAGGTTAACAGTAGGATACGTATTTGTCCTTTTTTCCGTTTTTAATGATCATAATTTTTAAAAATATCAAGTGGCCGGTCATTGATTAGATTGTAATTTTAATGGCAGGAGAGTCACGAATGAATCGATCGTGCTGAGCAAATAAATATGCTGAACGCCGTTGAAAATCAAGTCGCCCATCAGTGGCTTCCAACAAATCATTCCATGAATTGATAATTTCACAGTATTTCCCGAAGATCATAATCAGGCTTGATGAATTTCTATTATCTTACACCCTCAGGATATGAGGTAAAGTTAAAATTGTTTAAGCATTTTTTGGCATAAATTTTACTTAAATTCACACAATTTTTAATCGTTTATTACAATCATTCCTATTCATTCACAAGAGCACATTTTAGAGAGTTTTTTTAGACAGTAACATGCCGGTTTTTCTTCTCCGATGGGAACGGACGTCTCCGTTAACTAACCCTTCATGAGTTGGCAACCCTAGGTGAGACCCTGGACAATATTTTAAGAGGGGAGTAGTCAGAAGGGTTTCAGAGCAGGAGGTTTTAGAACGGAAGGCGGCGATTACGGATTTCCCCGAGCACAGAGAGTGGTCGGTGCGAGGGGGATGCGAGGAGGAGAACAGTTGAGGCACGTATATAAAGAGGACTCTCCCGGGGAAACAGTGTACTTTTGGACCCGCTGAGTCGGTTCAACAGGATGGTTGGGGTTTTGCACTGAAGGGGGCGGTGGGTGGGGGAGTAGGGGGATGCGAGGGAGGGAGGAGAGGCAGCAATATTCCTGCCAACGTTGTCTCTGTGGTTTTGCAGTTCGTTGGGATGGAAGAGCTTAAGGGGCTGGATTCCCCGTGAAATATATTGGGCATATTAATTGGAGTTCCATATCAGGATAGGGGGAGAGAGGGAGAGGAGAGAGAGGGTTGGTTTATTAGATAAATGGCTTACACATATATAATACATACATACATAGGGAGGAGATGAGCGAGTCAAGAGCGTTGGAAATTGTTTTGTGAATTGAGATTTTCGGACGTGGATCGATAAGCAAAGTTTGATTATTGGAATGCCTTCGATATGTTTTGGTTATGGTATTTTGGGTGTCCCGATCGACTGAATATAACTCCTGGTAGGTGATTAGTTTTGGTACATATTTCGGGACTTACGGAGTGCCATGCAGCGCACTGGATTGGGAAAAGTCCTGGATTGAGCGAGAAATTTTCCAAAGCATGTCTTTCGTAAGTGAGTATAAGGTCAATGATTTGCACTGCCATAAGGTCACAAACCTTTATCACAGCATGAAATTTAATAAGGATTCATCATCTTCTATCTTACCTTAGTTTATCCAGAGAAAGTTTACTTCCTAAAAGCTTGTTTCTCACATTCAAAACCGGTATTTTTCACTGGCCCGTGTGCAACTTAACAAAGTTTCTTAAAGCCCGAACAAGCGGGTTCTAAGATTTCACCGGACCGTCATTTGGGCATCATTTGTGCATCATAAGTAACCGAGCCAAGCGCAAGAAGTGCAGCCGGAAAGAGGAAGGAGTCAAAACGGCGCCAGAGAGCCATACTGACCCTCAGGGACCGCAGAACACTAAAAGGAGAGGAGCATCAGAGACTGGATTAGCGACACAGTTTTCAGGGTAGCACACAATTTAGCGTCATTTTGATTTTAACGAGGGCATCGGCCCAGAAATTACAAACTTGGCGAAACAAGCAGAGGAGTCACAAACTGGACATTACAAAAACCTGGACAACATAAAAATAAAGATGAGATCATCACGATCAGATTACACCAAGAATTTTGAACTGATGCTTTATAAATGGACACTTGCTTCGTGAGTATGACAGTGTGAGAGAATTGATGAGAAAAGAATAACGAAGCAGATTCGCATGGAAATGGAGCAAATGGTGAGAGAGGCGGAGAAAATAGTGCTACTCTGAAGACAGGAAATATCAGGAATCTTTAGAAAAAGAGTACGATGACGCAATGCATTAGTTAGAATGAACCAGGCAAAGATAGAAGAGCAATAAACAGGATAATGACAAAGCAGAGTAAGAAATAGAACCCTATCATCGCTAATTTCATTTTTTTACAGTACCCAAGAGAAAAGGGTGATGGTATGAATACATGCATGTATTCAATAACTACATTGTTTAATCCGTTCTCCTTTCTACTCTTTCCTTAGCTTATTGTTGTACTTCATTAGGAATCTTCCTTTTAAGACTCATTACTTGCTGATTATCACTTTAAGCTGAAGTATATAATTATATACATGTATTTAAGTAGCAATAAGTGTTATGTGCTTTTAATATCCTGAGGTAGGTACGAAGAATTGAATAGGCAGAGAAACCTTCAATTATCTCAGGAGTACCGTCACGTGGGACGGAAAAAGTACAAGGGATATCAAGCGACGAATAGCCCAAGGTAAGATGGCGCTCATGGCAAAAAGACTATTGCTGTTCTCAAAGAAGATAGGACTACGAACTAGGAAACAGAATGTGAAAACTTTCGCGTGGAGAGTGGTACTCTCTGGATAGGAAGCATGGACCATTGGAAAAGATGACCAGAGAAGACTAGGAGACTTCAAAACCTGGTGCTGAAGGAGAATGGTGAATTTAAAATGGACGGAGAAAATAAGAAATGATGAAAAGTACAGTGAAGTAGAAGAGAAGAGGACCAAATGAAACACGATAAAGAAAAGAAGAACCAGAGTTATAGGGCAGACCCTGAGATATAACAGGTTAGTGAAGAACAAAATTGAAGGTAAATAGACGGAAAAGTCCCCAAAGAAGGATCGAGACATAAGTTCATGGAATATATAAAGACATACCTACATAGAGCTACCAGGAAGTAAGAGACCCAGCATTAGATAGGGAAGGGCGGAAAGCTAAAGTCAACCAATATTAGAATTGAACGACCAATGAGGCACAGTAAGAAGAAGATAAGGATATTTATAGCGCCAAAAGAGGCGTCAACTAATAAAACAGTACTCATTACAAGAATCTTATATAATAATAATAACAACAATAAACCTGCCAACCTGCCAACCTGCGAGACCTGCCAAAGAGTGTAACTTGAAAGGTGACGTAGACTAATTCTATAACCTAGACACAGAAAAACGATAAGACTGACGGCTGTGGAGAAGAGAGGAAAAAGTGCTGTGAATGATGGAGTGATCTTGACAGTTTTCACCTCAACTCCATTAAAGTTGCCACATCTGTCACTGAAATTAAAATACACGTACTTTCCCATTGTTTTACTGGTTTGTATGACGTGCTAGGTGAGTTTGTGAATAAATTTTTATGAAAAAAATCAAGCAGGTGACTATTACCCTGATATTTCACATTTCCTTCTTTAAAGAGTAAAAAATAGACCCTCTCCTGCAAATCAAGTTTAACAAGAGCTCCATAAAACAATGAATCGAGCAGTTGTTCTGACCACCCTACAAAAGTTTTACAGTTCAAAAATATATTTTTTTAATCTCTTAATCTTGCCCACAACCCTTACTGTTCATTTACGGTTCTCTTGGGCCTTGCCCTCCTAAATCTTGCCTTGGAAACGACAAACAACCAAAACATTATCAATTACTACATGACTATACTACTACATAAATAACAAATACTACATAAGTTTTGCATTTCACTGATTGTGCCGAAAAAGGTAAGAAAAATTATTTGTACGAATTTACAGAAATAGAAATTTGTAAGAATTTATTACTTAAATTGTGAAATAATGCGTTCAAATGATAGTGATTGGAGAGAGAGGGAACTGTAGTACGGAGATCGGAAGGAGGCATTTTGTGGGAGTGAGGAGCTTTGTGGGAGTGGGAGGTATGTGGATGAAGAATTGATGAAGACCGTGAAGATTGAAAGGAAAGAAGAAGACAAGAAGGATACATTACAGATGGGTTAATGAGAGGTGAGACGCATAACGAGTTGATGAACGCAATCGCTAGAGTAGAAATGGGGAGTGCGCTAACAGAAGACAAGTAAATGTAGGCCTTGTAAACCTCATTGGATACCGGTACATTATAAATCACGTCTAATTAATTTAATATCAATGCAGGTCATCTTTTTTCTGTAAGTAGTATTTATCGAGCGCGTTACGACTGTCTACAGCCTTGATATTTCCGTCACTTAAATGGACGTCCAAAAGATCCTATGCCTCTCCTCCACCTATATCATCATGTCTGATTGGGTGTTCCTCCTTCATCCATTTCTTACATGAGTCCACATGTATTCTCATATCCTGCAGTTGATATCTTAACTACCGATAAATTGGTTTTCCCTTTGCTTTCTGTTCATCTTTGTACAGCTAGCATCGTAAAAATGAATTTCAAATGTCCGTTATTAATTTCATTCACTTTTTAGTTTTTGCTGCCGTATATTCCAAAAGGAATTGTCATTGTATCATTATAACATTTTATCAGAATGTACATTCTTTCTTAATTTTTTAGTTCACTCTATTGCATAACCTGGTGCAATACTCCCGACTTAAAATTGATTTAGGGTAGGATAGGATAAGGGTAAGAGCAACTCGGAAGAGATTCATATGCCAAGGTAACGGATACATTTTTTATTGATGACCCACATCCTAAACCAAGAAGATGGTTTTAGGTATGGCTAAAAAAGGGAAAACTGCCAAATTTGGACAACTCTTCCAGCCTGAGATCAGAAATACATAGGAGAGGGTAGGAAGTAAAATACGCAGAGACACGACGCCTTCCGACTGAGATAATTTATAGCATAGAAGACGGTGTTAGGGAGCAGGAAAGCCGCTAGCAATAAGCAAAGCATTCGTTCATTAGTAGATATAGCATGCCATTTAATGCTATATCTACACAAAAACTTCCCTCCGTCTTCACGCGCATGGCCGGAAAGTCTTTGGCAGTACATATAAACGTAACTTAAGAATGGAGCTTGATGGGTGAGAAATATCTCCTCTGAAAATATCGCGCTATGACCAATTCCTCAGTTATATTTTGGGAGAAAGGAGGGGAATGTATCACATTGAACAGTGTATTAATGTAGGCTATTTATTAATCTCAAGGATATTGTTTTTTATCTTTTCATTTCATATTAAGAGAAAGCATGAAGCGTATATATCTCAGCGACCTCTGGGCCGAACTTGGCTAGGAATCTATCATTTATAGACGCTTTCTACCACAATATAAGAATAGATACGAGGAATTCATTCCAATGAGCCACTGTTTCACTCATAGTCAGTTAATTATATAAAATATCAATTACTCTAACTGCGTGATCATAATGTTGAATGTTGATCATACATGGCGTTTGTCGATGGACGAAGCCAAAGTGATAGAATTCACAGCGTGACCAAAGAGCATCACAAAAGAGGGGTTTCATTCATCTTTTAAGATACATTGTTAAATGAGTCTATGTAGAGGAAGAGTGGCATTTCAAATTGTTTAGAGAAAAGATATTTGATAGACACTTCAGTCACTGCCGATAAAAAGAGAGATGCATAAAAATAGAATAAAAGAATATTGAATCGCTTCTCGCAGAGATGGTTCACAAGAGAAGACTTGTGTTTAATAAAATAGGTTCAAGTTTGAAAACCTCCCGTAGCAAAATCCACTTTGGGTGGTGCGGTTTCGGAAATGCTATAGTACATGGGAGATAAAAAGAGTGAAGGCCTGCAACGCCAGATCCCGCTGGGTCACTGTACCTGTACTGGGCTCTGCTCAAAGTCGAAAGGGTTGACCCGCCCGATTGTTCTTGTGCTATCGACAATGACTGTGGGTGGCATCGGGGACTTCAAAATGACTTTCGTCTTAAAAGCATTGATAAGCCATGAGATCTTCGAGGAAGGCTAGCTTAATAATACATGTGATTACGCTATCTACGAACTATTTTCTCTGAACCACCATTGGTTTGTAATGTTTGAGTTAGAAACTTAACAATGGAGGAGAGGACGAATCCTTCTTAGGAGTGTTCTTTCTGACGTGCAATACACGAAAATATTTCAAATTCTAAAGAGTTACAAAATCTTCAAAATAACTTTAGATAAAAACGCCTTCCATATCGATATCCACAAATAACGGTTCAAAAACCCAATAATGTTAAATACTACACATTAAGAGAATACTTATGTTAATTTGAAGAATCTGCAGTACTGCAAAAGGGATTCCCATTTATATAAACCTAAGATCATTCATTTACATATAATTTTTTTGGCGTAAAAGGCCAAAAGTCCACTCATTTCCAAAATATTAGAAATAATAAGTAGGGTTGTTAAGTGTTATTATTTCCTCCTCTTTTTATTTATCACTCTCCTTTATGACCACTTTAAGCAAGGAGACTTTCAGTTTTACCCAGAACATTTTTTTCAAACGACTTTAACCACATAATGAAAAGTAAAGAAAACTTTGTAATTCCACATAAATATTTAATGTAAGACCTAGGTTTCGACGTGGCACGCCATCATCAGTCGATTCCATGAAGTCACGCCCGAGACAACGAATTTAACCACATTTGTGCAAAGAGTGAGTTTTGTCAAAATGTTTTGTTTCAAAATATCAAGTTTCTATCGAGAAAGTTTGTCTTTTTGCCAACTCATTTTATTTGTTTATTCTTTAATACCTGATGTACTCATTTACGAATATCAACATGTGAATAACATTAAAATAGTGAAAAAAAAGTATTACCGTATAAAATTAGGTGTGTTTCTGAGAACTTTCCTTGATCGCTACTGTCCGCGAACGGGCTCACAAAAATAGACTAACAAAAACACCTCCTTGACCATCGCAGTGAAAAATCCACTCGATTGCGAAACGCGATCCCGCAGTCCTCAAATTTGCGCGGCGAGAGCTTAAAACCGTCGCCATTAGGATCAAAAAATCATTCGCTGACTGAACAGCAATTATTTAAAAATGGCAAGTGATTAATGGTGGGTAGCAGGGCATTTTCTCCTGAATTCAGTTAATAGATAAGGTGTCACCGCTCTTACAATGACAGCAGTACCATAATCACCAAGCTTCTTCAAAATATACCAGGTGACGTCATACGTTTGCACTATCCAATAGAAGAAGGTATCACTAACAATGTTAGGTCAAAGGGTATACAGAAAAGCGGCGTTAGATGCTCGTTGGTTATTTTGGGGGAAGTGACCGACAACCGAGGCACTTTTGTACCATTAAGGTCCGATGGGTAGATTGGCAAGGGAAGGTTTGTTTGGGAAATAGAGGAGGGAAACCCAGCGTCGACTACAGCTCTCTCTCAAAGAAAAACCTCCAAGGAGACCACAGTTCAACATCCCTTCTGACGGAAGGAAATCGGAGTACGATTACCTACGCCACTGCACAATTGTAAATGATTGATGCTTTGATATTAGAAGCGGTGAATCATAGACAGACAATTGATGGCTGTCCTGGATGGTTTTCTCCTGAAAGATATATCTGACATCAACTGTGCTTATCTCTTCATCAGTTCAAATATGTTAATATACCCTTGATTTTTTTCCGCACTAATGACTAAAGATATTCATTTCTGCAGCGGACTATTGATGTCACCCCGAAATTTCGATCCACATGGCCTCAGTCGACGATCGATTAATATTCCTACTTCACCAGACCTCCGTTCCTTATCGAAATTTTCGACTGTTCGCTGTTCAATCCCAAACCATGCGATGGATTCGATATCGATGACTGACTATATATATTCAAATCCATCCACTCGACAATTGGTTCTAATCAATGATGTCTGCTATCGATGATCATTACAACAAACACCTATCGACGGAAATAGACGCTGATGCCGACTATCGATTCTCAACCGTGAAATCTATCGATACACCTACAATCTACTATCGATGGGCCCGATTATCAATTTTTATCTCCGCTATCGACTATCGATGCTATAATTCCTGATATCGATAGTCATTCCCACCATCGAATATTGACGGCTTATCACTAGAACCGCTGGGCTTCTCGAACCAAATAAAACCGCGGCTAGGACAAAAATGTCTCATCGGTGTTTTGGCAATTCCTGGGTCTGTTAATGTATCAACTCTTTAAAAAAGACATTTTGTATTGGAGGAAAGTTTCCAGCTAAAGGCTTGATTATTTTAACATCATTTAGATACGATAAATTATTTTCGGTTCTGATTATTTAATAAAATATGGCCTGACTCATAACCTATCTCATTTCTAACTAGTTATGTGTGAAATTCAGCAAATAATATCAAGAGAAGACATTTATCAACTCAATCAATTGCATACTAGTGATTAAAGTACAATAAACTTCGAAAATTTTGCGAAAAATATTAAGAGAGATATAGCTCACTAAAATTTGTAATGAGACAAAAATGTCCCGTCCACTATTCTAGTGCTATACCATCGTTTCGCATCCACGGAATCGACTATCGATTCCTATCACCACCATCGATCCTATCCATCCATGCTCAATCCTTATAATGAAGAGCGAAAGGTTGGAGGAGAAGTTGTCAAAGGGAAAGACTGAGGGGGGGCACAGGAATGAGGAAGGGGGGAATGGAGCATGAGGACGTGGACTGGGGTTGGTCGGTTTTAGTCGGTCGGTGGGGGCAATAAAAACAGTCGAGGGTTTTGGCGGGAGTGCCGAGGGGGAAGGGGGGAGGAGAGGGGGTGTTAGGAGGAGAGAAGGGTGTTGGCGCGGGAAATAAGTGGGATAGTTTTGTCGGGAGATGAGGGGGGTGTGGGGGGGGCGAGAGAGAGAGGAGGGACGGGTTAAGTGGGAACAAGTGGCAGAGAGATGTGTGTGAGAGAGGGAGAGGATGTGTGAAAGAGTGTTTCGCCGGAATGGGGAGGGGGAGCTGTTGCAAGGGGGTGGGGTAGGGAAGAGAGGAGAGGAGGAGTCCATGCTCTCTCTGAGAGAAAGGTGGGAATGGAGGAGGAGGAGGAGGAGCGGGGAAGAATTAAGTTAGGACGGGAGGAGGAACAAGAGGGGATGTGTGGTCGTAAGCGTCGGAGAGAGCTCGGCGCGAATGAGTGGCAAGAGGGGGATGGTTTCCAAGGGGGCGGGGGCGGAATGGGTGGTAGAAGAGGGGTTTGTGTAGCTTTGGCAGAGGGGAGGTGGAAGGGGGGGAGTAGGTTTTTGAAGGGGAGGAAGGGGGAAAGGGGCAACCTGACCGAGCGCAGACTAATAAACCGAGAGATGAACACGGCGGAGCGTTCGTTCCAAATTTACGGCGCGAGGCGATTCGCAGAGGGCTTTCGTAGAAGGGCGCCTCACTCCCTGCATCCTCTCAAAACTCTCGAACCCCTCGTCCTGTTTCCCTGCACCCATAATGCCCTTCCCCAGACCTCAACGCTCCTTCTTGCCTCTCCGTCTTTGGCCTCCACTGCACGCTGACACGAGACAAGAATATAACTTGAGGGGAAAATAACTGCATCGGACTTCGGCGCGTGGAAGTATGTTGAGTTCCCTGTTGAAATAAAAACACTTCCACTAACTTTCTTCAAATTAAAATAGTGATTTGTTCCAACTTTTGGTGTCTCCAAGGTACAAAAGTCTGAGAATATTCATTCATATTTTTGAAGGAGGAAGAATAGTTTTCTTTTCATACATCGGTCAGAACGAAAAAGTTTAATCTAACACTTCCAATGACTCGTCTTAAATAATGAACAAACAGGATAGCTACTGATATCCAATTATCAAACTCCCTGACCTTTCCCTTACTTTTCCCTGATGGATTTACTAATTTCCCTGACCAATCGCCAAAAGGTCACTTATTATTGGACTATTTTTTTCTGCTGAATTCAATTTTTTACGGCCGCTTTAAATTTTCTAATTGTCGCCTCATATTTTTAGAACTGTAAACATGTATTTACTATAAGCTACTGTGCTCCAACAACCTCTCGACCTGAGTTTCAGAAATTAAAAAAAACGCGACGTAAATTATTCCGAAGAACATAGCTTCGGATTCCTTATGATGAGCGTAATACATTGTGATCATGAATTTTAACACTACTAGGAAAATATCGCAATGAGAATATACAAAAGGGATACATTGTACGTCTGATTCACAACTTAATAACTAAGATTCACAACTGAATACTCCACGATTTGATGGTGCTTATTCCATGCACGTCAGCGACGGACGTGTTTTACTTGGTGAAATAAAGGGCGGGAAAGACTGGCCGATAAACGTAATGGTAGAAAAAAACGAGGATTCCTATTCCAGTTTCTCCCTTACTGTTACGAGAATTCCCTGACTTTTTTCTGATTTTTCCAGAAATTTAAAATTCCCTGACAATTCCAGGTTTTACTGGTTTTCCCTGACGATCGCCACCCTGAAAAAAGGATTCCACCCCTCGAATTGTTCCATGGTCTTCCCATACGGTGAAGACAGACTTTAAATATACACTAGTTTACATTTCTGTCAATTATAAGAAGAGTAAAATTATAAGAATGGGGAATCAGACAGGGGGGATGGACAACAAAAATGGGTACAAGACAAAAAATTCACCGGTTGTAAACCCAGCGTGTGCAGAGAGTGTTCATGTTTTAATCACCGTATATCCGTAAGTAATATATTTGACATAATGCGGTGAGGTGTAGCATTCCATTCGTTGAATTTTAAACCGCTGTCAAATGTTAAACCTCCAGTTAACAGCAAACGAATGCAAACACCCAGTTTGTCTCCACCCCATCTCAATTCCCGAATAATATTTCCAGTGACAAACTACCCACCTATCTCCCAAAGAATGACATGTTACCCAATGCATCTTCTAAAATTAACTTCAGATACAACGTGGGGATTACAAATACAGAACATATGCGGCGCAGCATTTAAGAAACTAGCTTTTGTAAGCGTATAATATAGGAAGGTCCTCGGATGAAAAAGTCAAATAGAGATGCCATTTCGCTCTGGTTAGGCCACACCTCGAATACGCCGCGAGCATTTGAGACCCTAGTCAAATAGATTTAACCAAAAAAATTAATAAAATACAAAGGAAAGCAGCGCGCTTCATTTAAAACTGCTACGGGCGTACATATACGGTCTCACGACTTTTAGAGGGATTAAGGTGGGAGCCCCTAGATACTCGGAGGCTTCACGCTAGGCTTAGCTTGCTTGATAAATTCAGAACTGATATTTTAAAGAGCGACACGGAGAATATTATCATGACTCCTCATAACATCTCTAGGTCTGACAGATGTGATGAAATAAGAGAGATACACTGCTAAACAGATAAGTTCAAGAACCCGTTCTTTCCGCGAACAATAAGCGACCACAATAAAACTGAACTCCACTAAATACACTCCTATAATATATGTCACCATTCCATCTCCAAAAATTCACCCTTACACGGCTGGTGACCTAACACCCCCCGCCACATGCCCATGCGGCGGCTCGCAAGGTATTATTTAGATTTAGAATGCACCCAAAAACGAGAAAAAAACAAATGGGAGATATCCAATTGGTCTTATGAATCGCTCACATTGCAACAAAAAAGTGCAATTACTTTCCATTCGTTTCTTACTATGAGTTCAATTCATACATCTTCAGACTATTGGTTAAATAGAATCCACCCGTGCCGGACACCGAACGATCATCAATAACAACATCAGCATTGTTGCATTCATTACGCGTCAAACATGGATAACTGAAGGCTCAAATTACTCTGCGGTAAAAATTTAACGTTAATAAATTGTTTTTTCAACGAGCTCGATAACAGCACGCTAAAATTCGGCCGTGGTTGCAGTGAGTCCAAAAAATATATTTAACTACCGACAAGTTACCACACGTTTTACCGGAAGCACGCCGTCCAATTTTGAATAATTCGTCTTATATACCTACAATTAAAAGATTCTGATAAAATATCGTGATTCAATTCTTTTGAAAAAAAAGATCATATACTTCGTTTGTATATCATTATAAGTAGCAGCTAATACTCTCCCCTATGTTTTATATTCCAAGAATTAAATTAGTGTCGACAGAAATTCAGCTCAAATGGACAATGCAAATGCATCCATTTACAAAGAAATCAGCTTTTGCCAAGAGTATTTATAAGGCATTAGAACAAACAATTGCATTTCTTGGCATTTACTTATTAACAGCAGTGTTTAGGCTCGCCATGTTGTAAGTCGCATTTTCAACCCTCAAAAGACGAAGCGACTTATGAGTTCCAGGATTTCCAGAATACCACGCTATGCCATGAACGTAGCATTGATTTATATCAATATTAAATAGCAGCAACCCTATTAAGTATATTACACGAGTGAATAACGACAATGTCGAAGGCATCGGCAATTTACCTGATAACTCAGAAGATTTCAATATTAAATTCTAAGAGAATTTATTTTTCCTATTTATATATTTTCGTTTGTAACATGGAATTTACGATTGCTTCCATTTTTTGTCAAATACTCATTTCGTTGCCAGAAGAAGCTCGCTCACTAGTGACAGTGTCTGCCTTCCCATATGGAGGGTCCTTGTTCGACTCACGGCGGCGAAAGAGGTTAATAAAAGTGGAAACCCATTTTCTATCCGTTCTCCATGCGGTGAGCACTCCAGGGGATTCTCCCCGTCCGTCGTAATTAAAATCAGACAGTGGTCTTCTAGTCGGGCCTCATGTAAGAGCAGGGCTAAGTCCTCGCCGAACTTAACCCCATCGCTGCTCCATAGTTTCTACATCCTCCTCCAAATCTCATCCTATGATAATAAATCAATTTTTATTCAAAATAAACGATAGTTATAAATTTTCGTTCGCCTCAACAAAAACTCTCCAAATTAATATTGAATTGCATGACAACACCATATTAACATAAATATGGCAGAACTCTGTAGAGTCCTTCACAACTCTTTACCCCGGCCTTAATCCGAAGTCCCACTTTCATACTCTTGCTCACGAGGGAAAGGCGTCCGACTTCTTTATCTCTGTCAGTCTCACCTCCCTAAATTCTTCACGCTTTTGAACCGCTTTGACGAGCTCATCCTCCTTGACCCAGCAGGGTAATAATGACCCACCGGCGCTTAGAGTGTCATTTTTTTCCCAAGTAAGCAACACTCCTCGTGCTTCTCGCACTCTGCGTCTCGGCAGCTTACAACCGCTTGTTTCGTCAGAATTCCACTACGTTGAGAGAAATTAAAATGCATTTGTTCCTTGATTTAGAAGGCCCGTCGATTTTCCTCCTCTTTCTGACAACTTCCTTGCGGTGGCGAAGCGGAATGTTCTTCCTCCTGCTCGCACTGAGGTGCATTGTTTTCACGAGAGCAGAGAAAATGGAAGCAAGTTCCGCCATTACACTAACTTCCCACTATGGAGACCAAGTAAGAACGCCGTCGGCGTATTTTACGATGGGAGTCGGATCTCAAATTGAATATTCCCGGATCGACCAACATTATCATCAGAATTTCTGCTATCAATCCATATTCATTCTCGACATGAGTAAGAACTACAACCTATCAACTATCTTCATTGCTCGTTACACTCAGGCTTGGAACCATATGCCCCGAAACCTGAACAATTCACTATAGCCAGCTTCTTTCACAATTAAACAATTTCGTTTACGTTCTGATGAACATCAGCAAAATCAACACCCAAGTCGATTTCTGGGATATTAAGCAGTAAATAGTTTATCAAATGGCTTTCTTTACTGGCGACCAAAATTTTTACCGGGAAATAATCACCCAATAAAGTGAGAGGAGTACACTAAATGACATTCCCTGTGTTTATTTGCTGTTATTTGCATTGAAGCTGAGGGAAAATGTCCGGCTGATGAATCCATCAAGCAAGAGTGATAATTTTTTTATTTTATCCTTATTTTTACCCTGATGGTGAACTAAATAAGGCGCGGTTCTTAAATTTACAAGTTTCGTTTGTAACATGATATGCGGAGAACTGGCTCGAGTCGTTTACTTGGAGAGGCGACCCACAAATTACGTCAGATGCAACCGTTGGGGGATAGGTGGGTAGGTTGACAAAGGAAGAATCATCTAAGACATAGATGGAGAGTGCAGGGAAACTCAATGTCGGCGTTTGTCAGGCTAATCTTGATGGTCTGTGGCATGTGGTTATGTGTAAAACTTCCTATACGACGGACGGAGAACTGCACTCGCAGTAATATCAACAACGCACTAGAGTATGGAACAAAATTCCGACAAAAAATCTCCACCACCGCTGAGCTTTGATCCCGGACCCTCTCGATGTAACGCCAATACTTATAACCTTCACACCAACTTAATTCCCGCACACATAGGAAAAACGTCAAAAGACATGAAATGATGAGTAAGGGAGAGTTATGAACATTATTGAAACCTGAAGACATAGCCCCTCTTATTTCTATACTTCGGTGAATTTGAGAAAAAATGGAAGGAGGGCGAAAACACCTGCGTCCAGAACTCTTGTGAACAAGTAAGAATTCTTTTTAACACATTGTTTGAGATTTGTTCGAACTTAAATTTCGAGTACATTAATGCGAAAAGCATGATTGGCGTTGACCACGAATTTGATATCAGCCTACACGAGAGGCGAGATGCATTAAAAGCTCTCCGCATCGCAAACACGCGGTAAGCGTCTTAACTAAAAATGAAGCAGGCTCCGTGGATTTTGCGCTAAGTTTGTCCACCAATTATTGACAAGTGTACAAATGCAGGGTGCGAAATAATATACAAATTTTCTTACTTAATTTCTCTCTCAGAAGGGTTTTAAGTTTTTATGCAACAATAACATGGAAACAAATTTCAAAGTATTCTCCTTTTAGCAAGTATCAATACGTTATAGTCCGTAAAAGTATATCTAAACATATCCACTAATATATGGGAAGCAATACTCGTACACTACAGGTTAAATAAATCTTAGTTTCTTTTTAAAAGAAGACTTTTCCTCGTGAACAATATGGCGGAAATAGTGGCTTACTTCTGAAATAGTGGTTTCCTTCCGAAAGTCCGAATTTTGAACCAGTGCTGTACCTAACTAATGTTCATAGAAGTGAATGTTTCAGACTTTCTTGCCTGAAATTACTTTCTAGATCTTATTTACCCCATTGTCAATTCCACACTTGTCATAAACTGCTATAACTGCTTTTTTCGGAGCCAACCACTTCTCTCTCCTAGAATAATCCTAGTCCCTATTTCAATCTAGTTGAATTACATTTCGTGTAGAGTTCATACAAAGCCCCAACAACACTGTTTCATAAAAGTGTCACGCAGAAAAAATCTCGACATTTTACCGTATTTTACCATATATCGCAATGTCCATCACGAAAGAATTTCAAAATTTGAATTTGGAAAAATCATTTTTTAGTTAATTCGTGCGCGGAAAGGAAACAGAAGCGGAATGCTTTACGTATTGTTATTGTTTGGGTATTATCAGACCTATTGCAATATTATGCGCTTTGTCAAAACCTCTCCAACATCTGTCTAACGACAATTTTCTATATAACTTTCATTCAGGATTTCACAAAGGGTATAGTGCTCAAGCTGCTCTAATTAAAATAACAGTTGATATACGACCTTCAATGAATAAGCAGAAAATCACAATACTGGTTCCTTTCGACTAAAGCAAAGCATTTGACTGTGTAAACCACAATATACTCTTAAGGCGACTATCCAACTTCATATTATATAACTCCGTGCTGCAATGGGTCCGCTCTTACTTGACCCAATGCCTTCAAATGGTGAATGATTGGAAGAGTAATCTGCGTTCTGAATCACTTCCCGTCGAACTTGGTGTCCCCCAAGGATCAATACTCGGCCCATTACTACACCATTGCAAGTACTATTTATACGCCGATGACTTGCAGATCTACGTCGTTTGCGATCGCAACGATATCTCAAGTGCTATCGCACGAATTTATAGAGATATATCTTCTATACGTAAATGGGCGTCAGATAATTTGTTGAACTTAAATTCTCAGAAGAGCATAATAATTGGTGGTGCAAAATCCCTTAAATCTGTAAACATTGAATCACTGTCGAATATTCAAGTTCAAAATTTAGAAATAGAATACAATGACAAAATTAACGATTTAGGTGTTATTGTAAATAAAACGCTAACCTGGGATGAACACGTAGCACATATTTCTAAATAAAGTCATTAAAAACTTGCATCAACTGAGAAGTTTTCGTAACTTCATGCCTTAGCCACTGAGACTCAAACTAGTTAATACCTTATTGATCCCTTACATTGATTACTGTTCTTTGATAATATTTCAGATATTTCAAAATCTCAGTTATCCAAACTTGAAAAAATTCAAAACTGTGCAATACGTTATGTGTGCGATGTAGCATATAATGTGCATTTCACATCATATTGCCATGAATTACAGATTCTTAAAAATGAACATGGATGAAAATTGCAAATGGGTGTATTTATGCACAGCCAATTAAAAACTGAAACTCCTTCCTACATTTTTCAGCCGTACTTAGATAATTTAGTTAAAAATTCCATAGAAGATTAAATATTCCATAAAAGAAATTCCATAAATAAAAACAAATTGATTTTACCCTGTCACAGAACCACTATGTGCCATAAATCTTTTTATGTAAAATCGTGTATTTCATGTAATTCGATTCCGCATGAGTTGAAATATCAAGTCTACAGAAAGATTTAAAAAATGTTTGCTGACTTTTTATCTCAATGAAACATTTTTGGTAAACATCTTGAATTAAATTGATGAATATACTGTCTCTTTGATTGCTACAATGTATTTAGCATAAAATTGTAAATATTTTATGAGAACAAGTACCGTGATTTGATAACATTTTTGTAAACAAGTGACATGTTTTGAAAGTAATTGTTATTATTTTTATCTGAGCAGCAATAACTTATTCCCGCTCCAAAGTTAATCATTCCTAAGAGCCAATAAATGTTATACTTATTGTTATCGTTAAGGAGAAACGCCGTCATTAAGATTTGTGTTATTTTCATTTTAGAAATGGAAAGCAGTATTAAGTTTTCTTATCACACAAATCCTTCAGACATATTTGAGCCACTGAGATCAAGAGTATAAAACAAAAAAGTAAATCGCATAAAATCAAAGTGAAATTTAAAGGAAATGACATTAAAAATCACATCATTTATCAAACGGTTTCGGCAGTTACGCCAACATCAGGTGTGACTGATGATGGCGTAACTGCCGAAACAAGTATTACGTTCTCTAATTAACATATGAAGTAACAACTTTTATCTTATTAAAACAATTTTCAAAATTATAATTCGAGAGAGAGACAGAGAGAGAGAGCATTAGTTTTTATGTTTAACAGCAAAAATATTACGAAGACACCAATGTCAAGCAAGTATTTTCAGAGCTTGTTAACGCAAAAAATTCCTCTAAACTAGCTTTAAGATCAAGGAAAATAGAGCAAAGAAAGGAGGCATATGATTAAGATATGAAGCTGATTCTTTTACAGTGAAACCTGAATCATGTTTAGTATTCTATGCTGGATGAAAACAGTTAAAATTAATCTTAAATTTTACTTACTCTAGCAAAGGCGGAGAAAATACATGCAAAAGAGCTTGTGTTCTAGAACTTGCCAATAATTTCCGCGTTCCTCTGCAGTTACAGTCACGCAATGGTGAGACTAATTGGAATACGAGCCATTCGCCAAACGTCCAATCACCACCAAGGCCGATACTGCCTTCGAAATACCTCTCACATCAAATTTTTCATTTTTCTTTGCATACCGTTCCTCATCCTTCCGTTTTTCTCTTCAACCATCATCTTACCATTCCCTCCCGCCTTACCCGAAAATTCACCCCTCCCAGATACACGCGGCGCGATCCACGGGGGAAGAAAACTATTCGGCAAGAAGCGAAGAATACAGAAAGCCGATACTACTTTCCTCCATTCCTTCCGAACCACCTCCTCTTCCTTCTTCCCCCCATCATGCTCTTTTGTTTTGGATTCCTGTCCAACTCCAATATTCTTCTCCGTTCATCCTCCTCCTCCGCCGCCTCCACCTTTCATCGCCTACACCACACCACCTCTCCTCCACCTCACCCCCTTAACATCCAACACCGAACCTCCCCCCACCCATTCCACCCCCTTTGCATCTCTCCCACGAGTTCCTCCCCTCAAAAAGTTTCCCTGTCGAACTTCGTTATGAAAACCAAATCGAATTCCGCCTCATAGCCGGCCGGCCCTGAGCCCTCTTTGTTATTTCAACCTCACCTCGGGAGGAACAAGCAGTTTGCGTAGGGGCGAGAGGGGGCGGGGGATGGAAGGAGGATGGGTGGGAGGGAGGAGAGATGATGTAAGAAGAGGCGGAGGACGGGTAGTGAAGGGCGGGGAGGAGTCAAAGAGGAGAAGGAAAAACGGGAAGGCGGGAGGGGAACGGCTGAACAGGCGAAGGACGGAGCTCTTTGAAAACTACGGCGGTGCATCCGAGTGGGGAACGGCTGTACGATGTATTGAAACAAAAACACGCGATACGGCACACGTATCGCACATAATATGACGCCGCACAAGATTCAAAGAAATGAACGCACTCATAAAACAAATAAATATAAGAGTCATTCAAAACATTTGTTTATTCTAGGGGTAAAATAAATGCTATGCGTGTAAAATCTGTTGGACAAAATATGAGTTTAAAAACATTTACAAAAAATGAATGCCTAATCTTTTGAAGAGCACAGACGAACTGAGGAAGAAAATCGAAAGATAAAGCTTTTCTGGTCACATTTTATGGCATTTCATTTCTGGTGGACGCCTTGTATTGAAATTTTAAAGTATGTTTTCATATTTTAACAAACTTGAAGAAGGCGACGATGGCCCATGTAAATATGCTTGCATTGAAAAGGAATTACATACATACCAATCACGCCGTTCCCTTCCGGGATAGGCACAGTCACTAAGTTTCATGCATAAATACATATTTGTACACCTAACTCTGCTTCAATAATTTCTTCCATACTGACCTATCCTTGCAAACCTCTGTTGCTTCATTTACCCTCATACATTGCTTCATACACGCCCTCCTGTTTTTAAGACTCCGAATATTCCTCCTCCTAAGAATTTCCTCAATCACATTCAACCACAACTTTCTCGGCCTACCTCTACCTCTCGCACCATTCATGTCACTCTCATATATCTGTTTCGTTATTCCACTCTCATCCACTCCCTCAAAATGGCTAAACCAACGAAGCACATTCCTTTCATATATGTCCATCACTGGAGCATCTAACCCACATTCATTTATTACCCACTCATTCCTGACCCTATCCATCCCACCTTTGCCGCAAACACTCCTCAGACAGTTCATACCCACGGCGTTTAGTCTACTCTTATGTCTATCCTGACATACCCATGTTTCACTACCATACAACAAAGTGGGGAGAAGAACACTTTTGTACACGGCGATTTTCGCTTCATTAGACAGGCACTCATTCTTTGATATGCTCCACATGCTACCTACCACTTTCCTTCCAGCATTCGCACGTCTCTTTATTTCCTCATCTATTCTTCTATATTTAGTAAACACCTTACCTAAGCACACAAAATCATCCACTTGTTCAATTACTTCACCATTCGCCCTCATCACACAGTTATTCTCCCCATTCTCCTTATCAAAAACAACTACTTTAGTATTGCAATTAAATGCCTCAATTTGCGAAATGCTTTAATTTTAAGTCTTAAAAATGATCCATCCATTCAATCATCTGAACGCATCGCGTCACATACAGCCCATTGTAGTGAGTCGCACAATTCTGACTGAAGAAACCAACATACTTAGGAAATACATATTTTTTGTTAAAGGCCGTGTCTATATGCGCATCAAATGACAGATGCTCACGTTCTGAAGAAGTATTATTTCATTTACGTACCATGCGGTAAAATATCTCCGTTGCACGACATCTCATTACACATGAAATTGCATGGTGCATTCTTACCCATCAAAGCTTATAGCAAAGCTTATCGCATAGCCCGTTTTTTGAACAGCACATTCAGAAATCTCACGAGTACTGCAAACCCAAATACCCAACGCATAAACGAGCCGTTAAAAAATCGAAGCTCAATCCTAATAGAGTACTATCCAAATTAACCACCGCAATACGGTAGTTTTGGAATTGAAATCGGTGACAAAAATATCATCCACCGAATGATATCACGTGCCTTCGCAAACGATACATATCGTAATACAGTGGCTGAATATTCATTCTTATTGTATCCGTATTTCAGGTTGTCCATGTCTAACGGCACAATTGAATTTGAACACGGTTTAAATGTAAAACATTCGTCAAAGAAATATTCACCACAAGTCTTGCATCCCTACTGATATGCTGCTCAGCGGACTGTTGAGGGTTCTTTGAGCAGAGGGCGACAGAAAGCAAGAAAGAGAGATAGTGAGAGAGAGAGGGGGGTGGGAGGGAGACAGTAAAATCCCACGGTGTCTACTTGTATTCCAACTATAAATGCTTGGTGGTAAGAGGGAATAGTAGTACAGGGTGTCCTACTGCTGGGAATTTAAAAATTCCCTGAGATTTCCAGGTTTTCCAGACATAATTTTTATTTTTCCAGAGAAAATATTAAATTTTTCTCGTTAATTATAAGAGACTGTAAGGTATGTTTTTTGGGTGATAAAACGTGAGGATTATTTTTAAACTTGCACATTTAGAGGAAAATAAACACAAAACTTTAAAATAGTTTGAGAGAAAATTACATCACCACCCTTTCTTTTAATGCATGCTTTAATTCATTGTCATGCTGGTGCTCAAGAACAAGGTTATATTACAGCCAGGCTTTGCTATGAATAGCATTGATGTAAAATGATCGACAGCTTAAAAAACTGAAGGAAATACTTTTTTCCTTATTTTTCTAAATGCGACCACCCAAGGGAAATTTGACTTCGCAACTTGCCGATAAAGGCACGTTCTTTAGGCCACTGATTTACAGACTATGACCAATAAGAACACAATTTACCTGTGAAGAAAACATTGCACCTACTTTCGGTGATTACAGGAATGCAAAATGCGACAACGCGAGGGAAATTTGATTTAGCAACTTGCCGAAAAAGGCACATTGCTTCCGTTGCTGTTTTATATATTGATACCACAGAAAATTCCAAAGTCAATTCGATATTTCAAGTGAAAATAAGATTCCCTGAGATTTCCCGGTCTTCCTAGTTTTCCAGAGTGCTGGACACCCTGTTGTACTTACCAGTTTGGATTTGTATCTCACCAAAAGTGTCTCTTCAACCATTTTTTTTAAATGAGTGCTACGTAATAATAGTATCATTCGTGTCATACTGAAGCCCACATGATTTTATTTTTTCCCATAAGAGCAGCCTAGAAATTAAAACTGTGTAGTTGTAGTATTTGCATAGTGGATTGAAAGTATTCCAAAATATAATACACTTATTGAAGGTTATGGAGTAGCGTTTCCCGCATTGTGTTTCGCAAAGCCTTCTCGAGTGATTCTCAAAGACTCCGTTGGCGGCGGCAGTTGTAAAGATGACAAGAATCATATGAATGAAATTGTGGCGTCCGTCTCAAGTTTTTTTTACAATCGTTTTTTTTTAATGCATAAAACCTTATCATTCATTAATCCATACTATTATAGTCTGCAATATGCCCCGCATAGAAAAAAACACTGCATATTCTTTGGAGCTCCAAGATAAACCGTAGCTGCAAGGAGGGATCCGTGGGTGAAAAAGTTAGGGAGTCGCTGCTTAAGAGCATTATTATAACGCATACCTCGACGTCTCGGTAATTTTCCACGATTTCTAATAGATGTATCGATTGATTGCAGATCACCAAACGACTTACCGCGGGGATTGGGTTGGTGCGATAGCTAGAATGCTACCACCGTCCTATCCCAAAGGGCTCACGTCCGAATTTAGGAGGCGGTGGTAGAGAGTTTCAGATGAATCCTTCAAACTGGGTGATGTCCGAAGAGCACATTCAGTAGTGGACTAAGATGATATATTAGTTCAAGAGCATTGAAAATGATATTCTCGAAACTGGTATACATTGAACGTTTAGATATCAACTACCTAAGCGATGTTGTATTCTTTTAAGTCACTTGATTATCATATGAATCGTGAAGTCGACTGAAGGTTTTGCAAACTTTTGCTCTGTAACAATTCTATCAGCGGGTGTAAGGTTTTCATAACGGTGCAACAAAATGAAAAATGATGATCAAAACCACATTCAAGGACCAAAGAAAACCATATGTCATATAACCTGACGGATCGAATTGGCACTAAATTGCTGAATTATATCACAAATTTTACAGATATCTATAGTTCTATTTAAATGCACAATTTACCTCAAAGCTAGATAAACCTATGTCAGAAACAGAATGCAGAAGTTATACCGAGGAGACAGACATTAGGGTAAGCGAACTCCTTCAGTAATCTCGGAAGTACCGTCACGTGGGACGGAAGACGTACAGCGGACGTCAAGCGAAGAATACCTCAAGAAAGCGTTCAAGGTAAAAAGGTAACTGCTTTTTTCAAAGACGAAAACACTTAAAATGAGGAAAATAACATGCAAAAACATTTGTTTGGAGCGGGCCACTTCTTGGATCGGAAGCATGGACCATTTAAAATACTAGAATGATTCGAAATCTGGTGTTGGATGTTGAACATCAAATAGAGGGATAGCGTAAGAAATGAAGAAGTCTACAGAAGAGAAGAAGAAGAGAGGACCAAATGGAACACTAGACAGAAATGAAGAATCTAATGGATTGGACACACCCTGAGAGACAGTGGATTTGTGAGGAACATGACTGAAGGTAAAATAGGGAAAAGTCCCGAGAGGAAGACCCAGGAATAAGTTCATGGACCAAATAAAGAGGAAAGTAGATAGGAAAAGATACAAGGAGGTGAGAGGCACAGGATTAAAGAAACTAGGTTTTGTTAAACGTATAATAGGAAGGTCCTCGGATGAAAAAGTCAAAGAGAGATGCTACTTCGCTCTGGTTAGGCCACATCTCGAATAAGCCGCGAGCATTTGGGACCCTGGTCACAAATATTTAACCAAAAAAATAAATAAAATACAAAAGAAAGCAGTTCGCTTCGTTAAAAACTGCTACGAACGAACAGATAGTGTTACAAAATTTTTAGAGGGAGTACGGTGGGAGCCCCTAGAGACACGGAGGCTACACGCTAGGCTTAGGATGCTTGAGATATTCAGGACTGGTGTATTTCAGATCGACACAGAGAATATTATCATGACACCTCACTACATTTCTATGGCTGACAGATGCGATATAATAAGAGAGATACTCAGCCGAACAAGATACACAAACTCGTTCTTTCCGCGCACATTAAGCGACCACAATAAAAACAGCTCCTTCAAATTCACTCTCATAGTAAATGTCACCATTTCACCTCCAAAACGTTTACATCTTTACACGGCCGGTGACCTACCACTCCCTGCCACACGCCCATGTGGCGGCTCGCTGGGTAGTAAGTACATGTGGATGTAGAAGAGAACTAGCATTGGATAAGTGAAGGTGGAGGGCTACAATGAGTCAACTTTAGAACTGGACGATCAACGAAGAGATGCACGATACATGGGAATATGCGATACATCTCCGCTCGTGCAGGTGGGGGTGGGTGGGTGGGTGGGGGGTCGATGTAGAGGGGGTGCAGGTGTTCTCATTTGTGGGGCGTGAATGGGGGGTGGGAAGTTGAGAGGGGAGTGGGAGGGAGGGGGTGGAGAGCCGCACTACTCACCCTCCTCCTCCCCTTCCCCCTTCCCATCATTCCCCACCGGTGTTCCCTCCGAACGGTCCTCACTTTGTGTTGATGAAAGTAGGCGAAGGGGGACCATCGGCGAGTCATCGTTATAAATGAGTTAGCCGCTTTTGAAGGGAGAGCAGCGATGGATCCGCCCCACAATTCCCTCCGAGAGGGAGGGACGAAGCAAAAAGGGAGTTTTGCTTGGTTTGATAGGGGGGGAGATGGGGGTAGGTCGTGGGGAGAGGAGGTGGGAGAGAGAAGAGGGAAGAAGAGAAAGGAGAAAGGAATACGGCAGCGATAGTGGCTGGGAGGAGTGTGTGGGGGGTGAGTGGTGTTGGGGAAGAAAGTTGCATTCTGGGATGGGAGAGGATGACGAGGCCGTGAAGAGGAAGAGAGCAGACGACGACGGCGATATTTCGCTTTCTCAGCAATGGAGTCGGGGGTTGGCCAGTGGGGGAGGAACACGCTGCTCCGATGGAACATACTTCGGTTGGTTTTTGGGGGGTGTTCAGCGATGGGATCGACGCGTCCGCAAAAGGCGAAGACGAATTGACGGGAGGGACGAGGAGGAAACAGTGTGCGATGGAAGAGATATTGGGAGAAGAATTCATAAAGGAGGAGAAAGAATATTTTATCGATATAAATGCGAAACGAGACGTTCCATTCGCCTCGTTTGCCACAAAAGCAAGCGAATCGGATTATTATTCAAAATCATTGCATTACAAAATTGCAATTAAACCTGTAACATACGACCACGGGATGGTTTCGTTGGAAAAGTTGGCTTCCCAAAGTATGACGCATATAAGCTACCGTTAAGGTTTGATAGCTAAAAATGATTATAACTCTTGAAAAACGTCATGACTACTTATTCCCCATCGAAAAGAGTTACGCCTTACGCACAAAGTTAAACGTTACTCCGCTAAGACGCGGTTTTATAATGTCTAAACTTTAAGAATTAGATGGTGAAGCCATGACATCGATATGCCTACGGCTGGAAGCTATGGTCTCGAAAAACACAGCAGATTGTTGGTTAGCTAAGCAGGACGATATTGGGCGTATGAGATCGAGACTTTATCTGTTATAAATTCGAGAAAATGTTTGACCATGGATCTTAATGCTGGGCCTTATATACGTCACAATTGAATGATCTATAATTACCTTAATGTAATATCGGTATTTTAAAATAAATTAGAGGCAATGGGTGACAAAAATAAGTAGCCCAAAGCAATATTCAAATTTAACACCTCCATTTTTTCTTCGTTTTACCTTTTACATAGGGTATAGACGTATGACATTAAGGATTGGCTTATGACATTGGTCTTACGTATAAGATCTGAGACACATGAAATACCTCGTCATCAAAATTAGACTGAGACATTCCACATGCCGTAGGAATGCTTTCAAAATGAGAGCATTATCTAACCTTGATTCAACGCTATATTAACGCTATATATAAGATTTGAATACGATATTTTCAGGCACATACTTGGCTTTAAAAAATTAAATATGCAAGAAATAATCATAAGATTATATTAAAATAATAGAGTGTGGAACCGATGGATTTCCCTGCTGTGAAATTTTCACCCGAAATTTTGTACTTCCTCTGAATAACTAGCCAACACTATACTCAAATCTTAATCAACCTCAAATTCCATGCATGATTTCCCGATAGATAAGCATTTGGAGATAAGCATTTCTGAAAAGCATTTCAAACTATTATAGATGCTTAAACAGGAAAATGTCTCATATTGCAGGTAGTTTGTTGTGGTAAACCAGTAAAATGAAATATTGCCATAAACCATGAAGACACATGATCTAGTCCAGTCTAATAATTGGTGGTATCCAAAACATATGCTCATAAGTTGCATATTAAGTAGGCACCTATTAAGTTTACGCAGGGGCATCCATTAACGTTCCCATTGTAATTTGGCTCATGTCTACATCTGGCAATCGGCGGTGGTCGGATAACCCTCCTTTACAAGCCATAATGACATCCTACGTTGAGTAAAAAGCGAGGGAAAAGCTGGCATGCGGACGAGAGGATAAAAAGGTGAAAAAACACAAAGGGGAAGAGGATAGAGAAAGGTAAAGAGAAGCAGGGACAGTGTCATTTGTGTCACATTGCCTCCGAAAGAGGCGCAAAAGAGTCTGCGTGCGCAATTTGGGCCAATTAAATGGAATGAGGGGAAGGGGACGAGAAAATGGAAGAAATAAGAGGGCCGTACGGATAAAACTCGCGTCATTAGCCAACTCTTTCCCTTTGAATGGATGCCACGACCCGACACCACGACAGCTAGTTTTAGCCCTTTCAGCCAAAGAAACGCTGCACTCCCTCGCCATCTTCAGCGTAGGGATGTCTCTTAACCTGTGGTCACGATCGAAATTAAGGCAAAAAGGCTCGTTCGTTTGATCAAAGTGACTTCTTTGGCATCAACGAGGCGCCAATGGTTACTCTGAGAGATGAAGTCGTCAATAAGGTTGTTTAAATATCACTATCGATGAAAGATATATTTTATGGCATATTCTTTTGTTAAAAAATGACCTAAATTTTTGTTAAATTTTTAACAGTGGTAGACAATAAATCACTCAAATCATTATAACCAGTACCAAGTTCCAAAAATATGCTGAGCCATTAGTTCATTAAAGAGTAACAGGAATGTTCATTTAGGAATTTCTGTCTCCTGACAAAAATACGACTAAAACTTAAAAGTTCCTGTCACTACCCCCTCCAGCAGTCAATACACTGCTCAAGGTGCTAGCGACTAGTTCCTGGAACTAATAGTTCGAATGTCTTTGTCACTTTTTTGTTGTGGGTCTTTTAAAACACGGAGGAAACCGGCAATTTAAACGCGAAAGGTCTAAATTTTTATAAAATATAATTTTACTTCATTTTCCTTTGTTCGTATAGAAAGAATGAAAACTGTTCCTTAGTCCTCTCTCTTAAATTTTTGCAATGCGATTTCTCGCGATAAAATGCTTTGAAAATTCCACGCCTATTGCACAATGGTCATGGGCAAAATTAAGGCTGCACTTCTCGTTCTTATTCAACAAAAATCCGATGGCCGTATCTTAATTAGTATCAAAGAGGCACCAATGAAGAGCTGATAATAAAGGAGTGATGAATCCCTAGATCGATTCGTAAACCTTAGAGAAATAAGTATGTGTGTCTTTTAAAAAAAATCTTTAAGTACCTAAAACCAGTATGGAGCTCATCAAAATAGTCTGAGGACCAAATATATACACAGGATGCCACAGACAGATGGAAACGGTATCGAAAAATACCACAGGAAAATTACTGAATATTCGATAGCGCCGTGAGCTACCGAGTTGCCAGAACTGTTATCAGCATTATAATATATGTTCGAACAATTCATATGAAATAAGCTATGAATTAAACTCCACGCATTTATAGTTATGAAAAAATTTACCCGGGTATTGTTAATTATAAAAAAGGTCTTCTTTCATTTAAAATAAATTGAGATATCTTTTCCAATGCGGATTTGCCATTGAAAAAAAGTAAAAATTTGCCATTGAATTAATTTTTAAAAAGAGATGTCACGCCGCATCCACATTGTTTAGCAGCTCATGTTAGACATGATTCTATATTTCCATCATATTGTGCTTAAGAAGGCATGAAGTTCAAAATTGAGACTGCAAAGTTCGTTCATATATCTGATTGAAAAACATATAGCAGTGAGTATCGAACTTAGCGTCAGTAAGGTGTTAAAAAATAACAAGCGATTCAAAACCGCTAGGGATAAAAAACCATTTTATTCTTCATTTTATTGTCATTGCAAAGTTAAACGAGCCATTATACTAGAACTGCGATTGCATTAAGATATGAGGAGGTGAGTAAGACCATTTTTGTGCTGATAAAAGTCATCTTTTGTTAAGGACTAATTATTATATAATAGATATTTCATTAATTTCCTGTCCACTCATGTAAATCCTGCCCTCCGCTAAAAAATCCCACCTTTCATCAATTTACTGTCACAACTTAAAGCCAAAGTTTCATTTTCCAACGCGCGAGAATTGATGAAACATCGGGATATATTTCGGAAATGCCATCAAGAGTTTCAATGTAACTAGTAAGGAGGTTTTTATCATCCCATGGTGACAACGTTTTACATATTAAGGAGCACACACATACACAAGGAATATATTAATTGGATATATATTGGATATTATTGGGGAGGCGACCGACGGCTAAGGTCATTTGCGCCAAAGGGGATAGGTAAGGGAGGAAGGGTGGAGAGAAACCCGGCGTCGTCATTAGCCTGCTCTTAACGAAAGACGCCAAGGGGACCACGGTTTAACGTCTCATCCGACATCCGGAGTACTGTACTTGAAGTACAAGACACTCAAGTAGGGATCGGGGTTTCCTCTGAAAAACATCCGCCTCTGCAGGGATTTGAATCCTGGCCGCCCGTGTGGTAGGCGAGTACTTCAGCCACCACGTCAACCCTATCCCCAGGAGTTTATAAAAGGCAGAGCATAACTATTAATTTAAATACAGCTTAAAATCCATTTTTTGTCTAAATCATATATAACTGACGAAAACATATAATGTATATTGCCCAAAATTCGCCTCTCGTTTTTTTCTTCTCCATTAAAAATGATTATACTGATTCGCGTACTTTTAACTCGCATATGCCCTTTTTTACCGGACATTTGATGAAACAGCAACACAAGGAAAAGGACGAAAGGGTCGCAAATGGAAATGAGAATTGCAAAATGTTTCAAGCACCACGGAAAGACCATTTATCCGTCTGCGCCACATTCAGAATTTTCACCGACACGGATTTCGCGTGCGCTTCCACCATTTCTTCATCAGAATGAGTCCCTGTAGTGAGGAGAGAGGAGAGGAGAGGAGGAACTGGTGCTGAAGTGCATGCAAGAGGAGGGTGGACTGGAATTTGGCGCTGCGAGGGAAAATGAAAAAAAAACGTGGGTTTGTTGCCCTGAGGGGGATGAGAGGGGAGGGGAGGGGTGGAAGAACGAAGGGGGCGAGAGATGTACTAAAGGGTGCGAACAGGGAACACGAAGAGTGTCCTGGAGCCACGGGGACTTGTTCCTGAAGCGACAGATTACGTGCGCTTAACTCTGCGAGGGATGGCAGCTCGAGAGGGAGGGATGAAGGGAAAAGGAAGAATGTGAGGAAGGAAGCGGCGCATTAGCTTATCTTCAGCTGCGTTACACTCGCCCGTAAAGGCTTTGTAAACCCTCGTTTTCGCCATCCGTCCCCTCACGCGGCGTAAAGGGGGCCTTTGTGACAAAAGAAGGAAGAGTGGGAGGGCACAGAATTTAGAAAACTGCAATACCGAAAGGATTGATCAAGAAGACTCCATATCGTCAGTTTAGATACGTTAAAATCATCAAAGGGAACGTGTTAAACGGAAAGACAATGTCAGTATATGCCCAAGGCCGTAAATTCAATCGTGTTTTATTACAAGCGGTAAAATTCTAGTAGTTTTCAAACGTTTACGGAAAAAAAATCATTCATTGTTTGAGGTTATCCATCCCATAGTAGATAAACATTTTATCTTGTCCTGGGATTGAATCAGTCGGCAAAATAAATAAAATAATAATAATAACTCCAACATTATCTTCCTCTGATTATAAGTAATAAAATTACTTCCCTTTCGGTCGAGGGTAAAATTATTTGGCAACGATAGACTATGCATGGTTCACTGAAGGATAGTTCTTCTCCTATGGCGCTACAGCCCAAGGTTGGGCCTAGGGCCTCTTTTAACTTCTGCATCCATGCTTTCCTGTCTGTTGTTGCTGTCCTCCAGAGTCGTAGTCCTAGGATATCCCGCGTGTCAGCTTGTACTTCATCTTCCTAGCGCTTACGTGGTCTTCCTAATGGTCTTTTGCCATAAATTCGGCTGTCTAACGTTCTCTTTGGTAGCATTTTGTCGTCCATTCTAGTCACATGCCCGACCCACTTCAGTCGCTGTAGTCGGATGAATTTTGACAGATGGGGTTCTCTAAAAAATCATATAACTCATTGTGGAATCTGATTCTCCAGATACTGTTTTCCCAAACAGGTCCTAAAATTTCTCTAAGCACTTTCCTTTCAAATCTATCAAGTTTGCTTTTCGTCTTCTCTGTCACACACCATGCTTCACATCCATAGGCTGCAATGAGCCTCATGAATGTCTTGTACATTTTCAGCTTGCAATTACGATGGGTATTTTTCAATCTAAGTACATGTGACATAGCAAAGTAGGCTTTATTGGCTTGTGTTATTCTTCTCCGGACTTCTCTTTCTTATGAGGTTACACAATGTGCTAATACGGAATCGCGAAGTGATATTTTCATCGTTACAAGATGGAGCAGTAGTTCTTCGAAACCTCGGCAGATAGCTCTACCCGTCTGAGTTAAGAGATCACAGCGAGTCGATTTATTCACTCGACGCAGTCAACGGCTCGTTAACGGTACGATCAGACGACGAGAGATTCCCGATGCGTCTTGTTGTCAAGCAAACGTAGACCGCCCCTGTGATATGGAAGTCTCCCCTACTCTCTCCCCCACGGATCCTCTACTCCCTCCAACACCAAACTGATTTCACACCCCTTTGGCAGCATCTCCTCCCCCTGGCAACCAACCAGCACCACTCTAATCACCAGCACACCGAGAGCAACCCCTTCACAGGCGACGCACCCGTGGACCACTACTCGACGGTCAATCATGGTTCCCATACAGACCTCTGTTAGTGGGTGGGTGGGATGGGTGTTGTGCGCCCCCTCACACCGTGTTAATGATATCAAATTTCGTAATATGAGAATGAGACGAGCCATTGCGGCGTGATTTGGACGAGATATCTCGTTCACGTGAAATATTATATAAATGGAAAACAAAGGATGATAATACTCGCGACGTATTAAAAAGCCAAGAACCAAATAATAATACAATAATGGATCACTACACAAGCGTAATAGACGTGCTAAATGGTTTCAAAATATGACGGGCAATAGAGTTAACTTAAGGTAGTCCGAGCAAAATAATATTTTACATAGAAATCAATGAATTTGGTCTCATTTTAAAGACAAACATCTCACCTATCCAATGACACCAAAAATTCTTTCCCTTACCACATTACTTTTGGAGATATTTGCCAAAAAATACCAGCCCTTTTACATGGGAAATGGTACGTGTATGCACTCCAGAGAGACATTATTTACAAAATGAGGTATTTCTAACACTTAGGTGTCGTTAACAAACTAACAGCGTGTAGTTTGTATGTTTTCTCGACAATATTTGAAAAAATCATTCTGTCGCCGCAATAGTTTCTTGGGTATCACAGAAAACCTTCCGTTTTGAAGGAGTTTCAAACGCACAGCGCGAAAAAAATGAGTAAAGTTGGAGACTTATTTAGATCTTTTTATTTAATTACTCACCATTTCTGTGATATAAAACTATATTGTTGCACCATTAATAATGCAATATTTAATTAATATGTTCTACAGATGGTGAAATTAAAATGTATAATTCGAATATGGTCTATATTATTAATAGGGAACTATCTTGCTCGGACTACCTTAATCTACGTGAAGTCAATATATTCCTAAATACAAACGAAGATTTTTTAATATCAAATTTAAACATAGTAAATATTTTATTTTAACGGACAATGATTGGACCAGTTTATATGAACTCTAGTAAATTGTTCAGAGCAATTAATACTAAAATGCACTTAAACCACTTGGTAAAAAAATCCCATAAAATTCAGAAATATTGAAAAATGAAAAATATTGAATGTATTCTAGGGATACTGCCTGAATATTGCCACTGTCAGAGTAGCAAAAATAGGTCAATGATGAAGGCGTTGGGAAAAAACCACTGTTGTTAATTGTTACAGGAAAAAAACCATGAAGACAATGATGAGCATAATCAGAGCAGAGATGAAACGTATCATGTCTTAAATAAGTCAAAGACATATTTAAGACATGATACGTTTAATAAATAAGAATCCCCTCTCCATTTCCATGGGCCAATATCCACAGTAAGGTAATCCCGCAATTAGTCCCAAAACCCTCAAAATTATGTAGCATTGTAATGATAATACAAATTTGTTTTTTCACATATTTTTATTTGCTACGACCCGGGTTACGATGTTTGACGTCATCTTCAGGTAAAGACTATACAATTCCATCACCTATGTATGCAAAATCAACTCAGATGTGGTGGGTCAATCAAGGTCATGTGGGAGGGTACTACTACTTCAGAGGGTAGCATACTTCCACTTTCCATCCTTACCCTTCCTACATCACCGCCCCCTGCGTTGATTTTGTATATATATGTGATGGACTTGTAGAGACATTACCTGAAGATGATGTCGAACGTCGAAACCCGGGTCGTGTCAAATAAAAATATGTCGAAAAACAAAGTTAAGTGTTATCATTACAACGTTAACAGATTCCACCAAGTTACGCCTGATACTACCAATTATGTAACATTGATAAATGGGTGCGGTTCCGAGATAATTTTTTAAACCTCCGGCATATAAAAATAAGGCTTATAAAAAGATTTTACTGGACGAAAGAGAATAGAGTGTTTTCATCTACGAAGTTCAGATTCTCTTCCACGAAACGTTTGGAAACGTTCGTTTTCGCCATAAATACCCAGGTAAGCTGTCGAGGACACCACGTGTAACATTTTTTTAGATTTTTAAATGAATGTTCGAGAGAAGGGATGCTGGAAGATGGACCGAAGTGTCCGCGGAAACGAGCAGGAGGACAAGGAGGAGTTGAGGGTGGGGGGGGTTGGGAAGGATGAAGGATTGAGATATGGAAATGGAGGGGAGGAGCTGGGTTTTAGTGTGAGGGCAAATGAGCTGAATGAGGAGTGGCGAGGGGCAGCCGCCCCTGTGGAGAGGGCGAAGGGGGCAAAAGTGGCTGGATGATTAGCGCCGAGCCAAGCGACGAGATGCCCACAATGAGATGGGGGAACCGCCGTGATGGTGGACACGAGAGTGCCTCGAAGTGAGAGAGCGAAACGGAAATCGGAGACATTCTTTTTTTCAGGAAACTGCGGAGGGTTGGAAAGGGCGTTTTCACTTTTGATGAAAGAAGGGTGGGTCTGGGAGCGGGGGAGGAGGAATGGTGGGGGCCGGGCGAAGAGTGCCTAAATTATGTTCATCTCCATACAGTTGACCGCAGACGCGAATGACAGGGAGTGTGCGGTCAGAATTTAAGTGGTTTTGATCGAGATGCTATTCCACCTAAAATTTTATAAATTTCGTTTCCTTTTAAAGTAAAATGCCTCACCTTTATTGAGATACCAAAATATTTGCCTTTTGCCGGGTTAATTATCTATATATCAGCCAACAAATGCCAGGAATTTTAAATGCTAGATAATACGGGTATGCTCTCCAGAGTCTTCATTTGAAAAAAGTTAGGAATATCCAAAACATAGATCTCGTGAGGAATTTCAGGTGCGTATTTTTATATACTTATGTGTATCTATAACTCAATGCAGGAATTTTTATCGAAAATCAAACCATCGAATTTCGAGGATTTGCGCCGAAATTTTTGAAAAAAATAGTCAAATTAAACACTACAGCACATTTAGTTGATTGCGGGGAATTTCACTCATATTAACCCTTTCGACGCTAAAACATCAATTGTGATTCCTTCCCGGTGACGAAGTTAAGTTTTTTTGCATATTTACATTCAGCGCGATGAAATAAGACAAATGATAAAGGATTTTAGTTATTGGAGCCTATTTGTTGTAATTATAACTGTTTAAACTTTGGACGTCCTAGAACGTCCTGCGCCACCAGCAAGACCGTTGTGCGGGTTGCATTCATTCTCGGTCATTCCCCGTCATCGATTTCACGAGCTATGAATGAACGCCAAGCCTTCCTTCCCGCTAAGCTCATAACTTCACGAGTTTATCCAATTTATAAACTCTTCTTACACTTTGCACTTATTTAATTCTCTGGGTTATAAAATATTGCGCTGATATCAATAAAATCATGTAGAATGCGATTTATTTTGAAAGCTTCAAAAGACAATTCCACATTTTGAAGTACAACCGCCTTTTTGCTCAGTATTTTGATCGTGAAAATAACTGAATACATAATTTTAGTTCCGGAAATGGATTGCTAGCATCTTTAATTGAGAATCACCACAGTAAGTCACTGACTGTGTTCATAAAAGTACAAAATTCCTGCAGTCATTTACCAAACTTAATATGAAGCAAAGAAAAACACATAATGACGGGTTTCCCCCACAAGCCGTGCAATTTTTGGGATTGTCCATCCGAATACGTCGCTTGGCACTCATGGCGCTTCGATGCTCCCTTATTGCGCCATTAATAAAAATAAATTTCATTAATGGTTCTCGCGGCTGCTGGTTGAAAACACGAATATGGTCTCGATTATGTCGAAAGGGAATAATCTTTGTTCTCGCGGTGGATTAGAGATATGGCCTCATCAGAGCAAATCAGCAAATAATGTCACGTGTTCGCAGGCGAAGCTAGAGCTATTCACTTCATTAATTACAGCATCTACAAAGCAGCGATTTCGATGTATCATAATAAGGTCTTTGAATCATCGACGGTCATAATCTAAGAAATAATACATCCGCTCACTGAACAGGATACCCCTTAAGGTATGGTGCCATATGCAATGATTTGCGACCTGTGTAATAATATATATCGCATCATAGAGACTATGCGAGAATACGCTCAAAGTAAAGACGACTTGAATTATAAATTCAAGGATTAACAACAAACTGTGCATAATGCTGTCAAGAGTCAGAATTCAGAGTTAAAAGGCTATGGATGAATATGGTCTAAATCCGTTGGAAAATTGACATTTAATATCTCAGTAATTTAATATGTATTCCAAATATAAATGCGTATTTAACCCCTGCATATTTAACTCCCTTTTTCCATCCCCAACCCCACCCTCGTTACCACAAATCACACCCTCTCCCTCCTTACCCTAACCCCAGGTACATCACATCAGCCCCCACAAAATTGCCCGAACGCCCATCTTCGTAACTCCTCATCCACTTCGACGCTGAGACGCACCGACTGCTCCGTGATCGACAGCTCATCTCAATTCGTCCGACGCTTGCAAACTCACATACACTCAAAAGTAAACGGTGTTCACTTTTCGACTTTAGGCAAACCATACGCCGCACCATACCGCATACCGAACTTATCGTGCGATGTAGCACCGTTCTTGCAAGGGGGGATATCACATTCATTACTGGTTGTTTCGAACTATCCATTTGTTAAATGGTATTAACTTATGTTTAATATATTAGGCCATATTCTTAATGAAAGTGGGAAATTATACCCATATAAAGAGCATAAAATTCTTCAAAATTTTCGAGCGCTCAAGCCACTAGGAGGTTGTACGTCATTGGATTATTAAACACCAGCAATCACATCACTACGCACGACTGAATTTATAGAAACTTCAACTGTGAGAACAATAAGCAATTGCCTGTCACGCGGTAAAATATCACCAGCATACAATACATTAAAGGTATGATTTTAATGTTGTAGAATATTTTGGCATGAATGCAATTTGCGACAACATGGGCTCCATGACATTTTTCACAGTTACACAGGAAGTATGCGAGACATGGTGTCAAAACCGGCAGCGTAGAAATTAAAGATGAAAGAATAAGAGAGCAAATTTATTAATTAGCTGCAGTAGTTACTCATCTAAAAACGTAATTATGATAAGTCTGCAACACAGCTTCTATAGTCTCCCTTCCGTACGATATTTCAAAATGGATTACTATACTTATCATGATGCAGCAAGAAATTGAGTATCGCGCTCAGCACAAACTTCCGCATTTCGATCGCTCCAAGATATTGTACACAATGCCGTAAGTCATCTTCATCTCTGAAAATCGCACTTCACAGTGAATAGGGGAGTATCGCCATTAAATATTACCAGTTTTTCCGGACTATCGATTTATTTTACGGCATTAACTTTAGTTTGATATATTAGGTCATATTTTAGTTTATACGGAAAAAATACTTCTAATATCAAAAGTGTAAAAACAAATTAATACTTGTTATATAAAAAGTGAATTATATAAAAAGACTTCAGAGGGGAATATAAGATTGCCATAAATATAAGGGGAATATATAAAAATAAGGGGAATATAAAGATGCCATTCCCTTAATTTATTGAAATCCTAACATCCTTGACGAACGACGAAAAAATACGCCGTGGAGTCATTTTCTAAACCCTTTTGAGCATCAATATGCTATGTAAATTTTACACGCCAGAGTTATGGGAGTAATGTGAATACGAAAAACTAAAACTACATATTATTCAGCCATCCGCCAGACGGGTGTGTGGAAGTGGGAGCTAGAACACCAGTCGTATAATGGATAAGGGGCCTTTGGAGGTGAAAAAATGAAGTGTAGAATAACGAGAGTGTAAGGAGTGGAGTTCAGTTTTTATTACGGCCACTTAAATATGCTGGAAGAACGAATTTTCGGATCAATCAATTAGGCAATCTATCTCCTTTATATTATCGATTCTGTCCGACCTAGAGATGTATTGCAGCGTCAAATTAATGTTCTCTGCGTCACACTGGAACGCACACGATAGTATTTCATTTCAAGTATTCTAACCCTATTTTGCACCCACTGAGTCTCTATTGGCTCCCAACCTAATCCTTTTACAAGCTGTTGAGCAGTATATGACCGCCCGCAACAGTTAAAACAAAGCCCACGGCTTTACTTAGAATCTTATTCACTTTTATGGTAAAATATTTATGTCCAGGGTTCCAAATGTTTGCGGCGTATTCCAGGTGTGGGTTAATCAAAGCAAAGTAGCACCACTCTCACAATTTCATTCAAAGATCTTCATATTTTACGCAAGATAAATCCTAGTTTCTTAATGGCAGTGCCACATGTGTTGGGTGTGTTTCCCACGATATTAACGGAGTTAGGTATTTTCAAGACATTGTACTTGACATCATACAAAGAATTAATGTTAACTCTACCCACTGTGCAGATGGCTTTGGTGCGATGAACTCCACAAGAAGTGTACTTTGGTGCATTCACAGAGATTTAGTTACAGCTAAAATAAATATACAAAAGTGATAACTCTATGTTTATATTCATGGCAGCTCAGCAGAGGGGTGAGGAAAGACCGGCAATTGGGATATTTGTAAGTGCGGCGATAGCGTTAAGGAACTTAGTTACTTCTTCATGATGACTCCTCACTTTGAATGGGTCTCCAGTATGTCGCTGCCATGTACCGTATGACACCCTCTGTCATTGACCAACACGGTACAATGTAGATATGTAGATACAGTTGTATTTTGAGTCCTTATGAGGTAGATAAAATTGCATTTGGAGTCCTTATCTACATCTACATACTACCCCTCGAGCCACCGCTTGGGCGTGTGGCAGAGGGTGGTGGGTCACCAGCCGTGTAAAGATGTAAAAGTTTTGGAGGTGCAATGGTGACATGTCCTGTGAGAGTGTATTTGGAGGAGCTCAGTTTCTATTGTGGTCGCTAATTGTGCGCGGAAAGAACGAGTTTTTGTACCTATTTGTTCGGCAGTGTATCTCTCTTATTTTATCGCACCTGTCAGACCTAGAGATGTAGTGAGGGATCATGATAATATTCTCTGTGTCGCTCTGTAAAATATCAGTTCTGGATTTATCAAGCAGCCTAAGCCTAGCGTGTAGCCTCCGAGTCTCTAGGGGCTCCCACCTTAATCCCTCTAACAGTTGTGAGACACTATATGTACGCTCGTAGCAGTTTTAAACGAAGCGTGCTGCTTTTCTTTGTATTCTCTTATGAGGTAGATGTAACTATCAATTCAGAACGCGCAATTTAAATTAGGGGAGGACCAATAAAATGTCATTACGATAAAACTAATAAGTATTTAAAGACATTTGCATCAACTAGGATGGTATTCACAATTATATCTTCTGCTAATAGTTGGCCTATATCTTACACGCGAATTAAATACAGATCCATTACAGGACAACAAATACATTTTACGAAACCTATCATACTACGGTAGATTATACCACTCACATTCAACTAAGATATAAACTCCCGAATGAACAGTTGTAAACATTTTCTGGAGTGCGGACTTTCTACCTTCTTCGATGGTGGCGAAGTTTTTATGTTACTCTGCGTCTCGAGCACAATGTTATGTAGGATGGTGAAGTCTCACCCCCTGCCACAGACTCTTGAAGTGGCCTGAAGGGTTCATTGTAGTTGCATGAAATAAGCATCTTTTCCCTATCGACGCAGAATTACCCCCACTCTCTCTTCCTGACTCCACCCCATTGGGAGCTATTAATATGCGAAACATCCCTTACCCTTCATCGCAATAGATACGCCGCTTCGCACAATGAGGCGCAACAATAACCGATGTGCCGAGACAAAGGAGGGCGTATCGTCGAGGTGTAAGTTGGTGAGAATGTTCGCCAGGATCAGGAGAAAGAAAGGGAAAAGGGAACAGGATTTGATTTCTCGCGGGAAGGTTCGTATGAACGGGAGAGGGGGAAAGGGAGAGCAGCAAGGTGGCCAACTTACGACAATTTAACGCCATGAGATGAACGTTTACTGTACACTAGCTTGGCTGTTTCGGTATTAGTTCGTTACAAACAAGAAAAGTGTGTAACATCAACTCATAATACACACTGCCTTGAAAATTTTTATCATAAATTTTAAATTTCTCCCAAAATCTGTTTTAAAGTTCTTCAATTAACTACACATACTACTCGGAAATACCACAGGGTATTCCAGTGGATTAAAAGTCTATGAAATCGTCAATTGTAGCACATAGTTTTATTATAATGTATTCTGCTGGTAAAGGTAGGTTCTTCTGAACGTCAGAGAATGTCCTCCCGGTCTTTTACACATTCAGGGGCTTATCTCCCTCTATTATATCCTTTTTCGCCGCTGCATAACATCTACCCTTCTTCATCCCGTCCATGAAACCTATTCTTTTTCTTCCCCTACCCTGTTTGTCCAACAACCCTCCCTCTATCACACTTCAGCAACCCATCACCCTTTGTTACATCCTTCAGCCACCTACCCTGCCTATCCCGGATTTCATTCAACAGTTTCCTTTCCTCGCCCTCCATCTCAAGCACTTCCTCGTTAGTCTCCCTTTCCGTCCACCTAACCTTCTCCATCCTTCTCCACACCCAAATTTCAAATGCCTGCAGCCTACTCTCGTCCTCCTCTCTCAGGGTCCACGGGTTACTGCCCCATACAGCGCTACGCTCCATATCAAGCTCTTCACCAGCCTCTTCTTCACATCCTTACCCATTGTCCCCGTCATCAATTCTCGTCTATTACTAAATGCCTCCTTAGGTAGCGCTATTCTTTTCCGTATGTCATTGCTACTATGCCCGTTTTCCTCTAGCGTGCTTCGTAAGTAATTAAACTGTTCTACTTGCTCTAGCTTGTGTCCTCCAACTTTAATCTCAAGCTTCGCTTTCATTGTCCTAGAGAATCTCATTACTTTTGTTTTCTTATCATTTATCTTAATTCCGAATATCCCGCACTGCATTTCTAAAGCATCAGCTAAAGCTTGTAGTATCTTCGAAGATCCACTAACCAATGCCTGATTGTCCGCGAAGCTAATCGATTTTATAAGATGCCCTCCCACTTTGACTCCAGCCTCAATTTCTTCCCATGCCTGTCTTACCATTTCCTCAGCATAAAAATTGAAAAGCAATGGCGACAACGGACACCCTTGCCTTACCCCGCGACCTAGAATTGCCCACCCTGATTCACCATCATCCACCCTCACCTGGTAGTACAGAGTGAAATAGAAAAATTAAAGTGCATGTATTACATATTATGCCACACAGGTAAAAAATACAGTCACATACAAGTAATTATGTTGCAAACAATATTAATAGGAAGAATATTTTTAAAATATAACTCATAGTGGGGGGGGAATTCACCCTCTTCGGGGAGGAGTTTTTTTAAATCCGAGTTCCCTTCTAGGGCAATGGGTAACCAAAAGGATACACATGTCAATTCATTATATTTTGAGTAAATTCAAAGAAATATAATTCACACTATCCGACTGAGGGAGATAATTTCTTGGATGCATTATGCAAAAATGTCAACACAATATTTTCTCAAGCAAAATTCTGCATTATCCTTCATAAAACTCATTCAGCATAATGAATAAATAAGTCATGTCTATGGTGAAATATTCATAGCAGTAATCGCAAATGTTTTTCGGTTTCATTTGTAAGCAAACATTGAAATTTGGGTAAGAAAAGAAACTTTGCTAGACATAAAGTAAGATTTTTATTTTTCCGTTGTTTAGTCATCAACCATTTTAAATAACGTAATTTATGTTCCAAATATGTCACATTGAAATGGCAATATTTTTTTAATAACGAGGCTAATACATATCATTCCGAAGTGGTAATTCGGAAAAATTTTCTAAAACTTTATATTGAGCCGCATCTCATTATTTTCACCTGCGTCATTCATCATTTTAGGAAGGATTATCGTGTGGGGCTTTACTTTTGAATACTTATCTCAGTAATGAGATATCCTCATGAATGAGTGGCTAAAAGTGTAGGAAAAATTTTTTTTTTCTTTTTGGAAAAGGAAAAGAAATTTTTCCAGGTGTGGCTTATTTTAAACAAAGCGTTAAGTTACTGTTTCAATCCTGAAAGAAATATATAGTTTTAATATGAAATGCAAATAACGCATACATTTTTCAAAAACACCCTGGAAAACAATGTAAGAGGATAAGGCCATAAATTGGATAAAATATACCTGAAGTACTCATTTGTGTCTTCTGTAGTGATGATCGAAATAATTTTTTTAAATCACTTACACTATTACTCTTAACGGTACCACTTTGATCGTACAATGCTCATGGATTTCAGTCGTGAAGTGAGTGAGAAGCACATCTGTCTCCAGCTAAAATCCGACATATTTTCATTCATGAGATTGCTCTTGAGGCAAGCAAAAATTATTGCAATGAACTCGAATTGTTGAAGTGAAGTGTTGAGTGAAGCAACTCGATGGGATGGGATGCGACAATTTTAGGCGTGCATATCTGTCCGAACATTTTTTATCGAGTGATCTAGTTTTATTAGTGTAAACCTCCTCAACCCGCCCAAACAGTGAGAAATTGCAGAGAGTCGGGTGCCGATTAGGGTGAATGACTTTTTCCTCTGTGAAATTGACCACTCGTTAGCCATGGCCAGTGACTCAGTAACAGTAATACCGTGGCTAACCCCGGTATTTGCAAACTTTGTCACAATATATTGGAAGCCTAGTTGACGAGCTGGCCTATGGACAGCTCTGGTTAGCAAGTCCGATTTCCAGTTCCAGACAATAAATTTTTTCGTTTCGAAATCAACATTTTTCACTGCTGCATCTTCAACAGGAGTTGAATTTTATATTCCAAGAGTTGGCATCCTTGGACTCGAAGATATTTCGTCGAGTTAGCATGTTTTTTTCCCGTTGAAAGAACGTAGTAGATGAGTCGAGAGGGTGTAGAGGCACCTACACACTTCTCCGTTGAGGGGGCGGGGTCGGTCTATTCAGGAAACAAGATTCCCCACCCTCCCCCCAAGACTCCCTCGACCACCACCTACTCACCCTTCTTCGCCTAACACGAGCCATCGCAACCGCAGCACTTAAAGAAAGCGAAGAGAAAACAAAGGAACGGGAGGAACTGTTGAAGCGCGAGAGGGAGGAACGGGAAGGAGCGGTCGGGAGGGGAGAAGGGAGGGGTGCTGTTGTTACAAAGATAATACAAAAGAGGATGAGTTGAGGGGACGGAGGGGGTGGGAGGGAGTGGGAGGGAGGGGGTAAGATCAGAACGCGGCGAGAGAGAGAAAGAAGCGAAGAAGAGCGAAATGCGTGGTCTGGACGATATTCCGAGGGAGTGACTGCTACACGTGAAATTCACGGAATATTGCACTTGCTTCGATACAATGGCTATTTAGAAGATTTGATAGATCAGTTCTAGGATGCTGACTAGGTTAATTAGGTTTTTTCAGTAGTGCTAAATATATTAACATGAATCGTAGATACTAACCTCGCATGCAATCTCCGGCATATTATACTCCTGCATGTCTTAGTACCTTGTAGTGCTATTTGTTTGTCGCATTAATGATACTAACCAGTAGTTATATCTTGAGTAGTGTACTGCATAATAGCATGTTCCTCTACGTATCACTCTCCTAGTTTGTAGTCTGACTGCGTACGGTTGTCCTGACTGCTTTGGCCTGCGCCTGGCATTCGGGGGAACGCGCGCAGTTCTGATTGAACTGGGATGAGTGCTGCATGCCTGGTGTGGGATCACCCCTTGCCACACACCCTAGTGGTGGCTTGCACGGTATTTCGTAGATGTAGATGTGGATGTAGAAAGGTCGATAACAGGAGGTATGCGATACAAAGCGAATTGTGTAACAGCAAAATAATGACGTAAAAAATAACCGTCCAATAGAATTCTATTGATCATCTCGATAGGCTGATTAGCGACAACAGGCAATTCCTAATTAATTCAGTGGACACTGAGTAATAGTGCAATAAGGCTGTGAAGAAATACAGTGCGACATGGATTAATTGAACATTTTTATAATTAGCTCGTAGGCTTCCGCGGATGCAGTGTTGACTGTTACTTTTTACGGGATTCATTCCGCGATGTATGTTTTTTTTAAACAACAATATTTCGCTGGTCCTCCTGCCAGCTTCATCAGGTTAACCTGATGAAGCTGGCAGGAGGACCAGCGAAATATTGTTGTTTAAAAAAACATACATCGCGGAATGAATCCCGTAAAAAGTAACAGTGAACATTTTTATAGGTTGACTAGCGGACGGTACCCGTTGAAATTCAACGGCTGTGAAAAACAAACTTTCTAACTAATGATAGCAATCGAAATATATCGATATATATCTCGTATAATGTATTTTTTTATGTATTCTATGGATTTTTCTATCTCAATTGATAAGTTCTGGGCCTATATTCACCATATACATATCCATATAGGGCTCGGCTTCAACAATGCTATCGGTCGTCAAGGGGACAGCGTACCAAAAAACGATGAATTTTCAGCATTTTACGATTGTTTTTTTCAAAATTTAAAGTAAATCATTTAGAAAACAAAAATTGGTTGAAAAAATAAAAATTTTCATTATTTTGCTGTCAATGGATCTTTGTCGCGACTTTTTACAACCATTATTTATAATTTAAATATGCAAAAGAAAAAAGGTCTGCATGCCAGAAAAACGAACTCTACATGTATTTCTTATGGAAACGCTTTTACTCGTCTGGAGTCGAACCGGAGACCATTAGGTACACAAACAGTAGCCATAAACCTTTTGAGTGACATAATAAAGCATGTTACAAAGTTTTACTTCATTCCGTTGAGTGGTTTGGTAGTTATTAGTGACCGCATATTCATACTTTCTTTTTCATAGGTATATAAGATTAGCGATGCAGGGAGCATAATGCAATGCGACTCACATCGTGAAATTAAGGATGAGTTGAACGATATTTCGTGGCATCAATTACTAAATTTATCACTGAATATTGGGATATAAAGTCAACCTTTTGATAGATCGATCCATAATATTTTTCACTATATCATCCCCTGAGTGCTTATTATTGAAAGTAATTTTATGGTGAACTATCCACTAAGTTGTGTTGCAACTCATGGCTCATTAATGACATACATTCGATATGATACAAGAAAAATGTTAGCCATGCATAAATATCTCTAAAAAAATATATACCTTTAGCGTTATGCATGACAATATATGAAATAATTTCGTTTTGATGGTGGAATTCTCCATGTTTTACTAAAAGACCTAAAAATAGTTAAATATTGAAGAAAGATGTCCAATCACAAAGGTGTAAGTGTCTCCGTAAACGATTGCAAGGCAATAATAAAATAGAACTGAATTCCAGCAGAAGTAACACATTCATCACGGAGGACACGAGAAAAGACTCAAAGAGATATGACATTCATTTCTTAAACACAAAGCACCTGATTTCGCACCGCATGAAAACATCATTGCAATGTTTATCATTGCCTTAAAATATCACATTGCCTCATAATCCTAAGCTACGTTTAGAGAATAATATTGATAGTAGTATTTTAATTTGGGAAATTCAATTTCAAGCATGTCACACCATCCCAGGCTCTCAACTCTAGAGTCGTTCTTGAGATATTCTCAACAGGTAAAAACTCGGATCTGGTTAAAAAAAAGTCCACACAATAGTCATTAAAATAATACTCTGAAGCGTATCTTTGCTACTTCTTCACTTGTGCTACAATGCGCATCAACACTTGTACAAACTACAAATGCTTGCTCCAAATAATATATGTAGACACAAAAGGACATTTTATATAATTAATGTAAGTAGTAATTATTGTAAAAATGCCCCCATAAATAGAATGTATGCTAAATTTAATACACTGTGCAATGGCATGGATTTATTTGAGGACAATAACACCTACTACAGAAAAGCGAGCAATAAGTTGTTGGTACAAATTGTAAAATCGTAAATTGTAAATGATAATGAATATGTTTGGGTATTTTATTGACCTGCTTTACTCCTTGTCTTTATAGAAATTGTAAATATTTGTATTTGTTAGTGTTCACCGTGTAAGTATAGTTATATGTTGGGTGAACGTTAAACTCAATAAATTCAATTCAAACACGGAAACGCCTGTTCTCATTGAATTCATAGCATTGAATGTCTTCGAATCAAACTTTATCGTTGTGCGATATGTTTAATGTATCGGCACAGTATCATAGCGATAGGCATGCAGGGCATCGTAGAAGATGTACGAAAGTATTACGTAGAGTGCTAATTTGGATTCAATGATCAAGAGTGAAGTGCACGACATTTATCAATATTTTTGTCAATTTCATTTGTAATAGCGTCCATGCCTGGGTTTTGAAGAGATGGGATGTACGAAGATGACATGTAGCAGCGAGATAGGTGAAGAGGGAATGAATCGCAAGACAAGGTGAAAAGTAGGCATTTGTGAAGTAAACGGACAAGAAGCTTTAGCGGGCGGAAATGTTTTTAAATTAAAACCTCACAGACTCACAAACTCACCGAAGAGTTCGCTCAGAGTGGAAGAACAACAGCAGATAAAAGTGGGTAAAAAGCAAACAATCCGACCATCAGAAAGAAAAAAAGGTGCGAAATTCATAAGAAAGAAATTTAAAAAAACGGAACGCTAAGAAGAAGGAGGCGAATGGTCGCGGGAGGAAGAGAAAATAAAGCGAAGAAATGAAGAGAGTGAGATTGTGAGAGATGAGTAAGAGACAAGAGGCTCCTTCGAGAGTATGTATCGTCTCGAAGAGGGGCGGAGGGAGAGAGAGAGAGAGAGAGAGAGAGGAGGGAGAGAGAGAGAGGGAGGTTTTGGTATCGGAATTTTTTCCACTCAAGTGATTCAACCAATGGTAACCGCAGTGAAAAAGGAAGATGATTGGAAACCGCCATCGTCCCATCAGCCTTAATTTACTAAATGGTGACCACGACAACCTGTAAGATATTCACTTCGACGAAAATATATAATCTCCCATATTTCGATACTGCTGCTCTGATGGAAATGTATTCCTTGAAAAATATGACTGGGTGGTGACGAATGAATGAGAATCAGTTTCCACTAGGAGCACACTTTCCGAAAGTCGTAATTTACAATGCATCATTTACAATTACCGTGAATGAAGTAACGATTCGAGGTTATTCCACGATGAAAACTTCTTCATCCTCATGGGCTGGAATCCCAATTACTTCCTCCCTAAATACCATATAGGTCACTCTTAAAACACTAAGAATGGTTGTTTGTTCTAAAAGATTATTATTTAGTTAGTTTAGGTTGGAAGATGGTAAAGATGGAAGTAGTAAAACCGCAGATGTCCTTTCTGACTGATGTACCCTTCTCAGCAGTCCCCACCCGGATATCCGATTGGGTCTCTGTTTCAACTCAGGAATGTTTTACCGAGAGGAATGCCATCATGTCGCATCTTGTTCAAATGCAAGGCAGCATCTTTTAGAAAGCCTTCTGCTTTCCACATAGCAGATATCTCACCCGAAGCCGCGGCTGTTCTTAATCTGCGCCATCAATGCCTTTTACTGACACTGCCGCCTCTCAGGCAGCGGGTTCGGTTCCGGTATCTCGTAAAATTTGGTGTCCACAGTCAGGGACATATTTTCCACAACTTTTGCAATTCAATTATAACACGTTACCACTGGACTACCCCCAAAAGCTCCTTATAATAGGACTTAAAGAGCGAATTGCTAAGGAGTCAGCCCTTCTGGAACCGCTAAATGCAAAGAGAAATTCGATGAAAAGATTTGAGACACACTGACTGAATCAATGGACCAGCCAGATATACCTCATTGGTTTGCTTTAATCCTCTACGAATAATGGAAATTTTGACGAGTGGAAATTTATCCGTCTAAGCATAAATTTTGATTACAAACGTCTGTTCCTCGGTAGAAAATATATTATATCACTGGTGGAGGCGCTAACGATGAAAAATACAAACATAAGTTAAATGATAAGAGAGATCGTGTATTTCCACCACATCGGGTAAATATTTAATGCATAGTTAATGACAAAGCTGCAACATATATCATAACGAATACACGAAACATTTGTATCAAAAGGAACATAGGCGTGATTACATAATTTAAAGTTGAATGGTTTTACCATTTAATAATAAGAGTTTAAAATTATTAATAGTATAAAAATATTAAATTTTGAGCTCAAAACCAGCGTAATTAATCATAAAATAACTCTTTTAGTGTCAATTGATATACAATTAGAGTTGAATGTCCCTAAAAGCATGAAACGCTAGACTTTACATTTCTTAGCTTTTTCCAACATGTATTCTTTATCCATATATGACTTGAGTTTACACGTGTTTCAGTTGCAATGGAGAGTAAGAAAGGGCTTCGAGTTTATCCGCTAGACAGAATTGGCTTCACATCCATGGGTCTGTTTGAATACCGCGGGTGGAGGAGATTCTTAATCCTGCTGAGTGTGAAATGAAGAGAATTAAAGTGCTGAACTCCTAGCGAAAAGTAGCGACCGAAAGGAAGTAAAATCGTAGATTACATAGTGCCAAATAGGTGTTTTTCTCACCTCTCCCACTGCAACACAAATATGTAATTATTACCTACAAGCCTTTCCTCAATGGCGTTAGTTAAGTAGCCTCTATATCGCTGTTTTTATTTACCATTGATATATCAATTAAAGACTCCATGATACATCCATAAAAATGATGAAACCTTCCAGCGAATCTTGTAGGAAGTATCTTTTGAAGTCTTCGCAGTTATGCAAAGCAATGCCAGCAGAGATTGTTTTGAAGTTTTGCCGAAGAGAAAACCCGCATTAAGTGCAACATAAGCAATAGCATAGGAAAATATCCTCCGCTGAATCCGAGAGATTTGTATTCCAATAGCAACATAGGTGACTGGGTTTTTCCACCCTCAACTCATTCGCTCACCCATTTTTCAATTTCTCCGAGTGGTCGCGATTTTGAATCACGCGCGACCATATGCCGTGTAAGCGGAATCGTTCCAACAAAATTCCTCTTCTTCAATTTCCCAATTCCCGTCTCTCTCCACTCATCACGGTCCAACTTGTCCACGTCCGTCACAGGTGTCGCCCAAGGACCATCCTTTAAAGGGATCAGAAGTCCAGGGCGCCGGAAGTGACCCTGAGGCACCCTCTATACCGCGAATCCTTTGATGCGTACCCTTACCGTGGAACATATTCGGACACCGGTATTCTCCCACATGCCCTAGGGTCGTCCAGTTGAGTTCTGGACAACAGCGAGAAACTCTTTGACATCAAATGCCCCGCAGATGGTGAAAAATGCACAATATTTTCCGTAGCGTGTCGGAATGGCAGTTAAAAATATAGACGATTTCACTGCTACAGTCCATACTCCCAGCTTTATGAGAGTCTTCTAATTTTTCCAGCCAATTTTTGCCTACCTCTACCTTTTAATCTAGTCGCGGAATAGCGAGGACTATTGGAACGCTTTGATGAAAAAAAATTGATTTAAAACAATTGTGGTGGCTGAAATTTCAAGATGAAAATATTTTAAAGCATTTTCTGATGACAGGAAAAAATGAAAGATATTATTCACCGAAAAAAAAAACATTTTCTCCCGGCATACATAGGCAGCGCTTTTCTATACATCTGCATTAAGTACTATGATTGATTTATGGCAAAACACAACTTTCATATCAAATTTGTATCAAATTGCAATGTCATTTACGAAATCAGAGCGTTGTCGCTTCAACGAGTTGTAGAAGAAAACAATTATCATCACATTTTCTCAACACTCTTAGTTACCGACAAAATGCATTTTGTATGATTAATTACACTTGAAATTCACTAAATTGAATGACTGAACGAATGAATGAATTAATTACACCTGAAAAAACTTATGAAATGCACTGGCAAGTCAATTTTTAGAACTTACACTATTTCTCTGGAGGAAGTAATCGACGAGTAGTCATCCAGGCGAAGGCATTAGCAAACTATGAATGAAAACAAAACAACTGGAATAATTTTTTATGATTCAAAAACTATGTCGATTCAAAGGAGGAATCAGCATTCAATTGAGGCTTTAGGGAGTGAAGAATTACGGCAAGAATAGGCTTAATTAATGCGCCAATAGCAAATAGATGGCGGAGGATATAATGGTGAGGGAGGAAAGGAAGATACAAGAAGAGGAAAGTCATAGCGAGAACAGATGATGGATGAAATGAGAGCCAATGAAATGTTGGAGTGGGTAAGGCTTTCACTTAAGTTTCTTGCGCAGCTCAGAGTGGCACTGAGGAAAGATACAAGTGCAAGTGGAGAAAGGAATCGAACCGGTTGGAAGACAGAGAGCCAACGAGAGAGAGAGAGAGAGACCCGTTTCGCAACATCAAATTCTGCATCCAATGCTTATCATTTATCAAGGTTTCTCGAAGGGTATGATGTCACGAAACGTCATGACAGCGGACATATCTTAAAAGCTTTTCAACTGCGTCGTTACCCACAAATTTCTCTCGTCTTGAACGGCTCAAAAACTCTTATATCTTGGACCGGTTTGAAGCATCTCATCACAGTGAACAGCGAACGACCTTTAGCCTTAAGGATTCCGACTGCTTATCAAGGGGAAAGATAAGAGAGCAAGTTTCAAGATGGTCTCCTTGAGGTGATGGGCAGAAATTTTAACCAATTCGCTTTACGTTGCAATTTTATTTCAGTATTGACTTTATTCTGGCTTCAACGCTTCAAATTCGTCTTTGACGCCTTTTGCCTAGTGTAGGTTCTATGAAATATTCTTCATCAAGCATTCTTGAACCTCTGCCTTGAATCGCCTTTGAGACGGTTTGGCGATCAATACAATTTTAATTTTAACGTTTCTTGTCCGAAAAATTTTGAGTGGTGTGAAGCGAGCATGAGGGAGTTCGGATAAGGAACCAAGTCACTTCGGAGTAAGATTTGTGAATAGTGTGGGCTCCATGAGCTAACAAAGGAGCATGTTTATGTTCTCGTTTTCAGAGGAGCTAAATTCGGAACTGAGCGACTGCATACGTAATGGGAGAACTCACTTGATACGTAGGGTAGAGGTGTGTTATACCATTTCTCGAAGCGTTAATGTTGGCAGCAATTACATATATTTTATATCTGGCGCTTGACCCAAAATAGCTTTTCTCGACCGTTTTATAGGATATGAAAAATTACACAGCCCATGCCCAGAGTTTGGCCACGGCGCTGCGCCAGGAAATTTTGGGAGAAATATCATAGAGGGTCGAATATTTTGTAATATGTTGACTGGGATGTGGAAGAAAAAAGTAGTAATTTTTTTACTTCGGTAGAAAGAGAGAGAAAAGATAATAACTTTTAAGATATTAGGTAAGGGAAAAATAGTCCATGAAGGTAAAGGAAGTAACTTGTAAGAGACATGTTCATATAACGTACACAATGCACAAGGTAGGTTACCTATCTCAGATCATGACCAAGGTCCCCTAGGGTCAGTGAAATTATCTGTGGTTGAACAATTTCTGCAAATGACTTTCAAATCAATTCAAAGGCCTTTCTGGGAGCAAAATTATCAAGCCTGTACATTTTAATGCTGTATGCCTTGGGTTTTCATCTTGAATTTTTAACTTAATATTTGTCGGTATCCCTATATTGAGATTAATTTCTCAAATCAGAGAAACTTTCAACGTCTTTTCGACTCATGAGAGTGGCCTCTGAATTATGTTAAGCATACTCTCTTCGAAAGACACGAATGAGCTGGTAGCACTCGCCAGTTTATTTTTATAGCTCCATATTTTCGCGCATAATTTTTTCCCAGATTACGTTATCATTAAGTCGCAAGAAACGTGATGATCTCTCTACATTTAAAACTGAGCATTCGAATTTGTTGAGTCGTTTTATGAGTGCGAGGAATAAATACAAATCCTAAGGAACTTTGATACCATTTATTTGACTGGTGTAAACGAGAACAAGGAATACATCTTCCAGAGCTGACTTCTAGTGGACGACTGACAATGAGACATATTTCGATATTTCTGCATACCAATAGCTAAAAATTGATCTAATCTCCACGATAGCACGTCAAGTTGTTTTAAATCTTAAACCAAAACAGGAAATTAGGCATTTATCCAGCAGTAATTAAGACAAGTATTTCCGGTATTTTCCATTGAAATCTTCTATTATACAGATTTAACATGTATTAACTATTGTAGGAATAATAACGGATTATTATAATATGAACAAGTCCTTGACGGTACCGTTTAATATTCTTCCCGCAAGTAAAATGAAAACAATTGATCGATCACCCAAGCATTATATTCAAATGGTGACATTAACACGCATAAATATAGCGATAGATACATCAAGTTCCATACATATTTGAAATAACCTAATCGTCAAGCTATTAGTGAATGTCTGCCATTCCATACCGTTGCAGATTTACAGATAATTCAGGTTTACTGATTCTTTTTAAGGCTTAGCGTTTCGGGACACGCCCTCACATTGGGAATCTATTTACAAGAGAATGCCACGACACGACTTTCCCCGAATCGGCGAGTAACTTTCATCGCTTGTCGAGCATTCCACGATTTGCCTCTCCTACCATCGCCAGCGGGTATCACTTGTGCCCTGGATTAAATTTGGCCTCACATGCCCATCCGGGAAATCCCTGTTTATCCACACAGCGTCAATCCTATACGGGTCACACTCTTTGTCCAGCATACAGCATCCGTCCACCGTTGGTCGATCTCCAATTGCTTGCTCGCACATTCCTTCCATTCATAACTATAAAGTGGTTTATATAACATGTATCCCTTTAACGGGATATAAGGATTTTAAACACTCTTGCCGGGAATAAACCAACGGAAACCTCGAAGGAAAAATCATCGAAAGGGCATATGCCTAAAATAGGGGAAATAAAATGAATTTGTTGATTTAAAAATTCATCTTGAACCAATTGGAGCACACTATGACATTGGTGATTTTCATGAATAAAATAGTAAGATTTTCAGGCAAAAATGAATGGTTTATCGAATAAAACAGATGATGTGAATCCATGAAGTTAATTTTTTTGACATGGGTCGTAAGTCCTAACATAAGGAGCTTTAACTGTGTGTATTTTTTATCTAGCACGTTCGGTAATCTCCATTTCAAAAACAGAGAACCAGAGGTTAGCAAGTATTAACGTGCAATATGGATCATTCCATATCAAATTAACAAATAATATTTGTTGTAGGAACAAAGAGAGGTGTGTGGTAATAGAATTTTAATGGTTTACAACTGTCAATCTGTTCCAACGAGGTATATCTAGTACTCCAAGATTTTATCTTAAGTTGCCACACACGAAGCCGTAATCATCTGACTTAACATGTGTATTTAGCTTAGCAAAGAATTCTGAAGAGTGGACTTGTACCGATTATTTTCCAGTAAGCATGCCAAGATATTGGATTGGGTGATGCTCAAATTTACATAGTTGAGACACCTATGGGATGAGAATAGTTTATTTACGTATTTATGTATGATATTTTGAATCTGTAATAGTGGTCCTTGTACCCCTTGTAAGTTGGAACGGTTGATGATAGAATGTTTCTTGGTTAGTGGATTTTAATGGGCTCGTTGCATGTGTGGTGCGCTGGTTTCAATGTAGTTTCGATGTTCTGCCGTATAATTCATGCATGCCTGGTGTGGAAGCACCCCCTGCCACACACCCTTTGGGTGGCTTGCAGGGTATGATGTAGATGTAGATGTATGAAATGTACACAGCGACGCTCATTACCTCCGAAATTTCTAAAATATATACATATTCTTTTTATTTTGTTTTACACATCAAGCCACAATTATTTTCCTAGTCTTCTTTGACAATCCATTTGAAGGAATTTCTTTGAACTCTTAAATCTAGTTAACATCACTTGTGTATTTTGCTTCTCATCATACTTATTTACACAAAAGGAAGACGTGTGGAGAAATGAAGAGATTTTCTGTTACTACAATGGGGAAGGGAGCAGCGAAAAAAATCAAACAGTTTACATTATGATGCCTCCTGACGAGAAAGCCTAAGATCCACGGATTGATGCTCAGTGCTCACAGGCAACCTTTTAACACTTGAACCACGGACGGGACATTTTTGTCCCATTTTGATGAGTTGTATCTCTCTCAATATTTTTCGTTGAAATTTCTTAGTTCTTGACTAATAATTATTATTTATGGAGTTGCCTACTTTGGAAAATAATATTAATCCTTCTACTCGTAGTTTCCGAGAAAAAAATAGAATGACCAAAAATCGTAAATGGGACATATTTGTCCCGCAAATGGAATATAGGTCTGTTTGTCGTATTACATAATTAGTGGCTGTGGGATTCTTTTTTTAACTCTTTTGAAAATGTTGGTTATCGGGTTACAAATAAAATTAATAAATTGTTGGCAGCATTTTTTTTTATTTTTTACAAGCATTTTTAGAGTTCCATTGACACAAAAAACATTTCCACATACGTTTTTCGAGTTTCTAAAGTTTCATCAGTGCCCTCCACTCCTTTTCTGTCAATGAAAACGCTTTCAATCACGTTTAAATACGTTTTTGTAACAATATGGTGGTCAGGCGACTGAGAGTTTCACCTTGTCAGTGGGTCATGAGACAAATCGCAATATGATCTCACATCGTTTTCGGGGATTGGCAAAACCCAGCGGTTCTAGTGTTAAGGAATTCCAAAGAATCACGATATTACAGAGACACGCAGTTGATTATTCTGAGGTAAATAGGATTGTGTTCGAAGAGAGGTCAAATTGGCAGGTTGGAGGGACTTGGTTACGCGCTTGGAAGTGTAAAGCATTGGCATCGGCCGGATGTGGTGCAACGGCGGGCGTTTGGGCTGACTCTCTGTTGCGCGCTCTGGGCTGGCGGTTGCAATAATGCGGGCGGAGGACATGTTGGTTGCCATGCGAGCGCAGTGGTATCCGGTGTGCTGGCTCGTAAAGGGGCGAATGGATTGGATAAGTGCTGCGTAGGGATTGAGGGATAATGGCTGGGGACGACGTGAAGAACAGGCCGGGAGAGGGTTCGAAATCGGAATTAACATGGGACGGACGGAGGCCAACTCTTACGGAAGGTGACTGCGAAAGGAGTACATTGGTGGATTTTCAAGCGGTTTTCATACGCACACTGAAATACTTGGTAGCATGAAACGTTGATCAATAACCTTCTCGTATATGAAAAAGTAATCTAGGGTATTCTAATTTTAATCTAGATTAACCTATGGCATTGCCTTTCGGTTGAAAGCAGATTTTCAATTTTCTCGCAAATACACGAATAAAGAATTGGCTACAAACGAGACCTCGATGTTAGAACTTAGTCTTCTATAGAAGAGGCCGAAAATTTTACTACTAAGTCGATTACATTTTTATGGCTAGCAGTTAACCCTTTACGTGGGATACATTTATCAAATCAATAAAAAAAAGTAGTAGACATTATAAACGGGTGGATTGAGAACGAGCGACAATGTGTGTAAGTTAGATCTTTATATCATGAAAAATAACACTCATGTGATGAATCATTAAGCCTAAGAATGTCTCCAAACAGACAACGCGAGAAAAAAATAATGCTCTTTTTAAGTAGGACTTTCAAAAACCAATAACGAACTAGGTTTATTTGGAGTGGACTACGTTCACAGCATAAAAACACCGATAACCTTTCACTCATCCATGGCCAAAGAAGAGGAGAACAATGAAAACATACGGTGTCTACGCTCTTGCGACCAAGGTGTTAGTGGCACCGAAATATCAAGAAACTTTGTGTGTTCATTTTTTTGTTTCTGTGTTTATCGTCTGCCTTCCTCTTGCAATCTGTTTATATATTCGTCACTTGAGTGATCCTAAGTGCAGTTATATATATATATATATATATATATATATATATATATATATATATATATATATCCACTTGGCGAAAAACACTTGTAGTGCACAGATATAAAAAAGGTCACAGGCGTGACAAGCAGTTACATATAGAGCACAAAAAAAGTAAAACTCCAACTCCAACTCGAAAACTCCAACTACCTTCTAACATTCTGACGAAGGCGGTTGTGTCCGCCGAAATATATCAAAATTTCTGTGAGTTTTACTTTTTTTTGTGCTCTATATGTAACTGCTTGTCACGTCTGTGACCTTTTATATATATATATATATATATATATATATATATATATATATATATATATATATATATCCACTTGGCGAAAAACACTTGTAGTGCACAGATATAAAAAAAGGTCACAGGCGTGACTAGCAGTTACATATAGAGCACAAAAAAAGTAAAACTCACAGAAATTTTGATATATTTCGGCGGACATAACCGCCTTCATCAGAATGTTAGAAGGTAGTGAAGTAGAAGTAGTAGTAGAAGAAGGAAGTCACTACCTTCTAACATTCTGATGAAGGCGGTTGTGTCCGCCGAAATATATCAAAATTTCTGAGTTTTACTTTTTTTGTGCTCTATATATAACTGCTAGTCACGCCTGTGACCTTTATATATATATATATATATATATATATATATATATATATATATATATATATATATATATATATATATATATATATATATATATATAAACCCACCTTTTCCTACCCGTAGTATATCCTTCTCTTCTTCCCTCCTTTGTTGCGGCCAAACTCGATTCGCAGCTAACGAAATTCTTTTAATAAAAAAAAATCTTCCTCAGCCTCTGAACCTTTTGCACGCATCCGATGTATCGCTTTCTGTTGCTCTCGGGTTTCCGTTCGCATCGCATGCCGGTCGATCATTTTCCGTCCGAAAGGAAGGCAATACGGCGAGCACCTCGGTAGGCTGACGTTGGAGGGAGCGGGTCGTTCCTTCTATGCCGTCTGTGACCTGTATCTTCGCGCCGTCTTTGATGCGGATCCTCTGGGAATTCAACGATCAGGGGGTGTAACAAGGGATAAAAGGAAGCGTTTGGCGCTCGTGTGCCATGGCTAGCTCAATGCACGCAGCAGAACATTCAAATAGTAAAATTTAAGGAAAAGAATTATAACACACCTCCTACTGTGGATAATGAAATACATGAAGAAATAAAAACCAGGATTGCAGCAGACAATAGGGCTTATCAAGCTTTATTGAAAGTGCTCAAGTCACGCAACCTCAGTCGTAACTTGAAAAGAAACATTTATCGAACAATGATTTGACCTGTGGTCATATATGGTTCAGAAACGTGGATCATGACCACGGCAGAAGAAGAGCTACTTATAAGATGGGAAAGTACTAAGAAAGATTTTTGGTGCTACAAAGGAAGGTGGACAGTGGAAAATACGGAGAAACAGAGAACTCGAGTAACTCCACAAAAATCCTAACATAGTGACCGAAATTAAGAAAAACAGATTAAGGTGGCTAGAATGTCGAGAGAATGTCTGAGGATAGGATGGTGAAAAAGACATTTCGTGGTCATCCTGGTGGTAGAAGATTGAGAGGGAGACCCCGGAAAAGATGGTTGGATGATGCAGAGGATGATCTGAGAAAAATGGGAATTAGAAGATGGAGAACGCATGCCGAGAATCGTGATGTCAGGGCTAACATCGTCGGAGAGGCCAAGCCCATACAAGGGCTGTTGCGCCGAGGAGTAAGTAAGTACAGTGGAATTGACCATCAATGATAAATAATACACTACGTAAATCTTTCCATGGATAAAATTTGCTCGTTATCAAATTCCTATTGTGTGTGAGTTTCCGTGAGTGAATTAATCCATGCCAAATGTTCCCCGGTTCGTAGATCGAACTTTTAGGAAAAGAATTATATTTTCAAAGTCGATAACCTTATGTTTTGCCAGTTCAAATAAATCATTATTATTTATCATGTTACTTAATGATTATTTTTTCCGGCTATGTTCTGGTGGCCAAATATCAATCTAGGTGCAGGTCATTTTCTGTGCTTATAAGCTTCTTTATGTCTGCTGTGTGCTTTATACATGTATAAAACTTCTTTATGTCAGCTGTGGTCGGTTCTAGTTGTCACGTTATTTAAGCTCAATAATGCAATTTTACATGCCAAACAGCCTGGAGTCACTCATGCTTCATAATTGTTTTACTATCGAATTGTGGCGTTTTAATCGCTGTTGGCCATATTCCGGAATGTTTTTTGAGAGGAATGCAATCCAAAAACGGACTAATCTAAAACCGTTCCTCCTAGGGCCGGCTAAGTAGCGGCTCTTAAGAAGGGTGAGGTGATACAAAGGATGGAAAAAAGCAGAGATATTTTAGGGTTCCGTAAATTACTCGGGGCGTTTTGATCTTGGGATGAATATGGGGAAATAAATACAACGCAGAAAGTTCTGGAGTAGTTGAGTGTTGATGGCAGAGAGCAAGTAGGAAGTACCTCCAAGGTATTGAAAATATGGAGTCGTAGAAGCTGTTAAACGACCATCGCGGCGCAGTCAGATGTAACTTAACCCGCGCATTGTGGTTCGATTTAATTCGCACCTTGAAATAAGGAAAATGGCAGTGCGTAAAATATTCGATCGGACTGACTGACGTGTATTTTGAACGTTAAATGCTCAAACGGTAGTCTATTGGAATTAATCTTAATTCTGCAATCATAAATTGGCTTGGTGATTCCGGTAAACGTGATGTTTACTCATAGTATTGGGTTCATGTCGAATGAAATCCCTCAGGGGTTAGTTTCCTCACGTGAAAGAAAGATTATCAAAACAAATTGGCGACAGCTCTTGCTGCAGATTTTCGATAGAATTGTCCACAATATCATTGAGGCTGAGTACATAGTGATAAGAATAGCTGAAGGTCCCAATAAAATGGGAATGAAATATTGGAGTCTTAAAACGATGAATAAATAGCAAAAGCCGTCGACAAAGGACCATTTCTTGTATTTTCTTCAAAAGGATAATTTACATTCAGGATTCAAGTATTAGAAAAAATTGGGAATTAACGCTTTTTTTTAAAGCAAACGCTACGTAAAAATGCTTTCCATCCACCACGTTATGATAATGTTCCATCTATAGAGGGAAAAATGCAGTAAAGCTTTGATTATCATGGTAAATCTGATGCGGATTGAATACGTAAACGCCAGAAAAGTGCTTTTCAATCCGGCTACAAAACTTCCTTGAGGACTGATAAAAAACTAGTAAGGAGTGAATTACCAGACATCAGCTTTCGCCATTATTTTTAAGAACTATTTTCAAAGGTTCCGCTGATATCATTCTGCCCACTCCTGACGAAGTAAATTTTCTAAAGCGCTTTCTATATGTGGATTCCGCCTAATTGATCTTCCCCACCCAGGATTCAAAATCTGGTTCATGGGACGGGAAGCCAATAGCTAATCCAACAAACCTGCCGAATTCCGTCTTTTTTGTACAATTTTTCAAAAATCTCCATACGGAGAACATGAGCAATAATAAACGAAATATTCTGAATAAAATGCTGAAAACCCACTTAAATCTTTGAGTGCGGCATGACGTGATATCACGTCATGGTCGTCTGTACGCTGGTGATGATGACGTTTATATCTAGTCATGGGTACCACGAGTGTTCCAGCTTTCACTATGGGGCATAGTGAGTGTTCCCTAGGGAAAGCTGGAACACTCACGGTACCCTTGACGTGATATCACGTCATCAGCACCAGCGTAAAGGCGACTATGAAGTGATATCACGTCATGCCGCACTCAAAGGGTTGAGAAGTAAGAAGTACATGCGCGTAGAAGGGAGTACAGGGCACAAAACGGCCCGAAGGAGGATTTGGGTGCAAAGTTGCTGAGCAAAGGGATATGGGAGCGGGGGTTGAGTGGTCGGAGGGTGGGAATTCGGCGCGAGAGGGGATGATGTAGCGAAAGCAAAGGGTGGGGCGTTGGCTCTGGTGAAAAGAAGGACGAAGGGATGGAGTGGGGGGGATTGGGGGGGGGGGCTTTCGGATTTAGAGAAGAGTAAAGAGCAGCGAATCCCCGAGATGGGTTTTGGAGGAGGGAGAGAGAGGGAAGAGAATTCGGAAGGGGCAAAGCAGAAGAGAAGCGAAAAGGGAAGAGTGAGTGAGTGAGTGAAAAGGAGAGCAGGCATTCGGGGAATTCGGAGCGAAAAGGGAAAGGGAAGGGAGAGACGATGGAATGCGGCCGACGAGGACGTGGAGCCTCGAAAGCGAGGGAAAAGACTGCGGGGAAAACCTCCTCGATATTGCGATACATCGACACAGATATTTTCATGTATCTAAAGGGACTTTCTTTCGATATATCGACAATGATGGGGATAGGATTGGTGTGGTGGCTAGAGTACTCGCCCACCACACGGGCGGCCAGGGTTCAAATCCCTGCAGAGGTGGGTGTTTTTCAGTGGAAAACCGATCCCTACTGGAGGGTCTTGTGGAGGGCACTTCAAGTACAGTACTCCGTCTGTCGGATGAGACGTCAAGCCGTGGTCCCCTTGGCGCCTTTCATTAAGACCACGCTAATGCCGACGCCGAATTTCCATCCAGTCTTCATCCCTTACCTATCCCCTACGACGCAAATGACCTTAGCCGTCGATCGCTTCCCCAAATATCAAATCCATCCATCGGCTATGATATTTTGAAAAATTTCCAGTGGTATTTCGATTGCGGTGTAGGTCCAGTGTCAGCGTGTTTGATTCCCATCCGAGGCTCGAATTGGACCCTACTACTGAGAGGTAGGTATGAGTCTCAGCAGAAGGCATTGATGGCGCAGATGATGATGAGCGAACAGAGTATAAACACCTCAGCTACGGGTAAGAGTGAAGCACAGGGAATCGGCCTGGGTACTGCGATGTGGCAGGCAACTGGGAAACCACCACGTTAACCTCACTAGAAGATACACAATCCTGCACTCAACCGGAATACGACATGATTGCATCCCACCCGGTGAAATACTCCGGAGGTAAAGCAGTCCCCCAACAGGATATCCGGGTGGGGACTACTGGGTGGGGTTAATCATTCAGGAAGGGCAGATGCAAATTTCGATTCTCGAAATGATTCAATGAAGCTTACATAAAATATTCCTATAATGGAGATGCAACCTAGGTTTTCATTAAAATTTAACTTAGATAATTGTGTGAAATAGCGAAGTTTTTTCAATCATGATATTTAAATCATGACCATTCTCGGCAAAATCCTCTGAGTTTTACGTACCTTTGATATGGAAACATTGCTCTGCGGCCCACGCACTCATTGCGATACTCTAGCATATGGAATTTAATAAGCGACATGATCTTAATTTTACTGCAACATGCATTTCCGTATAATTATCGATCCGTATGAATCAATATGCAGACTGTCGTGGCTTTGGTTAACTACAATTGATCTGGTCATTCACTACAGAAATTGTTACGTCACATCAGCCTACTTGCTGCGAGGCTAAGAAGACAAAATAACATGCGCAAGAGAATTACGATTATATCATAAAGTGATGAAATGGGATGTCGGTTAAAGTATGATCTATTTAAAAACTCCATTCAACAACAGAGATATTTAGTTGTAGTATTATATTTGTATCAAAAATCAATACAATTATGGCAGTTATCATACTGCATTCACTTCCATAAAATTCTACTTTGATGTAAAAATGCGTCTGAAAGGTTGGATTTTCTCATGTAATTTACTCCACGGGCAGCATTCTTATTATAATTCGCTTGCAGGTATCATTTCTGCGTGCGAAATGGGATAAGTGCAAAATGGGTCCATTTTGACAGCCTTTTATCTCACTTACTAATGGCATAACAATCCTGCAATTATATCGCTTCGCAGCTGAAAAAATCCTGACCAAATCCCATGGGCGCAGGTCGACATTTTATGCTAGAAATTATTTCTTCGGAAAGAACTGATAACAGGAAATATAAATATTCATACAAGCGTAGATGAGATTTTGCAGTAGTTTTACATGACTTTCACGAATAACCCTGGATAGCTTTTGTATAATGGTTAAAAAAACTAAAAAAAAATTCCATTTGTTTTTCTACTTTGGTGTTTATTTTGATTTGCACAGATTTTTTAAATTCCAAAAATTTTATATTGTCGTGGCTATTGCTATTTGCCTCATTCATTTTTTGCAGCGAAACCGGAGGTAATTTTGCAGTAGGTTGATGCCCTGAATGTCGCAATACATTTAGCTTAAGCTAAGCGCAATACATTTAGCAAATCGCTTTCTCAGTTCTACATCAATTATCATTTTTTAATTTAAAAATAATCATCTACAATACCTTTGCAATCTCAAGAACGTCGAAAACGCTTTCAGGTGTAAATAATCGTTTACATAAGAAGCAATGAGTCATTCTGCGATAAACTGCGTTTATCATTCAAATTTTTAATCTTTGGTTGCAGTCCTGCGACCATGACTTCACCGGTTGTGATGCAGTTTTACCGCTGAATCCATATACTAATACTAGATGAAATAGAGTCCAGTTATCATCTGTGTAAATGTAAAAGATGGCAGATTTCTACCTCTTTCGACTTCTACAGCATAAAAATTCCGTGCTCATGAGTCTAAGCGCTATATAACAGCAGCTTCTGTGGTTACTGTCATAAAGTCAATTCCGTGAGTAGAGCAACCTTAACGACAGATATAAACGCGGACATGTGACATCGATCTACGGGTGAACTATTAATTTATAAACAAAATATCTAAAGACACGAGCGACACCGATAAATAGTTGATGAGAAGATACAGCTGTAGTTTATAAACTTCTATGAAGTAAGTGATAACTTATTCTATAAGAAATTTTTGTTCGATTTATTGCAATTTCACAACGCAATGCGTTGCCAAAATCCAAACACCGCCTTAGACGGCTTAAGGTAAGTAATGGAAGTTACTTCCACGGTTGTAGTCATGCAAGTCGTTTGCAAGTGATTTTTCGATCCATAAGCACTGACTTCCACGGCAGTATTTGGATGTCGATGTGGGTAGTAATCGACAGAGGTTCAAACTTAAAAGAAAAATAGATCGGCTTCTATTTTGCACTGCAGGTGGCTTTTGCGATACAATCGCATAGAATCGAAATCTTGTTCGCATGACTACAAGCGGAGATAAAAAATCAATAAAACCAATAAATTCGTAAGGGGAGGAATATCACTGGCACATGAACATGTTTAAATTGCTAAAAACCAATGCTAAAATTGCGCAAAATTAAGCTTTAGGACTTCTCTTTTATTAGATGATAATTAATAACACCACAATTTTCAGACCTCATACGCTGTGTTACTGCACAATTGATGTAATTTACACAAATACATCGTGGATATTACACATACAGAATATATGTGGCGCAGCATTAAAGAAACTAGGTTTTTTTAAGCGTATAATAGGAAGGTCCTCGGATGAAAAAGTCAAAGAGAGATGCTACTTTGCTCTGGTTAGGCCACACCTCGAATACGCCGCGAGCATTTGGGACCCTGGTCAAAGAGATTTAACCAAAAAAATTGATAAAATACAAAGGAAAGCAGCGCGCTTCATTAAAAACTGCTACGAGCGTATATATACGGTCTCACGACTTTTAGAGGGATTAAGGTGGGAGCCCCTAGAGACTCGGAGGCTACACGCTAGGCTTAGGCTGCTTGAGATATTCAGAACTGATATTTTTCAGAGCGACATAGAGAATATTATCATGAATCCTCACTACATCTCTAGGTTTGACAGATGCGATAAAATAAGAGAGACACTCTGCCGAACAGATAGGTACATATACTCGTTATTTTCGCGAACAATAAGCGATCACAATAAAAATTGAGCTCCACTAAATACACTCCTATAATACATGTCACCATTCCATCTCCAAAAACTTACACCTTTACACGGCTGGTGACCTAACACCCCCTGCCACACGCCCATGCGGTTGCTCGCAGGGTATTATGTAGATGTAGAATTCAATAATGCCCATGGGAATCGAACTGAGCATATTGCGAACACAATTAATGCCAAATAGAGGCTATTTTCGAAATACCAATTGATATTTTACTTCCGTCATCCATATTTATGGGAAAAATAAAAGTCTACTTGCACGAGTAAAGCCACCTATAGAGCAACAAGCTTGCAGATTGGCAGTGTCGAGCAAACGGGGAGACTTGTGTGAAAGGTTGGGAAAGGGGACTTGGGACGTGGGGACGAGGGATGAAGGCGGGGGCAAGAAGTGGGCGAAGGAGGAAGGGGCGGAGAGGGGGTTGAGGGGGTGAGTGGCGAAAGCGTTGGTTTCATAAAAAAGGAGGAGGGGGTGGGTGGGTGGGTGGGTGGGGAGAGGAGATGAGACGGGGAGGGTGGGTGAAGGAACCCCTTGGGGACCCATTTCGTCGGATAGTCGGGAGAGTGAAGGAGGGTTGACAGTTAAAAGGCATTGGAAATAAAAAAAGAAAGAGAGGGGATGTGAATCCCACCAAGGAATCAAAATGAGAAACTACGGAATTCGAATTTCTGAGGACGAAGAAGAAGAACAAGAAAAATATTTACAAAGAAAAGAAATAAAATGTCGTCTTGCGGGTAAAATGAGCCGAGAAAAGATTAAGGCCACATGTCACAATCCATGACATTCACACAAACACAGAGGACGGACAAATAATTTTCTGCACTCTTTCTCTCGCCTCCCACCAACCATTTTACGAAATAAACCTTATATGTATACACCATTGTATTCGTCAATTTTATGTATTCCTATCCACTTTCTTTCTACCTTTCTGTTTGAACCTTTATTTGTATGTATTTGCCGCTGAGCGGTCTGAGTAAATGAACGAACGATTTTATATATATATATATATATAATCGTTCGTTCATTTACTCAGACCGCTCTGCGGCAAATACATACAAATAAAGGTTCAAACAGAAAGGTATATATATATATATATATATATAAAAGTTTGCCAGAGGAAGGCAGACGACAAACACAGAAAACAAAAAAATGATGAACACACTTACGTTCATCATTTTTTTGTTTTCTGTGTTTGTCGTCTGCCTTCCTCTGGCAAACTTTTATATATTCGTCACCTAAGTGATCCTAAGTGCATATATATATATATATATATATATATATATAAACGGTTTGCCACAGGAAGGCAATCGATAAACACAGAGAAACACAAAAAAATGAACACAGATTTTCTTGATATTTCGGTGCCACTAGCACCTTGGTCGCAAGAACGTAGAGGACTGACTTTCTTCAGGTCACTCGAGTGATCCTAAGTGTTCCACACAAAATACAATATAAAACTTCGTCACAGGGTGAAACTAACTTTATCGTCTGCAAATAATCTTAATTTACTGCTAACTCTAGAACTTAGGTCATTAATATAGACAATGAATAAAACAAGGCCGATCACACTTCCCTGAGGAACACCGGATGTGATTTCGACCATATCAGAGCTAAAACCATCAACAACTCTGATACACTCCAGCTACACAATTGTTTTTACATTATCTCACTGAATGTCCCTCTATGTGTCTAGCAGAATCTTTTGCTGCAATTTCAGTATCGTAACACATTCATTTTTATTTTTACACATTTCATCGGCATTTAATATTAGTGGCAAACCCCACTACGAGTGCAAATAAATTTTACGCCATAGTTTTCTATAATTCAATAATTTAAAAAAATTATACTCTAATGCCAGGTAATAAACATTACACCAAAGTCTTAAGAGTTACATTGCAACAAATAGTGATTAGATGATTACTTCTAGAAAGTCAGAATAAAATGCAATGATGTTTTCTCAACAGTGATGTAAAAGGAACTAAAATTGCAAAAAATTGGTTTCATTTAGATCATAACAGTGCTATTAATAACCTAACGCGCCAACTATGACGCTATTATTGAAGCATTTTATAAGATAAAATAAATGTGAAAATGGAGCGATGCAACTATTGCTCATCATGCAAACAGAAATGAATTTTCTCTTTTTTAGAGAAATATTTAATTACATTGCACCAAGAGTAATTTTTAAAATATAAGAAAATGGACCGGAATCAATTTTTTAACAGTAGATAAATTGTTAGAATGGTTAATCATAGTGGAAAATTATTTTTTAAAAAGACTACAAAATTCCTTGTAAGAATACGCACTGTATACTTAAAAAAATACTCCAATGTTGAAAACGTGCGATTATTGTAATTTATTTGGCAAAAGGTCGGCAAAATATACTATATAGAAAATACCCTTAATTGTATGCTTTAGCACTTACGCAATCTACAAGGTATGGCAGAAATTAAGAAAAAGGTTAATGAATGGTTAATTAGCGAAATTAGAAATCCCTTATAAATATGTCCTATACTTATGAATCTGTGATACTTAAGTAATCACTTATGCATTTATTGTACATATATAACCACTATAATCTGTTATAATTTTGACGAAGTTTTTTTTCTCATTTTTTACCTTTTTCCTTATTTTCGCTTTACAAGTTTGGTAACTTTTTCAATGTCATTATATTGATTTTTTTGTCTTACATTTAAACATGTATAAATTATAATAGAACTATTCTACTGTGTTTGTAACATGCCGCTTTTCAATGAATATAATGGTATCTTCTGACAAGCCATGTGGCTTAGAAGGACCAAGAATTCGTATATGCAATGAAGGCATTTAAATATGAAAAAATAAAACATTTAGTGAAGGACCGCCGTAAGTAAAATACATTGCATATAGCTTGAATTCCGCCGCCGACTAATCTTTGGACTCCCTGACTACGCTTCCGCTTAAATATTCCAGCATGCTATAAATTTCGAGCGTCCTTTTGAGTATGCTTACACGGAATCATATGCGTCCAAAATTGAGAGGAATTAGGGCGGTGTGAGCAATTTATCCACCGCCTTAAGGCCCCACCATCTTCCCTCCCACACCCGAATTACACCATCGGAGGAAGAGGAGGGATTCCATCCTCTCCTCTTGAGGATCGCCTCTTACCCGAGTCTCATGGGTAAGGGATAAATTGAGCAGAGTAGACTGAACCTTTAAGCTTCCGAAGCCGCAAACTCTTACTTATCCTACTTATTCAACAAACCACTTACTGTGCACTCCGCTTAGGGAACGGGATAATACCGGCAAGTGAACTTGGATTAAATTCGCTTCGCTCGACAAATAGTGCGCAAAAGGGCCGTCATAGGCGGAACCCTCGAGTCTGTTATATGAATTAATTTTGAAATCCGGTCACTAGGAGGGAAAATTCCCTTCGCTAAGATGGAGGAAGTGATTTGTAACTATCTCTTTTCTTTATGTAAGGATCGTTCTTTATGACACATTTTCCAAAAAAGTATATTTCCAAAAGAGATGATTCAAATCAAATTACAGACACTTAAATAAAGCTTGAAAATCTTCCCTACAACAAAGTATTTAAACTTTTATGTATCACACACGGGGACAATTTACAACCTTGCATTGTTGCACAAAGTGAGAGGGGAAAATGAAAGAAAGTGGTTAAAATTTTGTCAACAAACACGCTCAGGGGCACAGGTTGGTTACAAAAACTGAATCTATCAACAAGCATGTAAACTAAGTAAACAGAAGACACGTCAGAGTTCATCATATATTCGAAAAACATTACAGAAATAAAAGGGAACAAGCCGGAGAAAACTTTTTCCATCAGCTCACAATTGTGGCATCACTGAAAGAAAAGTATTAGAAATGATACATTACCTCTAGCAGCAGTTGTATCTCCTAAAAAACAGTGAGAAGGGTCAAATGAAAGACTGCTCAAATTTACAAATCAGTCAAGGTTAATGGAAATAAAGAAAAAAAAGAGCTGTCGCTGAGCGAGCTCGTTCGTGAGTATAGTCGACAACGTAAGGATCACTTCCTCTACCGTTCCTCCCCGCCCTAGGCCGAATTTTTTTCATGGCAATTTCTTCAACGTAAGGATATACAATCACATGTCTCATGAAATACTAATAAGCTAACAGAGATCGGTTTTCAAATTACATACAACCAAATTAAAAAAATTAGGTATGACAGCCATGATGCATTTTTCAAATTAATTTGTTTTGATGCGGTATATCGAAATAATTGATGCGGTTTTCAAATTAAATACAACCAAATTAAAAAAATTAGGTATGACAGACATGATGTATTTCCTGGTGAGTATGGAAAAAATTTAGGTAAACAGAAATAGCAGAATAGGTGAATAGCATAGTCATACTTTTTGAGTTAACTGAAAGGTCATATGATCCTTTATTTTTCATGGAAAAAGTAAAATTTTAAAATGATATACTAAATAACTAAAATAGTGTTCCCACATCTCAACTCGACCATCCAATCCACTGTAAGTAAGTGTCAAAAGACTGAGCTTGCAACTGAAACTAAAAGACGGCTACAACTATCTCTCATTACCCGCATAAACACAGCGTTTCAAATCTGTTTCATGGCTATGATTCATTCAAATGAATATTTATATTGTGAATTAAGGTAGTCCGAGCGAGATAGTTTCCTAGTCATAATAGAGACCATATTCGAATTAAACGTTTTAATTTCACCAGCTTTAGCACACATCAATTAAATATTGCATCATTAATCGTGCAATAATATCGTTTTACATGACAGAAATTGTAAGTAATTAAATGAAATTATCTAAATAGGCCTTCAACTTGACTCAGTTTTTCGCGCGGTCCTTTTGAAACTCCTTCAAAACGGAAGGTTTTTAGTGATATACCCAAGAACCCATTGCGGTGACAATATGATCAATTTTCAAAAATAGTCGAGAAAACATACAAACTACACGTTGTTGTTTTTAACGACATCTAAGTGTTAGAAATACCTCATTTTGTAAATAATGTCTCTCTGGAGTGCATACATGCACCATTTTCCATGTAAAAGGGTTGGTATTTCTAGGCAAATATCTCCTAAAGTAATGTGGTAAGGAGTTGAATTTTTTGTGTAATTAGAATGTTGAAATATTTTACTTTAAAATGAGACCAAATTCATTGATTTCTAGGTAAAATGATATTTCGCTCGGACTACCATAAATGTCCCTGAAGTTGTCAGAAACATCAATCTGACCATGTTTATCGCACGGAATGAAAGGGTCGTAAGGAAGCGACGGTCCGAGGGATGAACGAGATGATGAAGACAGTGGATCGAAGTTCTAAATGGCGACGCATTGAGTGGAGGAAGATACGTGGAAGAAGAAGTGAGGAAGCGGACGAATGGAGGATGATGAAACGAGAACTCACGAAGAGAAGCAAATGGTGATGGCTGGGTGGGTAAGTGGAGAGAGGAGGGAAGAGCGGAAAGCGGCGAAGAATGGGATAATTGCACCAAGACACCAGCGTTCCTCCTCTTGTGTGCGACGGCTGAAAAATTCCCACTCAAAAGCACATATTGGTACTCAAAACGGAGTTCATTAGCCGTTAAAATTAGCGCGCTATTCATGGCAAAAATGCGTTGGGACGTTGAGATGGTATCACTTGAGGTGGGGCTGAAAGGCTTGAAAGTCGCCACGGTTATCAGCGATGGTGATTAGCTCCGGAGTATGGCTGCAGAGGTTGATTGTTGTGCGAAAAGAGGTTGGGTGGAGAGATGCTTTCAACACCCCCGCCCCTTGTGTTGTAGGCTCACCTCGCATTTGGCACAGGGTGACAGGGAACAACGGGTGGACGTAAAAAGCTAGGCATAAGGACGAAGCAAACTTGATGCAGGGATAATAAGAGACTAGCGTCCGAAAGGTATGATTCGACTTGAGTATAAAGAGACGAAAATTAGTGGCTTCTCTGATTGAAGGGTGAGTGCGGCTTAAAAATTGAGGTTTTGAAGAACCAGCGTGTCTCGGATTATGACTTTTGGGGACGATGGAAAGGAGACATAAGACTGTGTGATGAAAGGCATTAAAGTATGAAGCTGATCTCATGCTACCATCAGGAGAATGATGACACCCTCGGCCAAATCCACAGCCACCCACTTCACAGCGTCATAGTTGCAGAAGCAGTTAGCAGGTATATTCCATGCACTCCAACTGCAAAGTGTTCGACATTTTGGTGCTAATCACAGAATGAGAAGCTAATGAATTTCTGATTGCTTTCTCCTCGATTTTGAGATAGCAACGTATTATATAGCTACAGTGAGAAGTACTTAAGTAGGAAAAAAAACTGAAAAAAGCCGTGCATTTTACTTTTACGTGAAAAATAATTATTAAAAAATACTTTAAGTAGGGCCTTCACTTATTAATTTACAATATTACTACCGCCTCTGGCAGCCAGGCAGTTTGTAGTCAAGAAGTGAAACAAGAAAGACGAAAAACTATGGCTTCATCTATTTCTTACCTATATATCGAGTCCGGAAGAGTTCTTTTAAATGAATTAGTGGAAAATAGTAATGCCATTGCAATTTTGAACAGTTTTGCACATAGAAAAATGTCAGTTCGGTTCAAAACGTTTAAGGACTTGTTGGATAATGCTGCCATCAATCGTTTCAACGTTTTGTTGTTAGATTCAATGTTTTTATGAAAGCCAAGCGAGCAAACTTCTTTCTGCATATTGTTGTTACACAATTAATCTGCAAAATTTAGTAGCTTCTGATCCTCAGACGTTGTAACGGTATTTTTTGCGTTCGGTAATTTCATGATGTCTCAGCAAAATCTTCTTTTGAGAGCGAGTGATGCTGACATTTTTCCTTCTGGCCATCATTGGAGGTTAGAGCATATGTATTAGCGGGCATGCTGTGGAAACCATACCCAATCATCACGGAGGAAAACTTCTATATCGAAGTTTTAATATCGCTGGTAAGAAGAAAGAAATCTGGATGCAAGCGAGATAAGTACTTAGATTAGGATACAGAGCAGATATAGGATTTTGAAGGTTGAAAAAGAAGAGCTGGATAAAGGAAACTTTAAAAATATACTAATTACGAGCCATAAGGAGTTATAAAAATTTAAATCTCAATTTAACACGAAAGAGGAAGAAAAATAAAAACCAATAAGAATTAGGCGGAAGAGAAAAACGCTCATTACTATCAAAGTTTGTTGTAATTTCTGTTAAATTCGTGCAGTTAAAGAAGATTCTTCAATCCAAGGAACATTTGGAAGTGAAAGGTTCAACAGGTTCCATGAAGTTAATTGATGGTGACTCACAATTACTTTAGACCACTAATAATTGTCAAATAGAGAGCAGCTTGTTTAAATGTACTTAGGACACAAAACTTTGCTCAACTCAACGCGTGCCAAAAGTAGTTTTCTCTACAGCTAATGAAAGAATAAAAGAAGACATAAGACAGCTATAATTTATTTTTAAATTGTTTCCTTTAGAATAGCGTAGAATATTTAGCAATAATGCTTTAGAAGAAGTTGAGGCCTAGGCCTGGTATTTACCACGAAACCGTTATTTAGTTGATTAAACTTTTTACGTTGACAAAGAACTTTTTATTATATCAAAACCTGTATATAACTAGATAAAAATATAAATTATTTAACCAACACTTATCACACAAGCCCTGATAAAAATTCCGTGGGCAACGTCACTAATTCAAAGAATACATCGCAAGTTACAAATGAGGGATTTGTTGAGGAATGCCTAAGAAAAGGGTTCATTTTGGAAGCGGAGGATTGGACTGAGAGTTACGTGCAATTAATATCAAATCGGGAAAACTGAGAGGCCAGCGGAAATCAGAATTTGAGATCTTATGGTAGAAATCAGAATGGCACAAGTAGAAAGATTCGAAATCACTAAAAAAAATAGCCGGCATTATTTTAATCTGGTGCAACGAGACAGTGAAACACTGTGAACTTTTTAAATTGGCGTCGGAACATTCTTGTAGGACTACATTTCCATGAGCACGCGCCTTAACTAAATGTGTATAAGGGATATGGTACTGTTATTTTCAAGTCAATTATGTATCCTCCACGATCTCCATGGCCAATGAAGTTGTCTCAGACATTTGTGCTTGGGCCCATGAAAATTAATTGGATTTAAACTCTTCCAAAACACAGGCATTGATATTTGGTAACTAAAATTCTTAGCATAATTAATTTTTCTCTTCTCCCCTACATTAAAGTGGGTGACACGATATTGGATTTAGTAACACTGTTTGAAACCTTGGCATTACATTAGCTAATATCCTCTCATGGAATCATCACATAAATGAAATCTCAAATAAGATCAACAAAATTTTGTATCAGTTAAAATTACACAAATCTCTTCTTCCCATTTCTACCCGTCAAATATTTGTCTCAACACTTATACTCCCCTGATTTGATTATTATACTTTGGTCTATAATGAAATTCCATTGGAATAAGAAAATAAGCTTCAGCGGCTCTTAAATTCTTGTGCAAGATTTGTCCTTGACCTTCGTAAAGACGAGCATATCTCCCACCACCTTCACAACGTGTCATGGCTTAAAACCTCTAATCGGAGGAAATATTTACTTGGGTCATTTCTCTTCACTCTCTTCTGCAATAAATATCCAGTCTATCTCTATTCCATGTTCAAATCCAAATCAGTCTCTGCTCTTAGAATCACTAGAACAGACCCCTCCCACCTCTTACGCCATATACCTCGGAAAAATACATACCTTAAATCATTTCTCATCTCTGGTTCTAATCTCCGGAATTCCTTGCCATTATCCATAAAAAATTCTTTTTCACTGTCTGTTTTTAAGGAAAAACTTTTTAATTATTACTATAAGGAGCATATATGCCAATAATTGACATTTGTATCCTGTTATAGAATTGTATGTTTCCTAAATAATCTGAGAAATTATTTTTTGTTTGTTTATCTCTCTGTGATTGATATAATATTTCCCATTTTTTATATATTATATTTTCCATTGTTTTTAATGTTAATTACTGTGACTGTGATTTTTTTGTTTTTCATCACTGTAAGATGTTGGCCAGGTATATATATTTTTTGTTATTTTTTCGCTCAAAGCAGAATTTGATATGTATTTTCTTTTTTTGCTCTTATGGCGAAACCCAGAGCATAATTAAACGTATTCAATTCTATCCTCAATCAATCGTATCAGATTTATCCTCTCTGGTGATCATTCTTTTTTGGAACCTCACCGTGCAGTTATTATAAAATATTCTTAAAAGATTAAGGCTAACCAGAAAATTTTACGTTTACAAAGGAGACCTGAGATAATCCGACTTGGAGAACGGTCATTCTCTTTCATGTAGCCGCCCGAGAAAGCCTTTGGGATGGCGACCGTGAGGACAGAGAGAAGGACGAAAGACTGAAGTTCGGACATTTTGACGGAGCACTGAGGTACTCCAAATGGACACGAGAGCGCTTGTGCATTTTGAAAGGGAAAAAAGAAGGCGAGGTTAGGGAGGGGATGGGACGTCCGCAAATGCATTGTTCCGACAAACTCCGACCGAGGTCGCCTGAAATGAGGGAGATATTTTTGGAGGCGTCATTTCTAAAGAGCCCTCGGCTCCGGCGACCTGTACAACCCGACGTAATCAAATCTCTTATGCATTTGCACACTGTCTGCCGATTTCAATCATCACTGTGTAAAGCAAGTGGCACATTCTTGCCTTTTATGCCCAACGAGACTCCTGCGGAGGGAAGGAATGGGAAGTAATAACATTCAAGTGCGTACCGTATAATGCTCCACAGAAATAATGACTAGCCTGACGTTCTGTTTCAGCCGTCGAACTTATATGGCCGTCTCCTACGCAACGTGTCAGATGAATGTATTTGAAAGCCGATACTATGGTTCCTTATACAAATATTAAAAAGCGAGATGAGACAAGTAGTAAAAGGCAAAGTTGATTTGAAGTAAGATAAGTATGTTATTTACAGCACTAATGAAACTAAAACCTGAAAGTTCCAAAGGAAAGTTTCCTTTAGTAAAACGTGGTCATGGATATTAAAAAAGTAATTTAATCCTTTTTCAGGTGTCTATATCTCTGCTACACGTTAAGGCCTTTTGTGGACAACTATTCTGAAAATGTTAATGCTAGATGAGACAATGCCATTTAAGATATTTTTGAACGATTATGTTCACTCAGGGTCTTCCATAGCATAAAAACAAAAGGTAGAGTACAATTATAAATCAAATCCTAAAACGCTGAATGACTCATGATGATGCATTTTGAAGCGCAGGTCACATTCCTAACCCACATTAGTTTCTCGCCATTTTTGGAACTACAAGAGTAGGAGGGGAGAATCGACAAAATCGGAATAGCACGTATTTCAGGGTGAGTCTATAAGGCTGAAAAGTTAACAACAATAGAGAATTTTTAATATTCCTATTGATAACATCAGCAAATCAAAATGAAGATTCATGGTGCAATTATAAGACGAATGACGAGTAAATGAAAGGTGAAACACCGTGGGTATGAGTTATCTGAGGAGTGTTTGCGGCAAAAGTAGGATGGATAGGGTGAGGAATGAGTGGGTGATGAATGAATGTAGATTAGATGCTCCAGTAACGGACACATATGAAAGGAGTGTGCTTCGTTGGATTGGCCATGCTGAGAGAATGGACGACAGTCGAATTACAAAACAGATGTATACAAGAGTGAAATGAATGGTGCGAGAGGTAGAGGTAGGCCGAGAAAGTTGATTGAATGTGGTTGAGGAATTTCTTAGGAGGAGTAATATTAGGAGTCTTAAAAACATGAGGGCGTGTATAAAGCAGTGTATGGGGGTAAATGAAGCCAAAGAAGTTTGCAAGGATAGGTCAATATGGAGGAAATTATTGAAGCAGAGTTAGATGTGCAAAAATGTATTTATGAGTGAAACTTAGTGACTCTGCCTACCCCTGAAGGGAACGGCGTGATTGGTATGTATGTATGAATAAGACCACTTCCGACTCGCAAGCCGGGCGAAAGGATTAATTCATCTTTGAAACCGTTTTACTTACGATTCCCTGTGAATCTGTGCTCTTTGTCACATCTGCTAAAATGTAGCCGACGTTTTCCAAAATATTTACGTCATTTCACACTATTTTCGGTATCTATCACACTCAGTAACTTCGATACGTAACGATGACCAATATCGAAGTGCGATATTTCCGGTCCATCGCAATCGATGCATCGGAATGTCACCCCTCACTTCTGCGAGAGAAAGGGAGATGAATTGAGACGGACGGAGAATATGCGGGACGAAAACAAAGGGTGTGGAGAAACAGAAGACAGTGAGAGGAGACGGTGAGAGGGTTAAAAAGAGGACGAACATTGCCTTCAGGGGGTGAATGGCGGAACCTGTAAGGCTCAAGTGGAACGGAAAACGAAAAAGCTAGAATAGGAATGGAGGAAGGGTTGCCAACACTAGTAAAATTGACTTCAGAAGCAGTCTATTATTTATGAATAGGATACTATGGGGTAAGAATAAAAAATATGTATTTACTGGTACCCTATGAAATGCATATTAAGCAATATATTGCCCATAAATATATTTTTAATATTTTGTCGATTATTCGATATGCTCTTATGCCTTTATCGGGAAAAATATTTAAGAACATATTTTGCCGTGATGTAGTCAGAAAATCGTTTTGTGTGGGGCTCCATATTGAGTATTGAATTAAGTGGGTGGAGTGAAAAAATTGGAGAATCGGAAAGAGAGTTGAGTGTTGGAGGATTAGGAGTAGAATGGTATCAGCGGTGAAACAGCCGATCTTTTTACTTTTGCTGTAGCAATTTCTGAAAAAATGTAACACCCACGGTCTAAGTTTTAAATTTATAAAACAAATAATGTGAAACACTTCCATCATAAATAATAAATAAATTAAACATCCTCAGTAAAACGTGTAATTTATTCCGTGTGTACCATTTAATTAAATACATTATAAATTTCTGTGACAAGTAGGGATTAAATTTTGGGGGTCCGTTCCAGAAAAAATGGGCCCATACGTGGCTGGCTACGTCATGGACAATGTTAAAATGTAGAGAAAGTTTTAAACTAAAACTCAAGGTCGCTTGAGGAAGCTAACGACTATCTTACTTTTAAAAAATTTAAAGATAGTACTTCTCATGGATTACAATGTTAACTACAATAATGTCCAGAAATGTAATTTTTGTCATCTTAATGCGGAGTGTATCTTCATACCATGCGTGATATTAGAAGGTGTAAATGAGACAAAATTGAAAATTATGCTCCGAATGGGTGTCAATGGATCAATAAACGGCGTAAGTGTGGAAACGCTTATCTACATCTACATACTACCCCGCGAACGGCCGCATGGGCGTGTGGCAGAGGGTATTAGGTCACCAGCCGTGTAAAGGTGTAAGTTTTTGGAGATGGGATGGTGACATGTATTATAGGAGTGTACTTAGTGGAGCTCAATTTTTATTGTGGTCGCTCATTGTTCGCGAAAAGAACCAGTTCTTGTACCTATCTGTTCGGCAGTGTATCTCTCTTATTTTATCGCATCCGTCAGACCTAGAAATGTAGTAAGGCGTCATGATAACCTTCTGTGTCGCTCTGAAAAATATCAGTTCTGAATTTATCAAGCAACCTTAAGCCTAGCGTGTAGCCTCCGAGTCTCTAGGGGCTCCCACATAAATACCTCTAGAAGTCGTAAGACACTATATGTACTCTCGTAACAGTTTTTAATGAATCGCGCTGCTTTCCTTTGATTTTTATTATATTTTTTCGGTTAAATCTATTTTACCAAGGTCCCAAATGCTCGCGGCGTATTCGAGGTGTGGCCTAAACAGTGTGAAGTAGTATCTCTCTCTGACTTTTTCATCTGAGGACCTTCCTATTATACGTTCAACAAAACCTAGTTTCTTTAGTGCTAATATCACTCACTTTAGTCAGTCTCACTCGGTGGTATTCCATCATTAAATAATAAAAGATGGCAACTTTTACTAAAACCACTAGATTTATTAAAAACGACCCAGGTTTCGATGTGCATTCACATCATCTTCAGATGGCCTAAAGATGATGGGAATACACATCGAAACCTGGGTCGTTTTTAATAAATCTAGTGGTTTTAGTAAAAGTTGCCATCTTTTATTTTTTCTTTAGTGCTGCGCCACATATGTTCTGTATGCGTAATCCCCACGATTATCAAACTGATACACGCAAGCAAAACCTGACCGGCGACCAATGGTTAAGTTTAACACTCCTGACTCAAAGCACGTCATTGAATGAGGTTATCAAGCTACTGGAAAATGCCGCAGAAGTCAATCGGCGTATTTTGAGATTGGAGTTCTAGCATAAATATACGCTCAGATTACAAATTAAAAGTTCTCTCTTTACTGATTAATTTAATTATAAAATTATAGGTGTAATTAAATCACAACATTGAACAAATTTTTTTATATTTTCTAGCGTGTATTCACAGTTTTTCAATGTTACCTTTTTCAAAAAATCACAAAAACTTCATCAATAGACTTTATTCCAAGAAAGAAACGGGATGCATGAGTGAACAGTGAGAGTATGAAGTGTGGTTTGCAACATCCCAGACAACACCACCGTTTGTATTTACTGATAAAACAGTGAGCGCATGGAGAATAGGTAAATGGTTTCTATTTTTGGAACTCAGAGGGAAAATGAGTTTATTTTTTAGAGACCACTCCTTATTTTCCCATTCATAGTGGTACTTCCTTCAAAACGCTTAAGAGACAGGAAATTCAAATACTGGCCTTAAAATTAATTGGCTTCTTGCTTCATCAGTTTTTACCCCGGGGAGGGAATTAATAGATTCCCTTAAGAGATTCACCTATTCCATCCTCTATCTGCTCGTTCATTTTCCACTAAAACCTCAAATAGAGCATAAAATCTGAAAGGTAATTCAAAACATCTCATGATTATCGCTTTAGTCTTCAAAGAACACGAAACCAAAATATTTATCTTCCATTTAAGTGGATGTATATAACATATTTACATATGTACAACAGAAAATATGTAACTGGAAGGGGCGATTCTTTTAATTTAATGAAAAGTTGCAGCTGCAGAGTCACTAATGGAATCCATGACGTCGTGATCAAATCAGTTTGGAGGTAACAACGGTATACGTAATAGATCTTTCAGCTTATTTCATCTTTGATGATGAGCTACAACACGGTAACTATATAATTATACGGATAGTCATCATAATAATGTCTAATTTCAATTATCGAACATAGTCCCGTCAATTATAATACTGAATAAATCAACTATATATTTTCATTCATACTGGTAGTTAAAGGTCAAATGATTACTATTTCATGATTTTTTCGAAAGACATTGAAATTTGGTGGTGTGATTGGAGAACTGTAAGAAATGTTGGAATTATCCCTATCAGGCTGATTCCGATCAGAATTTTGGGCCAATTGTCATGACACGGAAAATTTATGCTGAACTACTACTTATTAACTAATCCAAGTTAATGGAGGCGGGAACACAAACAAATGCCTCAAATGCCGTGGATATCCACTGTTTACTCCGAAAAATAAAACTCGTTTCAACTCTTTTTCATCAGTCATATATGGCAGAATAACGGTTGACAATATATTTTGTTCAACAACTATGCACGATTTCCGTGGCATTTTGATATATTTCTTCTTTAGTTTACGCTGCCTAAAATTCACTCGTCGGTGGTTATTATTTCGTATATAAGCTCCGTTAAGTTTTCGTTTCAATTGAGGTCAAGATAGAGTTTCAATCGTGGTCAATTTATTTATGTAATTCTTACGTACATTTTGAATAATTGATTTACAATGAACCAGGTTCCGAGGAAATACAATTTCATCATCTATGATTACATGTTTGTCACTTCAGATTGATTAGAATCCATTGAAACAGTGGAAGTTTTTAGATACATTTCTGCATTTCGTGACATGGGTAACAAATAAATAGCAAGCAAAGATAAACTAATAATAAAAAAATGGTAACTTCTTCCCTTGAGAGAAATTAATTTTAATGGCATTTCAAATATAATAGAATAGAATAGGTTTAATTATGCTCTGGGTTTCCCCATAAGAGCAAATAATAGAAAATACATACAAAATTCTGCTTTGAGCAAAATATAACACAAAAATATATACACCAGGCCAACATCTCACAGTGATGAAAAACAAAAATTTCACAGTTACAGATAATTAACACCGAAAAATGGAAAATATAATATCAATCGCAAAGAGATAACAAAAAACAATAATTTCTCCGAACACTTTGGAAACATAAATCTATAACAGGTTAGGTACATAGTTCTATTATTGTCATATATGCTGCTTTTGGTAATAATTAAAAAGTTTTTACTTAAAAACAGACAGCGAGGAAGAATTTTTTGTGGATAATGGCATGGAATACCAGAAATTAGAACTAGAGATGAGAAATGATTTAAGGTATGTATTTGTCCGGGGTATGGGGCGTAAGAGGTAGGAGGGGTCAGTTCTAGTGGTTCTAAGAACAGAGACTGATTTGGATTTGAACATGGAATAGAGGTAGACTGGATGCTTACTACAGAAAAGAGTGAAGAGAAATGATTAAATGTCTATATTGATATCTAAACGCCCAGTACTCATTCCGAGAATGCTTAAAGAGTTGGCAGCCCTGTGGCGCGAGGATGGCGAGGGATGGCAGGGGAAAGTTAAATGTGAGTGCGCGCAAGGAAAGAATACTTTGGCAGAATACAATGGCGGGGTCAGAGCAAAAGGGATGGACTAGGGGAGGGGGTGGAAAAGAGGGGGTGGGGGAAGGGTGGAGAAGCTTGGCTTTTGACGACGGGACACAGTGGTGACGAGGAGAAATGGCGGAGGAACGGTGAACTGTGGCGCAAGGCCCTTGATGCATGGCCCCGGCCGGCGTTAAGAATTAGCATGAAAATGGAAAATGACAGCGAAAAATAGGGAGGCAACAAGGGAAGAAGGGAATTGAATGGGTCTTCCTTTCTTCCGGAGGCAAATTCGAGTCGTCAAATGCCACGCGTCAGAAGCAGGAGACGATGAACAAGTGACTGTGGCGCGTTTTTTTACGGCATGCCACGCTCGAAAATTAAGTCCTATGCTAGGGAAAGGTACTGCATGATCTGAAAGTGAAAAACATGCAGTGTAAGATACTTCCTGGTCTGGAGGACTGTGTGTTACTAAGTCTCCTTTTCAGAGTTGCGATCCTGTGACCAGAATTTTAACTTGTGGCGCAGAAGAAAATAATCCAAAGGCGCCTAGCTAACTTCACGTATCCAACAAAGGAACTGAAAATGTAATATTCTTAGTGCGTAGGAAATTCACTTTATTTATTCGCAATAGTTGATGGCAAGGATGCATTCTCTCGATCATTTGAAAGACCGCATTTTCGGATTCGTGGACTACATAGCTTCTCGGTGCCATTCCATGTTTCAAGGTTTACTGAAAAACAGGCATGGTTTCTACTATCATGGTTTGGTACCTATGACTTGCATTCACATGGATGTAAAATCTGCATCTGCATCTACGTACTACCCTGCTATCCGCCGCACGGGCGTGTGGCAGGGGGTGTTAGGACACCAGCCGTGTACAAATATATGGCAGGAGATTTTTGGAGGTTAAACGGTGACGTGTGTTATGGGAGCTTATTTAGTGGAGCTCAGTTTTTGTTGTACTCGCTAAATATAGTTAAACACCCAGTCAGGGCTAGATGTTATAGATTTCCAAGTGCCTCACCTGTAGTGGTAGATTTTTTCATTGATAGGCATTGAGAGTTTCTCAGCGTTGCTAGGTTTTCGGGTTGAGCTAAATTGCTCCGTGAAAAAAGAATATTTCATCAAGCTATTATCCAAAAATACGAAAGCAGGACGTAGTGCGACGCTTAGGATAAGAGGATGAAATACAGACGAGGCTTTTAACGCGGTGCCCTTCAACTTACCTGCAGCTTGAATAAACGGCACGAAGAAGCCTATTGAACTTTCGCGAATTCGCCGCGTGTGTGCGCTTCTATCGCTCTGGCCAAATATCGACACGAGGAACGCTCCGACGATGCAATTTTCCCTCGTCAGGAGGAACTGCTAATATTTACGCAATGCGTTCTCTACTTGCTCGGCGTCCACCACGGTGACACGTTTGAAAGTGCTCGTCGTGCAAGGTTGGCAACACGGGTAAGAGGTTACACAGACTCGGGAACGGGAAGGAAGTGACTGCAGAAATAAAGCACGAATATGTGAAAAACAGAGGGAGGATAAGGAGAGGAAGAAGTACACTAATGGAACCAGACTAAAGGGAAGATACAGAGAAAGCACCAATTTTTATGAACTGCCTTCCAAGGATCGTCCTTATTCAGGAAAGCCTCAACCTTGATAAAGCCACGGAGGTGACAGCCTGAAAAATCTCAACTTTCAAATGCCGTTATCATGACTTTTCGAGTGGGTGGGTAGTGCCCAAATTGCGTCATCTTCAAGGCTGGGGCAGCTGCCTTTCCATTAGAGCCAGGGACAAGGCGATGTTTCAGATAAAATCCAGCTGCACAATTGAAATTTTTAGCTATACTACCGGAATAAACTACCACGGGTCTTTTTTGACCAGAGCGAGTTTAGATTTAACTCTGTTAATTTATATTCATGCTCCCTTTATTTAAATAAAATATTTGAAGCAAGGTAGATCAAAAGAGACATATATTATATAATCCATTTGTTATTTTTAGATCACGTAAGCAAATATTTATTTATGTTTGGTACTTTTGAAATTCTATACGGCTGACTTAGTACATACTCAACTCCAAAATCCAAAACATTTGATTCAAACAGCATTTGACCACTGCTCATCTAAGTTAATGGGTAATTTTTGCCTATTGTAATAACGAAATTGCAAATTTTCAAGCAATAACCTAATCAAATTATGACTATTCACTCACAAAACTATGACACTCATCGGAAGTCTCATGCTTTTTTCTATTGGTCGCTGGCAAACCTCATTAGGGCTCAACTTAAAACCCTTGTCTTTCTCTTTTGGAGTTTCTGTTCCAAACTATGGAATGATCCAACTAGTGGCATGTTTATGGAAGGAATACATGGACCTTCATTCTCACCGTGGGTTGAAAGTAATTAATGTGCACAACACATACACTGGAGTCTGGGGTCAAAATAATGTATAACGAACCAACGTATACAACAGGCCTCAAAATTACGTAAATTTTACGGATTGAAAAATAGGGAAGCAAAAATCATATTCCCGACTTTTTTCTTCTTAAATATTTACTTCATCACCCTATTTACGGATGGTAAGACAGGTAGTGCGCAGTTAGTTTACGCAGAGTACTAAAAGACACTGTGATATCGCAATTATCACGAATGGCGTAGGTTTGTCTCAATACTCCCAAGGAAATCCCTGAATATTTTTTGACGCCAACCTCGGCGAAAACTACGAAAAACTTCATGATTGGTAAATAACAGCGTTTGTTTCAATGTAACTATCTAAATATTCGTATCATTAAGCTATCCACACTATATTAAAGTTTGAAAGCTAATTTTAATGTGTCTTCCATGTTTTAGAAACGTTCGTCTAAAAATATTATGATACACATAATGCTGAATGATTAAGGTCAAATATTAAGTAAATACATATTAATTGTTTTTTAAAAATCGGATACGTAAATGAAAACTGAAAAAAAAAAATTCTGGGTAAAATCTGAGGTCGATCAAAAAATCCTATTTGAAAGTTATAATAACAGAAGTAGGGTGTATCTCATATATGGAAATGATGAGGATGGCTGAAAAGCGCAAGTGTTGTAAGGCGTGGTTACAAGAACAAGGCTTAGCCTTCAGAGAATTGGGACTTACCTCATGACCGCAAAGAAAAAAATGACCTATATATATCACTCAATATACACTCGCGTGGGTGTATCTCCAGAAAGTCACACAATGATGGCTGAATGTCTGAGGATTAACAGGAACACACACCCAAAAACAGGAATGAGGGCCATGTTCTGTGGGGGGTAAGATCTGGATGGACAGGAGGGACATAAAGGGAGAGGGAGGGTGAACACTCAGAGCGAGGGAAGGGCGAGAGACGGGGAAAGTGGGCAGACAGGAGTTGGACAACCGACCGCACATCCACGTCTCCCCTCCATTCGGATCACGAGTGGATGGATTCAAAGGGTGTGCGTCTGGAAAGGGTTTTTGAGGTGGAGAGAGAAAAACATGGGGAGTCAGGGGGAAGGAAGGAAGGAAGAGAGGGGATCGGCTGCTCATTATGAATTCCCGTAAAGCAATAATTAAATTCCGTTCCTCGTACGCAAGAGTGTTTAGCATACTCAACGGGGAGAGGGAGAGAGGTTTGGAAGGAGAGAGACTCACGCAGAGAGAGCACAAGCAGATGGATATTCGGAGGAGGGTAAGAGAGAGAGGATGCTGTAGCGAGTGGATGCAGGGAGCAGAGGTTGAAATGCGTAAAGGTAGGGTCCCACGGAGTATGTTAGGGGCAAAAACCCAAATAGTGTCGTCAACAAAATGGAAAAACAGGGACGTCAGGGTAATCGCACCCTGATATGATATGCAGAAACAAGAGTCAATTAAAAATGACTGAGTGGGAGACTGAAAGAAACGCTGATCTATCAAAGTTAAAAAGCTAAACACTTCATTAATCGGAAAGTAATGAGGTGAAAAACGAATCATTAAGTAAACTATTTGAGTGGAGTTTGAATGGACGATTGTACAGCGTGTTAGCAAGTTCGTCCATGAGGCACTCTCCTACTTTCTGGTTAAACCACGTATTGTTCTCCTGACTGCCTTATTGTTCTGCTTTTGGCGGGCGGGAGAATAACTAGAGGTGATGATTTGAACTGGAACGAGTGCAGCATACCTAGAGTGATATCACCCCATGCCACACACCCTAGTAGTGGCCTCTACGATATTTTGTAGATGTAGATATAGATGTAGAAGTGAACACAATAGGTGCATAGTTGTGTGATGGTTATTGACGCGTCATTGTGATTGACTCGCTGGAAAAATTAGATTCAGGAAGAGACTGGGCTTATCACAAATTTAAAAAGCTTAAACACTTTGCTGCTCTCCAGCTGTTGATATGCTTAGCACCCTGACCGTATGACTCCAAGCGAAGTTACCAATTTGTGCCATGTTTCTTGGATATGTAGCTCACAGGACAAACATACATCATTATAAGTGTGCTTAACGGGTAATTTAATGATGAAATGGTCATTAATCCTTCATAATCGTAAGAAGCTGATGAGAACAGCAACAGGATAAAGCCCTGAATATCGTCAATGCAAACAGAAATCAAGCTCTTAATGTTAAATTTCTACTTTAATAATAGTAGTTGATATGAAGTTTCCTCCAGAATATACCATGTACATGCTAAGATTTCTGAAAAAATTTGCTTCAAATAAAAGCACCTAACACCACCACGGGCCCATCTCAAAAGCTTTGCTTACATACTAGGAACTAGGTAAAAGTGTAGAATCGCGAAGCCGTAGCCCAAATATAAAACGCGTACTTCCTTAGTCCTAGTCTGAAAAAAGATGTATGTTGCAATGGTCTCTTTAGTATGTTGATTATGCATATCATGAAAAAATGAAAAGCTGGATAAAAATAGACACTATGCCAATGGAAAAATTATCTAGCTCTGGAACCACTGATCTAGATATGATTAACGCAAGGACGCTAGTATATTTTAAAGGAATGGTCAATGCTATTTTAAAGAGAAAAGGTATCTTTTAATGAACAACACTTGATCAAAAGTATTTTATGTCGTTGTTGGAAACGTAGTAAAGCACCCGGATGATGTCCAAGATCACCATTCAAGAAGGATCATGCATAGGGCAGTGAAGAAATAGCTCCACTCCAACGACTTAATTTCACGCAAAGCTCGTTTCGTTCTCACGTCCTTCACAAAACAGTAAAATAACATCGAGGGTGAGATGGATGGCAAAATAATGGTGCAAAGACCAGCGGAGAGCCGTACTGATTCATTGGTTGCTAGATTTGGGTAAAACACGGATTGTAATCAATTTGACTAGCATCAATATGAAGGACCTCACCCAGCAGTTTAGTTGAAGTCAAACTTAACTGAGTCAAGTCTTTCTAATTCACTAGGTACTCGGGTGGAAAGAATGGTGACAGTAAAGTTCCAAATATTTCACTAGTTTCGATCTAAGCATTGTAAAGGTGCAAATAAAACGGAAAAAGGATATGACAGTGTTTGCCTCTTTAGATTATCAATGAGAGGTACGCTAGCCAAGTATCAAATATCCGCATCAAAGCGTAAAGAGCCACGGGAAATCTGAGCTACTTAATAAAACTTGTTGTAATGCATATTCGAATGTAGTTTTTGTTTTCATGTTTTGAGAATAATATTTTTCCTAGAATAATAAACAAATAACTCCAAAAGGAGTAAAATATTTGACGTCAAGATTCACGAAAAAGTGCCTTTCATATCGAAAAAGTATCATTAAGGGTGAGCTTGGCGTCAAGTAATTACATCGCGGTCAATACAGCAATATATTTGTGGACTGCTTGATAAGAATTAATCTTTAAAGTGAAGTCACTTTTGCCGGGTGCTCTCACACACTATTCTTGCTTCTAAAAAATTGAACAAGCATCGAACGTTAGAGAATCACTGGCTTGCTCTGTGGTAAAGTATGGCTCCATAGGTGGATTTAGTTTCACATAAAGCATCGATATCACATGTTTAAAAAATATTTTTAAAATCTTGACATATTGAGCCTAAAGGTACGTTTTCATGAACACGTTTTAGACGAAGAGAGACGAATGCGAGATCCTCAGCCAATCAGAAGCCCAGATTTCTTCGCGTGAGTTCGCGTATGTTCGCGTAGAGTCGCGTCGCCCGAGTTGAAATATTATCATCTTTCGACGCGAGGAACGCGTAGAATCACAAACATGGTTGACCGGCAAAGTGTAGGTGCTATGGATAAAATAATCCTCTCTGATATTTGAAAGAAGTTCACGTTCCTGTACGATTATAAGGACTGTCTATACAGGGATAGAAACCTAAGGATAAAGACGTGGAGGGAAAAGGGATTCAATGGTGCCATTGCATCCGTTTCTTTCTTTAAAAAAACTGCACGTTAATTAGCTCTCAGCAAGTTGGCGGGCGGATGAGAGGAATTAATTTGTAGAGGAAATCGAAGAACAGTAGTTATTGCACTTGGATGGAGCTAGATAACTATCAACACCTAATTATCAACAACAGGTTGTAGAGCGACAAGCAAACACGGTCGTCACGCTTCTTTTTTGACCATTTCTTCTCTGCTGTAGATGGCGCCTACGCGTAGGTTCGCTTGCATGCGAACGGTTCAACGTGAACGTGAACGTAGCTTTATTCGGTGAAAACGTAGCACAATTGTGTGAAAGCAGTGGAGCGGTCGCATGTTACGCCGATCGCAGGTTCCGGCGTCGCTGGAAACGCGATGAAATAAGCGTGGGTGGATTTAAAATTGAAGCGAAAGGTACTCACCGACTAGTTTGATGCTAAGTATCGTGAAGACGTAGCTCCACACGGAGGAGAGCATGTTGAAGGCGGTTGGCGAGGGGCGCGGCGGTCGCTCCACACCCTCCTTGTCTCATAGGGCGTCTCGAAAGCCGCTCCTCTTCTCTCACCACGCCGCTCCTCCGCTCATCCGGCTGCTCCTGCTCACCCCACTGCTGATCCGCACGTCAAACAACCCTGCCCACGAAAAACAGAACAGAATTTCAGTCAGACGTCCTTTGGGACACAATTCCTTAGAAGTAGCAGCTAGAGGGAGATACCGCTGCAAATGCAATTCAACAAATTTGCCCCGACAATTTCGAATGATAGCTCATCTTTCCCACAAAATCACCAAAATATCGCCCAATCACCGGGATACGTATGTACACATTTCTAAAAACATACGTGCAAAGGAGTTAATAAGAGAAATGGCACAGATATGCCCATCTAATAAGCAATGTGGAACTACACATTTACCAGACCGATGCCGATTTTGGGGCAGCACTGGTTTAGATGATAATAATTACTAGTTAATTTTCCGCACGTTTGAAAAATATTGGGCCGATTCACCGTATACACTCTACTCTTAAGATTCTTTTAAATTTTCCTCGCATTCCACATTCCAAACTCTCGCTCGAGATGACAAACCATTGAGTACCTCCTTCAATTCTCTTTTTTCCCCCGTTCTAGTCGACATTTCCTTTCCGTTAACCTCAAATAAATACATCAGACAGAATGACGAGAAGGAACTTCCTCGAGCTATGTTAGAATGGCTAACTCTTTGAAAGAGTAATTTGCAACCAGAAAAATAAAGAATTGTGAGATAAGTTATACGGGTAAATAGTGATGAGATACTAATTAGACTATTACTCTGTAGATAAAATAAGGATAAAATATGATTAATTCCACGAAAAACTAAACAACTGAAGCTATTTTACGTCCACGTCCCGAGTTTATCGATGAGCACAATAACTGGGAAAATGGGTGTCAAAGAAAATGGTTTTATCGCAGTTTGATCACGTTTTGATGGCTTCTACTCAAAAGCTAAAAACTATTTGGCTTCGTCCTCCGAAAGTATGCAGCACTTCATCAATCGTCAAGTTTTCGCATGGGCTGTAAATGTTTGATAATTTGAAACTCAATATGTTTCAATGCTCTCGCTCAGGAGCAGACCTTTATTTTCACTCATACGGCATCGCATGAAAATGTGAATTTTTTAGAATGATAAAAAAGCACATATTCAAATGCTGAATGATAGTTAGTTTATTTATAATGCTTACTATAGTCGTGTATCAACATTGCCAAAGTTCAGATAAGGGAAAAAGAGGTAAAGACAAATGTACACACAAACAGTCCATTTGTTCTTCATAGTTTCTTCATAACACCATATTTTCATTTATTCTTTCCATTCTATTTTATTTGCTCCACCGCTGTTTTCTCGACCTCATACCTTTACCAGAGAATGCTTCAAAAGTAAGTTTGACAGATGACTCTTTTAGCCCAAGCTTTTGTTGCAAGCTTACGTAGACTCCTCCCCAACAAGTTTTTAATTGTATCAACACACTCCCTAATAAATGTTCTGAAAGTTCAGCTTAAAATATTCCGTAATTGACAATTAATCATCTAGTATTTCGTACTACAATTAGCTTTATTTTTCAGTTTTAAAATGCTGAACTCCAAGCAGAAGTATTATTATGTGCCACTGGCGGTACAACCACAATGATTGCTAGTCTGGCACCACTGTTTTCGTTTCTTCAATATTCTTCCTCTCTCTCAGATGACGGATATATATCGAAAGTTGAATCCACAACGGCAACTCTAACGATTCAGTGTAATTTTATCCGTACTCTGTGCCTTAACATGTAAAACTATGCATCCGTTAAATTTTATTAATTCACCAAAGGATCTAATTTGCTGCGATAAAATCATTAGAATTGGCTGGGATTCTTTGTGTATATTCACTCATGCGAGTGGCATAGTACTATATCGTTTGTACATGGAAATATTGGCAAAAAAATCTTATTAATTCACTGGAATAACCTAATTAGCAAGAGTTATTCGTTGGCAAGAAATGTTTCATTTTTTGTAAACCACTAATAAATATTTATTTATTTTACTTATTTATCCCAATCAAACCAAAACCAAACCAAATAGAAAATATGTAACAAAAAACCCACGAACAGAAAATATGGCATTTCAATTCGGGTGTAAAAACAATCCAAATAGGCTGAAAACAAAATCTCACGTCCCGGGTGCTGAAATAACCGCAAAAGAGGGAATCGAACCCGTGACTATAAGATAACCAGACGACTACTTCATACTACCGGTGCCGACGACTTTCACTACACGAATAAAAACACGTCTCCATACCGTTGTTATGAAGTAAATACGCATACTGAAGCCCTGAATGTTCGCATCACCCATATGCATCTGCATGGGTGAGGTCGTAAGCCTGCGTACTAGTACTCACAACGTAAGCCTGCATTGGTCGCCAGGAAAAAATAGGCAAGAATGATGATACATTTTGGTAAGCAAAATAACCGTTTCCCCGCTATCTCTTCATTGAGGCTCATCCAAACATTCCTCTCTTTGTTCCCACCTCTCAATGTTGCCTGCTTCACCCAACGAGAAGTTTCCACCTAGTTAAGGGATAATAGCATTTCAAGTTTCCGAACTTTTCATCAAACATCGAAACCGGTGAGTCCCATTGAAATAAAAAAACGGAAAATCACGAAGTTATTATTCTTTAGCTAAGTACGTCACAAAGTCAATCCGCCAAACATCACCTTCATGGACAACGCGAGAAGTTCCTGTTTCCTTTCTGCAATTTTTCTCCAAAAACATATTGTGAGAATAATTACTAATAAAAAGCGCTTTGAGCATTCCTACCCCTTGTTTGTTAGCCTGAAGTTGTTGCCATTGAGATATATGTTTGTTTTAAAGGTCTTAAAGCTATTCCTTTTAAAGAAGTGGTAGTTTGCCAGAAAGGCTTTGTACAGTAATAGGTTATAACTTACGCAGAAGCATTGAATTTAATATTCCAAAGCCAAATCTCTCATCATTCAAAAGGTCGTTTTTGTTCATTGGGCCAAAAACTTTTAATAATTTACCAAGTGACATTAAGGAAGTAAAGAGTAAATGTATTTTTGTACAAAGGTCAGAGATTGGCTATTATCTCATCATGCTACAGAAGTTTTATTATGATTTCATGGTTGTGTATTATATAAAAAATTGTAATGTAATTTGTTTTGCCACTGTTAAATTTCTAACATTCTTAAAAAAAATGTAAGCAGCTTAAATTTATACTTGTATGCTCTCGTTTATTGGTCTATTTTTCATTCCCAATGCTTTTTACATTCCTATTACTCATGATAAATTACATAATAGTAAAGCAAAGATTTAGAAACAAGGTTAAATCTAGTCACCGCTACCCAGGAGCTAAGGTGGATAGCAATCACATACTGGTGATAGCAAACTGTGATATTAAACTTAAGAAGCATAAAACGGTTAATCATAGTAAATGGTGTTTACATAAACTGAAGGATGTTGACACTCTACAGGAATTTCAAGAAACAGCTGGCAAACTAGTGAATGTAAATGATGGATGGAACGGTATCAAATCTGGCTTAATAATAGCTGCTGACAAGGTTCTAAAAGTAAAGAAACTGAAACCTACAAAATCTTTGATGACCCCCAAGAGATCTTGGAGCTCATTGAAGAAAGAAATAAGTTAAGGTCCAAAAATTATAATAAATACAAGGCTGTTAAAAACAAGATAACAACAATGTGTAGGTTACAGAAAGAAATATGGATAAACGAAACAAGCAAAGAAATTGAGTAAGATTTAGTTGAGGAAAAAACTTGACAAAGCCTACAGCAAAGTAAAAACATTACAATATAGACCGAAAACTAAGAGCAACCTGGTGAAAGATAAACATGGGAAACTATTATTTGGGCATGAGGAGGTGTGTGATAGATGGAAAGAATATATTGAAGACTTGTATGATGGTAAGGAAATTGAAAAAAATAGAAGAGAGAATTGAGGAGGAAAATTCTATTGACGCTGACAGCAAAGGGCCACCCATAACAAGAGCTGAGTTTAACAATGCTCTGAATAAATAAAAGCAAAATAAAGCCACCGGTGTGGATAAAATTGCAGCAGAACTACTGCAAAATAGTGGTGATACAAATAAGAATAAACTTTACATGATCGTATCCAATTGCTATGAGGAGGGAAAGGTACCACATGATTTCACAAAAAGCAGAACCATTACACTTCCCAAGAAAGACAAATCAAAGGATTGCACGAATTACCGAACAATAACGCTTCTGTCCCATGCTTCAAAAATTTTATTGGTTATAGTAAAAGAGAGAATAAAAAATAAAATTGATGCGACATTAGATAGTGATCAGTACGGCTTCAGACCAGTAAAAGGCACTCGAGAGGCAATTTTAGCATTGCGACAAATCCTAGAGAGGAGGCTAGAAATTAACAGGAAAACTTATATAGCTTTCGTTGATTTGGAAAAGGCTTTTGACCATGTTGACTGGAGACTACTGTTCCAAGCAATGTGCAAAATAGGGTTAGATTGGGGGGACAAAAGATTGATTTTAAACGTCTACAAAAACCAAAGTACGGAAATAGAAGTCAGTGGCACCAAGAAAGAAGCAAATATAAGAAGAGGTGTTAGACAAGGTTGCCCAATATCGCCTTACTTGTTTAACTTATACATAGAAGAAGCAACGTCTGAAATGAAAACAAAGACAAGAGGAATTAAAATAAATGGCAAACAAATTCATTGCATTCGATTTGCAGACGACATAGCTCTACTAGCCGACTCAGAGAAGGAATTAATTCCAATGCTCAAGATTCTAAATAATATTTTATTGAAACTGAAACTTAAAATAAACACCAAGAAAACAAAAATCATGGTGGTAGAAAGAAAGAGAAGAGAAAAGATAACGAATATACGTATAGACGGAGTGAGACTGGAGGAAGTGACAGAGTTCTGCTACTTGCGGAGCATATTAAGGAGAATCATAACAACTGCTCCTCTGAGGTCAAAAGAAGAATAACGTTAGCCAAGAAAGCCTTTCAATTAAAGAAAAGTCTCCTAGTAAATAACAGCATTAGTATTGAGACTAGGAAGAAATTCCTGAAAAGCTTTGTATGGAGTGTGCTAACATATGGATGCGAGACATGGACACTAAGGAAGAGTGAAATGACCAAACTTGAAGCTGCAGAAATGTGGTTTTGGAGGAGGATTACAAAAACTAGGTGGACCGACAGGAAAACTAATGAGCAAGTACTAAATGAAGTACATACAGAAAGAGAAATATTGGAAACAATTAAAACAAGAAAAGCAAACAGCATCGGACACTTACTCAGGCATTTCAACTTCATACAAAATATTATTGAAGGAAACATTCTAGGCAAAAGACAGAGAGGACGACCGAGAACTTCATACCTAAAAGTATTGGCGATGGAAATGGGATGCACCTCGTACAATGAAATGAAGGCTGAAAAAAAGAGATTGTCGAAGTCGCGGCTGCAACAACAAGGATAACCTTAAGAAGAGAAGAATTGCTCATTTTTTGACAAAAAAGCTATTTTTCAATGATATTATGAATGCATAAATAAGTCCTGGTAGGTTCTACACTGGTGTAAGCCATCCTCCTTAAGCCCCATAGTTGTTTTACTAAACTTGTTTTTTTTTGTTTTGAAGTGGGGCGATAAATATATCTATCTATTTATCTATTCCCTTCATTCGCCCTTGTCTCACTGGCTTCCCACTAGCCAAGCTTTGCCACAGCAGACGGGAGGACTAGGAGAGAAGGGATGAGAGCGTGGCGGGCGGTGGCGAGGCGGGGTGGAGGCGTGGCGTGGTGGAGTAGAGTGGAGCGTCTCTCTCACTGTGTAAGGAAAGCCGCAAAAGAGCGCGGGCGCGCCTCAGCCTTTCCCAATCTATACACTGGAATTGGTTCTCTCCCTGCAAGCTCGTCCTTAATGGCTTTCCGAGTGGAATTCCAAACGAATACGAAACTTCCCTCCGTGGCAATTACTTGGCGCCTGCGCTCCCTCACGACGGCATACGTCCGATAATGCTCGGGAGGATAAACGAATTTCCTCCACTGGCGCTTCTTTTTATCATCCCTCTATATACCTCCTTACACCGCCTTGCACAGTGTACACTCATTGCAGAATTGAGGGCGGCATTCCACACGGAAGGACTGCGCTTATCAGGGGCGCACAAAAAAACTATTGCAAAATAAGTGCAAGTGGGAGTGCAGTGAGCAAAATTCAGTAACATTAAAAGTTTGAACGCGTACGTAGGCAAAAGAGGGACAACCCAAGGTCCATGTTTTACAACTCCGCTCTAGAAATAGCGTCTGATGAGGCTGTTCAATTCAGCATAATAAACCATGAAAAAGTAAAACTTTGAGATGAGTGTAGCCAAAAATTGTCTATTTCGAAATGGTGAAGAATTGAAAATACAATATTTATTTTCCATCTAACTATGTTCATTACTTTGATTCTAACACATCTATTACAAGCCATTATAAGAAACGGTGGAAAATTGAAGGAAAAGCCCCTAGAGGCCAGAAACCCTAGGGATATATACATGCTTAGACCAATACTTGAGGAAAGTACCTAGCCAAACTACCAAGGAATAACAGAACTCACTTTATACAGAGATGAATGAAGGGATTGTAAACCAATCGTAGGACTGAATGACCGACGATTATTGAATTAGGCAGTAAAAATGCTTTTCAGCCGTCTTTGGACCACTTTATTACTGACCTCCATATTCTTTAATGTATTCTTTGCATTTATAACCAGTATGTATGAATACGCAAGTTTTGCATTATATTTCTGAAACTGGGAAGGTCGCTAACAATCTCGCTTGACTCGTGAAAATATACAGAGAACTTATAGCACGTTTAAACCTCTCTACACCATATATCATTAAATATATTCTGGAGAAGTTAGTCCTTGCCGTTTCACACAATACCTGATATCGCACAAGTTTGAGGTTACTCGCTACAGTAGCATTAGATCAATCACGTTAACAATAAAACACGCAATTCCAACTTTGATTTCTGTAATCAGAACCATTTATACCTCATGTACCACCTCTTAGCAATTAGAAATTTTGCATCTATAAAATAAGCAATTATTAAACATGCCTCAATTTCTGTTTCGGTTACCTGCTGTCCTGATTTGGTTTGTAAGAAAATCTGACAGTCAGCTGAGATTTGAGAGAAAGCACCGCTTCCCAGCAAACACAAGGTCATTATGGTGTCAACCTTCAAGCACGGTACCAATCATACTCCTGCATATGTAATACATAATCATGAATTTCGTCCTCGATATTAAGCACCGCCTACCGCAGAAGTTCTTTTGATGATTTCTGTGGCGTGTGAAACGGGGTTAAGAAATATTGGACGTTATTACCTCATTACCAAAGTTTTGCAGATATATTTCTTTTCCTTATGCTATAAGCAATACAATGTAATTTCAAGGATTTAGTCATTTATATTTTGGCCATATTTCATTAAAGATTAACTCTACGCTATCGTCTCATCAGATTTAGCGTACTTCATGGTCTACAGTACATATGCCAGCATCAGTGCTGTGTTTTTTGCTTGAAGATTCTATTATTATGATTTGGACGAGTTTCCATTTTTTTTCGAGTTTTTGCTTTGAGTTTTCAGTTTTTGAGTTAATAATACATTTTGTGGCTTCCATGACCTATTTTAAAATCGATATTTTGCTTATAAAGATTTAATTTTAAGGTGAATATTTTATCTCTTTTACGGGTGGCTACGCCGTTGAAGCGAAAAGATCACAGGCCTGAACAGATTCATAAATAGGGAATTTCCTTCAAGGTATTACTATTAGAAAAAGACCATGATCAATGCCAAATTCGATATTTTTTCAACAATGGATATACAACCAGGGGGAAAAATGTCAGTAGTAGCCTTTAAACGAAGTGGAAAAATTTTGTGACGTTAATTTTCATGAGATAAACTGCGATTGATGCGTTTTTAAATAAGAGTTCCCTCCAAAAACAAGGATCATCCCTTTATGCACCACATTACCATATCCTATATTTATTCTCACCTGAATTTAGCAAAAGTATCTAAACTACAATATTTCAGACCGTTATTTCTTGCTATGAAGTATCGGGAACAGTTTGCCTGTAACAAGTTATATTTATGCGTTGATGAAGTAAAGTACGTCTGCAACCCATCAAAAGCAGGAATTACGCACTAACAAATGTCCATTCTACTTTGGATTTGGATTAACATTACCACTCAAATGTCGCAGTGCTATTGTCAAACGTCAATTTTTCCATTCATTATAATCGAAACTCCAGTTACTTTGCGGTAAGATAAGAAGATTTTAAATAACTTCTAGAGGGCTAAAGGAAAGTTTCTTCTTATTGAATGAACCCGGAGGGATTTTGAAACTTTAAAGGTTTATTCTGCTCATTTCTCCTCTTTTTCACTCATATCCCTATTGATTCATATTTCATTCTCATCCTATGATATTATATACCAAACGAGTTTTCGTTTTCATTTCTATAATAACGTAAGACCGTTAACACAGCAAGTGTGTTGCTAGTCATGAAGTTGAGTACAGGCTAAAGAGGGCATTTGAAGAAATCACATATAAGGTGAAGTGAAACGCTGGATATGGCTAGGAGTTATGTACTAGACTAAGAAAAGAAAATGTTACGAATACACGTTATAAAACAGTTTTATGAGCTAAATTGACGATGGGACTTTCTTCTCTCGTTTCCATTGTACTCACTTCGAGCAGAGATAAATGAAGACGTAATGTAACTGAAAAAATAACGATCATTCTTCAATATACGTACATTTCAGAAACTAGCATTTTAAGTCAAATTTCGATCGCCAAATACTTGCACGGTTGCAAAAGTGGATTTAAGCTATTCAACGTGATTTTAGGCCAAGATTCTGTAGAGAAACCAAATCAAATCAGATCAAAAATATAATTTATTGTTTCAGGAAACCTCTAAATTATCACTATAAAAATTATGAAACAAAAATGATCTCGCAAAGTATTCATCTCGTAGCATTCATCCTTAAATTTCACATAATTATGTTCATCCTAAAAATTGTTTTTTAAAGGTTAAACAAATTCATCGCAATAACTTTTTAGGCCGCTGTACGCAGTACATTTTATTGCACAAATGAATGAATCATAGATTGTACAAGATAATTAGTGGAATTAGAGCAGGTTCTATTTCCTTTTCAGTCATTCAGACAATCATACAATTTATCCTTTTACACGGCACAAGTTTCCTCATGAAAGAGTTCATACATTGGTTTAAAATAATACGTACCGCGTAAAGCGGCCTTTAAACAAAATTGCACGATGCGGTAAAATAATGCGGCAGAGATGCTTCTCAGAATAAATGCAAATAATTTCAAAGATACCCACGATATAAATCAGAGTGGCTACTGATATCCAATTTTCAAATTCCATGACCTTTCCCTGATTTCTCCCTGATGGATTTACCAGTTTCCCTGACCGATCGCCAAAAGGTCACCTATTATTGGAATATTTCTTTCTGCTGAATTAAATTCTCTACGGCAGCTTTAAATTTTCTAAATTTTCTAATTATCGTCTCGTATTTTTAGAATTGCAAGCATTTATTTGATATAAGCTAGTGAGCTCCAGCTACTTCTTGACCTGATTTTCGGAAGTTAAAATAAAACGCGAGGTAAAATTTTCCGAACGACATAGCCTCAGATTCCTTGTGATGAGCGTAATATATTGTGATCATGATTTTTAACAAAACTAGGCAAATATCGCAATGAGGATGTGCAAAAGGGATACATTGTACGTCTGATTCACCACTAAATAACTAATATTCACAAGTAATGAGATTCACAACTGAATACTCCACGATTTGATGGTGCTTATTCTATGCACGTCAGCGACGGACGTTAGTTTTTGTTGGTGAAATAAAGGGCGGGACAGACTGGCCGATAAATGTAACGGTAAAAAAAAATAACGAGGATTCCTATTTCATTTTCTCCCTGACTGTCACGAGAATTCTGTGGCTTTTCCCCGACTTTTCCAGAAATTAAAAATTCCCTGACAATTCCAGGTTTTCCCTGACGATCGCCACCCTTAAAGTCCTAAAATGTGCGGTCACAATACTCATTTCAAATGAACATTGATTCGTTAATTATTTAATTCTGTTTTTCCAATTTTTTAGCGATTCAGCCATTATTATAGGACACGGCTACAACAGGGTCAAAACAGTCAAAATGACTGCTCCGACGTGCCTTCTAGAATTAAAAGTAATCAGATGTTATAAAACCTTATCAATTTTGACGCTGTCACCCTTTCTCTTCTTCATATTGGAATTCTTTCAGCTCTTCACACTATTCCGTATCCATTCAATACTTTTCTCAAGACTCCCTTTTCATTGCAACAACCCTTCTCTCTTTCACATCCATCCCATTGTATATGTGGCGACTACTCCCTCCCGAACGACCATTCGCCGCCGATGCACCGCCAATCCGTCATCTTCGTGTTATTCCATCACTCCCTACTCTCTCTCTGTTATGACCCTCTCTCTTTCTCTCATATAGCAGAGACTCACTCTATCCCTCTCGCGGGGGGCACGAGAGGGAGTGAACGTGTGGCCGTGGGAAAGCGCATTTTCCGTTTGAAAAACCTTTCCGCCGATCCCCACAAAACACATATACCTCTACATATACACAAGGAAGGGCGAGAGGCGAGGAATTATGGGATTTTCTGGGGCGGAGCGGAGCCCGAGGGGGTGGGGGGTGCGAAGGGATGCCTCGGCCGCAGTCCGTATATCACCGCTCTTCCCCAAAACCAGCACATACATACTTTTGCCACAATGGTTCTCGTTCCATCGTGCGGTCTCTTCTCCTCCACGTTCCTCCCCTCTCCTCCCTTGCCTGCTATGCTCATCCTTCGGCTCATTTTCGTTCGTTTCCACGGCCAAGGAATCTTCCCGCTTCCCCAAACAACGCAGACACGCACGTGCTCTTTCTTCAATGGCGAGAATCCTTAAAGAGGGCTCTCAACCGCTTCCTTGGCCTCCATCTTCCCCTTTCGACTCATTCTTTATCCACATATATATATATATATATATATAAATACCTTTCTATTTTGATCGCCTTTTGCACTGTGACTGGTTCCTTGATGCCCCCTTTCCACCACTGATTCAGCTACATGCCAACCTCACATATATTCGCGCTACGGCTATTAACTCCAAGACATCCTCTCATCTACATCTGCGAATTACCGTGCGAGCCACATAAGGAGTTTGTGGCACGGGGTGATTCCACAACAACGGTGCTGCGCTCGTCCCGATTCGAAATGGAACTGTGCCACGCCGTTCCCACAGCCCATAGGCGATAAACAAAAGCAGTCAGGAGAACATTTCAAGGCCATTCTAGAAAAAATGGGAGAGCTAAATTGCTAAAGCATGCCAAACTCTTCAAGGTATCAGGTGAGTTTCTCGCGCTGTGACGTTCATCATTTCAAACTTAAGATTCGTAATGAGTTTTCAGTTTGAGAGATCAAATGAGAAAGGGTGTGATTAAACTGTGGGTTAGCTCGGAGGCTGGAGCTGCGTTTCAAAACCCGCGCCCATTTTTGTCAGTTTCCGCCCCAAGGCACAAGTGCAATTTATGCGCATTGGGCTTACGGAGCTGTCGCCCCACTGACAGAGGTAGATGGAAATGGGGTTAGCTTTGCTGGCCAATGATAGTTGCTGAAGCTAGTCCGACATCTTCTTTTATCCTCATTTTTTCTACAGCGCTTGTGGGGTAACGTATTACGCAAACTCAAGTAACTTATTCCAAAGGACTATTAAAGATCAATTTATTTTGCTTTTTTTCCGTGCCATCTAAATTATGGCTTTGAACTATTAGGTCATGCTTCGATGGCAAATGATATTTTTATACTGCAAAAGAATGTGGTGAGAATTATTTCTGACTCAACCCCTCGAGAGTATTGTAAGCCATTATTCAAAAACCTTGGTATTATCACACTTCCCATTTAGTATCTTTACAAATGCCTATGTAATGTTAAAGAAAATACTGAGTTAATTAAGACAGGTGTCAGTGTCCATCACCACGACACTAGGAGAAAGGAAAATCTGGTGGTCCAACAGTGTAGGTTAACTAAAACAAAAGAACAATTTAATGTTCTAAAGCTGAAATTGTTTAATATTTTGCCTCATGAGGCCAGAAATGTCACCTTGCTAGGATTGAAATCTGCAATTCATTGTTGGCTGGTATCAAAAGCTTTTTATTCTATTGAAGAATATCTATTTTGCAATAACCTTAATATTGTATTTTGATTTTGTTTGTGTTGTCCTTAATCTTGACGACGACTATTGCAAATGTACATTGCATAATGTCTAATACAATTTATTAATATTATTATTATTAATTTTTCAATTTACTATGTTCTTCATCGGTAAGTTACTGGAAATGAGCTTGCACTTACTACTTCCATATGCATTCTTAAAATCGGGAAGGAACCATTGCAATAAACAGCCAACATATGTTTCAAGAGTTAATTCCCTTATATTTTGAACAGATGGTTGATATTCTTACTTCACATCCCCTAATTTGTCCCTCCCCTAACCCATCCCCTAACCCTAACCTAACCCTAACCTAAGGAAAGTAAGGAGAGATCAGGGTTACACGGTTGTTATGTCGGCTGTCAAGCTTGTTTGATAAGGCAATGCTCTTTCCATCTGCCTCGACGACTACAACGGCACAACAACGCAATTCGGAAGTCCTAGCCATGGCAGCGGCACAAATATCAACAGGCTATTCTGTCATTTTGGCAATAGTACGTGTTATCTAACGGGATTATATGGACACCCATAACGGGGTTCAATTGCATTAGTCTATGGTGACATTGTCACTAGTAACTAGAACTTCAATTGGCAACCCTATCGCCATAGGTGTCATCCGTTGAAAGAAAAGAAGGAAGACAAAATGTTGCCATATATTTTGTCCATTGCTATGGACGATGTACCACTTGCTTCAATGGAATTTAGTACGCAGAAGTGAGAATTTGCTTTGTAAACAAGAGCCATCATGCATCTTCTTGTTCCAATTATGCTGGTCTAATAGCTGCCGGCAACTTGACAGCTGATGATAGACATTTCATTCCTCGACGTCCCGAAGTTGAACTAGAATACGGCGACCAAATTTGCTTGTATCATCAAGCAAAGTATCTCATTAAGTATCAGCTGAAACAAAATATATGTTGTAATCTATTCAAAAAGAGTAATCGTATCGTATGAAATGGATTGTCCAAGGTTGAGTTGTCCTTCTCAGACTATTTTAAAAACGGGAGAAATAAATCTAAAGCAGGGGCAGAAAACTTTCATCAAGAGTAAATACCATTATAATGAGTTGGTTAAAACCGCAGCAGTGTCCTGATTCCCAGATAACTTTGTAACAGACATTTAAGACACCACCGATCAAAGAATGAGTTCACTGGTCACCTCTCCCTAGAAAATCCCAAGGTTAACTTAAAAAGATAGACCTGACTACTAGAAACAAAACTTGAAGCACGTCCAAACAAAATCTGAAATTGGAAAAGTACCCGTAAAATATTACTTCATTGAATTAATTGTTATTTTTACAGATATGTAGAAATTTTTCCCCAAAAAAACTTAGCAGGTTTAATGTACATTTTACGCATGGAAAATTATTTTCATAATTTAATTTTAAGCAGAGATATGGCATTTTTAAGAACTACCTCCAGATGAAGTAGATAATTAACTGAATCTTTTTTCTTTTTTCTTTGAATTACTCATTCCATTTGGGATATGAAAGTTTAGATAATCAGTTACAAAGAACTTCTTTCGGTTTCGTTGAAAGGTTTAAGGAAGAAAGATGTCTTATATCTACTACAGTTGGTATCTAAAATTATTTTAGGGAACTCGACCGGTTTTTACACCAGCGTCATTATCAAGAGCTTCTCCTAAAAGAATTTTCTGGGAATCATATTCTTTCCTTTTAGTTAAAATACAGATATTGTTTTTTAAGTAAGGAAGACAGATTACAACTCATTATTTTGGATATCATGAAAATGGTGCAAAGCAATAGGAAAAATCAAATAAAGTATCTTCCTATATTTTCATCATTTTCCAAATGAAAAGACATATGATAATGAATGAATGTTAGACAATACTTTATGTCTCATTCCAAAAAAATTTCAAATCGAGGAGTCATTGGCAAAAACTTCTGATATATCGTGGGGATTATAAATACAGAATATATGTGGCGATAGATCAAAGAAACTAGCGTTTGTTAAATGTATAATAGAAAGGTCGAAAGGATGAAAAAGTCAAAGAGAGTCGCTCTGGTTAGGCCACACCTCGAATACGCCGCGAGCATTTGGGACCCTGGTCAAATAGATTTAACCAAAAAAATTAATTAAATACATCGGAAAGCAGCGCACTTCGTTAAAAACTGATACGACCAAACATATAGTGTTAACAACTGTTAGAGGGATTAAAGTGGGAGCCCCTACACACTCGGAGGCGTTGCTTGATAAATTCAGAACTTATATTTTTCAGAATGCCACAGAGAATTTTATTATGACGCCTGACTACCTCTCTAGGTCTGACAGATGCGATAAAATAAGAGAGATACACTGCCGTACAGATAGGTATAAAAACTTGTTTTTTCCGCGAACAATAAGCGACCACAATAAAAATTGAGCTCCACAAAATACACTCCTAAAAGACATGTCACAATTTCACCTCCCAAAACCTTACATCTTTAAACGACTGGTGACCTAACACCCCCTGCCACATGCCCTTGCGGCGGCTCAGAGGGTATTATATAGATGTAGATGAACATGAAAAACACAAGTCAGAAGTGGAGTTACACATCCGATAAGTAAAAGGGATAAGGAGGTGCCACGCGAATATGATAGGGGTCTTTCACGAGCGAGAGTATGTCGAAGGAAACGCACCCGTCACATAATAGGGAAGGCAAAAAGGGAGAGAGATAGGTTCGCAAACCAACACCCGTGACAAAAAGCAAAAGAAAACAAAATTTCGATTTCCCCGGGTTGCAACCCGCATTGCCAACCGTATGAGAGGCGATTGATTGGTTCCAACGTATGAATGAAATTTCTTCAACTTTTCCAAACTTGAAAAACAAGTTCACTAACTAATAAATTCAGGCTTCACTTTGTGGAACCTCTCCATATCGGAATCAAAATATTATAGTATTGGTCCACTAAATAATTTATTATTTACGACTTGGGTTACGTCAAATAATGACATCTTCAGGTAATAAGCTCAAGATGTCATTATGTGACGAACCCCGGGTCGTAAAGAATAAATCAATTTAGTGGACCAATACTAGAATATTTTGATTTCCAAGTTCAATAACATAACTTCACAAATGTCCCTTAAGTTTGGATGATGCCTACTTGGGTGTATGACTGGGTTTGGCTCACTCTTGCTTTTTCGCATTACCGGCTCTAGGAAGTTGGGGTCATCTGTTTGATAATAAAATCCCCCAATCGATTTCCTCCAGTCCATTAATTTGTAGATAGCCAAGGTGGCAGTGCATAGCCAAGAATGGCGACCTTCATTACGCACATCGAAGGAATAGTTCTGTGAATTAATATGCCTACATTTGTAAAATTATTAGTTCATTGGCTTACATCCAATTTAAAAGCTGCATAAGCAATTTATAGTGGTAGGTACTTTACTTTGTCTACTTGTGATATAAAAAATTGGACATGCCTTCCCAATAAAAAAGGTCGCATGGTACATCTACATCAACGTAATACCCTGCGAGCCACTGCGAGTGTGTGTGGCAGGGGGTGAAGATCACCAAACATGCACTATTGCCACGCAAGTAGGATATTAAAGGGAGGCATGCTAGAGAACAGGGTCACATGCAGCTAGGTGGTTAGTATCTACATAATAAGAAAGGGATTATTGGTTGTTATTACATGCATCATGCACTACAGACTAACTATATTTCACCTACCTATCCCTTCGCTACTCTGCCTATTGTTCTCTCTTATAGTACGAGGGAAAAATAACATTTTAAATCTTTCGGTACGATAATCTGTCCCTCTAATCTTGTTAATGTGATCAAACCTAGCATAATACGCAGGGGTTCTTAATATATATCTAACGTCATCTGTGAACAAATCGGTTTCGAATTTACTTAAAAGGTTTATTCTAAATTTTAATTTGCGTTCTGATAGTAATTCCCATCCTAGTTCTTCTATTAAACTCGTAACACTTATACAATTATCATAACGGCCTTTAACAAACCTAGTGGATCTCCTTTGCACACGCTCTAATTCTTTTATCATACCTTCCTCGTACGGATCCCATATACTAGCGGCATATTCTAAATGAGGCCTGACAAGTGTTTAATAGCTTCTTTCTCGTACTCTCTCATCGCATTTGCCTAGAACCCTTTTTACGAATACTAATCTACGGTTTGCTACACTACCCTGATGTGTTTCCCCCATGACATGTCTTCAGTGATGGTGACGCCTAAGTATTTAATAGATTCTACGTCAGATATTTTCATTTCTTTGATGCAAAAGCTATTCCGGGGAAAGCCATTCTTTTTCCAAAACTTAATTATCGCGCATTTCTTCAAATTTAATTCTAGCTGCCAACTATCACACCATCATCAATCGCTTCTAAATTTTTAGCTAAAGACTGGGTGTCCTCTTCATTTCTAATTTCCTTATACACTACTACATCATCGGCAATAAGACGGAGCTGACTATTTTTTACTACTGTATTCAAGTCATTTATGCAGAGAAGAAATAAAAATTGGGCCATCACGCTTTCCTGTGGAACACCCGATATAACTTTTACTTCGCCTGAGCTGACACCATCTAATACCACCCTTTGAACGCGTTCTTTTCAGAAGTCTCCTATCCAGCCTACTACATTACTGTCTATCCCGTAGGACGCTATCTTCACGAGTAACTTACAGTGGAGAACCTTGTCAAAAGCTTTTCTAAAGTCAAGAAACGCTGCGTCTACCTGTACGTTACCTTCTCCGGAAACTAAAATATCGTGAACAAAAAGACCTAATTGAGTTTCGCAAGACCGTCACTTTCTGAACCCATGCTGGTTTGTTATCAATAAATGCTGTCTGTCAATGTGTCCCATTATTGATGTAACTATTATATGCTCTATAATTTTACAAGATAATGACGTTAATGATATTGGTCTATAATTACATGGCTGTTCCCTATCTCCGCTTTTATAAATTGGGGTTACATTTACTATCTTCCAGTCTTTGGGAACCGCGTGTTCTTCGAGGGATTTGTTAAATACTACTTTAAGATACGGAGCCATTTCGAGAGCTAATTCTTTATACACACGAGCTGAAATTTCATCAGGACCTGAGGACTTGTTGGGGCTAATGTTACTTAGTAAGGATACGATTTCGCTACAAGATATATCGATCGGGGGCATTGTTTGTTGAAATCGGTCTGGTATGGTTTCGCGGAAACTATGCTAAGATTGATTAAAAACGCTCTGAAAAAAAATTCGACAAATTCCTAGTATGCTAGGAATCCTCGGCTTAGGCATCCTCGGACTTGTACGAGGTCAAGTATCGGGTGATTCAGGCTTTAACTTGACAAACTCTTTGCTTTTTAGCATAATTATTCTCACTAAAGTCAACTTTCATCATCATTCAAAGCCTGATATACCTAACTATTGTAATCCGGACAAAATTATGAACTATTTGCTAAATGGAACGTACATAGGTTTTACATAATCAATCACCAAGTTTTCTTTTGAGCGTAACGAAGTCCTATATTAGATGAAATTTTTTATGAGCATTGAGTAGAGAGCTGAGTTCAAGGAATAAAATGTTACGAGTTAAATTTTGTTCTCAAAGTTAATAATCAAGAATTAGGCAAAATTATTCAGGCTTCTGATAATAAATTCACATTTGTATACCGCTCTCACTCTCCGCTACATTTTTGAATTCATTTTTCGACCGAAATCCCACCGAGCTCCATAAAGAGCTTTCCTAAACCTTCAAGAGGCTTCTAACCCCAAACTCAATAATCAATCTTCATTATATCACCAAACGTATTCATCCCATTTTAAATTCAACGCTCTTCAGCCACAAGCAGAAACTTAATAATCACAAAGGATATTCGACAAAGGTTACGATATGATAAAATACTAAAAAATGGAATATCTGAATTTATGGCGCTGATGCTGAATCAATTAGCGTAGACTAAATTTACAGAGAAATAGCGAAAGGGAATCGAATTTACCGAAGAAAATCCACGTAAAAATGCAAGCAAATGACCTTCCCTCGACGACCTATATCTGTGTGCTGGATTTTCTGGGCACATGGGAATTCTAAAAAGCACGATATGAGTCCATATCTACTTGAGATGTATCCAAAAAGAATGCAGCACTTTTCCGAAAACCGATTAAACGGGATTCACGTTTATTTTTCAGATTATCACGTACTAGTATTTAATATTGAAAAAAAGTTCGTTTTCATTAGAAAGTTTTCATCCACCAATACAAACTCAAGTAGGAATCTTCCTGTCGCACTCGTATGGATCTATTGTGAACGCATTGCACTTTCTAAAATCTTCCACGAGGCCAATTTTAGAGTAGGCCCAGTTAAGGTCAATGACAGAGGATTACTTGGCCCTCTTAACATACTCTAAGGCGACTCCTTTTGTGGTAGGTAGGCGAGATCAATCAAAATTCGCCTCCTTGTCTAGTTTTTTGGAATCCATCAACAGCAAAAAGCCTTCACCACACTTTTTTCTACGATTGAGACTAGTCTGATACAGTTCGACTGAGATTCTGTTATTACTCCATTTTGCAGAAAATCCACTCGTCAAATTATTAAAACTTTCGCAGTCCATGTAAAATGGAAACAGAGGGAGTATAACAATTGTACTGCAGCACATGTGACCAAGTGTAGGTCGGTGAAACTGGTCGGACAATAAAGACAAGAATCAAGAAACACAGCGCGGCAATTCGACTGGGCTACGGCGATAAATCAGCGGTTGCAGAACGTGCCGCCCTAGGCCACACCATTGACGTCTTTAACCCAGAAATTATCGCTAGAGTTAAATATTTCAAGACGAGAATCTTCCGGGAGGAATTGGAAATTAACAAGCATAGCAAGAATTTCAATAGAGACCAGGGACAAAGAATAAGTGAATCATGGCTAACAGTAATTTCCGGAAAGAAGAGCGACGTCCAGAAGACTCTCCGCCAACACCCATCCCCTCCCTCCCTCGCTCTTGCACCACTCTTGACGATATAAATTGATGCACAATAAAAGCAATTAAATCATTCAGTCCTGATGAGATCTCCGGCAAAGGAGAAGAAACGTTAGCTTTCTTAAATCTTGACGTGGGCTATCCCAAAACCATCACTGCTAGACGAAAATCCACTCATTTACATCTACAACTACGTCATATCCTGCAAGCCACCCAAAGGGTGTGTGGCAGGGGTTTACAGGCTTAGGAGGTTACATATTATACGATATGAGGTACGGATCTCACTGGATTGTTATCACTTAGTAGAAAGGAACATTCAAAGTTGTTCGCCCTTGCCAAGCCCTTCGTTAGCACGTTAACGAAATTCTCAGGCGTAACTTTGAGGAAAAGTTTAGCATCGAACATTATGAAATAATACACTATGTCATATTTCACGTCCATTTTCATTATTAAGACAATATTACGGGAATATTAATTCTCTTTGTTTAAATAAAGTCTCTCTGGTGTTCAGACCAGTACTATTTCTCAAGTAAAATGGCTGATATTTGTTGGCAAACATCTTGGGAAAGAAGCGCGGTAAGCGGGTGATATTTTAGTATCTTTGCAAAGGCGAGATATTTTTATTTACCAAGAGGCTAAATTCAATTAATTCATGGCAAAATGATATCTCACTTATGCTTCCTTAAGTTAGTACGAGCGAGATAGTTCCCTACATCTACATCTACGCAATACCCTGCGAGCCACCACGACGGTGTGTGGCAGGCGGTGAAGAGACCTATAGCCAATTGTAATAATCTTAATCATAATAGAGACCATATTCGATATATACACTTTAATTTCAACAGCCGTGAGACACGATTTAAATATTGCATAATTAATGGTGCAATAAAATAGTTTTACGTGACAAAAATTGTAAGTAATTAATGGAAAATATCTAAATAAGTCTTTAACTTAACTCATTTTTTTCACGCGGTGCGTTTGAAACTCCATTTAAATGGAAGGTTTATTGTGATTCCGAAGAATTTACTGTGGGGACAATATGATTACTTTTCAGAAATAGTTGAGAAAACACACAAACGCCTCGCTGTTGTTCTTTGACGAGATCTAAGAGTAGGAAATGCCTCATTTTTAATATATGGTCTCACTGGAGAGCAAACACGTACCATTCCCCATGTAAAATGGCTGGTATTTTCTGGCAAATATCTCAAAAAGTAATGTGGTAAGGGGTTGAATTTTTTATGTCAATGTAAGGGTGATGTATTTTTCTTTAAAATGAGACCAAATTCATTAATTTCTAGGAAAAATAATATTTCGCTCAAACTACCTTAACAGCTCTCTTGGCTTAAACCATTTCCCTGATTCGGCAAAGCTTACCGTTCACATTTGGTCAAAAAGCGCACTCATGTCGACGCCTCGCGCGGGCCACTTGTTTCCCTAGTTCAACCCCGCGTCGCACGTGATATCACTCCTCACTCGACAATCCCGGAAGCGAAAGGACCTTCCCCTCTGCATTTCCAACACTAAATCCCTCTTGTCTCACTCAACAATTCAGGGTCAAAATGGCCAGTTGTCTGGTCATCGCCACATAGCCCTACCGCTTAAGATCCCGTTGCCGTGGCAATGAGAAGAGGTAGAAGTGGAGTGGGGTGGGAGGGGTTGAATGGGATGGGCAGAAGGAATGAAAGACACGGAGGCAATGAGAGACGGAATGAGAAGGTGTATTATAGGCAGGGGAACCCAAACTGCTGGGCGGAGAAGACTGGAGTCACACACCAGTGGTTTAAAACCACCAGCCGTTATGAAATAACTTCAGACGAGAGGAAATGGAATGCCAGGCAGGCGTGAGTCATCTCAGTTCTCAAAGCGTTTGTATTGACAGAGACCAGAAAGGTTTCTTGCCCTTCTACACACCCTTATCGCCACGTTTTTCCAGATTTCGAAAGTTTCGCAGGTCGTTTCCTAGTCACGTAATTTCATAACTAATCTTCCAACGAATGTGGATGATAAATTTCTTGAATATTTCCCTTGACAGCAAAATTCATTGACATGCCCTAAAGGCATTGGCCCAGAGTTTTGTGAGACGCCCTAAGATTTCCGGATATAGATACACGTATCTTCGAATTGGAACAAAAATTAATTTATCAGGCAGTGTCCTGTCCCACAGATGTGGTGGAGTGATCGTTAGCGTCACAACTGAGAATACTACTCACCAAATCGTAGGTAAATACTCTTCGGGAAGACTCGTTTCCCTCAATTTGCATTGCCCTGGTGACCACTTCTTGGATTGGCCTCCTCCACACTTCAATGGCTTGTGGCACAGTCGATGTCACCTTCAGAAATTCTCTGACTCCCGTGAGCTCTCAGCTGGTCCAAAAAGCCGATAGTCTTCACCTCTCTCAATCCCTCTTCATTCACCGCAGGTCTTCCTCCGTCAACTCGTAGATCGCCAACGTTCTGTCTCAGGTAGCCATCGTCGATTACTATGAATTCGGAGTAGCAAACACGCCCTGATGCCTGATGAACCATGGAAATTGGGAGGCGAAATGATACTTCCTATACTAGTGGAAATAAACTTTGTTTTGAGGCGTCACAAGCAGACTAACCACTTTCTCGCTTCCCCCGTCTCCAAAGAGTAGTGAGAAGGCTTACGATGAGTCAGCTGACCGGCAAATGCCCTGCAATGCTACGCCCAGCAGGGTGCTACCCAACTCTCACGATTCTGTTTATCTCCTTCCTTCCTCAGCAGCGTGCCCTCCACGTACGCGAGCAAGGAAAAGACTCGATAAATAAACGTGCACTTCAAACGGTAGGTTCAAGCGTTTGACCATTGGGGCATTTTATAATGGTAAAAAAATCTCTTATAAGGTGAGAATAGCCAAACAAAATAAAAATTACATTGTGTGTGTAACTCCCCATCAAGCATTTTTACGGATTTTGACTTTATACTTACACAGATCTACATCTACATCTACATCTACGTCATACCCTGCAAGCCACCCAAAGGGTGTGTGGCAGGGGGTGCTTTCGCACCAGGCATGCATTAATGATATGGTAGATACATATCAGTTCCTTACAGATGTATTTTGTCACACGCAAAATGTGTAAGTTTCGTAACATATGAATGTTGGACAATTATTCTATAGCATGGAAAAATATAGAATTCAATAGAGAATAAACAATATCTAAGCCACCCGTTCGGACATATTTCTATCAATCAATTTTTTTGACTCGAAGTAAGTAGAAAACCTGATGGCAGAAATTTTCTATGATACAATTAAAAAAAAAATGTTAATTCAAGTGTTAAATGTACAATTCCGAGTCACCTGTTATCCCATAAAGGATACTCAAAACCTACAAAATATACCGTCTAACTGCTTATTTGATAACTGTTCACCCAACTAAATTATACATCTCGATCTAAAAAGCGTGCTATTTTGAAATTGCTTCAATTGTGCTAAAAGCTTCAGAGCGATTCAAATTGCATGTGTGGTACGATGGTTTCGACGCAGCTTCGGTGTTCTGCCGTATAATTCATGCATGCCTGGTGTGGAAGCACCCCCTGCCACACACCCTTTGGGTGGCTTGCAGTGTATGACGTAGATGACGTAGATGAAATTAAATTGTAATGGGCCATTACTTTTCGTCTAAGTCTACATCTACGTAATACCCTGCTAGCCACCACGAGGGTGTGTGGCAGGGAGTTGAAGATCACCAAATATGCATTATTGACATGCAAGTAGGAAATTTAAGGGAGACATGCTAGATACGTCTACGTAAATAATAAGGTGACATGCAGCTAGATGGTTAGTATCTACATATTAAGAAAGGGATTATTGATTGTTATTACATGCATCATGCACTACAGACTACTCTAACTATATTTCACCTATCTATCCCGTTGCTACGCTGCCTATTGTTCTGTCTTATGGTACGCGGGAAAAATGACATTTTAAATCTATCGGTACGATAATCTGTCCCTCTAATCTTGTTAATGTGATCAAACCTAGCATAATACGCAGGGGTTCTCAGTATATCTCTAACGTCATCTGAGAACAGATCGGTTTCGAATTGACTTAAAAGGTTTAACCTAAATTTTAATTTGCGATCTGATAGTAATTCCCATCCTAGTTCTCCTATTAAACTCGTAACACTTATCCAATTATCATAACGGCCGTTAACAAATCTAGCGGATCTCCTTTGCACACGCTCTAATTATTTTATTATACCTTCCTCGAACGGATCCCATATACAATTTTCCATGTACAGTGGAACGTGGTTAATTCAAACTTCTAAAATTCAAAATCTTCTTTAATTCGAATTTATTTTCTGGTCCCTGGACATTTTTATATAAACAATGGAAAGTAATCGTGGTTAAATCACAATATATCTTGGATAACTAGAGCTTTTTCTAACATGATACAGGTACCATCTAACAACGTTGAGTAAGGAAATCATCCCCAGCGACGTAAAACAAACAACTTGCTTGCTTCAAACTAACGACAAAAAATAAAACACTGTGCACACTTTAACCGATGTTATTAGGGTGGCTAGTAGGATCCCGAGCATTTCCTTTCTCCAAATTGTTTGTTTATCAAAACACTGACTTCCCGGAATCAGGTTGTGCAGCGTTGAGATGCGGCCAGTGTCCGATGCCCGTACGCCACAGCGCGACTTTAAGGGCCCCTGTACACTCCCCCTTCCTCTCTCAAACCCTCCCAGCTCCACCCCGAGTCGTTTTGATTTAGTGCCTCATTAGTCATAGTCAGTCGAGGCTCTAGTTCAAGAGTCGACCTGTCAGTCTAGGCGCGTGTGTGCGCAGTAATTCATTTTACACGATCCTGATTTTGTGTATAATTGTTGTTCATTCGTTCATAGAGTGTGTCTTGTTTAACAATGTCGTCGTTTAAACCACAGACTTACAAAACTTTAACATTGGTGGAAAAAATCGTATTTGCATTCATATGAAACTCCGAATCAACAATACTGTCGGTCGTCAAAGAGCGGCTCACCAAAAAAAAGTGATTTTGGGCGATTTTTCGAATGTTTTCTCAAACGATTTACGAATTATCAAATAACAACAAAATCCACCGAAAAGAAAAAGAGTATTTATTTTATATAACTTTCTAATTATTCGACTCATCTTTCTACGTCCAGTATTTTAAATTCAATTATACAAAAGAAAAAAACACTAAGCGAATAAAATAAACTCGACAAATACGTCTATTTGCTCATGTGAAGGTCATAGCGGACAGACAGACTGAATGAAAGACAGGGAAAGAAATTTTGCATTTCATATTAATATTTATAATGATAATGAGTTCGATATGCATTCCACATATCTAGTAGTTGGTCATCTTTATATCCCTCCGTAAATAGTGACATGAACGTTGTCAACTCTGAGAAAATTTTTTACTTAGCTTCATCGCCCTTCACTTTTGTGTGGTGATAGGATAGGAAAAGAAAAAATACATTAAGAATTAAAAATATGTCTTACTATTCTCGGTCCTCAACCATTACTTAAAGTCCCAATTTGTAAAAACAGAATAATATATTATTATCTTCAAGAAAATTTAAAAAAATCACTTATTCTTGACCAAATTGAAGTTATATTCGATTATTCATTTTGGAAACTTCTCATTTGCAATGAATATTGATAATACATGTAATGCATTCGTAACTACGTCATTTTAGATTAGGATTTGCAAAAAGGCGCGATAAACAACTGTTGGAAAAAGAATGGCTTTCCCCGGCATAGTTATTGCATCAAAGAAAAGAAAATATTTAACGCAGAATCTATTAAATTCTTAGGCGTCACCACTACTGAAGACATGTCATGGGGGAAACACATCAGGGAAATAACTAGTGTAGCAAACCGTAGATTAGGATTTGTAAAAAGGGTTCTAGGCAAATGCGATGAGTGAGTACGAGAAAGAAGCTATTTTACACTTGTCAGGCCTCATTTAGAATATGCCGCTAGTATATGGGATCCGTACGAGGAAGGTATGATAAAAGAATTAGAGCGCGTGCAAAGGAGATCCGCTAGATTTGTTAAAGGCCGTTATGATAATTGTATAAGTGGTACGAGTTTAATAGAAGAACTAGGGTGGGAATTACTATCAGAACGCAAATTAAAATTTAGGTTAAACCTTTTAAGTCAATTCGAAACCGATCTGTTCTCAGATGACGTTAGAGATATACTGAGAACCCCTGCGTATTATGCTAGGTTTGATCACATTAACAAGATTAGAGGGACAGATTATCGTACCGACAGATTTAAAATGTCATTTTTCCCGCGTACCATAAGAGAGAACAATAGGCAGCGTAGCAACGGGATAGATAGGTGAAATATAGTTAGAGTAGTCTGTAGTGCATGATGCATGAAATAATAACCAATAATCCCTTTCTTATTATGTAGATACTAACCACCTAGCTGCATGTGCCCCTGTTCTCTAGCATGCCTCCCTTAAATATCCTACTTGCACGGCAATAGTGCATGTTTGGTGATCTTCACCCCCTGTCACACACCCTCGCGGTGGCTCGCAGGGTATTACGCAGATGTAGATGAAGATGTAGATTGTAAACGAAGTAATGCACAACTTTTGGTTAAGTGATAAATAAATGTTCTGCACATGGTTACCTCTGCAACATTAAAATCTCCATTATAGTATTAAGAATCAACATTTTTTATAAAGGTAGACAAGTCGCTATGTAGACTGAATTTTATTGATATGCAACGTATAATCAATAACAGTTATTATTACTACTAAATTTCTTTTCATTTGTGTTTTCTCTTTGATATCCTACAAGATATCATTGATATCGTATTAAACCTTCATTCGATTAAAATATATCTATTCTACCGCATACCTCCTACATTATAAGTAAAATTTCATATGCATATCTCGCAATTATATCGAATAGAATAAAAATTATCACTGCCTCTATAATCAAAAAGTAATTTTTTTGAGCAGCTGCATATTGAAAATATATATATATAAACTAAGATTATCTCAGAAATGACGCTGACTTTCAATAAAACATGCCTAGGACCACAAGGATTACTTTAATCGAATGCGAAGTAATGTAAATTTCATTTCAATTCTAGAGCTCCGCACAATTGTTTTATAATTTTTTTTCCTTACCTTTCTAATACCTTTCAGGGTCGTTGGATTAGATAGGATTGCATATTTGGGGAGGCGACCGATGGCTAAGGTCATTTGCGCCAGAGGGGATAGGTAAGGGAGGAAGGGTGGATGGATACCCGACGTCGGCATTGGCCTGCTCTGAACGAAAGGCGCCAAGTAGACAGTTTAACGTCTCATCCGACAGACGGAGTACTGTACTTGAAGTGCCCTCCCCAAGACACTCAAGTAGGGAACGGATTCCTCTGAAAAACATCCTCCTCTGCAGGGATTTGAACCCTGGTCGCCCATGTCGTAGGCTTTCACGTTCGTTCTGCAACCAAAATCTCCGCTCCCTCTCAGATTCATTCGATGCGTTTTCAGATTCGTTGTTGGGCGCAAGTCGTCGTCATACCCCTTCCACGATTCCGTTTTCCTCTCTGGAGTCCAACCTCTCCCCCTGAATGAGACCCCACATATCCCTTCCCAGGTTGGGGTCTTCCCCAGATACCTTTTGCCTCCACGAGACTGTCCCCGCCGCGCCGGACGGCCGCTCAACACACTTCGCTCCCCCTCCCTCCCCCCCCTTGGGAGACACCCACCACTTCCTTTACATATATATATCCCCACTCTTCACGGGTGTGGATACCCACCCACTCCACCTTTCTCCACCAACACATGCCCTCCAGCCATTTCTTCAGCCACCCCGACCGACAATGGACACGGCTGAAAGGAGATCCTGGAACGGTGGTCGTGGGACGCTGAGCTACAGATGCCGGGGGGAATGGGTAACAGGGGGAGATTTTATGGGATTCCAACCTGTCCCCCCTCCCCTACCCACTCCACATACACTCCCACGGCTTTTCTCTCCCACTTTTTTGTCGCTGAAGGTCTTCCACTCCCCGAATACGCCTCGAATTAGTTGCGTCCACTGCCCCTCGTTTTGCTGTGCCGGAGGAGTCCACGAAGAAGGTCCACGGTCAACTCCTAATGTCAACATCCGAGTACCTTGGTGCGCACCACATCTCTTTTCGATGAATTGCTTCAAGTTCGAGTACATTTAAAAACACTTCCTACACGCCACGATTTAGCACTCTCGAATACATTTTACCAGTAAATTAAATTATCTTCTCTCAGGCAAAATAATTTGCTCCAAAATTTATGCTGGAATTTTGAGTAAGAAAATATACATGGACACCCACCGATTTAATAACAATCGTTATTTATCAAATACCAAGGTAATCTACATATACATCCAGATACTACACTACAAGCCGACGCATGGGTGTGTGGCAGGGGTTGTTAGGTCACCAGCCGTGCAAAGGTTCAGTTTTTGTGGAGATGAAATGGTGACATGAATTATAGGAGTGTATTTAGTGAGCTTAATTGTTATTGTGGTCGCTTATTGTGCGCGGAAAGAAAGAGTTTTTGTACCTATCTGTTCGGCAGTGTATCTTCCTTATGTTATCGCATCTGTCAGACCTAGAGATGTAGTGAGGAGTCATGATAATATTCTCTGTGTCGCTCTGAAACACACCAGTTCTGAATATCTCAAGCAGCCTAAGCCTAGCGTGCAGCCTCCGAGTCTCTAGGTTCTCCCACCTTAATCCCTCTAAAAGTTGTGTAACACTATATGTACGCTCGTAGCAGTTTTTAACGAATCCGAAACAGCTTTTTAATACTAAAATTATTTTCCTCTTTCTATAATCTTTACGGCCGATTTTTTGACATCTGAATAGACCCATGGTCCGAAAAGAACAGATGAACCCAGAAAGATGACCTCGCGGAAGTGGAGAGAAAATAAATAACATAATGAGTTCCAGTCGTTTCTTAAAGGTGAAAGGTGAAAAGGCATGAGTAGCTGCAATCGTAGTTGCTGCTGGAAATGCAGTGTAAACAAAATTAAATTTACGATGAGCTCAAAGTTTTACTTAAGAGGTACCATTTGTGAGTGTGTCGATTTTGCATACATGGTTGATCGAAATAACAACAGTTTTGAGACATTGACCATGTGTGATTCATCTCGACCGACTGAAGTTTTATACAAGGGCCACTTAGGTAGTGCGAGCGAGATAGTTTCCTAGTCATAATAGAGACCATATTCGAATGATACCTTCGTTTTAATTTCACCAGCAATAACACATCAATAAAATACTGCATTATTAATGATCTAATTATATAGTTTTATATGACAGAAATTGTAAGTAATTAAATGAAAATATCTAAATAAGTCTAACATGACTTATTTTTTTCGGGCGTTGCGTTTGAAACTACTTCAAAACGGAAGGTTTTTTGTGGTATTCAAGAACCCACTGCGTGGACAATATGATTAATTTTCAAAAAAGGTTGAGAAAGCATACAAACCACACTCTGTTAGTTTATTTTATGACATCGAAGCGTTATAAATAACTCATTTTGTCAATAATGTCTCTCTGGAGTGCATACACGTACCATTTTCCATGTAAAAGGGCTGGTATTTTTTGGCAAATATCTCCGAAAGTAACATGGTCAGGGGTAGAATTTTTTATGTCTTTGCATAGGTGAGGTATTTTTCTTTAAAATGAGTGTAAATTCTTTGATTTATAAGTAAAATGATTATTCGCTCGAACTACCTTAAGGTCATCAGTGAGTACCTATTGCAGATGGCCTTCGCTCAATTTCCAACCTAGGATCTTTTCCCTCAAATAGATGAAATACTAAAATAAAAATCAGCTTTAAATAAAGGTATTTAGCATATTTTATCATTTTTTGGACCCGTTATCCATGTTCTTGGGAGAGTATAATAGTGATGGTTGAAGTATTACCCCCTTAAATACACAAATGCTCTCATATTGAAGTTGGATGTGGTAGCCCATGTTGGGACCAATGACGCCGTGGATGTGGGATCAGAGGAGATTTTAGACTCTGTGAGAGATCTATGCTCCGAGTTCCGCCGTATTCGCGGAGGGTCTAGTCGCAATATGAGGCTTACCATATGGAGCTTGGTACCTAGGACGGATCGGGGTTCGATGGTTTGGAGCCGAGTGGAAGGCATAAACCAAAGACTCCGTGAAGTCTGTGGGAGCGAGGGAGCGGAGTTCTTAGATCTCAGGCCGGTGATGAATTCGTGTCGGGTGCCACTAAACCGCTCGGGTGTCCATTATACGTACGAGACATCGCAGAAGGTAGCGTGCAGGATATTTGAGCATACCCAGCGAGTTTAGCATAGATGGTAGGCAAGAGAGTAGGTCAGTTAGTGGGGGCGAAATCAGTGCTTTTCCGGAAAGTCAGATAAAAAAGAGTACACAAAGCTTAGTGCCTAGGAAAATCTTAATAGATAACAATAAATTAGAAATATTTAGGGAAGAGAGTAGGTCAAATAGTGGGCCATTAAAAAACATGCCACTCACCAGGATAGCAAAGAATAACAAGTTGACCAGACAACACAGTATTGGTTTATCGGGACGGAAGAAAGCACAGAAAAAGGAAAAACGTACAAATCAAAACAACACCCATGAAATTCCAAACTGTAACTTTCCCAATAATTTAGAAAACACGAACCCCACAAATACAATAGGCAGACATATTAAAATAGAGGAATTTTTGGTAGTAGTAGTTAATTGTCGTAGTTTAAGAAGCAAGATACCTGAATTTCATCACCTTATAGAGAGTACTAATTCTGACATAATTATAGGAACCGAAAGTTGGTTAACAAGCGATATTGCTGATAGTGAAGTTTTTCCAGTAAATTTTAGGGTATACAGGAGAGATAGAGAGAGTCGACTGGGAGGGGGAGTATTTATCGCAGTTAAGAACACAATAGTCAGCAAAATAGAAGTGATTCCCCATAATATAATAGAAAGTGTATGGTGTTCCATTCAATGTGCTAATTCGAAAGTAATATATGTTTGTGCCTACTATAGACCACCCCATTCCGATGTACACTCAGTATTAGAACTCGAGAAACAGATCAGGTCCATTAATTCCCATAGTAACGAACGACAGATAATTGTAGGTGGAGATTTCAATACACCATCGATAGATTGGAAAACATGCAGTCATAAGTCTGGAGGTAGGGACAAAGAAATCTGCGAGTCATTGCTTAACCTGTTCGCATCACACGCACTACATCAAATAGTAAATTTGCCTAATAGAGGGGAAAATGTTCTCGATTTACTTGCCACAAACATCCCTGAAAAAGTAATTAAAGTTGAAAATGTCGATGGAATAAGTGACCACAAGGTAGTATACGTAAAATTTTCCCTCAAAAAATTTTAAATTAAAAAGAAAGATTTACCTTTTTAGTAAAGCAGATTTTAACGCATTTAGGCTTGACTTAAAGACATCATTTGAAAAATTCGAGAACATTAGCAAAAATAGCAATACAAACAATACATGGAAAGAGTTCCTCCAAATTACACGGTCACTTGTCAACAGATATATACCTCATAAGTATAAGAGCGAGAATAGGGAACCAAGGTGGTACAACGCGGAGGTTAGAAAATGTTTAAAACGCCGAGTTAGCCATGCGAAACTAAGAAAAATGAAGAAAAATGTAGCTAATAGCGACCTAAAAAATACCATCGAGCATTATAAAATTTGTAAATCAGCCGCAAAAACAGCCCTTAGAAAAGCTTTTAGCGAATTCAAGAGAAAAGTACTTGGAGAACAACTAGAGGGAAATCCGAAAGCATTTTGGTCATATGTTAGGGAAGTACAGGGAACTAAAAAAGTCAACGGTTAATTCCTTGAAAAACGATAGAGGCGAAATAGTAACTTCCAGTTTAGATAAGGCAAATTGTTTGAATTACTTTTTTCAGAGTGTTTTTAATCAACCTATGCATAGTTTCCGCGAAACCATACCAGACCGATTTCAACAACCAATGCCCCCAATCGATATATCTTGTAGCGGAATCGTATCCTTACTAAGTAACATTAGCCCCAACAAGTCCTCAGGTCCTGATGAAATTCCAGCTCGTGTTTATAAAGAATAAGCTCTCGAAATGGCTCCGTATCTTAAAGTAATATTTAACAAATCCATCGAAGAACACGCGGTTCCCAAAGACTGGAAGATAGCAAACGTGACCCCAATTTATAAAAGCGGAGATAGGGAACAGCCATATAATTATAGACCAATATCATTAACGTCACTATCATGTAAAATTATAGAGCATATAATAGTTACATCAATAATGGGACACCTCGACAGCCAGGATTTATTAATAACAAACCAGCATGGGTTCAGAAAAGGACGGTCTTGCGAAACTCAATTAGGTCTTTTTGTTCACGATATTTTAGTTTCCGGAGAAGGTAACGTACAGGTAGATGCAGCGTTTCTTGACTTTAGAAAAGCTTTTGACAAGGTTCCCCACTGTATGTTACTCGCGAAGTTAGCATCATACGGGATAGACAGTAATATAGTAGGCTGGATGGGAGACTTCTTAGATGAACGCGTTCAAAGGGTGGTATTAGATGGTGTCAGCTCCGGCGAAGTAAAAGTTACATCAGGTGTTCCCCAAGCGTGATAGGCCCAATTTTATTTCTTCTGTACGTAAATGACTTGAATGCAGAAGTAAAAAATAGCAAGATACGTCTATTTTCCAATGATGCAGTAGTGTATAAGGAAATTAGAAATGAAGAGGACATCCAGTCTTTAGCTAAGGATTTAGATGCGATTGATGATTGGTGTGATAGTTGGCAGCCAGAATTAAATTTGAAGAAATGCGCGATAATGAACTTTTGGAAAAAGAATGGCTTTCCCCGGAATAATTATTGCATCAAAGAAAAGAAAATATGTAACGTAGAATCTATTAAATACTTAGGAGTCACCATCACTGAAGACATGTCATGGGGGAAACACATCAGGGTAGTGTAGCAAACCGTAGATTAGGATTCGTAAAAAGGGTTCTAGGCAAATGCGATGAGAGAGTACGAGAAAGAAGCTATTTCATATTTGTCAGGCCTCATTTAGAATATGCCGCTAGTATATGGGATCCGTACGAGGAAGGTATGATAAAAGAATTAGAGCGCGTGCAAAGGAGATCTGCTAGGTTTGTTAAATGTCGTTATGATAATTGTATTAGTGTTACGAGTTTAATAGAAGAACTAGGATGGGAATTACTTTTAGAACGCAGGTTAAAATTTAGGTTAAACCTTTTAAGTAAATTCGAAACCGATTTGTTCACAGATGACGTTAGATATATATTAAGAACCCCTGCGTATTATGCTAGGTTTGACCATATTAACAAAATTAGAGAGATAGATTGTCGTACCGATAGATTTAAAATGTCATTTTTCCCGCGTACCATAAGAGAGAACAATAGGCAACGTAGCAAAAGGGATAGGTAGGTGAAACATAGTTAGAATAGTCTGTAGTGCATGATGCATGTAATAACTACCAATAATCCCTTCCTTATTATGTAGATTTTAACCTGTACTATACCGTAGTAACTAATATTCTATTGTAATAACTACTGCAATTACTTGCAATAACTAATAATCTACTGTAGTAACTAATAAACTATGACCCTATTTTCTAGCATGTCTACATTATATATCCTACTTACATGGCAATAGTGCATGTTTGGTGATCTTCACCCCCTGCCACACACCCTCGTGGTGGCTCGCAGGGTATTACGTAGATGTAGATATTATTCCTTTTGTATATTAATGATATCAAAACCGTCGTTACCAGTAAAATTCGTCTTTTACGGACGACGCAGTGTTGTATAGGGATATTAACACAGAGTCTGATAGAATTGCGTTGAAGAAAGACGTAGAAGCTAGAAGCGGATGGTGCGATACTTGGCAATTAGAATTAAATTTTAATAAGAGCGTTGTTATGGATTTTTGGAGGAAGAGTAGCTTAACCAACGAGAGGTACACAATTATTCAAGCCGAACTAATAAATGTAGAGTCACTTTAGTACTTAGGAGTGACCCTACTGAGGACTTGTCGTGGGGGAAGCATATACGAAAAAGTTGTGGACAGGAAAGTCGTAAATTAGGATTTATTAAAAGAAGACTAGGAAATTGTGACGAGAAGGTAAAGGAGCGATGTTATTTTTCTCCTGTTAGATCCCACTTGGAGTACGCCGCTAATATATGGGACCCTTATGAAGTAGAAGTAGTTTCAGAGTTAGATCGAATACAGCGGAGGGCAGCTAGATTTGTTAAAAATTGTTGTGATAAACATAGTAGTGTTACATAATTATTCAGGGAATTATGGTGGGAACCTCTATTCAATCGAAGGAAAAAATATAGGTTAAATCTTTTACGAAAGTTTGATGCAGACTATTTTTGCCCGACGTTGAAAATATTTTGCTAGAGCCAAACAATTATGGTAGGAATGATCACAGGAATAAGATTAAGGAAATAGACTGCAGAACCAATAGATTAAAAATTTCCTTTTTTTCCACGCACAATAATGGACCATAATAGTTTGATAGATCAGTTCTAGGATACTATGTTAAATAGGATTTTTTCAGTAGTGCTAAATATCTTAACATGAATCGTAGATACTAACCTCGCATGCAATCTCCGGCATGATATACTCCGGCATGTCTTGACCTTGTAGTGCTATTTATCTGTCACCTTAATAATACTAACCAGTAGTTATATCTTGAGTAGTGTACTGCATTATAGCATGTTCCTCTACGTATCACTCTCCTAGTAACTGGTCTGACTGCGTGCTGTTGCGCTGACTGCTTGTGGCCATCGCCTGGCACCTGGGGGGAACGTGCGCGGTTCTGAATTGAACTGGGATGAGTGCTGCATGCCTGGTGTGGAATCACCCCATGCCTCACACCCTAGTGGTGGTATGCACGGTATTTCGTAGATGTAGATGTAGATACTATAGTCTCTCCTGCTTCCCTTTCTTGTAGTAGATCAAGTCCTTTCAAATCCAATACGTCCGGTAAATGAGATTATAATTTGCACTTCCGAATCTCCACTTCGTGGATTTCATATGTGCAAAGCGAATAAGGCTTGATGCAGCTCTGTCTTCAAACCTGCGTACTCCAACAAGTCAATTTATCACAGGAATACAGATTTAGACGTCACTGAACTTCATGAATTGGCCTTAATATCAGTGCATAACTTCAATTATGATTTTCCTTTCCTAAAAAATAGGCATTTAAAGCCAGTCACAAGTGGATAAGCCTCACCTTGCATTAAAATATGTTCAAGTGAAAATGCTGATTTTTTAGGCAGAAAATTATCTATAAAAATTTTTTGTAAAACATTTCGGATCGTGAAACATGACAATTAGAGGGAATTTGACAGGCCTCAGAGTAGGTTACCTGGTTAGCCAAATATGTTCATAAACTTCTTTTTTAATGGTAATTAGTATGAAAGCTTCCCTCGCACGTCTGCTATACTTTCACAATGCCTACGCCGCTCACTCATTCATAACCGATGACTGGAAGGATTCTAACCATTTATCAGTGAAAGAAAGACGGGCGGAAATTATTAGGTCCTGTTTTGCGAGGCGGAATTAAACGGCACTGAATTATCATGGCACGGTAAGCGATCAAGTTCAAAAGTTATGATGAAAAGAGGAGCATATGGAATTTATCACTTTTATGCAAAGTACTCGAACATCAATAAAATCTTTAGATACATTTAAATATCTTGGAATAACCTTATTTTCCGCTACATCACGGGGAACACAAATACAAAACATATGTGGCGCTGCATTAAAGAAACTAGGTTTTGTTAAGCGTATAATAGGAAGGTTCTCGGATGAAAAAGTAGACTAATGCCCCAAATATGGTTGAGAAAAGATTAGGAGTATTTAAACTTGATATTCTGTTCCATGAAAATTCGTCAAATTTTTGCGTAAACCAAATGGGAAAAGGCTAAAAATATAAGATCATCCAAATAGCAGCAAAACCCTATAATTTATATTATGATTCTTCATCAAAAACCGGTAAAGGGTAATTTGGCATTCAAATGCACTTAGAAAAGATGCGTCTTACTTTTCCGCAATTATTTCATTATAATTGTACAACACCTTTCGCAGCTTGCTGCATCTTCAGGTACAATTGCATATTTAATAAACATACAGTTTTACCTGAAGATGCAACAAGCAACGAAACGTGTTGCACTAGTGTGCTGGTTCCAATGGAGTTTAGGTGTTCTGCCGTATTATTCATGCATGACTGGTGTGGAAGCACCCCCTGCCACACACCCTTTTGGCGGCTTGCAAGGTGTGACGAAGATGTAGATGTTTAAACTAGCTAACCCATGCAAATATTTCACAGAATATGCAGCTATTTCCTGTTTCTTCCTTTTTTCTTCCTGTTCTTCTACCTGACGAATATTACGCACAGTATGCAGCTCCTTCCTGATTCCTACTTCTTTCTTCCTGTTCTTCTACCTGTCGTATATTTCGCACAGTATGCAGACGCTTCCGGATTTTCCCTCTTTTCTTCCTGTTCTTCTACCTGACGAACATTTCGCACAGTATGTAGCATCTTCCTGTATCCTTCTTCTTTCTTCCTGTTCTTCTACCTGTCGAATATTTCCCACAGTATGCAGCTTTTTCCTGTATTTTCCTTCTTTCTTCCTGTTCATCGAACTGTGGAATATTTCGCACAGTATGCAGCTTCTTCCTGTTTCTTCCATCTTTCTTCCTGTTCTTATACCTGTCGAATATTTCGCACATTATGCAGCTTCTTTCTGTTTCTTCCATCTTTCTTACTGTTGTATTACCTGTCGAATATTTCGCACAGTATGCAGCATCTTCCTGTTTCTTTCTTCTTTCTTCCTGTTCTTCTATCTGTCGAATATTTCGCACAGTATGCAGTATCTCCCTGTTTCTTCCATCTTTCTTCCTGTTGTATTACCTGTCGAATATTTCGTACATTTTGCAGCCTCTTCTTGTTCCTTCCTTCTTTCTTCCTGTTCTTCTACCTGACGAATATTTCGCAAGTAGGCAGCTGCTTCCTGTTTCATCCTTCTCTCTTCCTGATCTTCTACCTGTCGAATATTTCGCACAGCATGCAGCTTCGTCCTTTTTCTTCCTTCTGTCCTTCTGTTCATCGACCTGTCAAATATTTCGCAATGTATGCAGCTTCTTCCTGTTTCTTTCTTCTTTCTTCCTGTTCTTCTATCTGTCGAATATTTCGCACAGTATGCAGTATCTCCCTGTTTCTTCCATCTTTCTTCCTGTTGTATTACCTGTCGAATATTTCGCACATTTTGCAGCCTCTTCTTGTTCCTTCCTTCTTTCTTCCTGTTCTTCTACCTGACGAATATTTCGCAAGTAGGCAGCTGCTTCCTGTTTCATCCTTCTCTCTTCCTGATCTTCTACCTGTCGAATATTTCGCACAGCATGCAGCTTCGTCCTTTTTCTTCCTTCTGTCCTTCTGTTCATCGACCTGTCAAATATTTCGCAATGTATGCAGCTTCTTCCTGTTTCTTCCTTCTTTCTTCCTGTTCTTCTACCTGTCGAATATTTCCCACAGTATGCAGCTTTTTCCTATATTTTCCTTCTTTCTTCCTGTTCATCGAACTGTGGAATATTTCGCACAGTATGCACCATCCTCCTGTTTCTTTCTCTTTTTTTCCTGATCTTCTACCTGTCCAATATTGCGCACAGTCCGCAACTCCTTGTTTTTTCCTTAATTCTTCCGGTTCTTCTACCTGTGGAATATTTCGCACAGTATGCAGCTTCTTCCTGTTTCTTCCATCTTTCTTCCTGTTCTTATACCTGACGAATATTTCGCACAGTATGCAGCTTCTTTCTGTTTCTTCCTTCTTTCTTCCTGTTCTTCTACCTGTCGATTATTTCGCACACTATTCAGCTTCTTTCTGTTTCTTCCTTCTTTCTTTCTGTTCTTCTACCTGTCGAATATTTCGCACAGTATGCAGCTTCTACCTGTTTCTTCCATCTTTCTTCCTGTTCTTATACCTGACGAATATTTCGCACAGTATGCAGCTTCTTTCTGTTTCTTCCTTCTTTCTTCCTGTTCTTCTACCTGTCGATTATTTCGCACACTATTCAGCTTCTTTCTGTTTCTTCCTTCTTTCTTTCTGTTCTTCTACCTGTCGAATATTTCGCACAGTATGCAGCTTCTACCTGTTTCTTCCATCTTTCTTCCTGTTCTTATACCTGACGAATATTTCGCACAGTATGCAGCTTCTTTCTGTTTCTTCCTTCTTTCTTCCCGTTCTTCTACCTGAGGAATATTTCGGACAGTATGCAGCTTCTTCCTGTTTCTTCCATCTTTCTTCCTGTTCTTATACCTGTCGAATATTTCGCATAGTATGCAGCTTCTTTGTGTTTTATCCTTCTTTCCTCTTGTTCTTCAGCTAGTCGAATATTTCGCACTGTATGCAGCTTCTTCCTATTTCTTCCTTCTTTCTTCCTTTTCTTCTACCTGTTTCTTCCCATGGACAATTATATAATATTTATGTTTGTGTTACAGATGCACGACGTAAACTTAAATGGTAAACGGTCATACTGATTGCATGTAGAATTTAAACAATCTAACTAAATAATGCGTTAATAGATGGCGCCTTCTACAGTCTTTGAAGCACGTATCATTTTTTAACAAAAACTTTAAATTCATCCATTTGTCTATTTTTGTCAATAGCGGGGAACTTAACTATGGGAGCTATGGCATTCCAAAAAAATCACCTTTGAGATATTATATATACCTACGATAACTGCAGAAAAGTACAATGTATCGATTCCAATATGGAATCGAATACGATGCACTTCCACAAAATGACGCCTGAAGTCTTAAATTTCATTTTTGCTTGGTCTGTTTGGTGTTATTTTAAATGTTTAACATGGATTGGATTTCTGGATTCTAATGAAAAAGCTTGGAAAATGAAGACTTCGTGTCATCTGAAAAATTTTAATGATTGGGAATTTTTGATTCCCAAAAAATTGTTCAGGAATGGAAAATTAGGCGTAAAATCGAGCTGAAATATTCGGCAAGGTAAACTTCGGGAGAGGACGGTTTACGAGGAGTTAACCCTTTTGTGTTCCGTTCGCCGAGGGTCGACACACACAGATCCATTCCGGTCGGCAAGGGAAACGGATGCAAAAACCGTGGCACCACAGGTATAAGCAGATTGAGTCATCAACTGATGAGCCGGTCAACCGAAAAAAAATCAAATCTCTCCACTCGCGAGCACACACACACACACACACGAGAACACACACGAAAAGGGAGCAAAAAAGCCATGAAGGTGTACAAAAAAGGAAACAATAATAATAAAAAAAGAAATTAAATCCAAGCAACAGAAAAAGGGCAACTTTTTCTCTCTTCCCCCGCCCCACCGCCCCCGCCCCCGCTCTCCTTTCCCATGCCGTTACTTTTTTATTTAATGGGTTTGGTGCGCGAGGAAAAGACGGGAGTTTGGGGGGGTGGGGATGGGAGGCGGGAGGGAGGGATGGTGGAGGGGGGAGAGGGCAGCGCGTGGTGGGGTGGTGTGGGTGCGAAAGGGGAGGGAGGGAGTCCGTCAGGAGGGGTTGGAGGGGTGAGGGGAAAGGAAAATGGCGGAGGGTCCAAACGAATGAAGAGGAGAGATGAGAACACCACACTCCAGGATGCATAACCAAATCACGCGCTTCAAGAGACTGCTTCGGAATCGCAATTGCGTTAAGGAGGGAAGGAAAAAGGACTGCGGACGGGCATGAAGGAGGAGGAGAAGAGAAGAGAAGAACAGAAAGAAGACGAGAGAGAGAATGAGAATGGAATATAAGTATAAAAAAGACAGGATAGGTCGAGAGTAAGAGAGAGATTCGAGATCGGGTTTCAAAAAAGACGTGGCAAGGAGCGTACAAAGCAGCAAGCAAGAAGAGAAAGAGAGGAAATGAAGAGTTAGGAAAGAAACGCACGGAAAACTGAGAGAAGGAAGGTGGGGAAAAAAAGAAGACTGTCGGGAATCCATCAGTGGCCATGAGTTAGACGATGGGAGTTAATGGGAGCTAATTCCGACGCAACGGCGCGGCGGGCCGAAAACGGCGAATGGGAAGCGAAGAGGAAGGGAGGGCTTTGAAAGCTTTGAAGAGTCGAGCATTCTGCTCTCCCGATGAAAGAATACACAGCGCCACTACCAAACATCCTATTGCTCACTAACTAAGAGTCGTAAGTGTGTAAGTAATCATCTCTTCAATATTTTTACTACTTGGTTAAAGCTATTATATCTGGTAATCTTTGGGTTTCTGCAAGTATTCTTTTTTATTATTCTTGCAACAGTTTCCCCGTGCTCTGCTGCTGGATTCATTGGGATTTTTAAACAACAATGGTCTTCTTTTTTATAAATAAACAAATTTAATATGGTGTTTCACTAGCACAAATGATGGCACTGTTGCCGTGTCCCGGCATCGTTGTAGAAAGGTTAAAGAAGATTAAAGTTTGCTCTAACGTTTTCGGAGATTTTCAAGCTTCCTCATTTTTCACGTGTATTTAAATAATAAAAAATAAAACAATACAAAAATATGCAAAATAATAATACAAAAATATACAAACAAATACTCGCAGAAACCCAATGGTAACCAGATACTACGAAAATCTACAAAATAAGTTATCTAAGATTATTCATCGCTTCGACCAAAGTATAAAAATCCCTCCAATTATGGAGGTAATAAGACAAAAAAACCTGTATTGTTTTGAACTCCATTATATCAATCAGAGTTTTAACGTAACAATTTGTCTTCATCTTTTTGCATGGCAGTAGAATCGTTTTTGAAAACTATAAACATTGCAAAATTGTTAAAAGCTTCGGTTAGGAATGATCCGTTTCAAATTCATCAATTTTCAACCATAAATGCAGTTCATAAGACATCCAACTATTAAAAAATCAGAAAAAATATTTATTTTCAATCGAAGAGCCCTTCTTTCCTATTTCAACTACAGACATAAGAGCAAAAACTAAGGAGGAAATACATAGTACCTACTTGTATAGTAAGGTAGAATGCAAGATCTAAAAAATACGCGTCAATTAGTAGTTCATGCGAGAGAAGGTTAAATATGTCCCAAAATAAATGAAAATTAATTAAATGGGCCAAAATAATACATATTGCATATTTAACCCAAGCACGTTAATAGCTAAAGAACTTATTGAGCATTTGATGTAAAACCTTCATTTGAGTGAAGAAGTAGGCTCCCGAAAAATATATCGCTACTTCGCGCTTTGGAGCTTCTCTCATGGAATATCTGGTAAGCTATCTGAATTCCGATCGTAAATAATACTGTTCCATCTTATTTTACTGTTCATAATTGACGGGTAACGCGAGGTGCAGGTTTATAGTTAACTACTCTATTCGATATGAAGCAAATATTAAACGAAAAACATTTTCATGAGATAATATTTTACATAGATATAACCATTTTATTTGCATATTAAAGAATGATAAATTTGTACGTAATGTTTACCACGGTTGATAAACACTTAAACACCCGTCACGTAATTCTCTTTCACGGTTGGCCAACTCAAATTCCATTCATTGCGTTTGCCGCAGATAACTGACTCAAGTCTGATTATTTTCCTCCGTCATAGCCGATCCTTTCCAACCACTTTCGTTTCTCTTTCACTCATGCATTGCTTCATTCATGCTCTCTTATGTTTAACACTCGTAATATTCCACCTCTTCAGAGTCTCATCTACCACGTTCACCTATTTTCTATTGCTGTCTACCTTTCCCTCTAGTGTCGTTCACTCTACCATCATGTATTCTGTTCCGTTATTCGATTATCTTCCATTCTCTTGACAAGATCAAACCAACGAAGCACACCTATTCCAAGTTTAAGTTCATTGCTGAAGATTCTAACCCTCATTCTTTTGGATGTCTCAGTCCGTAAAAAGTGATGAGCGACGGGAAAAAAATAGTTTGAAGGAAGTTTAATTTGGATAAATTCCTGCATAAGTTATTTCTATATTCTTAATTTTCATAGCCGCACATCACTCGCTTTGCACTGCGGCGTTGCAAATTCTGAAAATTGGTCGCTACGGAAGGACGATGAGGGGCGAAAAGATACCTTTGAGACGAGAGAGTGGAGGTTGAATAAATGGAGAGCCAGCTGAATATGGAAAGGTACATGGAAGAGCCTCGGGAGTAAAGTCAACCGATGAAAAACATTCTGCAACACTGGTAGCACATCTCAAAAGATAAGATAGGACACGCTGAGAAGTATCGAGATGTTAATGGGAAAGATGAGCGGATGAATACTTACTTAGCGCGTGAAGGAAAGTAAGCATACTTAAGTTTCGTACTCCATAAATGGAAAAATAATATTCAAAATTCAAATTCAGTCATTCATTTATTCCAGACAGAGTCATTTTGTAAAACTTTCTTCTTTATGTAAATTTTTTTTTCTAGTATTAACCCTTGTTGTAAGATCGTATATATTGCGAAGCATGTTTCATCGATAGTTCTAATTGCGAAAGCACACAATACTGTCCCTCAATGCAATCTTGCTACATACTACGGAATACCAATACATCACATCACAAGGCGCCTAAAGGCAGCTATATCATAGTGGATACAATGCTCTGAAATATATTAGAGACTGAAAACATTCTAATTTTTGTAAATTCTTTGTAACTGTCATCATTGTTACTATCACTTTCTATCACTTTCAAGTGTTTTCTTCACGGTCACTTCTTTATTACGGCAGCAAATTTACTTAATATTCGCGCTTCTCCTTAAAACCATTGGATTTTTTTATTTCATAGCAAATATTACTATACCTCTTACAGGAGCTGTGCGGATGCTTCGAAATCGATTCGAATCGACTCGAATCAGGCTTAATTCGATTCGAATCGCCTGCGAATCGGGATGCTTCGAAACCGAACGATTCGAAATATTCGAATCTGATAGATTTGTCTTCGAATCGTTGCATTCATTCAAACATGGCATGGTTGCATTCATTCCAAAAATGGTGCGCCGTCCGTTTAGACGATGTTTTCTTTACGCGAAACGAAAATTTAAAGGGCCTCATGTTATTCTGTGCTTTCATTTATGCCACTATAGATATATAAGCTAATGTAAGGCCCAGAAATATTGTGAAAATCTTTATTACTTCAACTGCGCATAAGCTCATAAGATCGATGACGGAACAGAATGACCGGTGTGGAATCACCCCGTGCCACACACCCTAGTGGTGGCTTGCACGGTATTTCGTATATGTAGATGTAAGCTTTTGCATTTTATTTAGATTCGAATTCGATTCGCAAGCGAATTTTTAGGGCGATTCGATTCGCTACCAAAATAAAAAAAAAGTTCGTTTCCATTAGATTCGAAATATTTTCTGGGAGATTCGATTCGGTTGGATTCGAAATGAAAATACCTGATTTGCAAAGCAGTATCTCTTACGTAAATTAAAAACCAATATATTTTCTGATGACGCTAATTATATCTTTAGAGCTACAACATACCACGATAGATCAGATTATAAGAATAAATTAAGGAGAAAAGATTTGTTGAATAGACAGTTTGAAAAGTCGTTTGTCTCGCGATCGATGACAGAACAGAATGACTGCCCATGAGACTTTGACGAAGGTTAGTCGACAGGTTGTGCAGCCGATTGGTTGATTTGCTCTGACTCTTAATCGTAATGTAGCACTAACATAACGTTTTGCATGATCCCAGCATGAGTCTTGTACCTCTTGTCGTTTACGTAGTTGCAATATACATTAATTAAAGTAGTATCTGTAGCTACACATATAAACTAGTGCATTTTGGTTAAAGTTACGGGTATATTGTGACGAATTCTGATAAAAACTCACCGCCTGCTGCACACCCTTGAATTGGCTGGCAGGGTTATGTGTAAAAGTCGGTTTCTTACGAAAATCTTTATAATATTTCCTTAAATTTCATTTATTCTGCTTTCAAACCGCCCATCACCACTCAAACCTCTTGAAGAAGATTCCTGCTCCGTCCACACTCATCGTCATCCTTCCGGCATGTCCAGCATCCCATCCTGACACCCTAAAATCCCCCACACCCCGTCATCTCACCAATCCGCCCTCTTTTCAACCCCTCTCCAGCGCCCCCACCCCCGAAACTCCGCGTCTCCCCCCCCCGTAAGGAGCCTCATGAATCATGTAGGGGCCACAGGAAGGGAAGATGGAAGAGTGTTGGGGAAACACTTGCCTTTCCACCGAATTCCTTTGAACCTCGCCTCCTCCACCACCACCCCACCGCCATCTCACGGGAAGGGCGGGGTTTGAAGGGGAGGGGGCGGCGGTCCGGGGGGGAGGGGGCAGGAGTTTGAGGGTTGCGTCGAGTGAAGGGAGCGATGGGGGTGGGGGCAGGAAGAGAAATCGAGTTTGGGGGTGGAAACGCCTCTCAGAGGGGGTTGTGGGAGGGCTGTAGGCGGGAGGCGGGACGCCGGAAAAGGTTTTGGGGAGTGGTTCCGTGCGATGCTGCGATATATCGGCCGATACATGCTTGATATTGCAGTTCAATACAGAGCCCTTTGGCGTATGCTAGAGCTACATCGCATAGCAGCATGAGACATCATTCGGGAATGCAATGCACCGACCGCAAAATTTACTCATCCGTGAGATGCCGAAGAATGATATCCAAACAACGTAGTATGCAATGCACAGCTTTGCCGAAATCTTTAGTAACACGCGATCTGGTATTCGAACAGGTGGGGAATACTATGAAATATTCGTTGACAGCTAATCAATATAATATATCAGTGTAGCAGCGGACGGATATTTAGTTTAAAAAAGGTGGGGTGCATGAATGATTTTTCAGGGTCATTATCGTGATTAAATGATACAGAAAATTTAATGCTGAATGCTTTAAGACCCAAAACAAGTCAACTCATGTCAATTAAACTAAATGTGGAGAATTCTGAAAGCTACCAGTTTTTGGACACTGCAGGAAGGCTATCGAATACCGAAAGACATTCAAATGCAAATTCTTTAACAACGTCGTCGCGATTTGATGTATAGCATCTCTGAATAGTCGCGCGACAAATGCGATAGAATAGGACTGTGATAAGAGATATCAGACTGATATCAGAAATGTGATTAGCCATTGTGCGCTGAACGAGGGAAAATTTTCTATCCACCCGGATGAGCTAACTATTGTTATCGAGCCACAATAGCGCTTACCGTTATACAAATAAACTCGATAAACAAACAACGAAAAAAACCACACAAAAAAATTTTACAGTGCCTGACAGAATTTTGTTTTACTTTACTGTTTTGTATAAGTAAATTTGTTGAAATACTATGTAAAATGGCGAGTTTCCATAAGTCGTTGGAGTGCCTGAGAATTCCTAACAGCTCTGAATATACAATTGTATAATAGCAAAAAGCTGGCGATGAAGTGATAACATCTCTTAGTTTTCAAGGCCTCTATTCTTCCAAAGGTACGACAGTATGTTAGTAAAAAGGAAAAAGAGAGAGAATAAAGCAAATAATGATATCAGTCTACAGACTATTTTCTTGTAATGAGAATACTTTCGTGAAATGTCACAATAAATTTGCATTGTTGACGATCATATTCCCTTTTAATTTTCCGAAGGAAATACCTGTAAGGAAATGCCGTCCGGTAAAAATATCTGTTAAAGCAGGTTTGTTTTTTTAATTTAACCTAAAGAATAAAAAGGACTCTTGATGCAGCAGTTTCAGTAATATCGCGATCAGCAATGAGCGAGCATCGACATCACTAGAAAAAGTTGGTTGGCGGATGCAACCCTCTCGACTCCACTCAGCCAACCGTTACATACCTAGATAACGATTCATCATGCCATCCTTCGTCATTTGTTTTCTCTTCTTGGTCTTCTTAAGTAATTTTTCCCATTCATTACCCCTCTCATTGTCATTTTGCACAAGCTATTGGGTCGGAAAATTTGCCGGATAAGTTTTTTCATAGTCTTCAAGTTTTCCATACATTTCTCCACTCTCCAAGTCTTCGAAATAAAACCTCGTCGGTGACCCTCTCTCCCTCTGTCTCAGTGCATACATTCAAGAGAACTCTGAAACAGTATTTATGTCCTAAATATTAGTATATCAAATGTAACATTTACTTATTTCTATGTTTTATTTTGGTAAATTATGTAATGCTAGTGGCTGTATATGGAAACATTGTAAGTGTTATGTCTCTAATCTTTTTATGTCATATTTCCTGAGACAATACCTATCCCTATTATTATGTTTCCTGTATGTCATTATGTAGATATTATTTTACTTTAATTTGTTTTTGTAAATCTTAATGTATCAGCAGCTAAAAATTTAAATAAATGTAAATGCCATGTATTTGTGCCCCATGGGACTATATAGTCCCAGAGTAAATAAAATGCATCTTATCTTATGCCTCACTCTCTCTCTCTCTCAATTGTATCTCCATCACTTACCGATAACTTCACTTCGTAATATAACCACGCGATACTGAACGCCGAATATCGCCCGCCTCCACATCGGGAGGATTGGCATTAGGGTGGAGGAGGCGAAAGAGGAAGAAGAAGAAGACGCATTATAAAAAAGGCTAAGAAAGGGAAGTGGGAGAGGGAAGTGGGAGAGGGAGCGGCGGAAGAAGAGGTGAGTCAGGAGGGAATGCGGTGGCGAGAATAAATTCATTACGGCTTTGCCGTCTGGCCGACCCTCCCCTTCCCTTCCTCCCCCCTCCCCCCCCCCCACCCCCGCGCGCTTAATTAACCACTGTGGTGGAGTGTAGAATGGGGGGGGGGAACGATGAGTTAAACCCCCCTCCCCCTCACCCCCCGGCGATCCTTCGGCGGAGCGGTGTGAGATGAAAAGAGGAGAAAGGAGTGAATCCATTCCTTCGGGGGAGATACGGCGAGCGGCGGCGTTAAATATGCATGGGTGGTGGGCAGGAGGTGCGAGGGTTATACGGCAGGTTGCGGTAGCCTGACAGGGTTTGAGAAGGAAATGCTAAAAAAATGAATAGAGACGCATGGAGGCGAGGATATTTAAGGCGAATAGAGTGTGTGAGAAGTGGTGGTTCAAAGCCACGAACGAGACAGATAGGCTGCAAGACTGCCTGGCAAGGAAGATTTGAAAATAGGTGAACACAGTAGAGGAATGAGGGAACTTCGCGAATGGATTGGTTGAATTTGAAGGTGTAATGACGAATCACATGATATTTTTAATGCATTTGACCTTGGTTTCGTAATAAAGTAACAATAACACAATAGAGCACGCAGTGGAAATGTCAGTATCATATATTTGCCATTCATTACATAAAAAAGACATGGTTTTAGGCTTAAGTTTTTGGAAAATATGTGTTTGCAAAAGCTAAGAAATATAAATCATTTAAGGTAGTCCGAATGAGATAGTTCCCTAATCATAATAGAGACCATATTCGAATTATAGGTTTTAATTTCACCAGATGTGAAACACACAAATTATACATTGTATTATTAATGGTGCAATCATATAGTTTTATGCTACAGAAATTGTAAGTAATCAAATAAAAATGTCTAAATCAGTCTTTAATTTGACTCCTTTTTTCACGCGGTGAGTTTGAAACTCCATCAAAACGGAAGGTTTGTTGTGGTCCCGAAGAATTTACTGCGGTGACAATATGATTAATTTTCAAAAATTGTTGAGATAACTCACAAACTACACACTGTTGATTTGTTGACGAAATCTAAGTGTAGGAATTGCCTCATTTTTAATATAACGTCTCTCTGGGGTGCATACACGTACCAATTCTCATATAAAAGGGCTGGTATTTTCTGGAAAATATCTTGGAACGTAATGTGGTAATAGGTTAAATTATTGATGCCAATGGAGGGGATACATATATTTGTCTTTAAAATGAGAATAAATTTATTGATTTCTAGATAAAATGATATTTCGCTCAAGCTTCCTTAACTAAACACACTTTTCTCGATTTTACTGACCCAGGTTTCAACGGTTAGCCAAAATTTTAATATTCAGGTATAAACCTTGTAAATAAATTTTTCCCTTGCATAGGATGGTTGCATTTTGAAGGCTTTGAAATAAAAACGTGGATACTAGCAGAAGCAAATTAATCCTTTTCTCATGGAAATTTCATTCAGAAAATGAGATTTTATAAATATTCTCACCATGTCCACTAAATTTTCAGGAGGAGATTTATGGGAGCAGATCGAAAGATTCATCTTTACAATCGAAATATTCCTAGTTGACCTGCATCAATGAGGAAATGTAATGTGATTGCAAGCTGTGCACTCTATCAAACATCCGGTATCGAAATGTTGTAATCCGAGAGGTGTCCTTGGTCCCTTGTCTGCTCAGCAAGACTGACACAGCGCACGCCCCAAAACGTCTCTTAGAATTTAGAAACTACAGGGTTAGAACTCACTCGTTTGTGGAAGAGACAGAGTTTCATAGCAGAGATTTACGCTGTATGAATTACTGGCAAAATGACCAGCAGCAAAGCATGCAGAGTGGCGTTCATCTTGACGCAATGAGAATAAATGCTAGGCTCGAGGAAAGATCGCAAGACGAAATTATCAAAACGCGGTAATCGGCTCAAGTGACACATATAACTAAAGTCACAAAACATAACTTACGATTCGATATTGTTAATTGCAAATTTAGATACGTAAAAGATGGATAAAAGGATCATCTTTGTGGACTTTTTAGACGAGGCTCTAAGACTATCGACGTCCATCTTGACGCAATAAGAATAAAAACAAGGATCGTCCAGGGCATGCCTGACTTCATTCAAAGCTACAAATGAGATTGCATAGTACAGATGAGTTGGCAACACAGGTCATCTTGCACCAAGAACCATTTAACTTACTAATTGTACCCTGTAAACTAAAATGTAGTTTGCTAAATATAATGCAATGCTTCCTGATTTTATTATTATCTCTAACTTGGAAAATGATTAGAGTGGACTGGAGAGTTATTAACAGTGGCATGCATAAAACATGAGTCCGCATGTTGCTTATAACCTCAGAAATATCATCATAAAATCTGTACTTCGAGATTATCTGAGCCAATTAGAATAGGTATAACAGTCTACATCTACATCTACGTCATACCCTGCAAGCCACCCAAAGGGTGTGTGGCAGAGGGTGCTTCCACACCAGGCATGCATGAATTATACGGTAGAACACCGAAATTACTTTGAAACCCGCGTACCACACATGCAAAGCGCCAATTAAAAATCTAATAACCAAGAAACATTAAATCGTCAATCGTTCCAACATGCAAGGGATACAAAGACTACTACTACATATTCAAAATATCTTGCATAAACAAGAACATCAATATTTACATCATACATAAATAAGAACGTAGGGACTATAAAGAAAAAGATCTACAGTCTAGCTAATGTCACTATTTGCACTATTCATGACGACGATCACAGCTGTCATGGTCCCGAATGGTACGCGGAAAAAATGACATTTTATACCTATCGGTTCTATAATCTAGCTCTCTAATTTTATTGGCGCGAGCTAATCTGCCGTAGTACGAGGGGGTTAACAGTATGTTTTTTACGTCGTCAGAGAAATGATTTTCCTGAAATTTAGTTAGGAGGTTAGGCTTTTCATTTAATCTACGCTGTGATAGTGATTCTCATCCTAATTCTTCTAACAGTCCAGACACACTAGCCAACTTATCGTAGCATCGATTCACAAACCTAGCTCCTCTTCGCTGCACGCGATCTAACTCTGATATCAACCCCAACCAGTCAAGACAAGACTCACGATTATCGGATTAGCTCTCGGTATCTTTTTACCTGCTGCCTTTACCCAGCGAGTTTAGCATAGACGGTAGGCAAGAGAGTAGGTCAGTTAGTAGAAACGAATTCAGAGCATCTCCAGAAAGTAAGATTATAAAGAGTACACCAAGTTTAGGGCCTAGGAAAAGCTTCATAGATGGAAATAAATTAGAAATATTTAGGAAATAGAGTAGGTCAAATAGTGGGCCATTCAATAACTTACCATTCACCAGGATAGCAAAGAATAACGAGTTGACCAGACAACACAGTATAGGTTTAGCGGGACGGAAGAAAGCACAGAAAAAGGAAAAACATATAAATCAAAACAACACCCATGAAATTCCAAACTGTAACTTTCCCAATAATTTAGAAAACACGAACCCCACAAATACAATAGGCAGACATATTAAAATAGAGGAATTTTCGGTAGTAGTAGTTAATTGTCGTAGTTTAAGAAGCAAGATACCTGAATTCCATCACCTTATAGAGAATACTAATTTCGACATAATTATAGGAAACGGAAAGTTGGTTAAGAGCGATATTGCTGATAATAAATTTTTTCCAGTAAATTTTAGGATATACAGGAGAGATCGAGAGGGTCGACCGGGAGGGGGAGTATTTATAGCAGTTAAGAACACAATAGTCAGCAAAAGAGAAGTGATTCCCGATAATATATTAGAAAGTGTATGGTGTTCCATTCAATGTGATAATTCAAAAGTAATATACGTTTGTGCCTACTATAGACCTCCCCATTCCGATGTACACTCAGTATAAGAACTCGAGAAACAGATCAGGTCCGATAATTCCCACAGTAACGAACGACAGATAATTGTAGGTGGAGATTTCAATACACCATCGATAGATTGGAAAACGTAGTCATAAGTCTGGGGGTAGGGACAAAGAAACCTGCGAGTCATTGCTTAACCTGTTCGCATCATACGCACTACATCAAATAGTACATTTGCCTAATAAAGGGGAGAATGTTCTCCATTTACTTGCCACAAACATCCCTGAAAAAGTTATTAAAGTTGAAAATGTCGATGGAATAAGCGACCACAAGGTAGTGCACGTAAAATTTTCCCTCAATATTGAAAAAAAATTTAAAATAAAAGAAAGATTTACCTTTTTAGAAAAGCAGATTTTAACGGATTTAGGCGTGACTTAAAGAATTTTTTTGAAACATTCGTGAACATTAGCAAAAATATGGATACAGATAATATATGGAAAGAGTTCCTCCAATTTACGCGGTCACTTGTCAACAGAAATATACCTCATAAGTATAAGAGTGAGAATAGGAAACCAAGGTGGTACAACGCGGAGGTTAGAAAATGTTTAAAACGCCGAGTTAGCCACGCAAAACTAAGAAAAATGAAGAAAAATGTAGCTAATAGCGACCTAAAAAATACTATCAAACATTATAAAATTTTTAAAGCAGCCGCAAAAACAGCACTTAGAAAAGCGTTTAGTGAATTCAAGAGAAAAGTACTTGGAAAAAAACTAGAGGGAATTCCGAAAGCATTTTGGTCATATGTTAGAGAAGTACAGGGAACTAAAAAAGTCCACGGTTAATTCCTTGAAAAAGGATAGAGCCGAAATAGCAACTTCAAGTATAGATAAGGCTAATTTGTTGAATTTTTTTAAGAGCGTTTTTAATCAATCTTAGCATAGTATCCGCGAAACCATACCAGACTGATTTCAACAACCAATGTCTCCGATCGATATATCTTGTTGCGGAATCGTATCCTTACTAACTAACATTAGCCCGAACAAGTCCTCAGGCCCTGATGAAATCCCAGCTCGTGATTGCGAAGAATTAGCTCTCGAAATGGCTCCGCATCTTAAAGTAATATTTAACAAATCCCTGGAAGAACACGCGGTTCCCAAAGACTGGAAGATAGCAAACGTGACCCCAATTTATAAAAGCAGAGATAGGGAACAGCCATGTAAATATAGACCAATGTCATTAACGTCAATATCATGTAAAATTATAGAGCATATAATAGTTACATCAATAATGGGACTACTCGACAGCCAGCATTTATTGATAACAAACCAGCATGGGTTCAGAGAGGGACGGTCTTGCGAAACTCCATTATGTCTTTTTGTTCACCATATTTTAGTTTCCGGAGAAGGTAACGTGCAGGTAGACGCAGCGATTCTTAACTTTAGAAAAGCGTTTGACAAGGTTCCCCACTGTAAGTTACTCGCGAAGTTAGCATCATACGGGATAGACAGTAATATAGTTGGCCGGATAGGAGACTTCTTACATGAACGCGTTCAAAGGGTGGTATTAGATGGTGTCAGCTCAGGCGAAGTAAAAGTTACATCGGCCCCACCCGTGGTGAAAATCTTTTGGATGTCTTTTTAGTGAGACCAATGGATATGTTTTTCTCCTCAGATGTTCTTGAAGGAATTGGCGACCATAAGGCTGTTTCCTTGTGCGTCACTCGTAGGAACGAAAAGAAAGGATTAAAAGTAAAAAAGTGCAAGCAATATAGTAGGATGGATAGGGACGGCTTTGATAATTACCTCTCTTAAGCTTTCCCGGAATGCGTAAGGAAGGGCAGTTGTATAAATGAAATATGGGAAAATTTCAAAAGGCTGCTATTCGAAGGAACAATAATGCACTTTACCTCTAAAACTTTGAAAGCAAATCCAGACCCAGAAACATACATAGAAACATACACAGACCCAGAAACATAGAAATTAGAAGGTTGAAGGGCAGAGTGTGAAGGCTCCACAAGATGAGTAAAAAAGGTGGCCTGTACTTAAATAACTATAAAGAGGCGTATAAGGAATTAAATACGACAAAATTAAAAGCCAAGGATAGGTTCTTAAGGACATCCCTTAAGGAACAGGGATGTAGTGGGCTTTATAAATATATACGAAGGAGACGTGGAGGGAATAATACTCTAGAAAATATAACTCAAAATTTTGAAGGCAGGATTATAAAAAAATTTTCAAAAGGCTCAGCTTTTAAGGAACATTTTCCAAAGTCAACAACAGTAAAATACATTATCATCAAAGGTAGAGGATATCATTTCGTATACACCTTTCGAAATTAAGGTTAGGGATGTCAGGTAGAGATTTTAAAAAATTAAGAGTCATTCGTCATGTGGTCCTGAAGGCCTACCGGGAGAACTCGTTAAAAGATTGGGAAACGCTTTGGTTCCTTTCCTAACCCATTTATTTACAGTAATAATTAACAATGGTGATTTACCTAATGATTGGAAAAAGTCAAATATAGTTCCCATACACAAAAAAGGCTCTCGTGATAGTGTTGAATCCTATCGACCTGTCAGCTTGACTTGCATTGTGTGCAAAATCTTGGAACACTTGATCGCGGACTATATCAAGGATGTATTGATAGAAAAGAACTGGTTATGGGAAGGGCAACATGGTTTACGCAACGGCTACCCCTGAGAAAGTTAATTAGCTCTATCAGGACCTAGCGGAGAGGCTAGATAGCGGTAAGGAAATAGACGGGGTTTTGATTGATTTCTCAAAAGCATTCTACAGGGTAAACCATGACATTCTCATAAAAAATAGGCTTGTTGGGCGTAGATGGGAGGGTGGTAAACTGGATAAATTCTTTTATCTCTGGCAGGTCACAAAGGGTTAAGATCGGCGATACTTACTCAGAGGAATTCTATGCCAATTCAGGTAAGCAGCAAGGAAGTGTACTTAGACCTTTACTATTCATAATCTATGTGAACGATATTGGTGGAAATATTAAGAGCTCTGTTAGGATGTTTGCAGACGATTGCATTATTTACAGAGTAATGGAAAAAGTAGATGAAGGCGATATCTTACAAAACGATCTAAATGATTTGGAGAAATGAGCGGATGAAAACGGCATGGTCATAAATGCAATTAAAACAAAACTTATAAGATTCAGGAAAAGAAAAATAGCTATCTCAAATATTTATTACATTATGGGCGAATTATTGATGGAAGCCAATCTCTGTAATTATCTTGGAGTGACTTTAAGTAGGGATTTGCAATGGGGGCCGCATATTGAAAAATTTACAACGAAAGCTTTTACCATCTAGCTGCATGTGACCCTGTTCTCTAGCATGTCTCCCTTAAATATTCTAGTTGCATGTCAATAGCGCATGCTTGGTGATCCTCACCCCCTGCCACACATCCTCGTGGTGGCTCGCAGGGCATTACGTAGATGTAGAGTGTTATACTTTTTAATGAGGACCCTTGGAAAAAGTTGTAAGAAAACCAAGGATTTCGCCTATAAAACATTTGTTAGGCCCATTTTAGAGTATGGGGCGTCAGTCTGGGACCCTTATTTGGGAGGGGAGAAAAAACAACTAGAAAAATTTCAGCGTTTAGCTGCAAGATTTGTAATGCGAAATTTTAAAAGGAAGGCTAGTGTAACGAAGATGATAAGGGTATTGAGCTGGACATCACTAGAATCGAGGAGGAGGAAAGCACTTCTCAAGTGCATGCATAAGGCATATATTGGTGATCCTGCTTGGAGGGATATATCCAAAAGGTTAAATAAGCCTAGTTATCTGGCGATAAGGGACCATAAATATAAGATAGAGCCTCCAAGGCAGCTTTCAAATTCATTGAAATATTCCTTCCTGCATCGGGGGATAAAGGATTGGAATTAGTTGCCCAAGAAAGTACTAGAGCCCTTCCCAAGTAGAACACCGTTGTTGATGACGAGATTGAGGGGAGTTGTACTGTGAGGGTTTTTCACCCATATTTTTCTAAGGTAATAACTTTGCTTTTTTTTGTATTTTGGCAATGTCTTTGTTTTAATGTTTACATGTATGTATATTGGTATTTTCTCGGTATCTGTGTTACCACCGGACCATATGGTCTACTTGTAGCAATTTCTTAATTAATAATTATAATATATTCATTGAGATTTTCTTGTTGAGCCTTTTAGGTTAGAGATTCGTGATCTTATTATAGGCCAGTATGTCCCCAACGGATGACGTCAGGTCGTTGAGAGAAAATCTGTCCAAGGATAGCGATTTTAACACCAAATTACTGTATAGAATCCATCAGGTACAAAATATGAAATTTGGCGTCTAAATTCTAGTGATTTTTACCTATAAGAGGATTTTGTGACCCGGTGTGTCAGTACACCGCATATACCTCCTAGTGTAGGGTCGCGGGCAACGGTATGCTGGCTATCAGGTGGCCCTTTCAGAAGGTATCCTACCTTGAGCAGAATAGGGAAAGCGGGCCTATGGTAATACTATGCTTTGGTTTCTCTTGTGGCATACTGGAAAAATGTGCCAAAACTGACCGGTAGAGCGCCGTAACCGTTAGCAGGAAAGCTACACGTGGTGCGGGTACTGCAAAGGCTGGTAACCTTGCATGCTCTATTACAACTTACTCATTAAAGTCACAAAGTAGCCTGGGACAGTCGAAGCCACGATGGGCGGCGGAAGCTGAATAAGGTTGGCCCATCAAGATAAGGAGTTAGCGATACAAACTGGACTATCAGTACTTGGAATGTGAGAGGAGTATATGGAAAGGAGCATGAGTTGTTGAAGGAAATGAAAGTGAGATAAATGGATGTTTTGAGTGTATGTGAAACTAAGTGCAAAGGGCGGGATGTTGTTACTATAGACGGCGGTGGTCTGGCACTGCGGTCAGGAGCTGACGGTAATGTACACGGCAGTCAAGGTGCAGGACTCATTCGTAATGAGAGAGCTAAGTTGCTAATAAGGAAGTACGAATTAGTATCCCCTAGATGGCTCTGGGTTCGCATAAAAGTGGGTATTAGGAGAGATGTGATTGTGGCGTGCTATGCACCAGTGGATGGAGAGAGTGACAGTATGAAAGATGAGATTTGGGAAAAATTAAGAGGTATTGAATGAATATGATCCTGGTGAGAGATAATTGAACAGGGTGACACGAATGGCTAGGTTGGTGTGAGGCGGGATATATCTGACGGAGTGGTTGGGCCATTTGGTGACCCTCGAGTGAATGATAATGGTGAAAACTTGGTGAGTGTGTGCTAGGAAAAAGAATTTTTTGTGTGGAATACATGGTTAAAACATAAGAGAATACATATGTATACTTGGCAAAGGGGCGATTGAAAAAGCATGATTGATTTCGTTGTGTATGATGAAAGATTGAGGGAGTAAGTGAGGGACACGAGAGTGAAGAGGGGTTGCTAAATGTGGAACAGATCACTATTTGGTACTCTCCAAAGTGAATCTGGGCATAAAGTGGGTGCCAAGGAAGAATGTTGCGCGTAAACAGTTGAGAGTAAAAGTGGAGAGGTAGCTAGACAGTGAGTTAAGAATGCAATACGGTTGCATGCTTGAGGATGCTCTATCGTTGAAGCAGAGAGAATGGGACGAGTATACTCCCCCTTCACCCCCCGCCACACACCCTCGTGGTGGCTCGCAGGGTATTACGTAGATGTAGATGTATATTAGAAACGAGAATGTGAATAATGCGTGTGAGTCTTTAAATGGAGTGATTGTAGAATGCGCTGAAAGTGTATGTGGAAAAAGAGTGGCAGGAAGAAGGAAAGTTGATGCTTTCTGGAAGGAAGAAGTAAAATTTGCAGTCAGGGAAAAGAAAGAGGCGTACAAGGATATGATTGCTGCCAAATCTGAGGAAGAGCGTACCAAGGCATGTGAGATATTCAGAAAGAAAAAGAATGAACGCAAAATTGTTGTAAAAGAGAGCAAGGAGAGAATGCGTGAGGACGATGCTAACAAAATGCAGAGCGATTTTGAAGGCAATAAAAACCTGTTTTGGAAGAGGGTAAAAAGGGCTAAGATTGGTTAAGGAAGGGGAATGAATGCGGTAAAAAACAAAAGTGGGGAGATCGTGTGGGATGAGAGCAATACCAGGGACTGCTGGAGGGATTATTTTGAAGAATTATACAATAATGTTGCAGGCACTGAGGATGAGCCTTGCGAAGTAGTATGCGAGAATGAGATGATGGAAAAGGGGCTCAGTTTAATGAGGTCATAACGGCTGTAGGAGTATTGAAAAATTGGAAGGCTGCAGGCATAGATGGGATATGGGATGGGAAATGTTGAAGTGTGGGTGTAATTTACTCATTTGTTGGCTGAGTGAACTATTCAATGTATGCTTACAGGCTTCTGTTGTTCCAGTGGATTGGAAGAATGCTATCATCGTTCCGTTGTACAAAGGGAAGGGAGTAACGACCGAATATAATAATTATCGGAGCACTAGTTTATTGAGCATTCCGGGAATAGTGTTCAGCTAAATTTTAATCGACAACGTGAGGAATATTGCTTCTGACAGGATATGGGGTGAGCAGAGTAGGTGTATGCCTGGAAGAAGATGTAGTGACCAGCTTTTCGCGCCTTAGCAAGTCATAGAAAAATGTATGGGTGTCCGAAAGAAAGTGTATTGTGCGTTTGTTGTTTTAGAGAAGGCATATTACAGGATAAATAGAAAGAAGTTATGGATGGTTTTGAAGGAGTATGGAGTGAATGGGCAGTTATTGAATGTTATGATGGCGATGTATGATAATAATAAGCAAGCGTGAGAGTTAACGGGATTCTGAGTGATTGGTTTGCAATGAAACAGGGCGTAAAGCAAGGATGCGTAATGTCACCATGGCTATTTAATGTATTTATGGATAAATGTGTAAGAGTTGCATATAGTGGAAACGACGTTTTTAGATTGGAAATGTAAACGTACGAGCTCTTCTATAAGCGGATGATGCTGTTTTGACCTCAGACAGTCAACAGGGATTACAGAAGCTCCTAAATAAGTTTTGTGAATCAATAGATAGAATGGAATAGAGGGTAAATGCGTGCAAGACTAAATTAGTAGTTTTTGATAAGGAGTATGGGAAGAATAACTGTATGATGAGGACGAATGGTGAAGTAATAGAACAGGTGAATGATTATTTTGTACTAAGGTAAGATGTATGCGAAATATGGAAGAATAGATGAGGAGATAGAGACGTGCGAATGCTGGAAGGAAAGTGGCAGGTAGCATATGGAGCATATCAAGGAATAAGCGCCTGTCTAAGGAAGCGAAAATCGCCGTTTACAAAAGTGTACTTCTCCCCACTTTGTTGTATGGTAGTGAAACATGGGTATGTCAGGATAAACATAAGAGTAGGTCAAACGTCCTGTGTATGAGTTATATGAGGAATGTTTGCAGCAAGAGTAGGGTGGATAGGGTCAGGAATGAGTGGGTAATAAATGAGTGTGGGTTAGATGCTCCAGTAATGGACGTGTATGAAAGGAGTGTGCTTCGTTGGTTTGGCCATGTTGAGAGAATGGATGAGAGACGAATAACGAAACAGATGTATACAAGAGTGAAATGAATGGTGTGAGAGGTAGAGGTAGGCCGAGAAAGTTGTGGTTGGATGTGGTTATGGAAATTCTTAGGAGGAGGAATATGAAGCCTTAAAAACAGGAGGGCGTGTATGAAGCAGTGTAACTATAGGGTAAATGAGGCAAAAGAGATTTGCAAGGATCTATTCTCTTATAATAGTCTTCATTTCTTATTTAATCCGTCCATTTGATCTTTATTATCCTTCCCAACAGATCATATAGGGAGCTTTTTAGTCTTTTCTATTTTTTCTCAGGTCTAGTTTTTTGAAGGTCTATGCTTCCGATCCATCAAGGTCCATGCGTATGTTTTAGCATACTGTTCCTGCATCCGCAATGTAACCTCAATTGGCCGAGGTGCATACGAAAAAATTTAAATCGCCCGGCAGTTTGCAAGTGGCATTAGATATAGACCATGCTTCATTATTTTAATTCACTGCTGACGACTTCATTAGTTAATGTATTTAAAATTCAAAGGATTATACTTCTCAATAATAAAGAACCAAGATTTTGGTTATTCGAGATCACTTGGGTCCATATTAGCTCAGATAATCGAGGGCCCACAGAAGCAACGAAAATTCATTCTGCACGACAGCTACAAGTGATTACTACATAAGCACACCGAGTTACTAAGACACCTGATGCCATGCTATCTATTTTCTCTCCCTCTTGGTGTTTCATTTTCCCATTCCTTCCCCTTTTTCTTGGCTGATATTCGAACACCCACGACCTTATTTCTCATAGCAGTGGAATGTAGTCGTAGAATAGTCCGCAGGCAGCCGGAAGCACAAGGTTGTAGGAGGAGAGACCTAACGAAAAGGAACGTTGTTAGTGATGGCCGAAGGGTGAAGGGAAGTCGCTTTGGTCAAGGGTTTGAGTAGAATATTCTAACAAAAAAATATGTATAGGGAATAAATATATGAGGATAAAATATTCGAGAGGTGAAGTGCAGAAGGAGTGATTCTCCGAAGGCGTAGAGAGTTGTGCAAAAAACCCAAGATTACCCAAACAGAAAAAAGAGTGGTTAGTAGCGGAATTTAGATTTTAATGCCCGATGGAAGGACGGTGAAATGGAGCTCACTTACCTCTAATGATCAAGATAAAATTGAAAGAATATTATTCGGTAAAAAATATGCAAATTTTACGCTTTAGCAGGAAACATGATGGCTTGAGAACGATCAATTAGAACTATGGGTTCTATCATATCAAGAGCGAAGAAAAATTCGTAGTCATTGCTTTCCTGACAGCTTAAAATCTTTTGATTAGTGGGATGTAATTACGATACCTTTGGCTGGAATTAATGGAAAAACCGGATCTTGAAGATATATCTTCAGACATTAAAAAGATAATAATTTTTCAGTGAAAGAAACCAAGGAGACATTTCAACCTTTGAACCTTGATATCGACAATTGGAGTAAATAGTCAAATGAAAAATTCTACAGTTAGGGAAGCAGATATGCCATAAATGGAATATATAAGATAGATAAAGTGAGCACTGAAGCGCTAAGCAAAAAACTCCTCACAATCCGAGAAATTAAATCATTTTACAGCATCACTTATCTCAAAGAAGTAGAACAAAAAATTCCAAGAAATGCTGAATACTTCGATTTTGCATCAATTAATTGGACATTGGACGCAATAAATGCAGTGGTTTGATTTCTTGGACTTCCTCAGAGAAAAAGGACCCTAATTAACACAAATAGGAGTTAAATTGATACATCATCCTATTCCCAGAGAAATGACAGAACTGACGTACTTGGTGGAGGCAGCAGCATAAGAGAGAGAGAGAGAGAGTGAGATAGAGAGAGATGGAACCTTCAGAAGGCAACGGCAGCGAGTTGATGGAGGAACGGATCTCGGAGTAAATTTGAACGAAGTTGGGCGAGTTTCGCGAGGAGTCAGTGTTTCGTGATGGGGCGGTTTTAAGGATTAAGCGGGGAGGAAATTGAAGCGAGTATATAGAGGGGGTTTCAGAAAGTTGAGGCGAGAGAGAGCGAAAGAGAGAGAGGAGGACGAATGAGGAGAGGAGGTGAGGTAGCAAGAAAAAGGTGATAAGAGGAAGGTAAAGATAGAGACACCTATGATATTAAAATAAATAATCGAATATAAATACGCCATAACATTGAGAAATGAGTTTGGAGACTCTAAAACGTTACTAGATTTAGTACTTGTAATTAATAACATCGTTTCAATCGCCACATCCTGGGTGAAATATTCCTCAAGACTGAGTTCCCTACACGAAATAATACATGCATATTATTGTTTCCATGTAATAATAGTATTAATACTTCCTTTATTTCTTCCCATTCTCTCTAATGTCTTGCAATCCTTCCCGATGTATCCCTTTCCTTTACAGTTCCCGAGGTATCCTTTTCCTTTCCACAGTTCACAATGCACCAGTGTTCTTCTTGAGTTTATTAGGGAAAATTTCAAATTTTTCTAGTTTATTTTGAAGTAGCAAACGAGATTTTAAAGCTGATGTAATTTGGAGTTATTGATGTGTTTTTCAGAGTGCGCAATCCTTGTATTGGCCATATTTAGGATAGTAATGGATGTTGAAAATTCTATGTAGTAATTACTTCTTTTTCATTTGTGACTATCTAGAGAGATGAGAGGAGATCCAGCTCAGAGAATAAATCACCATTATGATAAATATGAAACAACCAATCAAATAATAAGTTTACAGACTCCAAAAAATAAAAGCAGCCTGGTTTATATTATTTTAAAACGTTTAACGTCAAAAGGTTCCGCCAAGTTACGCCTGAGATATTTACAAACGCAATTAATAAATCCTTAACCAACACCGGTAATATAATGACCACACTTATAACCTCAATTGCTGACTCAGAAAAGTAGAGGAAGGATCAAAACAAACCTCTTTTCATAAAAAAAACTTTTCCAATTCTAACCTTTTCTTGATGACTGTGCTCATTAAGACTTCACAATTTTACTTTAGTTCTGACATAATAACATGAAATTTGGGATAATTTCATCATAAATGAAGCCAGAGAGATGTGGAAATGACTGTAAAAATGAAATTTGATGGAAAACTGTGAGAGGGTAATTTAGTTTTCCCTAAAGAAGAGGCATTGTGACAACTTCTCTACGTCTTTTCTCGACTTATGAGATTTGATATCACGTGCCTCATTGCTGCCATTCGTCAATAATGCATTTATTCTCTATCACTGAGTCGTGATTAAAAATATACGCGTTTTATAATATCGTGGTCGCGTCAATAACAATTTAACTTTTGATAAGATATCTTTATTGGTGGAGTAACACTCATTCGGAATTAAGTTTTTCAGCTAACAAAGCATAAATTACATCTACATTCAACCCAAGCAATATTTTTACTATTACGGAAAGAACTACCAACTCACTCAACAAATGCATTACATGATCCATATTTAATAACAATAGTAATGCAATAACAATAGTTATATATTAGGCTCCAAAAGGAATCAAACAAGCTCTGTACAATAATTGCAGATAAATAAGATTTCAAGAGTCAAGACTCAGAGTCACACTGACTTTGTGTTTCACTAAAGAGCATATATTATTTTAAAAGACGTCCAAGCGTCTTTCCAAAGTGTATATAATGCATGGAAAAGCTAGTTTTTAAGCAAATATTAAATATAGCATTCAAGAATACCAAATTAGCAATTATAATTCCCGGATAACCAGAATTGTAACCGCTTAAACTACAAGGAATAATGATTGGCGATACAGTAATATATTCCCATACATTAGCACAGCGAGATATTAGCGGTACAAGCTTCTTAGGCGGTCGAACGGTGTTCTGGACACGAAGTACGTCGATTGAAGACAGGAGCATCCGGATAATATTGACAAAGCCCAACCCACCTTTCTCCAGCACTTGAGGTTTCGCGCTAAAACCACGGGAATTTCCCCTTTTAGCAAGTTTTGCATGAATCGTAAAACTGTTGCGGCGAGCCGCAGTTAACGGCACAGACAGCGAAAAACCGTAGTCACGCCTCTCAGGAGAGGAAACCGGGGGGGGGGGGGGGGAAGGGTTGAAAGTTGAGTCTCGAGGAATTCTCGCGAGGGATATAAGAGCGGAGGAAGAGGGGGTGTTAAACGCTTCAACAGCCACGGGGAACACCGGTAATTTGCGGCTTTCGGATACTTTCCAATTGGGAATTCGATTAGTGCAGGGGTGAGAGAGGAAGAGGGGGACAAGGGGGTGGGGGAGTCCGCGCAGCGATTGCTGGGTCTCGCGGGCAGCGACGGCCGGTGCGCGAGGAAGGAGCTGATTAAACGCGGTTTAAGAGGGAAAAACACGGCAAGGAGGAAATCAGCCGGTAGGCGGAGGATAGAGAGGGAAAAACGCCAGGCCAGACACAAAATATTCCCCCACGCGGGAAGATCATACAAAACTCCCAATACTACATTTTATCTCCTAAAATACGAAACTCCTAAACTATATAAAATGTTTTTCCTCTATGAATCTTCCGTTGCTACGTTCAATTGATTATAGTCTGTTTGTTTATTTATACCATAACCATGGCCGAAATTACTGTTAATGATAATCGAGTATATTTACACATTGACATGTTTTATGTATTTACGACAAAATAAGGGCATGAATATTGTTTATTGGAGGTGTCGAGAGTATCCCGCATGCAACGCTCGAGTGAACACAACTACAGCTGGTGGTCCTGGAGTGCAAATTAAAAAGCAATCCTCTGAACAATCGCATCATCCAGGTATAGAACCCATCAATTATCTTCCGGTCAGAGAATAAAGAAAATTCGGGCATCCAAGCTCCAACGCGTCGAAGATCGCTTACATATAATATTATTTCTAAGTACGAAACATACAAAAATGATGACGAAATTCTTTATTACTTACGAGTCATTGGTTCAAATTTGACTTTCTGAATTATTTAATACAATAAATACTTGGAGGTTGATTCCTTTTTCCGGGTTTTCCGCCGCGTTGGTTCATGCTTGGGGAGATTTTCAATTTTTGCATTTGAGATTTTCAATTTTCAAAAAGCGAATTTTTGCTTCCTTAGACAGGCACGCATTCCTTGATATGCTCCACATGCTACCTACCACTTTCCTTCCAGCTACCTACCACTTTCCTTCCTTTTCAATAGAGACGACGGTTACCCTCTCTCCGCTTCTTGGAAAGCACTTTTCCAAGAAGAAAAGAGCCCGACCAATCAGAGAAGAGGACCACAAAAAAGGCGCGAAAACGACCCTACATAACACGGCGCTTCCAGAACCGAATTGTTACATGGACCTGAGGAAGCCAGCAGGACAGCCGGCGAAATATCGTCCCCAAGCATGAACCAACGCGGCGGAAAACCCGGAAAAAGGAATCAACCTCCATCAAAGCCCCGCGGAAGCCTTCAACAGAACAATAAATACTTGTTACAAAAAATTTTAAAATTTGGGATTTTAGTATTTTGGGAAATGTTGTTCTTTAGGACTTTTATTAGTTATGAGTAAGCGACTGGAAATTTTGTATTGGGAGAAATGTCTTGGGATTTATGACCCACAATCAAATATCCGAGTAAGGAGAATAACTACGCGGGCGTAATGAATTAGAACAAAAAGCCTCAGGTTGGTTTAAATCGCTAATCGTCATTCATTGAGTGGACATTTTAATAACTTTTAAGGTCGAAAAATACTTTGCACTACACTTTAATGGGCGCCACATCTGTTTCAGTAGTGGAAATTACCATGCATGAATCAATGTAAATGATTCAAAAATAATATTTTTTAAGTTTTCATTTTAATTGAATCATTCCTATGACTTGCATTTGCGACGAGGAATTCGAAATTCAAGCAAAGGTTATGAGTCACTACGTGTATATTACCCTGCATGATACTTTTACATACGCTAGCAACCTTTATAATATTATGAGACGTATTTTTTAGCGTTTATGGGAAAATCTGTAGAATTTTCTGAAATCGCATGTCTAGTGGCATAATTCAACTCGTTTAAAATTGCAACTAATTGCCAAGAAACGAAATTAGTAACATGCATTTTTTTCACTTTTATCTACAAAAATTACATTTGGGTACACATATGCAAAATTTCCCAAAAATATGCACAGAGACATATCACTCCAACCACCTTATCAATGAAAGCCCTAAAGGTGATTCTAACATCAAATTATTCAATTTTTTACTGTAGACACTTATATGATAAATATTTTCTGCGGCTGTGTGAGTAAACATTACTACATTTCATTTTTTTATTTCAAAAAACACAAATTTATCTAATAAGGAAGTTTACCCACTGCAGCGCTAAAAAAAAGGGAACAAAATGCAGATTATTCGTCAAATGCATTTTTACGAACACTTCTCCGAGGCACCAGCCAAATGCATTGCCATTCCTGATGAACTAAAAATTCGATTCTTTAATAGATTTTATTTTTGCAGGCAGCTTTTTTCTAAAAAATGTATTCATGTTCAATAAAAAAACTTTCCTCTCCACATATGCAGCCCTAAATGTGGATAAAAATGAATTAGAGCAATTTTTGGGCTTATGCATATATTTCGCAATTAGTATGTTGCCCAATACTCTCATGCATTGGTCCAATCAGTTAGGTGCCCTCAGAGACATTCTACATGATGTAATGAGTCGCAATAGATTTGAGGACATCAAATCTAAACTGCATTTGGTGAACAATACAATTGATAGCAATAAAAATTATAAACTCTTTAAAGTTCGGCCAATAAAAATTCACCTGAGGATAAAGTTTCAGCGAATTCCTATGAATTAGAATTTGTATGTAGATGTATGTAGTGCTGTTTAAAGGTCACAGTGGTATAAAGCAGTAGTTACCTAGTAAGCCACATAATTGGGGGAATGAGTTATTCGTTCTGGCTGACAGCAAAGGCATGACACATGACTTTATTCCATACATAAGAAAGATAGAACCTGTGAACGATCCTTCTACACCTGATCTCAAAACGAGTTCAAATACTGTTCTACGTTTAGCGCAAGCAACCCCTTCTCATCAGAACCATCCACTGTATTCAGATAACTGCTGGCCACTTTTGCGTCATCTTACTGATCGAGGCATTAAGTGTTGTGGAACAGTTGGTACACCACGTTTACCAGGTATTTCAAGTGGAAAGAATTCCGATAAAGAACTCATATATAAAGGCCGGGGTTCCGATGAAGAGAGAAAAACTGTTGGGGACAAACACGCTATAACTTATATAAAATGGCACGACAACAGAATAATAAATATTGTTTCAACATTTGCTGATGCATAGCCTTTGCAAATAGCGCCAAAAAGTGCTTGGAGGAAGTTGAATGCTCAAGTATCATAATACTTTACAAAAGTGCAGTGTGAGGTGTTGACTTAGTTGATTGCCTGATAGCACTTTACCGCATAAATAAAAGATCAAAAAATATTATCATCGTATAATCTTTCGCACGATTGATATGGTCATTGTCAATTGTTGGCTGCTCTATAGATGAGATGCAGACAATCTGAAGTTGCCCGAATCTGAAATCCTTGCACTAGACCAATTCCAATTCGGCAGGCATTTGCACTGATGAAAGAAGGAAAAACCGTGGGAAATATGAAAAGAGGAAGACCATCATTGGATGAAACATCAACTGAAAAAAGTGCAAAAAGAGAAGACCATGTCAAGCACTTCCAGAAAAGTGCATTAATTAGACTTCATAATTTTGGTCATCTACCGAACAATGAAAAAGTTACGAAATTTGCAGAAAAAACCTGGTTGTTAAGAAAAAATCAATGTAATGTGCTCTAAATGCAACTAATATTTGTCTTAATATCATTAATAATTGTTTTGTTAACTTCCATACGAAATAAAGTGTTTGAAAATCGCCTGGCTTTTCATTTTCCATTACTGAACTGTAACCGTAAAATGTCCTCCTTTTCCCCGAATGGACCAATTCGTCCACTAAAGAATTATTGTTTATGGTATCAACAATAAGAAAAAAACTGAATAAATTATTCAAAGGAATCAAAATGAAGATAACAGAGGGAACATAAAATAATGATTCTAAACATGCAATAAATTGGGCGGTAAAGGGTTAAGGGCGGTTCTGTTAAACAATTACGCGAAAGAAAAAAATTACTCCTCGTCTCAAACTTGTGACCCCACTTATGATCATCAGTTCCCAACTCGCGGCCAATGTATGTGTCTGCAATTGGATTTTTATTATGTTGCAGTGACGGGGGAAAATATTCAAGTTCAATCTTTGTTTAAACTGTTGGATTTGGACTCCAAATTGGATTTGGGCCCGAATAGCACAGTCATCACTGAAATTGCATTTTCATAATGTTGGATACAAAAGCAAAAGCGCGTAATACTTGAGGAAGTTGTTTTATCAGCACATAATTAAGAAAAATTCATGAAGTTGAATTATGAGACAGTTATTAAGACTACAAATAGTTATTGTGCTCGCCCTCTGGAAAAATCTATATTTTTCCTACATATTCTAATTAGTTACGACAGTATTTGCGAGCATTACTAATCCCCGCTGATGACCACTGAGCTTTATATTTGGCAATAAACAACAACAAACTACGTTGTACAAAGTACGTTGATAAGCAAAGCCCACACATGACTGGCATACAGCGCAGGAAAAGGTGTGCAATTCACAAGCTATGATTGCCGCGATAGAAGCCTAAGTATATGGCTTCCCTACACTGCTAGTCACAGCGAATCTTTTCATTTGCATAGGGCTCGTGATTACCGAAGGAATAGTAATTACTGTGCTGATTGATGCAAACTCATTTTTGCATTGTTTTGACAATATTTATTTCACTGCTTAAATGCCTTATTTTATAGAAAACTAATGAAAAGCTTAAATGAGCAAATTAGTAGGCGGATATATTTAAAATGACAGTCTTTCGCAGAATCAGCAGTCAACTGCAGCGATATTCCCAACGAAATAATTCATTTCGACGTCAATAATGCAGTAATTACCTTTTAACACAAAAATAAGATGGACATATCCTAACATTATACATTAGCAACTCGATAATACGAAGCACGAAAATACGAAGTTTCGATTTCACGAAGCAAAACTGTCGGTCCCGACGAAAAGCCTATGCTAAATACATGGAGTTATTCGAAAATACAAAGTTTCGAAAATATAAAATTTTCGAAAATACGAACTTCGGACCCGGTCCCCACCGAGAAACCGAGTTTTTTTTTTACGTACCTTGGGGGAAAGTCGCATCAGAAAAGCTCTCTATTTGCCGACGTAGACACCTAACAAATCAGCGTTGCCGAATATAATCTATCAATTGTGTATAATGCGTGAAATTTGGTACGTATATCACTCACAAGTGCCCGAGCCACACAGTTATTTATCAAGTTTTAGTCGTGGATAATTTAGCGAGTGAAGGGGGAAAATGGTAGCATGAGGCAATTTTTCTCTTATTTTATTTTGGTTTTAACTGTTAGCTGGATTTCCGTGATGTAAACAATCCGCTTTTGCATATGTAAGAATGTTATCAGTTATTTTATTCTCTTTCGGTAATAACTTCCGTGTGTGGCGACGCGTACCAGCTCACTGTCATGCGCTATTAGCGGCAATTTCCATCTATTGAGCGCTTGAACGGAAAATGACGCGATTAAATGATGGGGAATAGGACTAGGATACCTGTCGCAGTCACTATACCTAAATCGATGGCTTCACTATGAATAAACCCGCGTTTACTCCCGCCATTGTCCATATTTCACGAGACTATAGAAAAAAACAATTTTCAAGAATAGGTACGGAGGCTTCCGCGGTTATTTAATGACCGCATTCTCTTCGGGTTTTTGCCGCGAGGTCCATTTTTGGGGACAACAGTTTCGCCTGCCTTCCATCTGGCTTCGTCAGGACCTGACGAAGTCAACTGGAAGGCAGGAAAAACTGTTGTCCCCCAAAAATGGATCCACGCGGCCAAAACCCGAAGAGAATGCGGTCAATTTTCAAGAATATACGAGAGTATAGCCGTCCCCGCGGTTGATAAAATTTTGCATTTAAAACGGTTTATTTCTAATTTTTAAACAGATGACCCAATCGGGGGAGTGGCTAAACAATATAACATTGTAATGTACAAGCTGTTCCCGGAATGCGTTGCAATGCCTTTTTCTGGGTTCAAAATGGGCCCCTAAAAGAATTTGAGACATATATCCGTTGCAAAATCCCGTCACCCGAGTTGAAGACTAATATCTCAAAGGCGGCTCAATCGATTTTAAAATGAAAAACACCAAATCAAAGCTTGTTTATTTCTACGTTTAGTGAAGATACACAAAAATTTTTACCGTTAACATTGATTTCAGTGTGTGCTTAAAAACAGAATTTTAGCGCATTTTTCCAGGTACTGGACGGATGCATCGCATTTAGAGCTTCGTAATAACAACATGGATCAAGATATCGGAATTTCCTTCATAAATATTGTAGCATAGAATTTTCTTAACAATCAAACAAATTTTCATATTATTTAATGCATTAGTATTTTAGCTATTGATGACATTGCAAGACTGCGTTATTTTCCGTTCCGCGCATCCCTGAAAAGCGCCGTTTGGATCTTCTTCAAGCTATCGAGTTCATCATCATGAAACCACTTATAAAAGCTTAAACGAATTCGATGGTTAGTCAATATTGATTAACATTTATTTTGGAAAAAGAGTGCGCTGAACTGCCAGGAGCATGCCCGGAAGAGAAAGGGAGATACGGGCGCTGTTGCCCAGTCAGAGGGTTGTCCGTAAGACGCGCGTGGATTTGCCTACTACAAGCATTTGCCGGCGGGGGAAAACTACTTCGCTCGTAGTAACATACTGTAGTAAACAATAAAAATTGCTGCACTCACCAAAGTATAACCAAAGGCATTTTTTCACCTCTTCCCATCAACTATGTCAACACATTTCTGCGCTTCTCGACGAAAGAAACAAATAAAACTTGAAACCATCCTCAACTCCGTCTCCGAAAATTTGGCACAAAGAGGCATAGCGACGGTATGTTTCCAAACAGATCTAAAATGACACTGATGACCATTCTCAAAAATTACCCTTTCTGCCACAATTTACCGAGTCCTAATGACTCATACACAGTGATAGGACAACTGGTTTTCCCCTGGTTACTGGTATAGGAAATAGCGACGCGTATACAAAAATCGAGCGCAAGTACTTAATAAAAATGCAAACAAAGAGACTACTGCACCAAATCATATTTCATATACCAATAAATTACATACTTTTTAACTCAAATTATATCTTACTGATATGATTCTGATTAACTCGTAAACGATCTGCTTCGCTACTTGCTTGTCGTTCCTCGCTTGTTTGAGAAGCTCGCGTGCCAAAACTCATTTGTTGAAGCAACTCACGCTTTTTCTAGTGTACAATGGTTTTAATAATTCAGAAACCTTTGCGGGCGCGCGCAAAACTCACAAAAGTTTCATCGCAATCTGATGAATTGCATTGGAACGCATAGAAGTCGAACAAACAAACATTTTTATTTATTGGATAAGACCTGTGGAGAACCGCTAAGACACTTCAACCCGATGAAGCCGTCTTCCGCGAAATATCGTCCTATAAAGTATAGCACTTTGCATAAATAAGCCAGAAAACTGAAATCTTAAAATAAAATCCCTACGGAAGCCTTGTTTTTAATTTAATTTCAAGACGTTGTTGGGGTAACTTCATAAAATTTCACTGGAACCAACTTTCATCCATTAGTAACCAGGCCTTGGTACATTATATTTGATATATCATCACTGCTATCCATAATTTCCACGAGATAAATAAACAATTGAATCAGATTTTTTGTGATGGCATGAGTAACTTTTCGAGTCTTTGGGATTTTAATACGCGGATATGACACAACATGGGTAGGAACATAAATTGGATCCTGATGCGCTCTATTTCAAAATCACCCGACGCTTAGAAGAATGTAACTTCGGAAATACCAATCTGCTCAAACTTATTGTCGTAATGAGGATTTTACCACAGAAAGGAGTTAGGTTTCAGCCTCGGCTGCGGTAGATTTTTCCGTGATCCCTACCTATTTCAAAGTTCTCCTTGAATAAAATTTACAAAGTTACGCTTCAAACTGTTAGCCCTATTTCGTTTTCGTGTTTTATGTTCCACAGCAAAGTCAAGCATAGAAGACGTAAGTCACAGAGGGGAAAGAAAATAACTAAATAATGGAATGAAGAACGCTGGATCTGGAATATCTCCGCGATCCTCATTTAGGAGGAAGTTTATCTTTCACGCTATTGTGAATAAAAAGTTCCAAAATCGAGGAGTGATTCGGATATCACTTTTTAAATAAGAGGTATTTCATTAGCTTCTATGTTTTAACTTACCGAAGTTGGCATAAAAGGACGCCATTGGATAAAATAGCGTTCAGCATAACACTTATGACGCGAAGAGATTATGCGTGGAAGGATAAGAATATAACCGCTTACTTTATTTTATGGATAAATATTTTGTCGAAAAGAACTATAAACACGGAACATCGAAGTGAAAAGGAACTTAGTCATGAGTTCATGTTTCTTATTCGAACTTCAATGAGCGAGGAAACCGTTTGGCTTGTAGCGAAATAATATTTCTCCCCAATTTCGTATATCCAGTAGGCGACTAGGAAGAAACCACAAATAGTGACCTGTGAAGGATATTTTAAATGGACTGAGTCCTTTGTTCTTTATACCTATAATTGAGTGAAAATGAAAGGGCGATTGGAAGTACGGTCGGGCCAGCTGCCATCTTAACTGCGTAGACGTTAGAAACTTCAATAAGAATTGGATTGGTGAAGCGCCGTCATTACAAGCGAAGGCATGTCCTTGGCGGCAGTTGAAGCGTTCGTTCTTTCTCCACGAACCGTGATCTGAGGTTCTATTTTCTTCGGTATCATTCTCCACGACCTCCACATAATTATTACATCGGTCCAAAAAATATCGCCATTTAGGACCGGAAACTTAGTATACTCGAGATGATTAAGATATGGAAAATGTCCGGATCACATCCAATTTGTCGTCATGCGATTAGTAATTGGACCGGAATAATACTTCCTATAAGTTCGTATATCCAACAGGCGACGGAAAAGAAACCACAAACAATGATTTGTGAAGGCTTTTTTTAACGGGAGTGAGTCTTTTTCTCATTTTATCTGCGATGGAGCGATAAAGGAAGGGTGATTGGAAGCGCGGTCGGGCCAGCTACTGTCTTAACTTAACTTAGATGTTAGAAACAACGCCCATACCAGTTGAAAGTCCTGATTAGGGGCAGATTAACAAAGCTTAAGTCGCATATCAAAGCAGAATGTGCTTTATTTACGTATTCTAAACAGGGCGAAAATTTTGCAAAGACAATGATATCAAACTAAAAATAATTTGGATAAGGAACTAAGTAGTGGTAGTTATTTCACGAACGCTTGTGACATTTAGCTTATGATTCAAAGGCATAATTTCGAATGCTTTCTCGCATAACGACTATAAATCGTTTTAAAACGTATCCAAAGACCAGAGAAGTTGGGGGGTGGAGGGGAAATACTTCTCGCCATTTATTAAAAAGGCTCGAAAATACGAAACTCGAAAATACGAAACCTGAAAATACGAAGTGCCGATTTTTCGGTCCCAACAACTTCGTATTATCGAGTTGCTACTGTATTGCTATTATTTTCCATGGAAAAATCTACTAATTAAGAACTGCTCTTTTCATAATGGCATAAATGAATATTCTGTTTGCATAATATATGAATATTCGGTTAAAAAATGAAAAATATTAAATGAAACTTCGAGGATTCCACAGACTCTTTTAAATGGCACAGCACCACCCAACAGGAGAAACCGGTTGCCCATCATGAACATTGCACACATTTATTTGTTTCTGACGTCTGGATAGTAGCAGGTTATGTCAAAACGAGTGAAGACATTCGTGTAGTCTTAATAAAAAGATTTTGTGTAATTAATAAAGTTGCTTTTATCTTTGCATCAACATGAGTCAATTTCACCATTTACGCAAAGTAATAGCCATTTTATTTAACGAAATTTATCTAGTGCTCCATGAATTATCGTCTAAAAAACTCGAAAGGACAACTTTTGGAAGCACAAGAGTGGGAAGGTATAATTTTGCTTCTTAATTCCATGCGTTTCAGAGATATGTATTTAAACTCATCATCACACAGAATATCAATTTAATAATAATTTCGGCATTTTGCAGCGGAACGAAAGAGTTAAACAAAGCAGTCGCCCCTGAACTTCGGTTACTCCACGTCTCTGCTCGACGAGTATCCATACATTTTATGGGAAGTGGCACGCCTGAGCATTCCAGAGAGACATTTAAATACTGAGGAATTTATTACGCCTAGATCTCGTTAAAACGTTAGTAGCTTGAAGCTTGTATGCTTTACGAACTATATTTGAAAATGAATCGTATGGTCACCGCAGAATAATTTTCATAAATAAAAAAACCCTCCATTCTGAAGGAGCTTTAAAGGAAAACCGCAAGAAAAAAGGAGTCCATTTAAAGACTTAAATGAACATTTTATTTAATTACTGAGAATTTCAGTCTTACGAAAGCAAATTACTGCACCTTTTATATAACAATATTTACTTCATACTTCCCCTCAGCTACTAAAATTAAAACGCAAAATTCCGAATATGGTGTCTTCTATGAATAGGGAAAAAAATCTCACTCGGAATACTTTAGCCACACGTGTAATATTAACTACGTAATGTTTGTAAGTCTCACGCCGCGGTCACGAATTATGTTCTTAATTATTTATTCCATTCTATCCTTCCTGTTTCGGCAGAATCTCATTACCTTCGCATAAACACAACGCATGCAAAAAAAACCGAGAGAGAGATGGGTGGGGTGAATTTGGAATGGCTGGGGGATGGTGGCTGGGGGAGGGTGGCAGGGGGTGGAGGGAGGGAGAACTGGGGGTTGGAGTGGGGTTGAAGCTCTCGCGTGCACATCTTTCCCCCGGCCGCTGGATAAACGCTCGCCCAGCCGAGAAATTACGTTGCCCCCACTTTGCGGGAGGGAGTCCGTTGAAGGGAGGGGGGTGGGGGTGGAGGACGGGTGGTTTTGTAGGGCAACGGAGAGGTAGGGGTAGGCGGGGGAGGGAAGCCTTAAGCCTTGCTCGGGCCATGGGAAGGGATGAGAAAGGGACAGGTGTCAGGGTTGCCCCCACTCACCCACCCTACTTACATGCATACACCCACAGTTCCCTCGCATGGTGACCCCCCAACAGACATACCTACACACAAACAACATGAGTGCGTGACGTCCTGCGTAAGCGAAGACGAGGTTCAGAGTTTACAGTGACGCTCAGGGTTTTAGCAATGCCATCGAAAAACCTAGTTTTCTTTAATGGCTGCATTTTGCTGGTTTTAAAGGAAGGTAAATTTATTACGTATACATTAAGTGCCTAAATTTGTAAAAATACCTCTGAAAATTGAAAATGAAACCTGCTATAAATTTTGCAAATATATTACTTCAAGTAGAAGCACGGAAGATGTCAAGAAAAATTTAGCGAAAGATTGGCATCGGATATAAAATTTAAAAGACAACTTAAGAAACCTTATTGTTGAATATGTTACAGGACGAGAAAAGTCCAAAATGATAGTTGGCAGGAAAGTTGTCAAGAAGAACCGCAAAAGAAACATCCTTAGCTCTGAGGAGTAAAGGTGTTAAGTGTCAATTGCACTCACATTTGGAATGGAGACAAAATTATCACAGCTTAGTCACATTGTGAGATCTGTCCTATGTTACTACAAAAATATCTCCTTCAAATCTTTTCTCTGGTTGCAATCCTAGGATTGGTCTGCAACAGTCTTCCACTTTATCTGATCTTAGGCCAATCTTTTCACCTCACTGTACAATTTGCAACCTAGTGCCTTCATCAACTGTCCCATATAGTCCAGTCTAGGTCTGCCCCTCTGCTTTTTTCCCTATACTGTACCTTCTAGTATGGTCTTAACCAAGCTTTCGTGTCAGTGAATATGGCCAATCCAGGTGTCCCTTCTCTTATTTAGCATTCTGAGTAGACACCGTCTTTCCCCTATCCTCTTCAACACCACCTCGTTTGTGACTCTTACCACCCAGGGTATTTTCAGCATTTTCCTATAGTTACCACCCTTCAAATGCCTCCATTTTTTCCTTCTCTCTCTTTACAATTGTCCCATAAATAAATTCCCTAAATCATTTCAAATCGCTCCACATACGTGGCCGTACCTAAAAATATTAATTTTGCACCCATTAACACTTCAGAAACCAACAACTTCTCATTGTTAACGCCGTTTAAGTTTATTACCCACGAAAGGTTCACAATGGCTCCCCTCCGGATATGGAAGTCGAAATACCTGCCCAAGTTGAGCACCATGCCGTTTTGTGACATAGTAAGCGCAAGGGATTAATGGAGACACTAAGAAAGAGTGAAACTTTAATCCTCAATGCAAAATACTTTAAGGTACGAGATGCTTCTCGGCTCAATAGTATCGTAAATTACGCACATCATATTCTCAAGATAATTCTCTTTAAGGAGATATAAAAGGGCAACGGTTGGGATAGGAAATCCTATGCCTTGTACAAACAAAATAAAATGGTTAAGTTCTTTTCTGAAAGTTCTTTTTATTTTTCCTTCCTCAAAAAAACGGATTGAAATGACCAAAACATAAAATCAACAGCGTGGCTTTCTCAGGGCTCCCCTTATATCTTTTGAATTGAGACAAGACACTCGTCCTCCTCATCCTAAAGACGGCTCCCATAGGCAATGTAAAACAGAACACTTTTCAATACACGATACTCTGAGGTAAAGGAAAATCTTCCTAAAAGGCCATGGAGGTAATACTTGAAACCAATGATGTTGAATGACATGCTTCAGGACTTCAGGGAGGACGATGTCGAGGTAAACAATCAATCATATGAATTTTATCCGAAGCAAAAATTAAAGAAGGGCTGAGAAGAAAACCGCCCAGGAGAGCTATTCTAATGAGATGAATAGGAGGCAAACCGATATTCACACTCTTAGACATAAGAGCCGCCATAGCTAATCAGCACGCCCAGGAGGCAAATAAAATGGGAAGAATTTTCAAGGAACACTAATCCCAAGATATATGATGGAAATATTCAACCCTTTAAATTAATAGTATTTCGTATAACTTCTGAGCGCACTCTTTCATTTCCGACCATGCTTTTCATATGAAATGCTTCTTAATAAAGTACGGTGATAGTAAAAATGCTACAGAAACTAAGTTTGGGTAGCATCTCTACTAAGGAAACTAAGGAAAATGTATGGAATATAGCAAAAACTAATTTCCTAAAATTAGAAAAAATCAAATAAATAAATGATTATACAGGAAACCAAATATTTTAAGGAAATAGACGCTGCCGGCTTTTTTTATTTCTCGTTAATCATTTAACTATACCCAAGCTTTTATTCTTAAATGCTTTTACTGATTGTTCCATCTCAAGTAAATGTACCACGTCATATATTGAGAAATATGATGAGCTGATTAAAATGTAATTGAAAGGCAAATTGCAGCGAACAAATCCTCGGATTAATGACTTCTGATGGTTGGGTTGTGTGTTATCCATACGAAAGAATTTCATGGTTCCACGTTTTTTTACGGACCCCATCTAAACTAAAAACAACTAAGGTTGGGATACACGTCATGGAGAAATATTATGCATCAATATCAGTATAACTAAAGGCACAACAGCTTAGATGGATAGAAATCAAGAGGAGAAGCACTGCGTAGTAGATTGAGGAGTGTAAACCACGCAGAGAAGTTAAGAGAAGAGAGGATAACATGTTTACTATCGTAGACTCAAGTCCAAAGGGCAAAAGAGGACTCAAAACCGCCTCGGCAATCGGAAGTATGGGAATCGTAGATATTCGGCATCGTCGGATGCGTCCCTCACGAATGGTCACCTCTCCGCCCGAATAACTTCAGCCTAAGCGCGTCCTGGCCTGAATCACAGAAGGTACACTGCCGAATTTAGAAAAATTATAGTCATAACAAGAAAAAATGTTTGCAATGTTACAGCTCAAAGAGTAAGGTACTAACTGACCCGTGCGAATATTTCGCACAGTATGCAGCTTCTTCCTGTTTCTTCCTTGTTTCTTCCAGTCCTACCTGTCGGATATTTCGCACAGTATGCAGCTTTTTCCTGTTTCGTCCATCTTTCTTCCTGTTCTGCTACCTGTCGAATATTTCGCACAGTATGCTGCTTCTTCGTGTTTCTTCCAATGGACAATTATATGTCATTTATGTTTGTGTTAAAGATACATAACGTAAACGTAAACGGTCACACTGATTGCATGTAGAATGTAAACAATCGAACTAAACGATGTGTTAAGAGATGGCGCCTCCTAAAGTCTTTTAATCACGTAACCATTGCCAACATATTAGTTGATTATATTGTCAAAAGATGGCACTGTTAATTTTTGATCATTTTTAAAACGTTTTTACAAAAACTTTAATTTTAACGCATTTTTCTATTTTTCGTCAATAGCGAGGAACATAAGCTTAAAAAAGATGTTTTAATCATTAATTTTGATGAAGAATTATGGGAGTTACGGCGTTGCGACAAAAAACACCTTTGAAAAATAATATATATGATGACAGAGGATAGTCCATTAAACTCTCAAAAGTAACACAGCTTACTCATGAAATATCTGAACACACATGAGATGTAACTGGAGTTCAGTATATAATACGTATTATTTTAAAAAATTCGATATCCAACACCGGTTGAAAAAATAAATGTTAATTCAAAATCCTGAATAGAATTGTAAAACTTAATTAAAACTATGAGGTGTTAGTAATATACTTACACCGTAAGCGTGGTGCTTCTCATACGTGTTGAAGATTATTCAGCGTAGAAAAACGTCTGTATAATATTTAACACAATTATGATTCCATCTTCATCCTTATTCCTCAACAGCAATGTCTGTCTTCCCCATCCCCCGACACGTACCGCACCCACCACCACCCAGGATGCCGCTTCCGAAACCGCTTCCGCACCCGCCGGAAATGGATGGAATCCGCTTAAAGGGGACAAGTTACCACGCCCCCCCTCCCTGCTGTCCTCCCTCACTCTCCTTCGTCATGACGACAAAGGTCGTCAGAAAGAGGAGCTCAGGGCATTGTGGGAAGGGACGGGAGTGAGGGAGGGTTACAATCCTTAGAGCATACCCTGTGACCTCAGCCTCCAACACTCCCACACCTGCCTGTCGTGGGTTCAATAATTCATTTATTCCTTTTTAGTATACACCAGTGTAAAACAAATGGGCAAACAAGAAATCACGACTCTAATTCTCACCATTGGTCGCTATGAAGATGATTTATCAAAATGACAGAATTTAACGAAATATTTATATATCACATCAAATTTTCCGCGACCTCAAAGTCGGGAGAATAACGGATGATAAATAAAAGTACTTTTATTGAATTTTCCTTCACATGGTATTTTTTCCAGTTATGGTGTACATTCTGTTCGCCACCGAAGGTCTACATTAGAAAAAACATCAGTTACGGAACAAAAAACTGACATTACTAGTACATAATTCAAATTACTGACACCGGATAGAAGACGTATGCATAAATTATACATGATGGCTATTAGCAGAAAATGATGTCAGTATCATACTGACACAGAAATAACAGCCACTTATTGCACTTCTTTTGAAAATAATGGAAAATAATATGACCCATTTTCAATTGGAAATATACTGTAATCCATAAATACATCATTTTAAAATATGAGGGAGTTATAACGCAAAGGGATTATATATAAAAAATTAACCACGATTAGTTCTTATGTTTTCTCGATTATCAACAAAGTAAGTAGTCACCAAAACACACCACTTATTAATCACAATAGCCAAGACTGTGAGGTCATTTTCTATGCACAATGCGAAGCGAATATGTCATTTTGCCTCAAGCGTATATATTTACTCATTTACTGAGATGTTCAGCAACAAAAAATGTGAAAAAATGGAAATGTATGTTTTTGTGAAATGAAATAAATGGGAGGCGATTAAACCATTACCCACTCTTCCCACAGCCAAACGGGGATAGAGCCAAAGCGGGAATAGGCGCGTTTGCATTGCGATTCCTGTGTGGCGATCCCCATCCTTCTGAAAAGTCTGTAGTCGACAGTTTTTGGCTCATTTTCGTAAAAATAATTTGTCACAATGTTAGCGTCGACGTATCACAATCTAAATCAGGAATTAACATACAATTTATTTTATTGTATAGTCATCACCATAATAACCCTTTGCAACCCCGATCTGATTTCAATAAATTCTGTGGAGGACGGCTTCTTCTTCGCTTGCTACCATATCATTTAGCTCATAACAACCGACACGGCGAGTCTCCTCGGTCAAAGGCTCGTACCTGAGGCTCAGCCTGGAGTAACGAGGTGGATGAGAGTAGGGATTAAGGGTAAGGCTGGGGGCATTTGAGAGAGGCGGCAGCTAGGGATTCCAGTTGTCCCCTCAGAGTTTCCCCACCGCGTCCCACTTCGACCGACCGACCACCTACCCCCCTTCACCTCCCACACTTTTTTCGGCCACCACACCCACCCTTTGCAAGGCTCCTTTGTTTCAACTCACTCCCATTTCCTAGATTAATAATGCCGGATCCAGCATTTCTATGCGAATTCTGTAAAGGGAAATCGTCGTCTGTCGTCTCATCGCCATCGCGTTACAGCGAGATGGCGAATGAGATTGATAGACAGATAAACAGTTTCCTTTGAGCGGAATGGAAACTTAGTCGTCCCATTCCCCACCAACCGTGTGTCAAAGTCAGGCCTTCGTTGAACGATTTTCAGAGCCATTTTTACATACCACTGGGCATAATTTAATATTCTTAAATGTACGAACACGAACAACGTAAGGAATCGGGCTGGCATCCGATGAGGCCGTGTACCGCCAGAAAACTGGGGTTGTGTCCGTGAAATTATTTACATGAATTTATTACTGAGAAATATTTTGAGGAAAAATCGAAAGCAATTCATTCTTCTTATACTAACACACACATACAGTTGTTTATTCTAAGTACTGCCAAAGTCAAGATCTCAAATATCAGTGCGCGACCGACGAACACCGGCTCTGATTCATTAATTTCATTCATCCAGTGCAATACTCTCGTACATATTTCGCTCCAGTGACACCCATACTTAGTTGCATTCCCACAGCCTTGGTTTGAGGATCCTGATATCTATCGCCAACCAAGTCCCAAACTTACCCATCAACGTATATCGAGTGCATCAAAAATTGAACTACGTTAGAGAAATAGTGCTATCTACTTAAAACGAAGCGATCTTCCACCTTTCCATGGAAAATTAATGCTTGGAAGTTGGTGCTATCATTGTGTGTGATCTGCAAGTGGAGACATGCAACACTGAACATAAAAATGAACAATTTGGTCTGTTACACGAAAATTTTTGGAAAAGTAGATCTTTGGTATATTACCTGTAGTACATTATATATTTATGTAGAGAAGTCTTTAGGGTAGAAAGTTCCGTAATTGCTTGAATCATGAAGCTGCTGAACAATTATGGTTCCTTAAGAAGGCGGCCGAAAACTAAGTTGATTTTTACCAAAGACGATACTTAAATAGATTATTAAGAGAGGCATTGCTTGGAGAAAGCAGAAAAGATATAAGTTAACCCCAAACGTTAATCTACTCTAAACAAACACTACTATGGGTTTCAACCATGAATATATATTATGGATTTGGATGTTTGGAATTTTTGCCTAGGCTACGTGTTGCCTAAATTTACACTTTTAGTTCACCCAGTCCTTGGCGCCACTTCGATTAGAGTCTTTTCAGTTGTTATTGTAAATAGACGTAGTTAATTGTTGCTAAGGTGAGACTGTGGTGAATACTCAACAACAATCGAGCAGATATGAATTACTCGATGCTTTGAATAATATCTTCCTATTTTTGTGGTCTAAAAGTTACTTTGTAAATGCTAGAGAGGAAATATCTATTAATATCTATCTAATATCAGAAAATGTGTAAGAGGTTTATGAAACGTCCATTATGTGCCGACGATGATGTTTGCCAGACTCTGATTCTAATTTGAATGCATTAAGCCCGTTCGGCGTAAATAAATAATTTAGAATACCTTGTTTAAACAGAACTTGCTTCGTACCAGGCTGCAAAACAGGGTATGCGTCAACGAGGACCCAAAATACGGGACTTGGATTGAAAAATAAGAATCTGTTCAAGGCGGCGGTAAGTGCATTTCTTTGTACCTACACTGCAATGATGGCCATTGGGAGTACTCATGAAGTCACCTCGCATTATTATTAAATGTCCATATAGCGATATTCACGAAGTGCTAAAAAGTTAATTGTGCATTTGTGTGATTAAATTTGTAGAGGAATTAAATATATCTGTAGACCGGACGATATAAAAAATGTGTATAATTACGTCCCGCGTGTAGTACTACATTTTTTATCCACTGCATAATGGTTAATTGTGAGTAAAACCCATGTATATTCATGGTAAAACCGGAAAGACGTGTTCGTTTACAATCTGTCGACTGTATTTACATTTGAACTTCCGTCTGTCATCACTAGGCGTCACCACTTTCCAAAAAGTTGTTTGTTTACGGATTTCTAGACAACAGTTTTTGGCGACGATATCACAATCCATAATATACATTCATGGTCTGAATAATCCATTATCTCGGACAAAGTACTAAGCCTTAAAATACAGTTCCCCGTAATTTAAGAGTCCGTAATCCATTAAAAAAATCCTATACCCTCGCCACAATTTTTAACCCGACCCTCCGAGTGGAAAGTGCTCCAGCCACAACAGCAACCCGATAGTCATTTTAACAAGCAATATACCAGTTAGGGAACTGATGTCGTTCCTAATCTAATTTTCCATATTAACTCTTTACTATCCGTATGATTTCCCTATCAATGGTGGATGTCCCAAGGAAGTAAGAAAAAATCGTAATTCTCTGTAGTATGTTACTGAAATCATTCCTTTAAAGAAGTTGGTTGTCATAAATAAAACGGTGCTATCATTAAGGGTGATCCGTATCAACTACCGGTGAAAAGTTTTATGTGTGTCTGTTATCTAATGTGCGCCTAACATTTACGTAGGGATGTCCTCCGTAGAGAAATTATTTCAAGTACAGCACCCGATATAAATATTTATGTTCATGATGAACAATGAAACCTTTATTCCTATACCTATATTCACACTTTTTTTATTATTCACTGACCAGGTTTCGACACAGAGGGTCAATGTATTGATAATAACACTCTCTGTTACAACCTGGTCAGTGAATAATAAAAAAAGTCTAAAAATAGTAAAGGATTTATTCTACATAATGAACATAACAAATTTTCACAAAGTGTTTTCACCAGATGTTACTTCTTATGGAAATATTTATACTTACTTTCGTATATTTTGCTCTGGAAACTCTACTTTAAACTTTAATTACAAACCATCTAATGCGACTAGTGAAAGTAGTTACGCTAGGATTTTCTCCTATAATTCTGCGTTAGAAATATTTAACAACACTATTTTTGAATCACTATTATTTTTTTTAGCGGTCTAAGTCAAAAATGTCCACGTTTTTGCAGTCTTGCTCAGGAACGCAAATGTTAATCTTGGAGTCCACTTGCAAGGGCCTTTTATTGTCCACGGCTACTTGTACACTGAATTTGGTTGAGGTGCATCAAAAGTCAAACTATAGGTTCTGGTGTTTCCTAACCGGTAGCTGAGAGAGGAACATTTTTGTTAGCGATGGGGCTTATGCATCAAACTGCCTCTCCAGGCCATACGTTGCTCTAAACCTGAGTAAATTTCAATCATTTACGGCCAACCCTACTCTCACAATTATTTTTGCATGTCCTGCTAGCAACAAGGTTTGCAATAGGGTCCATTAGCATGTTCATGTTACTGTACTACAAAGAGAAATGTTACTATTAGTTACTATAAAACTTTCTGCTTTCATCCGGCAACTTAGTTGCTCCCAAACATTTATTTAACGCTTTTTTTTAATGCTGACTCATCCCTCGGACTACAACCTTGACGTGGAGGAAGGGCTTGCGTGTTGCAATGACCCCAAGAGCTAGAATGGCGGGAGAAATTAATATTGCAACCAGTAGGACCACCCATGACAGAGAGGTAAGAGACAGACCAAAGGTAGTCCCGTGACGGTGCCACGTGAGAAAACAATGTTGGAAAGCAGGGGGGGGGGGGTAATCCTTCCCAAATATCAACCACCCAGAACATGAAAGTTATTCAAGGAGAAATGAATCCTGGCAACTACAGAGCGCTACCCGCTGGTGGGGGTGTCGGGCCCGGTAGCGGAGTAGACTAGGCCCCCGAAGTCGTAATGTCACAAAATCCTTGCACAGCAACGTCACAAGAGGATATAAGGACCACGATAGATAGGAAAAAGAAGAAGAAGAGGAGGAAATTACCGATTAAAATACGGACTTGAAACATTAGGACAATGGTGATGAATGAGAGCTGGAAAATATTAATCAGGAAATGGATAAAGGGAAAATTGATGCCTTGGGGCAGTGCGAGGTGAGATAAAACGATAATGGGGGCTACTGGAGTGATAGTTAGAGGGCAATCTATAGTGGTTGAGATGAGGGTCATGCTGGAATAGCTACAATAATGAATGCAAAACTGGGAAAGAGGGAAGTAAATGTTGAATTGGTGAGCGACAATGGGTGGAAATAAAAGCCCGCCCGACGATTGATCGAGGAGTATATGCCGGGTAAGAAAAACCTGATAGTAATGAGCGACTGGAATGCAGAAGTGGGGGAAGAGAGAGAGAGAGGGGTATGAAGAAGGAGAACATGAATTAGGAGCGAGAAATGATCGCTGAGAATGCAGATGAATTTTGTAGGAGAAATAAATAAGTAGTGACAAACACTTGGTTCAAACACCATCTAAGGCTGAGGTACACGTGAATGATGCCGGAGGACACTGGGAGATATGGAATTGGTTACATAATAGCTAGGCATAAATTTAGGAATAGAGGTAAGAACTCGCGGAGTTACCCGGCACCTGATGAGGACTTGGTTCATAATTAAGTTACGGTGAAATGTAATGCTAGATCCAAAGGCCTAGTAATAGCAGTATGATAAATATACTGCACTAGAAATATTTTTGAAAGGGAAGAAAAGGAGGGAATATCGGGAGCTAGTGGTAGGAAACAAAAGTGAAGCAAAGGAAATAAGTGAATTATCAAGTAAAAATGAGAGAATATAAACACAGACATAGTAAGAGCGGTGAAGTAAACAATAAGACCAGTGGAAACGAGACAGGTTATGAAACAGTTGGTGATAAAAGAAATTATTAGGAAAATAGAGAAGAGAATGAAATGGAAAATTGAAACGAAAAACGACCAAGGTAAGATGAAATACAAGGAGTTACTAAATAACCGACTCCGGCGAATAACCAATCGTGCGAAGGAAACTGGTGGAAATTGCAATGCGAGGAAATGAAAAAGCTGCAGAAAGAAGGGATAAGGGGTGCATTATACGATAAAGTAAGATTCCTATCAGGAGGTAAGATGGGACAAAAGTTACCAAAGATTAAGGTCACAATAGACGCGGCATTAATCGAGCTAGAAGATATTCAAGATAGGTGGAGAAATAAAATGAAGATGGTATATGACAGCAATAGTAGACCAACTAATTTAGAAATAGAGGATTAGGGAACACTAGATGAGGATAAGCTCACTGATATAATACTCAACAGTGAATTAGAGAAAGCATTAAAAGAGATGAAGGTAATATAAGCTTTAGGAGTAGATAGTATACCTTCGGATTTGGTAAAGAATTCAGGGAATAAAAGCGGACAAGCATTTTTCGCACTTATTCGTGGGATCTACGAGGAGAGGTGTACTACGTGAAAACAATGTTGATTTCTATCCTGAAGAAGAAGAAATCGTCTGAATGTGAGGACTATAGACCAATCAGTTTGATTTTACACGCAGCCAAAGTTAGAATAATAAAATCAAAGGTTGGAGAGTTAGGAAATAACTACTCAGGCGATGACTAATATGGATTCCCCGAAGGAAAGGTCCACTCGGGATCAATGGGAGTGATGAGAACACTAATAGGAAGAAATATAAACAGGATGTTTTTGCTTGTTTTGTGGGTTTCAAAAAGGCTTTTGACAGGGTAGATTGGGAAAAACTAACGGAGGGAATCAGAAAAATGGGAACAGATTGGCGAAGCTGCAGATTAATCGGAGACTTCATTACGGCCAAAAGGACACAGGTGAAGGTGGCTGAGGATGAAGAAGGGTGGGCAACTATAGGTTGCGGAGTAAGATAGGCATATCCGTTGTTGCTTTTGATTTTTAACAATTAAAATAATGAGGTCAGCAGATAAAGTCGGATTCAATCAGAAAGCGAGGCTGAAATACAACTACAAGGGCACAAACTAAAGCAGTCAGAGCATTTAAATTATTTGGGTAAAAAGTAAAAATAAAATGGGCTCAGAGAAAACATAAGGAGGTGAATAGCGTTAGTTCAGCGGGCGTTTTGTAATAGAAGGAAGTTGATGATTGGGATCTTAGGGAAGGATATTAAGGGACTGGTGATGAGCTTTATATGGAGCGTAGCGTTGTATGGGGTAGAAACGTGGACCCTCATAAAGGAGAAGGAGAATAGGCTGCAGGCATTTGAGATTTGAAAGAAGAGAAGGGTGGACGGATATGATGACGAACGAGGAAGTGCTAAGTATGAAGGGCGAGGAAAGGAAAATTCTGAATGAAATCCGAGAGTAGGAGGCAGGAGGAAGTGATAAAGGGCATTGGGTTGCTCAAGAGAGTGATAGAGGGAAGGTAAGAGGGCAAGAGGAAGAAAGAGAATAGGTTTCAATGGAAGGAATGATAAAGGGTAGATCGTATTCTGAGGCAAAAATGGAAATACAAGAGATAGACAGAACTATGAAAGTGTAGTAAACCGGGAGGGTATTCTCTGAGTTTCAACAAGATCTATTTTTACCGGTGGAACACTAAAAAAATGCTCAATATTGCCGAGCATTCTTTTGAAATGCGTATTCAATTTGTACCAAAGCGTAACCATAGAAGGCAAAGAATTTTGGATCATTATTTGAAAAAATTCTTTATACTGAGTTGCCCCTCACTTCATAACAGTTTAAGGAATATGATTTTTATAAAAGGCATTTCTTCACATTTCTACTAGAAGGTTAATTTATAATCTAATTTTACACGTAAATAGTTAGCTTTCCATTGCTAAATAGGCTATCTCGACTACAAACTTAAATTAGCATTGGTTTAAGGTGCCTAAAATGGAAAAAAAGGTGCCGAAGTGTCAAAAAAATGAAAAAGGTGCCAAGGTGCCAAAAAAAAAGAAAAAAGTGCCAAAGTGCCTTCTAAAAAAATGGAAATATTGAAATACTACTCGGAAGCCTTTATTTAAACTTCATTTAGGAAGGAAGTACCTTATTTCATTTCCAAAATTTCAAGGCTTTTACTATCATAAACCAGATGATATTACGTGTAAAGTTGTTTTTTATTCCACACAATTTCACAAATCAATATGCACCAGAAGCGCTAAGCAATCACCATATTCAATCAAAGGGTTTCATGAAAGAATCACTTGTAAAATGCATCAGGCTTTTTCCCATAGAATCGCATTAATATTTCAAAGTAAATACTGTACCACATATCTACCGGCTAGTTTGTCCATGCTCTACGAAAAATATTTATGCTCCAATCATATTTAGAGTCATCATTAAGTTCTAATTTAATATTTTTCTTGCTGCTTATGCTTTACGGGCAATACTAGAGAATAATGAACAGATATTCCATTAAATTTCAAGCAAAGGTAAAAGTACCGCTTCAATACGTGAGGAATGACGACATAATAGGAGGTTGCATACGTATCCTCATACATTTCTCTAGGCCTCAGAATGGAGCAGCAAGAATAATTTTCCCACCAGAAGAAAATGAAGGCAGTAGGAAAGCACAATTGATATAAATTCAACTTTCACGCTGAGTTGAAGGCATTTTCGTGACAGGCCAAGCCACAGATCTCAGACGACAGTTTTTTGCACACTTCTCTCCGAGGCTTTTTTTAAAATGCCCGGCATTTGATTTGCCGGACCAAAAATTCTACCCTTGTATTTCTCGATATTAAATGTTTCTCTTGTGGCAGCCTCACCATTTGTCTCCGTCAAGCAAAAAAAAAACACTTGAAGAGTTGGGGAGCTGACATATATTTCTTAAGGAAACAATTTATGCGGCGATGCCGCGGGACGGGCCTTTCCCATATGGATCTCCTAGGACTAGCCACAGGGGACTTAGAGATACGAGGTCAACACTACGGCTCGAGGCTAAGTAGATCATCACCTAGGTGACTAATCCACTAACTAAATCCACCGTCATTTAGCCGTGGTCACGCATTGCTACGAATGCAGTTGATAATTACGAGACAGTTAACGCGTTCAGGTGTAAACAGTGGAAGTTCAAGTGATAAGAAATGATAAATATACGAAAGGTAATCTAAAATAAGTGATAGATGGTAAGAAGACAATCAAATAACGCAAAGCATTGTCCACATATCGATTCAATAAATAAATGTTGATTGATGTGAAAATCTCGGTTCATGAAAACGTATGGGTACTTTTAAGGTTTGACGGATTATGTAATTGTATGCCATACCACCATCAAATATGATTTAATGAGGGTTAAACGGCAACTTAATCTGCACTCTTTTACAGCGAAGGAATTAGATCGAGTTTTATGAAATGGATACGGGTGAATAACTAACTATAAAAATACTTTGCAGAACCAGCGTACCGACCTATTTCACTGTAAAAACAGTAATTATGACTGTCTTTGAATATGCGCATATATCTTCAAGATGAAATTGAGCAATTGATACAGTTGTAAAAGAGTTGACTTATCCTTGGCAGTTAAAATGAAATGTCGGACAATTCGAATGCCATGTGCACACATTTGCCAAGTTTGATAGGAAAACTACAGGAAAACAATTAAAGGAGTGAAAATAAATGATGGAGTAACTATGAACTAATGGATAAAAGAATGCAGGAAAAAAGGAAAGCTCCTTAGATTCATGACCCACTGTAGGTCATATAAAATTGTGGCAATGGCTCAAGTTTTTCTGTGCTATCATTGCTATATTTATTGCAAAATAATGATTCACAGCTCTTGTGGCATACAGAAATTTGCTTAACTTATTGGTTGAATTTTTTTAACTTCGAGTGTAACTTTATTCGTGTAGGCATTAGATGCCACAGTTTTTAAAAATGTAGCTTAAAATTTGTAAAACAGAACTGATGTTAATCCTTGTTTACTAGATATTATACAAAAGCCCTAAAGATGTCAAATGTTTGGTGAAACGTGGGCTATAAAATGATAAATAACTTTGAACAAAGCTCAAGAAACTTTGTTGCTATATTTTATAACGATTCTCGACTCTCAGAGCATGTTTTTAACCAATTAAACAACAAAATGCTTCATTAATATTCGTCTATTCCGCTCTACGCAGCTCTCTGCCCATAAATAATTCCTTTATCCTGCTCTACGTATTTATTTCATATAGCATGTGATGTTTACCGTAATTACATCTATAATTTTTCTATATCTATAATAATAATCCATCTATAATATCTATAATAATCTATAATATATAAGAATCTATAATAATTTTTCTTTTGCACCACATATTGGCACTAATATATAAAATTTATCTCAAGTAAATGTGTCATTGACAGGATCAATGTACTCTACCTGAGAGATGTGTTATTTTTTACGTCGGTTTAGAATATAATTTAGTGAACTGAATGGTTGTACATTTGTGCCATTCCGATTTACAAAGAATTTATGTAACATTATTTCCAGACAATTTTTTTCCAAATTTATTTTTCCAGAATTTTCCACATTTATTAATTGATGTATATTTTCTTCCCTTAGTTCTCACGGCTTCCCTGCAACAATGTCACGGCAGCACTGCAAGGCGCCGTTGCATTGAAATATGGGCGTAAAAAGTCAAAGTTTCTAGAACCTGTCTCCAGACATAAACAAATGCACAGATAACAGAACCGAGGGATGGATGTGTTTCATTTATGAGGCGGAGGGTGAGAAGAGTTTATGTGAGGAATGTGAAATGTGGATGCAAAATAATTCAATGAGATTTTGATATAAAAATAAACGAGCAAAAAAATGAGTGGAATGTTGAGCGGCGAGTAGGGGACATATTTTGGAAGAATCGGAGGAGACTGAGAAGAAAAGAGCAGTACAGCAGTTTTGATACGCGATACAAACTTAATTACAGCGCATAAAGAAAATAGTTAATCAATCGATTATAGGGAAGAGAAAAACATCCCGTGTTACGGCAAGAAAGCAGATTATTCAAATGAAAAGTGACTTTATAGAGAATTTGATAATACTTTGGTGCCACACTCTGCGCACACGCATACATGTATGAATGTTTTTTGTTAAACCTGCTGCGGTCAACCTTAATATTGGCAAATTTATTTGTGAGGTTATATAAGACGAGGTAAAGGTTTACCGAACATTTAAGCAAAGGGGAAGTTTTCCGTGTTCTCTGTCAAAAGCAGGGAGCAAGTAGTCACGAGTAATAACTGGACCTGGAAAATAAATTACGACTTGATTAAACCCTTGTCATTTAGACTTGGATGCTGGCGGTTCGGGGGACTCTAAGGGATTGTTTGTCACTTCCTGACATCATCACAATAATCTCAAGTCCCTTACCTCATTCAAAGACTCATCTCCCATAAAAACTTGAAGATAAACCTGGTATCAAATATTGGACGTGAATACGGATTCTTCGCCATATCTTCGAAGGAATCTAAGAGAAGAAACCCTCGTGAATATTTTTAGCGCCGATCGACACAAAAAAAATAATGTCAGAATATGCGATATTGCATTATTCCCCATGTCACGCGATGCACAACACATAGTTTCTTCTGTGATACGAAGCTAATGATAAAATTGACATATTAATATCTAACATTAAGAACACATTAACACCTCATTAATTAACACAAACAGCTTCAACGCTGGGCCTGATTTTTTCATCAAGTAGTAAACAAATCAACGACTCAAGCATTCCTACGCATTGGCCTGAAGAACTCGATGAAGTTTGAATATGCGAAGGTTTTCTTTTGATTTTATAAGGTCTTAATTGCAACATGTGAATAGGCCAAGTATTGTCTTAATATGAAGTTAATGTCAAAAGCGTATTTGCAACTCAAATGCCGGACAGCATAAGGGTTTAAAAGGAGGGTTAACGTCGATTGGAGGGCAGCGGATAGAGTGGAGGGAATGTAGGGCGAATCCTTCGACTGACAAGGGTGTACAGGACTGATACCGTACACAGCTCACCCTTTAAACGTTTGCTAAGTCAGCCTTGAACGATACCCCCATCCTTGTGGTTCCAATCGTACGCTACTGAATTATGAACAAAGAGCTTCCGACGCACAGCAGAATACGAATAAAAAAGAGAGATCCTTGATCTATTTTATTTGGACCGGTGGGCTTCACCATCTGTCTGCGTTCGTTGTGAAATTCGATAAATGATAGGGCTTTATCGACTGCTACTGTGCAAGTCCCACATTTCCAGCATTTGGGATCAAAGTAACTAAATGCACACTCATTAACATTCTAGAAGAAGAATCAGCTCTCCTTAAATTGCACGATTTTAAAGCCTTCTGCGGCTTAAATGATTATATGATTTAAGTTTGGACTTGGCTTAATATTTAATGATTAAAGCTTGGACTTGGCTAAAAATATTTTAAGGACTTAAGTCTATTCGAAAGGTTTAATGATAATATCCATTTTTCTAAAAGATTCAAAATGAAATTTTCTCTACAAGACAAGAAGAATAGGTATTTAATTTTCATATTTAACCTAGGTTTGTTTTCATGAATTTTACCTGGGTCATCAGCTGTAACACGCTAATTATAATTGGACAAACAATTTTGACTAGAGAGTTTAAATTTTCTCTTTTCAATCAAACAAGTAGTTTTCAAAAAACAGGTTTTACGATCTAACTTTCGATTCCAAGAACTCTAACACCCTACGTAGGACAACTGTTTTAGATTAAATCAATGGATCATTACAAACAGTATTCTTTCGTAAAGTAGCCAATCAGTCATTAGTGCTAACTTTTGAACTTACCGTCTTTATGAATAGTTTTAAATAATAGCATGCTTAGAATTGCTTCAATTGAATTTAGGTATAGTTTTTCAATAATGGCAGGATTGACATTTAGCATAGATCGGGAGGGGTAAATGGAACCAGTCAACCAGAATACGTATTCAGCAACCAAGATAGCGATGCTCAGATTAATTTAAAGTTGAAAAAATATATTGACAAATGGATAAATTTTACAGATACTGATAAAACCGAAATGGAGGCCTCTTGAGTTTAGTTGCATTGAAAGTATGTTTGGCTTTAAGTATCATCCCCTGCTGCAGCGAGCGCCGTATAAAAGAGAGAAATTCGCTGTTGCTTTCTCAATCTTAAATGGCATGAAAACTTTCACTTTAACCCTCATAGGCAGGTTGACCTCACAAGATCACAGGTAATTGAATGATAATTATACGGGGTACAGAAAACAGTGGTAAATTTAGGAAAGAAGAAAGGTTTTCTTTGAGCTGCACAGCCAAGACAAGTGATCCGTGTTCTCTTCCGCACTGGACCATCTTTACCGCAATGTACCCTATGTCTACCAATGTCCAAAAGCTACTCGCAAAACCGAGGTACGAAGCGTAGAACCTGAAATTTCTCTTCTAAGCAGCTTATCTCATAGGCCTCCACGGCAGTAACAAATTATAGCAAAAACCTTAGATTATCATTATGGACGATATCAGTGAAATGCATACGGGTCATTTCACCTCAATTCAACAAGCAATGGTCTCCAATTATTATAAAAACATTTTGCATGGGTAGCAAGAGAGCCTTTACATTTACTTTTTACTTCAGTAACATTCTGTGCAAATACGTTAAGAAACTCACACAAAATCGCATCACTTCGCGGTGGAATATGCCTTGAAAAAAATCAAAGCTAGCCAGAATGAACTCCACCTCCAGGATTAAATGTAATATTTTTACGCTAATTATATATTCATAAAATGAAGTTTGATAGTAAAATCTTGCTCAAATAGTCAATGCTGGGTCTTGTATTAACCTTTCATTAATATAATATACTATTAAAATGTTTAATGAATAACTGTATAATGGCACACAACAATTTAAAATCACAGAGTAAGAACGTATAGAGTGGCAAAGAGAGAGGGGGATTTGGATATGAGTTTTTAAATAATACTTTGGCCGATAGATGGAACAGGTGTATCGAAGTTGCATGACAAGCCATAACAAATGAGCTTTGGCACACGGCCACTTCATTTAGGGTCGCATAACTCACATGATGTTCTTATGATGATTTCGGTGCCTGGATGTTTACTAATCGACCCATAGCAACGGAAACAAATCTTATTGAGTCGTCGAGACCAAATTAAACATGCATTTCAATGTGCCTTTTTAATGTACATTAATAAGCATCGTCTATAATACAACGAATCACGTCAATATAATAAGATTCGCGATTGCCAAACACGGAGTAAACTGTTTACCGAAGTATCATAGCAACGGCAAAACAATTGATACTCGATTCAAAGCCAAGGTAAATCCATCTCTGTATGTTGATACAAAATCACCAATGACCACTAGCGCCTCCAAGTGATTTTCTCCGTAAGCCACAATTCTTCCTCCCCTAAGGTGGTGGCACCTAGGAAATTCTTCCCAAAGCTCTCAAAAATTGATGTCTAGTTTTTAGCATTGCTTTGCCACTCTATACTTACTTACCCTATGTTAAAATAAATTGCAGAGACCTCATATGAACAATGCTATGATACACGATATACTTTCGTGTATTCAAAGTGATTTATCTCACGATAGCCGAGAGTGCATGCATTCTACACTCTAACGCATGGGTTTCATTCGAATATACCAAATTTAGGATAAAAATCATAACAGGGAAAAACAATGGGGTCGATTACATTATATTAAACAGAAAATATTCACTTGAAGAACGAAATGGATATTTATCTTGCAATAATAGTTCTGAGTATCTCCAAACGAACCGGTTGTGACGGTAAAGAAAAGTTTGTTGAGGATATGATATTGGAAAATCGAAAGACAGTGAAACCTGTATTAAGCGGCCACTACCGGAACCCTTGAGACGATGACCGCAAAAAAGGGTGACCACTAAAAGGGGATGCAGTTCACATTGCTCATGAATATGGGATATCCGTTCCGTTCTCCAAAAAAATCAGTCGCATACATTGGGGACCGCTTAAGGGAGGTGGTCGCGAAGGCAAGTTTCACTAGAATAGCAAAATCCATATTCAGCATTCATAACATACTAAACTCTTGGGATCTCTTAACGGTATTTTGGCATGATAAAGCAAATATAAGTTTCGTATTGCATATTCAGAGAGATATTTGACCTCATTTTGCGCTATTTTGCTCAGCATATTTAAAGGGAGAGAAATGTTTTAGCTGCAAACACTTTACATAATTAGGCAATATATAATGGTTCTCCAAGAAAATCCCTACTATCCCTACAATCATACAAAATCCCTACAATCATACAAAATCCCTACAATCATACAAAATCACACAAACAGTGATTCTTCTAAAACTCAACTTTCAAGAGTCTCTGGCGAAGAACACATAAATTCAATTACCTTAATTACTACGTACTCCAGTCCAGTTTAAACAAAAAGGATTCCACAACAAGAAAAACCTGAATTTTTCATTATACAAGCTTACTGTGCCAAAACGATACAATTTTTTTTCATATTATACCTCGAAACAAATCCAAACCAAAGTACAGCTTTAGAAATTAGGAAAAGAATATGATTTCTGGAAAAATGGCACTGAAAACAAGGAAAGACAAATGCTATTCACTAAAATTCCCAGTCAATGGTAATTGTTGTATTCAGCAGATGGTTAATTCATCCAATATTCATCCTTAATTGAAGTCCAGGGTCAACATGTTAAGTGGCTAAGTTATCTAGCTTCTCATGGTGTATTTTGAGGGACTAGAACAGGGTGGACACTGATATTCAATTTTTAAATTCGCTGATCTTTCCCTGACTTTACCCTGGTGGATTTTTCCAATTTTCCTGACCGACCGCCAAAAGGTCACCTATTATTGGAATATTTTCTCTGCCGAATTTAATTTTCTATGGTTTCTTTAAATTTTCCAAATTTTTTAATCGTCGTCTCGTATTTAATAACTGCAAGCATGTATTTAATGTAAGCTAGTGTGCTCCAGCTATTTCTCGACCTGATTTTCGGGAGTTAAAAAAAAAGAATGCGAGGTGAAATTTTCCGAACAACATAGCCTCGGATTCCTTGTGATGAGCGTAATACATTGTGATCATGATTTTTAACTCAACATTTAGGCAAATATATAGGATACATTTTACGTCTTATTCACAACTAATAAGATTCACAAATGAATACCACGAATTGACGGTGCTAATTCCATGCACGTCAGCGACGTGTTGTTAGTTTCAGTTGGTGAAATAAAGGGCGGGAAAGACTGGCCGATAAACGTAATGGTAGAAAAATAACGAGGATTCCTATTCCAGTTTCTCCCTGACTGTAACGAGAACTCCCTGACTGTAACGAGAATTCCCCGACTTTCCCAGAAATTCAAAATTCCCTGAAAATTTCAGGTTTTCCCGGTTTTCCCTGACGATCACAGCCTGTAGAACCACCACGTGTAACCTTTGTAATGTGGCAAAATTAAGTTCAAAGGTGTTTATGCCAAGCTGCATTTAGGAAATATGACTACTTAAAAAAAAAAATGCTGTAGAAATTTTCTTTCATTTCAATATTATTTTCCGGAAAAAGGAATCCTTGAATGTCCTAATATTTATCTTCTCTAATACTTATACCCTGATAAAATTAACCCTGTGTCATAAGACAAGTTCCTACCAAACAAAATGGGGTAAAAATATTATTGAACGATTTAGTAGGTCTGAAATTTTTCGAGTGGAAAAATATAAATCTCTAAATATCAAGAAAAATCTCTAAATACCTAAGAAAATTGTAAAATTTTAAATGTAACTTTATTCACTTCAAAACTTTCGTTTCGCTACACTGCTGGATCTTTATCAGATTTTTGATATTCAATAAAGAAACGGATATTGACTGACAATTGTAGAGTTCAGCGCGACTGGGTGAAAAAGAACACATATCCACCAAGAGCACTGAGTTTCTAATCTTTCTTTCGTCAAGGCGGAATTTCAAGAAGGCAGCGAGTGTACCATCTAAGTCCTATATTAAAAATATGTGGACATTAGTTGAAAAAGGAAATTCACTTGCATTTTTCTCACGATGCACCGCATGCTTCGCTCTGGTTAGGCCACACCTCGAATACGTCGCGAGAATTTGGGACCCTGGTCAAAAGATTTAACCAAAAATATTAACAAAATACAAAGGAAAGCCGCACGCTTCGTTAAAAAATGCTACGAACGAATATATAGTGTCTCACAACTGTTAGAGGGATTAAGGTGGGAGCCCCTAGAAACTCGGAGGCTACACGCTAGGATTAGGCTGCTTGATAAATTCAGAACTTATATTTTTCAGACCGACACAGAGAATATTATCATGACTCCTCAATACATCTCTAGGTCTGACAGATGCGATAAAATAAGAGAGATACTCTGCCGAACAGATAGGTACAAAAACTCTTTCCTTCCGCGCACAATAAGCGACCACAATAAACATTGAGCTCCTCCAAATACACTCCCATAGGACAAGTCACCATTTCACCTCCAAAACGTTTAAATATTTAATTGGCTGGTGACCTACCACCCCCTGCCACACGCCCAAGCGGCGGCTCGCGGGGTAGTATTTCTATGTAGATGCTTTGTGGCACGGAGCTATATCACTATCTTTTGCGGCACAATATTAATATCACTTGGACTAGGCATTTGCTAACTATTCTTGATATCTCCTCAGCGCAAACCAGGAATGCAGAAACTCGTAGAACTTATTCAGAGATGAAATGAATTTGATAATAGGTCGGAAAAAATGAAATAGAATCTATTTGTGAGAAAGGGAAGGGATTGCGGAAAATATTGAGATTATTTAAAGATCGTAGGTTTTCCCGGCAAATAATATAAGTAAAATATTCTCGGGTTTGACACCTGCGATTGAGGCTATTAAAGGCCAACGTTTCGACAAGAAACTCTCTCATCGTCATCAGGGCTAAGACTGATTGCCGAGTTAGATCCATGCCGGGTTTTTATACTTAGCTAGCCAAGCACGGTTGAGACCCATTGTTGACTGGCCAATTCAAATTCGCTCACGGCGGTTGGAATTTGAATTGTCTCCGCGACCAATTATTTTTATAAGACAAAAATTGTTTTTTTCCTCATGGTCTGTATTTTTTTTTATCTTGTATCATACTCATTGATTGTATTTATACCTATCTCTGAGTTCAGCTGTATAACATGTACAGTAATTGTTTTTCAATGAGATTCGTTGTTTTGTCTTTTTCTTTATACATTGTATGTTATTAAGCTCTATTTATATATTGATTTATACTAAATAATATGTTAATCTGTTTATTACTTCCCTGCTGCTATTTTGTTTTATTGTATTGTTGTTCTAAGGGATATGTGTCCCAGAGTAAAATAAATGTTTATTCTATTCAATAATATCCCGTTTTATCCAAAGCTTCTTTGGATATATGATCCAATGTGGTCTCAAATCATATTACGTCGAATAATCGACATTTTACTGTATCGTGCAACATGTTATCGATGCGATACAAATATCGCAGAGCCCAACCGATTTCCCCGACCCTTCCCCGGCCGTCTCTCGCCAAGGAAACCGAAGATAACAGAGGCAGGAGGACCTCCTTTCTTTGGAAACAGAGAAGTGGACCTCACGACCCGTCCTCCCTTTCCTCCGGCACATCGAATTCTTCATCCCTCCCCCACCCAACCCCAACCATCCCCCTCCCCGCCCTCTCACCCCCTCCCCCCACCCGTTCGCCCCTTGATGCTCGCTTTTCTTTCGGGCCATTGTTTCCACCTCCCGCCGCCGCCGCCTTTGCCCCGCGCTGACTGCCACGGTCTCCACTCGGGAGTCCCTCCCCCCCGCCCTTCCCTTGAATCCCCCGCCCCCCCCTCCGAAAAGAGGAGCAGTCTCTCTACGGTGGATCCAATAAACGTTACATCACTGGACGGAGGCTGGGACGTGCTGCCGCAAGTTAGTGAACCAATTTTTGAGCTCTCCCTCCCACCCACCTCGACTCCATCCCACTCCTTCCCTCCCGCTCACCCTCCGCCATACACCACCACTTCTATCTCACTGTTCCCCACCCCCCCTTCCCCTCGAGCAATCCTCATTTGTCTTTTCTCCCTCTCGGTTCCCTTCCTTTCAAAATCCCTCCTCCCTTTTCCTTTCCCACCCTCTGCCACACACCGCCACCCCCTTCCCTTTTCCATCCTCACACTTCCCCTTCCCGAAAGGGGTCCCCCCCCTTCCCCTTCCCGCTCTGCTTTCCTCTCAAAGTCTCCTCCTCCCCCTCCTTCCTTCCTCTCACTCCTCCCTTCCTCCCCCTGGCCACACCCCCTCCTCACTAACCCCATTCCTCCCCCAGACGATGGATTGGGTGGAAATGTTGCGATACTCAAATCACAACATCGCACTGAGGTACAACACAGTGCATTTCATTTACTGGCAGTATATTGGATATTTAAATACGTATTACAAAACACCGTTTATATATCGTAATACTGTAAGATAATAAGCTTAAGGTAGTTCGATAGTCGCAATAGAGACCATTTTCGATTTACACATTTTCATTTCATCAGCTGTAGGACGCATTAATTGAATATTGCATTATTAATGGTGCAATAATATATTTTTATACGACAGCAATTGTAAGTAATTAAATCAAAATATCTAAACAAGTCTTTAACTTGACTCATTTTTTTTCGCGCGGTGCGTTTATAACTCCTTCAAAATGGAATGTTTTTTGTGATACCCAAGAACCTACTACAGTCACAATATGATTTATTTTCAAATATAGTTGAGAAAACATACAAACTACACGCTGTTAGTTTTTTTACGACATCTATGTGTTAGAAATAACTCATTTTGTAAATAATGTCTCTCTGGAGTACATACACGTACCATTTCCCATGTAAAAGGGCTATTATTTTTTGGCAAATATCTCCGAAAGAAATATAGTAAGGGGTTGGATTTTTGTTGTTATTAAGAGGTTGAGATGTTTTTTTCTTTAAAATGTGACCAAATTCATTGATTTCTACGTAAAATGATATTTCGCTCAAACTACCTCCTTAAGCAAATTTCGCATACCGCACTATATTACATATCGAGTGGATTTGAACGAGTTTATTGATGTCAGATATGATGCATGACAGATATGGAATTTCTTCTCGAATATAAATTTTCTTCGAGATTCCTCCGACTCCTTTCTGCGTTCTGAATCTCATGTTGGATGGCTTGGCATGATGGGAAGGAAAGTAAGTGGACAGAGAGATTAGTTGTGGGGAGATAACTATAATTACTCATTATTCATTCATTTTGTACTCCCACATGATGTCCTGTAATGCAGTAACCCCATGATACGTGATATCGCATATCTTACCATACCGTAGAAACAAAATTGATTTGTCTAATCATCAGTTGAAGTTAAATTCTTATACATGTCATGTCAAAATATCGCAGTCAATAAATCGCAATGTTTCATAACACTCGGCGTTTACCGCCGATATGCGATAATCCTTTTCAAAACCCTCGGCCATTATGGCAATCACGGTTTATCGCATTGCGGTTTATCGCATAAAATTCCATGCATACGATCCTTCGCGTAATTCATTTTGATAAAAAAAATGTGTTAAGATATTTAGGCATCTGTCGTGCCAAAGGAGGAAATCAATACTGAGCCATTGAGTGCAGGACACAGCGATTACGGTTTATTCAATACAGAAAAAGAACACTTCCTGATCTTCGTACTTTCTTCGTGAGTGCAATGCTTGTATGACGAAGAAACTAAATACAGGAGAAATAGAAGTCTGTTTTAAAAGTGAACTGAAATCAAAGATAAAAGATATCTGGGGAATAATTCAGAACTTCCGCAAGACGTCATAGAGGATACTGGAATTGGTTCCGACGCATTCGCGACATGCACTGCTATAAGCATAGCAGAAGATAGGTTAATGACTGGCAAGACACTATGCACCTAATCTTTTAAAAATGGAGATTTTACGTGTTGTGCAAAGCACATGTTTTCTGAAGAGGATCCGAGAAAAGCTGTTATCTTGCACTTAAATGCACTAGAAGCCAGAGAGGCTGAATAAACAGTACTTACAAAGGAGGAGATCATTCTTTCCATGCATCCTCATTCACGGATTCAATATTTTTGCGTTTTAAATTCTTTAACTTATTATAGCGTTCACTCTCCACCTCGCTCACGCCCTTTTCCTCTATCCCGCCATTTTGCATTGCCCTTCCACACCTCCGACAATGGATGCGGTATCGCGACAAAAATATGGATAATGTGAGTAAATACAGAATAAAATTGGCCTATATAATATTGGCCAAAAATAGTTTCTAGAAGTAAGTCTTGAAGAAAGATCGCGATATTAGTAAGGAATCAACAAACATAAATTTGTTATAAATATAATCAAATTAAATCCGCAATATAGCCTGGAAAATTATTTCTGTAGAATATTTTCTAGTAGAATAAAAGATGACGTTAAATAGTTAACTTATTAATTTTAAAAATGCTTTACAAATAGATTTACTAACTTTTTCTAGAACATATAAATTGTAATACTTTTCGTAGCTCTACTTCAAGGTACTAATCGTAGGTAGGGACAATCGGACACCAATCGTGTCTGAAAACAATATTCTCCAATCAGGAGATATTCATTTTGAGTATTGAGATGATTCTTGTACGGTAAAATTAGTTGGATTTGACCGCAAACCCGAACAAAAATAATTATCCGAGTGAAACCTTATCCAATGTCTTCGGGATCTTTCCAGGATGACTCTCAAAACAATCCCATGAGCTTCTGATCAGGATAGCGAAGTTATCCAGGGAAACCTGGAAAAACCTGGAGATATCCTGAAAAATCCTAAATTGGTCAAAAATACAGTTTGAGCAATGATTTTTATATCATTTTATCATAAATTGAAAGACAAAGGCAATCGAAGTCTGAAATTTCACTCTTGACCCACAGAAAAATATATAATCCAGAAAAACTTGGAATTTCCTCGAAATTAATACATCATGCTAATTGTGTCGCCGAATTTCACTGTATTTCATGATTAATGGTATTGCGAATGAAGCTAGGCACTATCAAGTCGTCACTCAACCATGTTCAGATTACAGGCAGCCTGGAATTCCCCTGGAATACACCTAAAATTTGATTGTCTTATCCAGTGTTTTTTTTAAAGAAAGAAAGATTCGCTGTTTTCAAATTTGCTGATTCGCGAAAGTGCTAAGCAGAAAGGATGAATACAGACTAGAATTTGGGTTAGAAACTGATTTTATTTTGGTGACCATATACCTTTTAAAAAACATAAATTATGGGGTTACTCAACACCCACTTAATGGGAGAAGCCCGAACAAAAAAACGGATACGCACAGCGAATTCCGTCCGTAACTTACCTAGCCGGGTTGTACCTAATTTTACCGGACTATTCGGAGCAGTAATAGGAATGAACGATTGCCCATTTAGTGAAATGAATGGAAATAAACGTTTAATTCAATGCAATATTTGGAGAAAGCATAGCGCTATCACGAATGCCATAGCCTCCTCGAAATTCACCGTGAATGAATCAGTCACCCTCCATTATTCGAATGGGCTTCCATTTCCATTGGCGCTCTCCTGGATTCGGTACTTAGGTTTCGAAACCACACTACGAATCCTTCTTTGGGCAAGTTATCGAATGAAAAATATTGAGTACGATTGTACTTGGGATCGAAACAAATTTATAGATAATACCTACATGTACATCTACATACTACCCCGTTAGCCGCCACATGGGCGTGTGGCATGGGGTGTTAGGTCACCAGACGTGTAAAGGTGTAAGGTTTTGGAGATGGAATGGTGACATGTAATTATAGGAGTGTATTTAGTGGAGCTCAATTTTTATTGTGGTCGTTTATTGTTCGCGGAAAAAAACGAGTTTTTGTACCTATCTGTTCGACAGAGTATCTCTCATATTTTATCGCTACTGTCAGACCTAGAGATGTAGTGAGGAGTCATGATAATATTCTCTATTGTGCTCTGAAAAATATCAGTTCTGAATTCATCAAGCAAACTAAGCCTAGCCTCCGAGTCTCTAAGGGCTCCCACCTTAATCCCTCTGAAAGTTGTGAGACACTATATATAGTTGTGAGACATATATATAGACATATATATGTATGCTCGTAGCATTTATTAACGAATCGCGCTGCTTTCCTTTGTATTTTATTTATTTTTTTGGTTAAGTCTATTTAACCAGGGTCCCAAATACTCGCGGCGTATTTGAGGTGTGGCCCAACGAGAGCGAAGTAACAACTCTCTCTGACTTTTTCATCCGAGGGCCTTCCTATTCTACGTTTAACAAAACCTAGTTTCTTTGATGCTGTGCCACATATGTTTTGTATGTGTAATCCCCACGATATATCAGAAGTTAAGGTAATTCCAAGATAATTTACTGTATATGAAGATTTTATATTTACTCCACCCACAGTATTGGTACGGCATTTTTGTGATGACTTCCGCAGGAAGTAAACTGTGATGCATTTGCTGAAATTGAATTCTAACCCCCACTCCTGGCACCACGAATGAACGTTGTTAAGGTCCGACGACAGAGCATCAAGGTGTCTTCGCACATTTCACGGTAGATAACTGTATCGTCTGCAAATAATCTTAATAGCTAAGTGTCGAGACCCCATGAGCCGTATTCAACCAATGCTGTCACGCAAACTTTCCGTCTCGCTCTGCAGCTCTCCGATTCCCTTTTCGTCAAATCACTCGCCTCCTCTCGCACCTCTCGTGCTTCCTTCTGCTCTGCCTTCCTTCGACCGCACACCACACCTCTCAGCGTCGCCTTCACCCCCATCCCCTCGTTTCGCCCCCTTCAGCCCTCTTTCGCCGAACAATCTCCTCCTCTTTTTCGTGGCATTCCCCGTGTAGTCGCTGCATTCCTGGGCCTCTGTCCAATTCCCTTTGAAATCCCTTTTTCTCGAGCTTTTTCGTGCGAGTTTAATTGCATTTTTTTCCACCGTGCAGCGAGTGTGCTCAATATTTCGCGATTGAGACATGTTTGTGCAGATTCAAAGAAACTACAGCGGCAGTAATAATGTTTTGAGAATTCTGCAAGTGTTTTTTCATGGATTATTAAGTCTTTGCGTCATTTTGAATACATTTGGAGGTCATGATGATTCCACTCCTATCGCTGATTTTGACTCATAAATTGTACAAATTAATTCAGTAAATAATGAATAGCCAAAGCACAGGCAAGGTAAAATTACATTTTGACGGAACTTTAGGTAAATAAATAGTCTTAATGTGAAAATGTTTTGTACTTCATTTTTCATGGAAACCGTTGCTAGTAGGTGAACTTATGTTGTGTGCTACATATAACCCTCTCTCCGCAGATGAGCATCTGCAGATATGACAAGGCGGAGCTTCAAATATGTTAGTTGAGAGTGAGAAACAGTTTGTGAGACTAGCAAACAGTAATAAAATTTTTGCTTACGCTTAAATGACATGGGGTGATATCGGATTGCATGCCAATGCAAAATTGGGAACCCAGGCTATTTCAGCATCGCAGCAGGGTTTTCGGAAAAGGATTGGACGGAAAGCAAGAGTGTAGGCTGTGAAGGAACGATTGTTAACAAATGCCTTCAGAAATCAGTGATCTAATAAACAGCAAATAGGAACAACTGATGTGAAGAGTTACAAAATTGGGATGAGCGTTATGGCGATTTATCACTTTCACAGTGGAACATTCGCACTGTAAGGTCCCCTATTCATGATATCCATAAGCCAATGATTTAGCGAGTGTAGCATCAATTCTTGAAAATAATAGATTTAAAGATGAAAATGTGAGTAAGTTACCACGATTGCCGAATAGAAAGTGAAAATTATAATTAACACCTTTAATTTCAAAAAGTGTTTTACATACACACCCTTACATAAAGCGATGTGATTAGTAAACAGTTCCAAGAGTCCAAAAGACTGTTTCTCTTAAAGTTTATATCCTCAAAATCTGCATTGTTACATGTTTATCTATAATATTTCCAAGTATAAAATGATTGGCATTCGTGCGTGGGTTGGTATGGTCTCCAGCGGAACCCTCTACGCCTAAGTATGTCAAGAGGTCAGCACCGACAATTTTAGCGAAGAAAGAGCGAGCAACAGCGTATACAGGAGCTGTGCTATGTACATTTTTAGTATTAACATGCTAAAATTATTTAACCCACTAAACCTGTTCAATACATGAAATATTAATATAGTATTATCCTCTCCCGTTTGTTCAAACGTATTTCAAATGCAACGCAGAATAAGGACTTTATATCCTCTTGTATGTTTTATATTACATCTTCAATGGAGAATTTAGTATTTTTATAATGTAAACATGCAGAATTCCGCAGTAAAGATTTTTATTATTACATCTTTTTAATTGTTTGTCTCAAACAATCCAATCTATAAAGCATGTAAAATATTTTCTGAAGGAGGGTAAACTTTGGCTGTTGACTGCAACAAATTTGGTACATGATAATTTCTAAACATTGTTGTAACAACCTTCTGGGAATCCCTGTGTTTATAAAAAAACTCTATTAATGATTTCAATTTGTTATACCTCTAGTTTGTATCAATTCTTTGCCACTACAAATTAAATAGACCAATCATATTAAATCTTTTCTTAAGCTAGTTAAACTCTGATTGTTGAATTTATTTTCTGTATTAACTTTTATACTCTCACTTCTGTAGTGGTCATTTTGCTGTATGCATTGCATCTGTCCTGAACGTGCCCTCGACAACAGGCATTGCCTTAGGGGTCACCTAAAGCTCTTGTCAACTATTTTTGATAAGTGATTATGTAATCTTGGATCATGTTTAAAGGGTCAATTAAATTATAATTATATTATTACATGCCATAGCGTTGTCGACACCTTGGGCTGTTTGCCCTCCAGACCTCGCTCGGCTAGCGGTTTTGGGAAAGAAGGCAATGAAGTAGCGATGGGTGAGGGGGGGGGGAGAATGTGCCCCCCGTGGAGAAGAAAGAGGGAGGAACGGAGGAACGGGGGAAGTGAAGAGCACCGCTTCCCTATATTATTGAGTGAAGATTCGACCGTTGAAGGAGGCAACGCAAAGGCAAGGAGACGGAGGATTGGGGCTAGAGGGGTGGGAGTAAGGAGGAGGGGGGGGAATGAAGTAGTGTTCTGGAGGAGGGGGGATCAGAGAGGTGACTGAGTGCTGAGGGAGGGGAAGTAGTCATTGTTGGCTCAAATGAATGGGCGGGAAGAGGAGTGAATGGGCGCTGAATTGTGGGTCTTTAGTCGACACCAGTTTAAGCAGATTAAAAATAAAGAACTCGGCCGAAAGGGTTGAAAGAGGGATGAAAGGAAACGAAAGGGAATAAAGGGGGTAAAGTAAGCGGAGACTGGAATATGTTGAAATTGGAGAAAATTATGGTCCAGAACGATAATAATCCAATTCCCCGCGGAGGTTTTTGAGGTCTCTCGAATTTGTGGAGTAAACTCCGATTATGCGAACGCCGAACTACAAACTTCTTTCTTTTTTCTTTCTACTTTCCAGCAAATGAACATTTTAGAGTTTGAATGTTCAAAATAGAACGATAGAAAAACTTAGCGCGATTAAGTTAATGCCTAATTGTAGCTGCTCCAAGAAAAATCTGCAAGATAGCTGCTTTTGGAATAAGACGAAATGTAGTAAGATGAGTAATTTGACACAATGTGATCACGGTGAAGCATGGTTTCTTTCCTCAAACGCAGCAAACTTGCGAAAAATTGTGAGCCTAAAATTCTGAAATTTTAGATTATTGGGTCCATGATTAAGATAAAATTCTCTGCAGACCTCTCCGAGGGGTCTCGCGCTCATTCAGTCAACAAGAAAGAAGGAGGCAATTAGCTTCCCATTAATTCACTTTGCGCTTTCTTTTATGTTCATTCATTAATATTGCCGGTTTCAACTAGAAAAAAACATGAAGAGATCAATTTACTGTCTCGAAGTAACATCTATGAGTAACCACATGAAATCTTTAAATAAAGAAGAAATAAGTCTTTCGTTTATTTCATTTCATGCAGGAGAAAACTATTTACATCGTTAAAATCGAGAAAAATAGGCTTCATTATGATTACTAATTCTTTTAATCGTTTTAACACCTGCGTATCGAGTTTCCTGCTTAAATTTCAACTGGTTACAATGTGAATAATTTTCTCACTACTTTTTTCTCTTACAAGTCCCGGTAATATGTTTCTCAAAGAATTGTCAATTATAAAAAATAGAAATACCATACGTGATCAAGCGATTTATTTCAGACCACATGTTTGTCCACCATATTTTCCAAATAAAAGGCGAATTATATTGCAAGGACATTTTAAATTGGTTTCAATTTCTTTGGACGCCGTACAATTATTTTGTTTCGGTTAAGTTGGAATAAAATTTATTATTTTGAAAGCCTCTTCCAAAGGACTACAACCTTGTCAAGGTAGAAAGGCTTGTGTGCTCCTATTAAAAGTAGAATGGAGGGACAGACTTCTCATTTGGAATCTTTTTACGAACCGAAGGGCGCAAGTTATGGTGGGCGATGGAGAATTGGGATAGGACGGGGAGTGTGGCAGGGCTATCGCCGTTATTTTTAACGTGTATTCAGAAGAAATGGTAAGAAAGGTATGAGAAGAGATAGAGGTAGTGATCAAAATAGGAAGGGACCTGATAAAGTGAGAGAGAAGATGAGGTAATGATCGTCAGTCAGCCAAGGGGTTACAGTTAATGATGAATGCGCTAGAGATGCAGTGCGAGAGATATGGGAGTGAAGATAATCCATAACAAGACGAATGTGATAAAATTCTCTCGGAGCAAGACAGGGGTCCGCAGTCTAAGAGTGAGACGGAACAGTATGGACCAAGTCAAGCAGTTTACGTATCCGCGTAGTTATTTGCGTATCTGCGTAGTATTTTGGGTTTAGTGATAAGGAAATACGATGTAAAAATGCCAAGGGTGATAAAAACTCTAGTTTAGAGCGTGGCGTTTTATGGGTCGGAGACTTGGTAATTGTGAAGGAAGGATATTCGTTCCTGAGGCATTTGACACGTGGGCGTGGAGAAGGATGAAGAGGGTGAGCCGGGTGACGAGAAGAACGAACGAGGAGGCATTGGTTGGAGAGGAAAAGGAGCTCATAGAAGAGGTTCGGAGGAGGCAGATGTTATAGATGGAGGACTTACAGACAGGAGATGAAATGAAAGAAATGAAAAGGAATGGAGACAGAAAGACAATAATTGAAGGGATAATGCATGGGAATCGTGGAAGAGGAAGGAGGAGATAGGAATTCTGGACGATGTATAGAGAGGAAGACGGAATGAGTAATTGAAGAGGGACCGAATGGTGGATCACCGAGAGGTGAGAAAATGGGACGATATGCCAGAGATTAGGACGTAGTGATGAGTACGGTCCAAAAACCTGCCAAGCAACTGGTATAACACTCAAATAAATTGTGAAAATGTATTTCCAAGCTTAACATTTCATTTAAAGAATAAGAGTATACCTGAGGTGTAAGATCATTTATCAGATTCAGGGTTCATCCCGATTTTTCATAAATGTTCCTAAATGTAATGGCTATATGTGCAGTCCCTGCGACTAACTCACGGACAATATTTCCGTAAAAGAGTGGAAAAAATGTTGACTAGAAGTACAAATAGCACAAAAAACTTCGTGTGGGTGTAGGTGTGATTGGTCATAAAACCGGAACGGGTAATGGGTAACGTATGCGTACTAACGGGTAAAAATGCGTAAACAATCTACATATCATGTTAGGTTTTTTCACCACGTTTGGACTAATCAGTGTGCCTTCTACTGTGAGAAGATACCCTAGTCATGATGTAGACTTCTATATAGCCTAATTGACATAATTTATTCCACAAACTTCAATCTCATTTGCCACCATTTCTGTCTTTTTCTATCTTCATTAGTGGGAGCTTCTTCAATCAATCTAGTAATTGAAGCCACCACTTCATCCTTTGTTAGAGCTATCATAAAAATATGATGATACATCTCTTTTACTTTACTGCCACAAAAAAAACTCTGTAAGGAATGGAAATAACTCTCCGAAAAATACAGTCCACAGATTCAATAGCTTCAGACTTTACTTTGCAAAGCGTTTTCATGCTCAGGAATTAACAATAGTACTAATGGACAGTTGGGGAATGACATCCCATTTACTTGGCATTCCCCACTCCTGGATGTCAATTTTTAAAAAAAAACATTGTCCTTCCGGCCTCCTTGACACAGGAACGCCCATTTTGACCCAAATGTGATTTTAAATTCGTTTTTCAATTTCATTTTCATTGAGAGCTGGATTTCCTTCCGTGACTTTTATTTATTTTAATACACATTTTCATCCAAAATGTTTCACCTTCCTGGGATTTTCCATAAATTAGATTTATTAGAATTTACCTTAAACGTCCATGCGGGTCATTTTGTCCCGCATGGGCAGAGATGCATTTGAATGCTGTATCATCGCCAAACAAACAGTAAAATATTGGAACTATTATAAATAACTAGCGGACCCGACAGACGTTGTCCTGCCCAAACGTTGGCCTGCCAGCTATTAGCGGGTTCAGCAAACGTTTTTTCGATAATCGAATTTTCGATAAACTACATATTAAGTGACATTTCAATCTTTTCGCTTCGTCAAAACAACGCCAATATACGACGCAAGTGCGACGACTTGCGCATGTATTGACGTGCACGTCAAATACACAGAATTCGACATCAGCGCCACCTATGGTACACAAACATATCTATTAATTATTCTCAGATGGACAAATATTCAAGAACTTCTCAAAAGGTTTTAACGGTCAATTATTCATAAACTTATGATTTTTTCATTTTAAAAATATTGGAAGAGAGGGTGGGGGGGTTGCAATTCTGGGGTTATGATACCAACACCATCTACCACCTCGAGAAATTCTCGGGCCAAAATAGTGGTACTTTCACGGCGACGCGACGAACCGCAGGCGGGTTCTGCTCGGTGTCTGTGTGGCTGCGTCTTGAATCAGAATTATTTAGTTGCTGATGGAGCTGGGCATTTTCTTCACGTAAGCGTTGAAGCTCGTCGTCACTCGGCAAAACTATTTTCACCAAATGTTGACTATTTATTCTCCTTGTCGGGGTCACCAATGTGGAGATGGGCAAGTGAGGAGATCTCCACGTTTATAAAAACAATTTATTAGAGCCTTAATCAATGTCCACTAAAGTCTCAGTCCTCTGACTTAGTTACATAAACATCAACAAATCAGCAAGGCCTCCTTGGAATCAATATAAAAGATGATGGCACCATTACGGTCGCCACAAAAATGTCAAAAAATTTCCTATGACCCGATCGCAGCGCCACCTACCGGGTCCATTTGTAAATCTAAACCACCCAGGGACCCACTCAAACACACATAAAAAATGTCATCAAAATCGGTCCAGCCGTAGGGAGGAGTTCAGTGACATACACACGTACAGAAAAATTATGTATATAAATATAAACAATACAATGTATTTTAATGTAAAATATCATGTTTATAAATGTTTTTCATTGCGATAATAAAAAATATGTAAGTTTCTTTTAATTTTCCAATAAATTCCAACTTTGGCCCACAAAAAATAATTTGAGCTCGTTAATGACGATCGAAATTTGAGAAATTATAGACAATAACTCAATAATGCGAAAAATCATTGCAGTTTATTGAGCTCTGTCATTTCATGCTAGATTAATACAATAAATTGAAAACAACGAAAAATTGATACAAATGCCGAAAGTTTACACACCCATAAATCATCGATATTGACAAAATTATGAATTTTATATGGTGAAAAAATCGACGTGTGTAAAGAAAAAGAGTGGTCATTTGTAGAAAAACCGGTAAAATGTAAACTTAAAAGCGTAAAAAAGAGGAATTAATTCACTGATTATTGTGCGTCAAAATGACCCGCTTTGGGCGTTGAATGATGTCGAATAGTCCGGGCGTCCCTGTGTAAACAATTTCCCAGTGCTTTCCCACCATCAACCCCCCCTAGGATAACCGCTGTCCCACCCAAGAATCCCTTAACCCTTCCTCCCCTCAACCTGCAGACTATCCGTTGGAAGAAGCAGTGACTAACCTCCAACCCTCCTCCAATCCCCTCCTTACTCATCCCTTTCTCCCTCCCCCGCGTCACACTTTGAACTCATTTCAACCCCCACCCACTTTCCCCTTCTCGCCTAACTCTCCCAAGCCTTTCCCCTTTCCCTCACCTACCACCTTTGCATACCACTATATGACTGAGAGCCCTGTGAAATGTACCTGATGATGTCGACTATTCGACGAACCGGTCGTACAATAAATACTCTACGCAAAACCCTAGAGTAAGTATATATTGAGTGGCAAAGAGATAGGGAGATTTGGATATGAGTTTTTAAATAATAATTTGGCCGATAGATATCGAAGGTACACGACAAGCCATAACAAATGAGCTTTGGCACACGGCCACTTCATTTAGTGTCGAATAACTCACATGATGTTCTTATGATGATTTCGGTGCCTGGATGTTTACTAATCGATCCATGGGCAACGAAAACGAATCTTATTGAGTCATAGAGACCAAATAAAAAATGTTATTTAATGTGCCTTCAATGAGCATCGTCTACAATGAATCGAATTAACGTCAATATGATAAGACAACGCGATTGCCGAACACGGAGTCAACTTTTTACCGATGTATCATAGCAGCGACAAAACAATTGATACTCGATTAAAAGCACGCAACAGCCACGGTAAATCCACCTCTGTATGTTGATGCAAAATCACCGAGTCCCTCTAGCGCCTCCAAGTGGCCTTCTCCGTAAGCCGAAATTCTTCCTCCCCTAAGGTGGTGGCACCTGAGAAATTCTTCCCAAAGCTCTCAAAAATTTATGTCCAGATTTTAGTATTGCTTTGCCACCCTATATATACTAACTCTATGGTAAAACTTACAAGGTTTTGTTAATTCCTGAAAAATAATTCACGGTTCTTACGTCCGAGTAGTCCGTTGTCTGCGGGTTTGTTTGTGGCCATGTTCGACTCGCTCCCCGGATTCAATAATCAGGAGGCTAGAGATTTCTCGGTGCTCGGGCGTCAAAGGACTGGGCGGTAAAACTTGCCGGCTAACTTTGCCCAATCTCCCACCAGGGTGGGCGGCAATGCACCACTGGCTTCATGCATATTCGGAATGCATTTTCGCGCGCGGGACGAGCCCAGCAATATACCAAAATGAGTGCACCTTCCCCTTCTAGCTCCCCTTTGCGACCGCTCATAAACTCCCCTCATCCGATTCCCTTTTATTGAGCGCCTTAACCATCCACCAAACACCTCACGGCTGCAGCGGGTCCGAGCCACCAAACTACAAAGGCTTTACCGAACTGACTAGCCTAAGAACTTAATTTCGTGATGAGCGAGGGATCGGGTTTTTGAGACGGATAGACCTCTGACATCCTATTGAGATGGTACCCGGTTCAGATCCCTGCAATGGTGAAGGTATTCAATGGAATTTGAACGTGAATAGCAAGGGAACATCTTCGTTCGTCGAGTGGAAAGTCGGAAATTCTGGACTGGTCCTAAAATCGGGTGTACCACATTTTCGGAATAATATCCATATAAATAATCAGTATTGATAGATAGAATAGAAAGGATCGATTGTTTGATTCATCGACAGTGAGTTAGATGAAGTCATCAAATAAATTATCGTTAACGTTTTGTCAAATTCCCGGAGAATGGTAATTTTTCTTTAGATTAGCCATCGCATCCCTACGACAGACTTCAAGCGGGAACGCAAAAACTTCCCTAACAGGAAACAAAGCATGCGGTCCGTTTGCTTTTCCGTCTGCATGGGTTAATTCACGCGTTGTCGCGTCATGACGACCGGGAAGTGTTGTCAGTGACAGAGGAGAGACCCCCCGATAACTAAAATAATCAATTTGTAGACAATGGGATGTATGCACTAGCCTTTTTTCTGGAAAATCCCGACCCATCCTGCAGAGGATTGAATTAGGATCATGGAATAACTACGTTTCAATGGTATAAAATGCGTTTTAATGTCGTGGAATATAAAACGTAATAGCTTAAATACCGAAGATACCAACAGAGCGAGATTCGCATTGTTACGTCATTTACCCGTATCCAGGCAGTTGTACATGGAGGACATCGTAAACAGGTGCACAGATGTAATTGGTTCTGGGAGAGGCCATCTATGTCGAATACTCCGGCCAATTCCGTAAAAATCACTCTTGCCCGAACTGTTGATACCGACTGATATACTTTATATGCACCATTGATGCCTTCTGCTGAGACAGCCTCCTCTCGGGCAGTTGGGCCATGTCGGATAGCAAGATGAGAAGTTTGGTCTCTACCGGAGCGGAGAAAGCAAATTAATGGATATATTTTTTTAACACATTTACGAAAACAGTGTCTACGAAGCAAACCTCGAAGGCTAATACCCCTTGAAACGTTGACGATGGAAACTATGGAGTAAAAAATATTCCTGTATGTGCAGCAGGGTTAGCGGGAATGGGAAAAACTAGGGAAACAATTATCGAAGGCGGTCAGGGATGAGATTGTCATCAAACGCTCATTTCGATACCGTTCATCACTGTGATGTCCTTCATTTATCTTTTGATATATATCATTCTTGTTATTCCTCTGCTATGCTTTTCATTCACATTTACTTCCACCGTTGACTTTCATACCTAGGCTAATATGAAACAGAATGTTCCCGATCATGTTACAATTACGTTCCCAACTATCATCTCTTCTTATTTCGGAGTTATCACAAGTTCATATTTATCTTCAACCGTACCTAAGACTTCTCCGCTGTTGATTCTTTTCATCCAAGTAACATTAGAATCACATGAAGCAAATGAAGTGGTACGTTAGAGAGATAAACTAGTGAGAAACAAAGAGATTATATAAAAAGAAGAAGAAAGAAAAGCCGTAGAAAACCAAATTTCAGATCAATGACTGTCGATTATGACGACACCGAAAATGACAAAATGACGCACAAAATTTATCAAATTTATCACAATTTCCTAGTCAAATGGGCGTAACATGATACAGGTAACTGATCAGCATCGCTCAAATTTCACGTCCAAAATATCGTTTTCCAACAAATAAGACTATGATGCAGCTTTCACCAACAACGGCATGCGTAGCGTTCACGTGGCCGCAGATGAATAGATGTTGCTGCCAGCTAGCTTCGAAGCAAGGGATGCAGGCACCTATTCACTGATAGGGGAGCCTGCTCAATTCCCACGCTCACCCGTAGGATTGCGAGCACAGAGACCGTATTTCGGCCGTGTTCCCCGTCGAAACATCCTCAGAAATTTCCAAAAACAGGTTCCCGCTCCACGGATCCCAAATAGAAAACCGTTTGCTCGTAACTCAAGCGGACTAAATCCAGGGACGAATTACTTCTTCCCAAATCGCTGTCCAAAGATTTGAGGGACGTAGCGAATTTGAAAGAAGAAAAAAGATTTATACATGCCGATGAGCCCTAAAATTCTAGTATATCGGAGTGATGAAACAAGTACATCTTCTATAAATGATATCAGAAACGGTTCAAAGGAGACTTTTTTAAGATAGTTGGAGCGAAATATCATTTTACTTAGAAATCAATGAATTTGGTCTCATTTAAAAGAAAAATATCTAACCCTTCTAATGACACCAAAAATTTAACCCCTTACTTTCGGAGATATTTATCAAAAAATGCACTCCATAGAAAAATAATTTACAAAATGAGGTATTTCTAACACTTAGATGTCGTATAAAACTAACAGCGTGTAGTTTGTAGGGTTGAGGGGGGTGAATCGGACCAGCGGGTGAATAGCACGATTTTCAAAAAGTGCGCCTAAATCCGACATGGTTCTGCTGAGACTGACAGCATTAAGCATAGTGCTTCTTTGCAACCATATTCTGATAGTTGAGTCGAAACGAGAACATTTTCACTGCATTTCTTTTTTTGATGCACTGTCGTTTGTAGGCCTTCTACAAGAGAGAGGTAGGAAATTGGATCTTTATAAAACTTTGTATAGGTTCCAAATATGGTGAGAAGGTAGCTATTGCTTGGATTTTATTTTTTTCTTATAGAAAGTGAAATGAATACCATAGCTATTAAATATTGTCCCTTTTTGGTACGTTGTATTGCATTCGGTGTTACAATACACCCTAGAAAAACAGATTACTCAGTCGGGTGAAAAGGAACAGCGTTCGCGGGTGCTCATTTCCAAGCCGTGGGTCGCATGCGAGGCATTACACCACTTCTTACTTTACTGAGACCTACAATTGCGACGCGAGTAGATATACAACCAATATTATTCAACTATTTGCCTACAATTTATTTTGAAAATTGATAGCACAAAATACGTTTAAGAACATTTGAATAAGAGTTTCAAATCATTACATTTTTAAGCCCAAATGAATTATTGTGCTCAAATTTATAAGAAATTAAGTGGAAAGAACCTATTTTTACACTATTTATTATCACACTACAGGTATTTGCTTAGTCCAATACCTTTGAATCCAGTCAAGAAGTTTAAGAGGAGAATTAATAAGGCGAGAAATACAGTTTTCAGGCTTACTAAAGGTAAGCTAACTATGATCAATTTGAAATGTTTCAGCTTTAGAGTTTATGTATATTAATAAACGATTCGCTGCAACAATATCACAAAACGTTCGTATTTCGTGTTGGAAAATTAAGCGTGAATAGTTAAAATTTCTAATTGAATTCAGTACCCGTCGATTCTACATTACTCAGTATTTTGAATTCTAAGAAAAATAGAAGCTATTCAGCCTCTTATCTGGTCCTATTCGCCCTCTAGTTGTCGGGCGAATAGGTCCGTGCAGTGACTTCAAGAAATCGTTCCAGCACTGTACTCCTCCGAGCTATCGGGCTGCAAATTAAATTTAAAACTAGACAGATATCAGGTCTTCCGTTGGCTTTTACTTGAAAATTGTCTTACTCACATGGATGGAGAAATCGATGATTTTCTTTTTTGTGGTCCGATTCACCCCCCTGTACCCCATGTTTTCTCAACTATATTTGAAAACCGATCATATTGTCACTGCAATAGGTTTTTGGGTATCACCAAAAATCTTCCGTTTTGAAAAAGTTTCAAACGTATCACGCAGAAAAAATAAGTAAAGTTAACTACTTATTTAGATATTTAAATTTCATTACTAACAATTTCTGTCATATAAAACTATATTATTGCACCATTAATGTAATATTTATTGATGGGTCCTACAGCTGGTGAAATTAAAGCGTATAATTCGAATATGGTCTCTATTATGACTAGGGAACTATCTCACTCGGACCGCCTTAAATAGTATTCATTTCTATACTATTAACTATACTGTATCAATATCAAACATCAACAACTCAATGGAAACAGTTTAAGGAATTTTTAATTATTAACATTCGTTTTAATGTGTCAGTGTCAAATTTAAACAGTATGACCAGCTTTCTTTAGATTTTCACTAGTCTCACTATCTTGAAAACATAAATGAATATTTCCGACACCGCACGTACCTACGTACATTCATTTAGCACGTCAAACATCCTCTTACATATGATTTTACTCCTTTTGTAGGAGTAGTTGTTGGTAAATGACAAAGCATAATGCCTCCAAATACCTCTATATTTAAGAAAAGGTAATGGATGAGATTATTTTTGTTCTAGGAAATAAAAAATTAAACATATTGGGAAAGAGGGCGACCATTAAACGAAAACTCAAAACATATATTAATTTATAATTCATATAGATCTCGACTCTCCTAAGCATTTCAAAACCTAATTTACAATGAACAAAGTGTGCCTCCACATTCCTGAATTAATTCGCTTTATCCATCGTGACTCCACAATCCAATCCAATATTCAGTGGCTTTTTCATAACTTAGGTCTTCCATTTCTCCACGACATAAATCTTATACTTAATCCCGCTTGAATAAGAGATTGTGTTTCATCAAACCTCCTTCGAATGATATGCTATCGTACACCCATTAAGATACATACCCAAGGTTCGGGTCTAAGAGTAGCTATCAAGCAGTGGCGAGTAATGGATAAAAATAATTCGTCCACTGAATGTATCGGCTGAATCGACATGGGCGTTTATTCGACAACGAAAACTTTCTAAACAAGATTATTCGTATATTCGCTGACAGGAGGACAATAAACAGTAGGTATTCAAGTGTTTCATTGGCTATGACTGCGCAATCCTAATACTTTTATTGGGTTCAACTATTATTTCCTTAGGTTCCAAATATTACCCATTCCGAGGAGGGATGAAAAGCCCTTTTTGGCACAGCATGGAATTTACTTGCTTCTTTTATGACTATTGGTGCTGATGGAATACAAATTGACTGTTTTTTAAACAATTACTCAGCAAATACTTGAAGAAATTCAAACAAGTCCCAGGTGCGCAGAATAAATTAGTAGTAACAGACAGTTGCGGAAATATGCAACCAAATTACATCGAAATGAGACGCTAGTGGTTCAATGACAGAGAAAACCGAGAATGTGGGGATTGCTTTCATCAGCCCATCAGAGCAAGAAATGGATACGGTTTGACATCGCTGCGAAGACAGGCCTGAGCGGATCGCTTGTAGCGGGATATTGAAAGATTATTGGAAATATCATGTCTTTGCCATCTGAAGGCTTTGAAGAATTAAGAGAAATTGAAAAGAAGACGGAAGCCAGGATATGGCCTGTGGTGTGAGGAGAGGCAATAAATCCTCGAGTCAGTCGGTCAAATGGCCAACTTTCATAAATCGTTATTCTTTTTCCACCGGCTGGGCATGGGAGGCAGGAGAGTCAGTGAGAGAGAGAGAGAGGGGTGGAAAATCGTATTGGCGCTAACTTTGCACGGTGATATCCATCACCCAACGATATTTCTCGACTGTTACCGAATGGATTCTTCACCGCGAATTTTCCAAAGATCTCAAGAGAATCTCTTTAGTTCAAAGCACCAGCCTTCACCAAAGGATAACATCCTCGTTCTCCAGTTTTTCTCTCACAAAGAGTATTACTTATATCGATTCTCGAGCGATTTTTTCAATAACTTATTTAAGGAAGGTTGAGCGTCATTCCCTAGTCATAATTTAACGTATTTGAATTATTTGTTTTAATTTCAGCAGTTGCAGGAAGTATGATGTAAATATAGTAATATTAATGACGCAAAAACATACTTATATAAGGCTATAGTTTTCAGTAATCACCCAAATAAAAATATTTATATAAATCTTGAACTTGACTCATTTTTTCACGCGATACGGCAATAATTCCTTAACAACGGAAGGTTTTATTATTCTGGTAAAAAACACTTATAAAGAGGAAACATACAAACTGCATTATGATAATTTTTGACGAGATCAAGGAGTGAAAAATACTTCCTTTGTTAAATAATGCCTTGAATACTCACATACACGTACCATTACCAATGTTAAATGGCTGATATTATTGGCGTATATCTCGGACAGTACTGCAGTGAGGGGCTGACATTTTAGTACCTTTGGAAGGTTGAGATATTTTTCTTCAAAATGAGACCAATTTAATTGAATTCTATGAGAAATAATATTTTGTATAAAATCCTTGTTTAATTTGTAAATATCAATGTATAGTGTCTGCTGTTTTTATACTTAAGCCTCATACCAGTAGTATTTAATTATAGTCATTAATGTTTCAAATAAGCCATGACGGAAAAAATATGCCAATTCAAAATCTCTATTCCGCCATTAATTGAGAAAAAAGATAAATATTCTCCATAAAGGTCATTTGATATGAACTGGTAGAGTTACAAATAAGGAATTAGCCGTGACTGTTTCACTGCCTTGGGCCCCTTCGGACGAAACTGAATAACTCACCTGTTTAATAGTTGAAAATGCTTCTTGGCAATAGCAAAATGTCGACGATGAATTAAGGTTTCTTTTCAAAAGGCATAAAACTCACATATAGTTTGACCAACACAATATTTAGGTCCAAATAAAGGAAAAATTAATGCTTAAACATGTCATGTTCTTGGGTTTTCTGTCAGGTGACTATGTTGAGCTGCTCAAACGCTTCGACATTATAGTTTGCGATCGTCTTCGAGGTGAAAACATTTGGCGTAATAAGTGAGCATAATTTCATCAGATCCCGTTAAGGATGATGCACTCTGCGAACGATGGCAGACAACGTCATCGAAAAATCGCACAGTGAGGTGAAATCGGAAAAGCAAAAATTGAAAAATTACTTTTTTCTTGCCAAAAATTTCAACATCAAGTTTTCATTTTCTATTGATTAGAAAATGCTTGTTTTAATTCTAACGCAATAAAAAAACGGGGACTGAGATTTGAAAAAAAGGTAGCAAAATAACCTGTTTTTAGTTTTCTCTTTTAATCAGCGAATTAAAGATAATGCATAATATGTTGCTGCTTGATTTTGGAATGAAGAATGACACTAGTCATTCCAATTTCTTTTCACCAGTGGTGTATTAATGCCTTCATTTATTATTATTTTACCATTATTATGCAGAAAAAACTAAAATGAGACACCAAGTGAGACGGAATCATTCAAACATGGAGTACTCTAGACGCCTCAGTCGCCGTTTTTATACGTGCTACGGATGAGTAGGCGCAGCCAAACAGTGACCGCCTGTCAGAAACCAGAGTACACAATATCTTTAGTATTGAGCAGGATAAACGTCGCATTTTACAATAAAAAGCTCTCAATAGGCCTCTTAACTTCTTCATCAGCATTGTTAAAAATCGCAACCCCTCTCATCGGAATCTTACCACTAATGCACTGCTCTCGGAACTTGAGATTGTTCCTTTGCAACGTCGGCGCACACTTAGCGACCTCAAGTTTTTCCACGGAATCTTGAATGGCCGCTTCATGTCTAACAACCTTCTCCCAATGTTCTCTCTCCGTGTCCCCTCACGTAACACCCGGAATTCGTCTCTATTTCATCTACCTCATCACCGTTTATCTGTGACTCGGAAATCCCTTACCTACCAGCTTCCTCTTACCTATAAATCCCTCAATACCCCTTCTATTGACATAACATCATCTATTTCATCACTCACAACCGCTATCAACAGACTTCCTCCCTAAATCCCCCTTCCTATCTTCCTCCCCCCCCCATAAATCACCATAGTGGATGAAGCTGTCTTTTTATTCAGTGGATATTTATAAGGGTTTAAGTTTACAAAGTGGTAATTTGTTTCCTTTTCTATTTTTTGTTGTTGTCCTACGTTTTGTAATTTTATTATTTAATCCTTTTGCTAATAATCCAATGTAAAGGTCTCCCTGGCTGTTTTTGGATTTCATGTTAAATAAGTAAAAAATAAATAAATAAAAATTTGTTTAAATAGATGAAGTAAACACAGTCATTGCCTAAAAAGAATTTGGTACATTATTCCTCACGGGGGTGAGGCAAAATTTCAAACACTTTAATCCCCTCATTTCTGATGGACCTGAAATCTGTGACCCTCTTCGCTAAATCCACTCCTTCGCTAAATTAGTTCGCTGCGTGACTCTCCCGAATACGTTGCAGCCTTTCTCCCATTGAATCCGAGCGTGAGAAACGAACCTCGAGGATTTAGTCGAATTGAAATTAAGAAGATGAATTCGCCATTCGCCAGATGAGAGGGTGGGGAGGGAAATGGAGCATGGGGCTGGGGGGGGGACACTTCCTTCGCTCTGCACGGGCCAAGGTGGCCGATGCAGCATAACAGACGGAAGGGGGCGAATGTGGTGGTGGTTGGGGAGGGAGGGTGAAGAATCGTGGAGGGGTGGGGGGGTGAGAGACTTCCAAAGTGTGGGGGAGGAGGTTAATAGCCGGGAAGTAATGGAAGCAAGGAAAGGGGAGTCGACTGTAAAGAAGAAGAGGGACAACTCGAGAGAGAGAGAGAGAGTTTTAAGAGAATCTGGAAAAAAGAGAAGGCGAATTAACCCCCACCCGAATGGGGCAGGGGCTAGGGGGTAGGTGGATGGAAGGCCGGTATATCGAGGCAGTGAGGGAAAGAAGGAGTTATGAAATCAATTTAGAAAATGTCGCTGTTTCCAGTCCCGCCCACTTTTATGCCCCTTCCTCTTCTCTCCTCCCGGAAGAAAAAAAAACGGCCAATGAGACGGAACGAAGAGAAGAAAACGCCGCTAGTGAAAGATATTGGACCGAGAACTTAAAGTGCTTCCGAGTCCCTCGGAAAATATTCCTCATTACTGACCTGCTAAAGACTGCGAATTTGGAGAAAGAGAGAGAGAGGAGGAAAGGGGGCATGGGACTGAGTGTATTGTATCAGCTAAGCTCCCAGTATATTTGCCCCCCGAGCAATTAAGAAAAGGGGGCAGGGAAAAGATTTTGCTCTCTTAACTCAAATATACACATTTCCTTTCTTAGCGAATGATTACCTCCGCCAGAAAAAAATTTCTTTTGGCTGAATATTAAAAGAAAAGTATTGTTAAAAACTAACTTTTAAAGAAAATGGCTTTTTGCTTAATAAAATGCTATCAAAAGGAAAACAGTCCGGTTTACTATATTTTGTTGACATTTAATTTTTCCACGAGCGGTCAATTGTTCTCGGTTCGTGCCAGTCCACCTCGATATGTTAATTATTTATTGGCACGCGGAAATGTTAGTATCGCAACATCTTTGCTCGAGTAAATAAACAGATCTAAGTACGTACAGTCCGCGAACGAGGGCAACAGTCGAAGAGAACGACTTCCTCGTGGAGGATAAGAGCGCCACCACTGACAGCTCATCTCATGAATATTAAGGTGCAGTTCATTAATAATAAGTGTCGTTATAAATTGATAACTGTATTGTATTCAGAAGTCGGTTCATAGGCAAAAATTTTATACCTATTATTACTCGGGTAGATGCTTATTATTTTGGTTACAAAATTTTCCCCAGATAAACAGCTATTACTTGAGAAAGTATTTTAGTAAACACGTGGTTTATTAATTAACATCATTATTTTAATTGATTGCAATTTGGCCTTTGAAATGGGTCTGTGGATGAAATTTCAGTAGGAAGTTAAATATCAATGACAAGATTTGACCCAGACAACTTGGTAAACCTCATCATAACCTCTAAATAAAAATAATATTTTACTATTCCAGTCAGCATTAATATTTTCATATAAGACACTGTCTCTGGCGTTACTCGGCGGAACGCCAAAGTGTGGAATCATAACCACGCACTTGCTTCTCATTCATTGATAATTTTCGGTACATTGGTTTCAGTTTTATGACTCCCTTTCGTATGAGGATGCTTTCATTTTCATACTGCTCTGGGTGGCTGTGGTAGAATGTGTTTCATTTCAGATATAAAAGGTGGAGAAATGGGAAACGAGGGCAAGGGCCAGAAGTGAATCGTGTGGTAACATGTGCCTCATGCTAAGGTAATGCTTTTCTTGTTATAATAAAACACATATGCGGCACAGCACTAAAGAAACTAGGTTTTGTTATGCGTATAATAGGAAGGTTCAAAGAATTGCAACGTTCTTCCATTAAACAAAAAAAGCAATAAAATAGATTTTTTCCCCAATATAGCATAAAAATATTCAATTTAAGTATCACTGAATCATTACTTTGGACCAAAGTAACATATTGATGTTTACCAACGTTAGAACTAGCAAACGATTCTCACGGAAACGACTATTTTTTCGGAAAAGGAGCGGTAGAATCAAGAAATAATATTATCAATACCTTTTAAATTGCGCTCTATCGCACAAAACAACTACTAGTTTTTACAAAGTATCATTCAAAGATGTAAAACTATTATTTTGTTTCCAGCCACCTTTTTTTTCATATTTGTTCTTATTTTTCTATCCACCTTATATTTCCCAGCTGATCTCATATTTGTCCCAATTTAAGCATTTATAATCTTTTAACCTGCGCCGCCCTCATTGTCAAATTAATTATGAAAAATACATCTGTATCTTCTTTGATTATATATTGAGAATTAAAATGCATAGTAAACAAAATATTTTTAGCGGACATCCTGCACTGAGGGCAGCACTCAATGCTCGGATGAAAAGTGTGAGTGAGGTGAACTTAATGGTACTGACTAGTTAAGTACTGGCTCTATTCGGTTTTTTCGTAAGGATTTTCACATTGGCCCATTCCAGAAGGACGACTCGAAAGGCGTATCCAATGATTCCCTTATGATAGTTCTCCCACAAATATAAACTGAAATATCTATGATTCCAAGGAAATCCAATTCCAAGGAAATGAACAATCGGCTTTTCCAGACAAACGATAGTGATGTCTCCATGGGATACTCCTCATATCAGATTTAAATTTTTTAATATCTCTTGAGTCCGCCATAGAAAAATGGGCGGTCTCACCTAATGGAAGATCTTTATCTACATACTACCCCGCGAGCCGCCGCATGGGCGTGTGGCAGGGGGTGGTAGGGCACCAGCCGTGTAAAGTTGTAAAAGTTTTGGAGGTGAAATGGTGACATGTCCTATGAGGGTGTGTTTGGAGAAGCTCAGTTTCTATTGTGGTCGCTTATTGTGCGCGGAAAGAACGAGCTTTTGTACCTATGTGTTCGGCAGTGTATCTCTCTTATTTTACTGCATTTGTCAGACCTAGAAATGTAGTGAGGCGTCACGATAATTATCTCCGTGTCGCTCTGAAACACATCAGTTTTGAATATCTCAAGCAGCCTAAGCCTAGCGTGCAGCCTCCGAGTCTCTAGGGGTTACCACCTCAATCCCTCTTAAAGTTGTTTAACACTATATGGTCGTTTGTAGCAGTTTTTAACGAAGCGTTCTGCTTTTCTTAGTATTTTTTTCATTTTTCTTTGTTAAATCTTTATGACCAGGGTCCCAAATGCTCGCGACGTATTCGAGGTGTGGCTTAACCAGAGCGAAGAAGCATCAGCGAAGATCCGAGAAGTCCTCACTTGCTCAGAATTATTTTCTTTGGATAAATACTCAACAATAACTAGACTGCAGGATTTGTTCATGACTTATAGCAAGCGACAGAAACGCTTGGACGAAACGAAAAAATAGAGCAATGGAAATTTTTACGGGAATAACTAATTCTGTAATAGCGGCATTCCCTTTCAATGAGATATTCGATACTGGCCATTACCAACTGATTGGTTGAGCTTTCTATGGCTTGCAGGAAAGCATCAAACAATTATAAAATGACACCGAATGGTTCTTTGCTTCGAAGTGAGTAAGTTACGATAGTAAATCCGCTCCTATACATACAAAGCTTGAATTTACCTATTCAATCCTGACGCATTAACTACTAAACTTCGCAATTCAGGATTTTATAAATTTGGTGAAGTAAAACAATGACAAATATAAACAGTAATAGGCGCAAAAATGTAGCATGATGAACATAAACGCATGGACGAAACGAAAAAATAGAGCAATGGAAATTTTTACGGGAATAACTAATTCTGTAATAGCGGCATTCCCTTTCAATGAGATATTCGATACTGGCCATTACAAAATGCATAAACCGTCGAAATTTAATAATGCTCTCTCAGTTGCCCGCTGCAAAGATTTTATCATGCAAGGTCTTTCGTCGATTGCCAATTCAATTGCTGAGATTTTTCCCGGCAGCGTTTACAGCACCCCCCTGGGGGAATCCACCGATAACTTTTTACGACTTGAATCTTCGACAAGCGGTCCCAAAGCGGGCCGGCGACATGAGTCTCGAACACGGATATCATAATACTCGAGGGAGCGGTTGTGATTCGGAAACGGACCGACAGGCAATCTCGGAACGTACTTAATGCACCCTTGTACCCAGGTGGTACATCAAATTAAATGGATGAATTAGAAAGCGCGATTTGATATCAATAAACATATTCTCTGGCGAGCAACACGGTAGTTATATACCGATAAGGTTATTATGCTACCATATTTGCTGAATATTGTGAGCGTATTTTGCAAAGGTACTGTGTACGGTACGGTGTGCCATAAAAAATGAACGTAGAATTGTAAAAAGAAATTTCGCTGAAGTTTCTCATAAAATATTGAATCCTAATACATAGTACTCAATCAAGTTGCTGAGCTATAATATTCAATGCCGATAACAATTCCCTCTATCGATCATGGGTTCAAAGAGAAAAATGGGTATTCTGCCTCCGAATCAAGGCTCCTTAGAGAACGAGGTAAAATGCCTCAAAGGATGACGAAATATATAAGAAAACAAACCTTCCATGTGCATATTGAGGGCCTCTCTTGAAAATATTCAAATACATAACAAGTAAATTTAGGCTTCACTTTGTGGAACCTCTCCATATCGGAAATCAAAATATTCTAGTATTGGTCCACTAAATAGATTTATTCTTTACGACCCGGGTTTCGTTAAATAATGACATAATCAGGACCTGAAGATGTCATTATGTGATGAAACCCGGGTCGTAAAGAATAAATCTATTTAGTGGACCAATTGTAGAATATTTTGATTTCCGATATTCAAATACATTTTATTTTTATACACAATTTTCACTAACTCATTCTCCAAATGACTCATTAAAGCAGCGTTGGAGGAAATGGGTTTTAAATATAATTGTGGAATATCAAAGTACAAATTTTAGTTCCAGTTTTCCGTTGATCACTCATAGGAATTGGGTAGGATGCTCACCGTGCAGCAAAATCTCAAACGAAATATTTGTGTTCGCAGCCTACAAAATGTATTTCCAGCGTTTCACTTCAGTTATTGTTCGACTAAAGCATTAGAATAAAGTTCTAATGTCAAAAATGAAGCATTTTAAGCATTCAACGGATGCATCAGCATATAAAATACGCCATTTGCCACGCAGTGTCTGATAACGTAAATGATAAATAAAGAACTATTAATATGTAAATATGGGAAAATCCAAAGTAAACAAAATAAGGAATGAATGCAAATTGTCACTGGCTTAATTAATGCTCTTGTTTACAAATAAATTCATTCTAAATTTAATTTCGTTGAGTTATATTACTTTGTCCTCATTAAAAAATAAAATTATCAAAATTCTGAGTTGATGTTTTCAAGTGTAGGAAGTGCATTACAATCACAAGTTGGGTTTGTAAATACGGCTGAAATCAATTTTTTTAATCACACAAAGGTTTTTTTCACATATCTATGTCAATGCAAACTATTACTATAAGTAGTTATTAAAAAATAACGCTGATTTTTTCACACCAATAAAACATATTCTTCAATCAGTTTTCACTGAAACTAATTCATTATGCAACTAGATGAGACTAAGCTCATTGGAGCAAGAGGGACTTTATTTATCGAGGGTTTTTTTCTCCTGAACTCAGCATTAAATTTTCATATTAGCGATTAAGAGATTTTGCTGGATTAAAATTGCTAATTAAGCTTTGATGGATTGTATTTGCTGGATTGAATAATAGTCTAAAGGGTGGTGAGTGATTCACTGTTCGTCATATTATTCCCTTGACTCGTAAATCCATCAAAAAGACTTCGAAATGCTGACCCACGGCCTCTCGAAAGACAGTGTGGCACAAAAAAGAGGGACAAAATAAAATCATTCCATTGAAGTCATTTTGTTTTTCAGACAAATGAATTTAATAATTTGCGAACGCTTCTGGCTTTATTTTTTGTTGCATCAAGTGTTCTTGTCGCTTCACAGAGGGCAATCAATCGCCAAAAAGTTCAAAGGAAGTCGGTTCTTGGTCACGTACGTACTAGCCCCTCGACCGATAAGCACCACTTTGACCAGTGCCGCCGGCTCTAAAGGGGGTCGCCCATCGCGACGCGTAGTCTCTTGACCTCTTGGGCCTTCAAGAAGTGGAATCCCGAAATTGAGCGACTGATTGAATTTCTTAATTTTTTCAATTGGACGAGGCAGTGCGCTAAGTGTATCCTAACGACGCAACGGGGCGCCAACGTTCAAGTGGGATATCGACGCTCGCGACATGATGTTCGTGGAAGGGAGATTAATGGGGGTGGGGGAGCGTTGTAGTGAGATTTGAGGGTTGTGGGGCCTTTGAGAGAAATGTTGAAGAGCAGTCGGTTCTACACACGAGTGTCCGGGTAGGTGCTCAGAGAGACGTGAGTTTCCGGAGGTAAAACCAGTCAGGCTTCGATGGTCAAAATTGTACTGGAAAAATCACTGCTTGGTTACGACAATAGTTAGATGACGGAATGTGCCAAACAGAGCATACGTCAGAATTCTACGTGATGCTTCTGCACTGAGTTAATGACATGATATTTCTGACTTCCTTGTTTCTTAACAAGTATTCATTCAGCCACTTTCATGATTTTCTATAAGTAGTCCACACTCATATGAATCTAAAAGTTTCCCGATCAATCTTCACAGTAATTTTTAATGCATCACTATTTTTAATAGTCTTTCATGCTCAATAATAAAGCAGTAAGTCCAATTCTCTTCTATTTTGCAGAATTTATGTTTATATTCCTCGATCTCTAACTTCTCTCTCTTCCTAACTCTACTTCTACATTAGTGATTCCATACATTAGTTGAATCATAAGTTCCGATGATTTTAATCTCCACGTTAACAATTGGTCTTAATATCGGTGAGTATTTTAATTTTATTGTTCAATTAGAACAAAATACGTCAAACATCACACTATTTGCATTGCCAATAATGTAAGACTGAAAATCAACAGCCAAAAAATTTATAAAGCCCGGTGAGCGAGGTTAGAACATCAAGACTGGCGGTTGGCTGACGTACACCTCATTGGATAAATAATGTACTAACTTCAGTTTACATTCCAATGTAATACTTAACCAAAGATTGAAAACTAGGCTACATTAACTGATCAAAAAAAGATCATTCAATCTTTAAAAAAATAACAGGGCAGGTTGAAAGAAGGAATGCGGATTGTATTCAATCCATCATACGCAACAAGTCATCTACGCCATTGCCCTGTAATATATGTTAACAAAATATGTAAAGTGACGAAGTAAAATCCGCAGCTATCAGAGTACGTGGCCGTCGTCAATAGCAGAAGAATGGAATGATGAGGGATACCGTCTCGTCTGAACACTACATTTCCCTTCACTTGGACAAGCAATTAGATTTAGGGAAAAGATAAGATTCCTAATTACTCCATTATTGCAGTGCGGAACTTCTGTTAACTTTTATTGGGTTTTATTAGCTAAATTTACTTCTTCAATATTTAAATTTTCTTATATATGAGTTTAATATTAACACAATTTCATTAATAATCGTTCAATGCCGACTACGAATTCCAGTGGTTTGAAGAAAATCCCTCCGTCGGTAAATGCTTACATCACTTATTGAGTTTTCATCCGATTGTCACGATTCCTTCATTTTCCTCATTTGGAACTATTTCAGATACAAAATTTCTTCACGGCGTCCCCGCCTACTCTAACAACTCTTCCCCACTCGGTCAACTTCCACCACCACCCCTTTTCCCCTCATCAACAACGTTCTTCATTAAAATTGTTTGAGAGAAAAACTACCTCTTTGTTGGTGTATTACATCTATCTAGCTAAATACATTTCACCATTAAACATGCTTTAGTCTTTCCACTTTCTATCTATTGTCATCTTACAAATATTTATTGATATTTTCCAATTTCGAATCGCTGAAATATTTTGTTTAGAGAGTAGAATGGTCTCTCGGATATTAGAGTTGGGAAGTCGGAAGTTTAGCCAGCAGAGGAAGCAATGGGCTGAGCGGATCGAAAATCTCCAGAGGTACTAATCCGTATAAATTTTCTTCCACCCACGGCTAAGTAATCACAGGGACACAAAACAGAGTTAGGATGAAGAACATGTCAACTCAAACGCACTAATACACTCTGCATCATCGGCAATGTCAGATTATAAAAATTGGATGTTGGCTAAAAAATTTGGCACCAAGACTGTTATTATACGATGTTTTTTGTGAATGAAATTGCACTCTTTACCACTTATTAGTACTTTTTTCTGACTACTTACTTTCCTTAAACTAATAAATAAAATTCAATTTTAACTGGTAAAATTCTTAAGGTATTCCGAGCGAAATATCATTTTACTTAGAAATCAATGAATTCGGCCAAATTTTAAAATTAAAAAAAAAATATCTCACCCTTGTAATGAAACAAAAAATTTAACCTCTTACCACATTACTTTCCGAGATATTTTCCATTATATACCAGTCCTTTAACATGGGAAATGGTACGTGCATGCACTCCAGAGAGACACTATTTACAAAATGAGGTATTTTTAACACTTAGATGTCATAAAAAACCAACAGCGTGTAGTTTGTATGTTGTCTCAACTATATTTGAAAATGAATCCTATTGTCACCGCATTAGGTTCTTGGGAATCACAAAAAACCTTCCGTATTGAAGGAATTTCAAAACGTACCGTGCGAAATAAATGAGTCGAGATAAAGACTTATTTAGATATTTTCATTTAAATGATTATAATTTCTGTAATAAAAAACTATATTATTGCACCATTAATAATGCAATATTTAATTGATGTGTCCAACAGCTGGTGAAATTAAAACGTATAATTCGAATATGGCCTCTATTATGACTAGGGAACTATCTCGGTCGGACTACCTTAAGTTAAAATCAGTCAGTGATTCATTCTAATGCTAGTGATGCGTTTATTTAGAACAACGACCGTAATTTTTCCCTTTACGGACCGTTGATCAAGAGGAGTTTCTGGGTGCTCTGCACTCGTTCAGTCATCTCCTCTCATCGCACGAAGAGCCGAATGAACGTCGCTCGACCACGTGACTCCACACACTCGTCTCGGCAGCATCAGTGATTTCCAACATATCGACGCGGAATTTTTTTCTCTCACCGTCCAAATTGCCCGAATTCGTCAGATTCGAATCAGAAAATAGACCAGAGTCAGTCGATGGGTTTGCCGCGGAAAATTTCCCTGCGTTAATCCAGAGCCAACGAATTCTGAGCGCTCAAATGGAAGTCTCACCGGATCTAAAAATAAAATTTCCTTTTAACGATTTGCAAAATTAAATGAAAAATGTAATCGCGCATTTCCCTTTCCTTCCTGTCCTTCCGTTTCATCTCCTCTTGTTCACTTTTAACTCCCTTCCTAACCCCATGTAAACTGATCTCCTCCTCCCTAGATTAAGCATGGAGTGTATTTGAGGATCGTAAACAGAGTGGATACTTGCATGGGGCCGTTTTTAATCTTTTCTGGCGGTGAAGGAACTCCCCTGTTGAGTTATCAGGATTAAATCTTTTCAAAAGGACCGTAGGTCAGTACACGAGATATTAATCGTGTAGAGTTAACAAGCATGTGAAATATTTCTAAAAACGGAAGTCACTAAAAAAATCAATCTCCCAATATATTAATCACTCATCGACACGTAATTTTATCTCGATCTGGTTATGTACTTTAAACAGTTTGTTCGCCTAAAAGTCGAGCGTAATATGTAAAATCGTCAGTAACCATTTCAGTCCCTGAACAGAGATTTCATTACGAAAAATATTGTAAATAAAAAGGAAAGCTGCGTAGTTTGCTGATAAGAAGTAGGTACAAGAGCAGCGCAACTAATAGAAGGAATTCGTTAGCAAACACTTTATAGTCGGTCAACCTAAGCTGAGTTGCTCGAAAAGTTTCGAGGTGATGCAGAAGGTATTATTCAAAACAGCACAGCATTTTTAAGTTGACATACGTGTCAAAATTAGCTCGATGAATTAGTGAATTGATATGTAAAAAAATATCTTCTTTCCGCCGATCATGGATTACTGCAAGGAAATAAACCGTGATTGTAATACATCAGCACACAGTTAAGTGATAAGTTCATACCTCTCCAATTCACTTAAGTAGCAGACTTAAGTAGATTTTCTTTTGCTCACCACTAAGTAACAGACATGCGCAACCAATGTGGCGGCTGACAAGGTAGCATGTAGAATAGGAGAAAAAATTTAGTCGTATTCTGATACATCAAAACTATTTCATAGCAGAAAAAAGACGTACTTCCATGCTTTCTGAGGGGCACAACTCTTTCCCCAAGTATAATTCAATCTTGAGTTGGAAAACTATCGATAAATATAAAACCTCCTCACTAAGATTTTATGCATGCGTTTGTCTAATTTTTTTAAGATAGATGCCATAGAAGCCAATCAAATGCCAATGATAATAATAATAATAATATCAGTTTTTCTCATTTTATTTCGTTAATGGAGACTCACTTTTTAAATTTCTATTTACTGTTCATGATTCATTTAGTATTATTTTATCTTTATTTTATTTTCTTGAGTTATCTTTGTTATATTTATTTATTGATCTTTACTTACATTTGTTCATTTACATATTTTTTATTTATTTCTACTTTCTTAGAATGTATTTATTATTATTCTCTCACTACTTATTTATTTATTTTTAACTTTGTAGTTATGCATAAATTACCCTTTTCATTATTATTATTATTTCATCTGTATTTCATACATTGTTTTTTTGTTGGTGTTACATTAACTTAATCTTTCTGTAAGTTTTCGCGGGTTTTTCACGCTCCCCTATACATGAGTGGGTGTTTTCCTGAAGTGGGTTTTTTCGTCAAGGATATTCCCTTCCTTACTTCCCAATGTTTTTCCAACAAATGTATATCTCTTTCATCACACTCATTTCATGCATTTATCTGACGAGGGGTTATATGGAAGAAGGGACTGCTTTAGTCTCAATCTCGCCCCAATAAAGATGCCTTATTTTTATTATTATCAGTCTCTAACTCTATGAATTATATCGGCTTCAAGTCACCTCCAGGAGGACCAAAATTTTGGCTTGTTATTTCTTCAGGTTTTTTTCTGAACAAAGAGCCAATAAACCTTTAAACGATTTTTTCTGAAAGAATGTTTCACATTTTATTTTCCTTTGATCAATGTCTAACCTACTGCGTCAGTAGCTACATATTTTGAGGGCGCATTTCATAATATTTCATAGATCAACTATTTTGAGCATTGAAATTGAATCTAACAGAAAAATAATAAAGACAAACGGATCGAGAAAATTCCAATCATAGACGTGCTAAGACGAGTAAAGGAGAAAAGGTGTTCTAAGAAAACTAATAGTAGAGAAAACAAATATATGTACACTTGACGCACTCAGTGAAACAAGAGTTAATGGAAAGTAGTGCTGCAAAAAGTAAAAGTTTAAATATTTGAGGAAGAATACGTCACAAAAACAAAGAGACATGAAAAATCAAGATTCACGAAGGAATAACGGGGGAGAAAGTAGCTGATCTTCCGATTAGATAGATTGATTACATACGCTCGTAATTATGAAGGGACTGAAGAAATGACTTCTTGGATTTGAATAACTGACTTCATAGTCTAAAAATGGAAACGGATATCTTTCCAAACGCAATATTTCCCAGCGTACGTTATCTTGTCACCCTCCCCTTCAGCACAGCCTTCAGCCCTTATCCTCGCCGGGGGGGGGGGGGGAGGGGGAAGGGAAACGGGCTGGGGGTGGGTGGGGGGTAGACATCATCAACCGCTAGCACCGGCGCCGCCGATGTCCGAGGCCGCTCGCGCCAATCACTCAACCGCCTCGGCAGAAGTTGATTATGCAATGCAGTCTCTCTCCTCGCCCCTCCATCCCTCCCCCACTCGACCCACTCCACCGTCATGAGTGCCGAGGCTGAGAGGAGGAGGTGGCACGGCGAACGGGGGTGAATGGCAGACGGTGGGGGGTGAAGGGCGGAGGGCAAACGGAAAGGGCGACTGCACGGTGGCACCACCACTGATGTGCAGTGACCTGCCCGACCACGCGTCTGCCATTCCACACATTATAGCTCGCGGTGTGGGCGCTTAAGGCCGCTTTACACGGTACATTTTATTGTACAAACGAATGTATCATAGAATGTACAAGAAACTAAATGGAATTAGAGCAGGTTCTGTTTCCCGTGAGGGGATCAAGACGACGCCGCTTTACACGATACAATTTCCTTCGTCAAGGAATTCGTACATTCGTTTGTACAATAAAATGTACCGTGTAAAGCGGCCTTTAAGGTAGTCCAAAATAAGATAGTTCCCTAGTCATAATAGAGACCATATTCGAATTATACATTTTATTTTTACCTGCTGTAGGACACATGAATTACATATTAAATTATTAATGGTACAATAATAGTTTTTTGACAGAAATTGTAATTATTTAATTAAAAATATCTAAATAAGTCTTTATCTCAACTCATTTATTTCGCGCGGTACGTTTTGAAATTCCTTCAATACGGAAGGTTTTTTGTGATATACCCAAGAACCTACTGCGGTGACAATAGGATTCATTTTCACATATAGTTGAGACAACATACAAACTACACGCTGTTGGTTTTTTACGACATCTAAATGTTATAAATTCCTCATTTTGTAAATAATGTCTCTCTGGAGTGCATACACGTACCATTTCCCATGTTAAAGGACTGGTATTTTTTGCCAAATATCTCCAAAAGCAATGAGGTAAGGGGTTGGCTTTTTGTTGTTATTAGAATGTTGAAATATTTTACTTTAAAATGAGACCAAATTCATTTATTTCTAGGTAAAATGATATTTCGCTCTAATTACCTTAAGATAGTTTGATGCGACTTTTTCTTCTTTAGTCACAATAGAGATTTTATTTTGATTTTAACGGTGATAATAGAGATTTTATTTTGATAATAACGGTGCACTAATATATTGTTATTGGACTGAAATTCTCGGTAATGACATTAAAAACAATGTTTCAGTCTAACTAGACTCATTTTTTCCATGCGGTTTGTTTTAAATTCAGCCACATCGCAAGACTTTTTGGGATTCAGGAAAAAAGTACATAGTTCAATGATTTATTTAAGAAATAATAGCTAAGGATACATAAAAACTACCCATTACATTTTTTAACGAGGTCTAGGTACTAGAAATTCCTCATATTTGTTATTAAAGTCTCTCTGGTGCTCATTCCCGTACAATTATCCATACAAGATGGCTGGTCGTTTTTGGTAAATATTTTTGAATGAGTAGAGTAATGGGCGCGATTTTTAAAACTTAAGTAAGGGTGAAATATAATTCTTAAAAATAGCACCAAACTCTTTGAATCCAAGGTGAAGAGATACCTAGCTCCATTTCCCTGAAATCTCCATAATACCTTAAATCTCCCTAAGATGTAGCCAAATGCAGCAGAAACATTAAACTTGGGCAATGCAAACTAAATAAAGTCCCCTTCAGGGTAGCTTCCGCTAATCAAATATCATATCCTGACCAAGCACAGTTATATTTAGAGCGGTGCGGGCAATAGTAGGCAACGTGGCCAAGAGTTGAACACATAAGGTTGGAAACAGGGCTCCCCATAGTGCACATAATTTCTACTAAAATTGGAACGCTCAATAGACTCGATTCCAGGGTTTCCAACACATTCAATGGATTTCTGCTTGAGGCTTTCGCGGCGCTGTAGTGCAGGAATATCCATGGTTTCCGGGTTTCGCTGCGTGTAGAAATGAAGACGATGACGTTTCGTGGCTAATGCTGGCCACATCTTCAGATCAGGTTCTGAATGCCGGCTGGTGTCAAGTCAAGTCAAAATATGTTTATTTACACGTATTGGGCATATCTATATATACCGTCCTCAGGGTGGCCTTCCGGTATCGCGACCAATCAGCGTCGAGGACCCCGATTTTGGCGCGATTTTACTTAGAAGTCTTTTCCAAGTGTTGTGGAGTCTATGGCCGTCGTCTTTATTGAAATTATCTTTCACTTTCTCTATTTCAATAGCCTTCCGGATGAGTCGAGGGAAGTAAAACTTTTCTTTGGCCAAGACTCGTGCGTCACCTATCGTTATGCGATGTCCCGGGTTGGAGAAGGCATGCTCTGCGACGGCTGACTGCGTGCAGTGCTTGTTTTTGAGAGCCCTTTGATGTTAACTTAATCGGACCGAAAACGGACGGCTTCGTTTGCCCCACACACTTTCGGCCGCCGCTGCAGGGAATCTTATATATTACTTCGTATTGGAAATCTCGGATTTTGTCTTTCGATTTAGGCAGAATGTCTCATGTTTCTTCAGGATTCTCCCGATCCTTTCCGTCGTTCCCGAGACGAAGGGTAGCGTCGCAAACCCTTTCGGTTTTGGAGTTTCCTTTGTCATCTTCTTCTCTTCCTGCATAGTCCTCATCATGGTCCTGATAAGGGCCTTGGAGTATCCATTCTTCATAAGTGCCGCCGTGATGTCTTCCTCCTCCTTCTTTCGCGACTTTTCATCCGATATTGTATCGGCCCGATGAAGACGGGTTCTCACAAGTGATCTTTTGATCTGAGTGTGATAATGGGAGGTGGAGTGCAAATATCTGTTGGTGTGTGTCTTTTTTCGATAGACACAGTGTCCTAGCGATCGGGGTCCTCTACGCTGATTGGTCGGGACACCGGAGGGCCACCCTAAGGACGGTATATATAGATGCCCAATTCCACCAGCCGGCATTCAGAACCTGATCAGACGATGTGGCCAGCATTGGCCACGGAACGTCATCGTCTTGATAACGGCACGCAGCGAAACCCGGAAACCATGGATATTCCTACATTAAAGGGATTGTTTCAGGGTTAGCTGGTTTTCAGAGTAGGAACTTTGTGGAAATGAGAACGCTTCAGCGTATGCCACCTGGCATTCTCATTTCGTATAAATGAACAGCATATATGAACAAATGTGAGCAAAAATTTAGTTTTTAAGGTATTAAAATAAAAGAAAATAAATTAATAAGCCACAGTACATCCATGATTTTAGCTGCCTTAGATATTATATTCTGCGCTTGAAATATGTATAACTTTTCTCATTTTTCAAAAGTAAGTGAAAAATTAAGGAGGAACACTAACAGGCGCAAGAAACATTAGGATTCAATAAAACTTTTGGGGGTCAGCAATGAATTTTCTTGGTATAATACATACACAACAAAAGATTTGAAAGAATCTCAGAATGAAAGAACCATTGAAAATTCATTTCTCATTTTTAAGTTAAAAATTGTATTGATATTATTTTCTCTCATTATATTTCATTTCCATCATATCACGTCTGCTACCCCAAAATCTTTTGACAGTGTAAAACGAAAACTAATGGATGTTATCTGAAAACAGGATATCCAGAAATTTTAGATTAGGTTACTATTTCCATTATTTAGGTGGGCATTAACAGGTAAATAGGAGTTCATAAAAGAGCAAAAAATGTCTGTATTCCGGAGGCAGTAGATATAAAAACCTACTATCTAATGAAATATTGAATGAATTATTTGAATAATATCTAAATTGTTACTATATTTATATGCTAAAATTTTATAGATAAGATATTCAGTAGAATCTCTCGGACTATCTCGGACTACGAATGTCAATCTCAAATTTATGGTAGAGGTTTTTCTCAATCATCGAGATCTGCTTACGTCTCGTTCCTTTCTCATGGCTCGGACGAGAACATCTTGATCACAATAGTTGGTGATAAAATGGAATTTGATAAATACAAACCTTTGTACTAACATACTTGCTGTGTAAAATGGAACAGATAAGGAAAATAAATGGCCAAAATGCAACTATGAGTTGAGAGTTAAGTATTAAACAAAATTCATGACATGATCACGAAACAAACGATGTGTAAAAATCTTGAGTTTACGAGGAGCTTGTCAGACACTCTTCGGTGTTTACTATGCGTCGATTTTATATGAGGGATGTAAGGGGAAGGAGAACCAATCGCTTATTTCTATGCATGAGTTTTAATACGACAGCTCTGGATTTTTAAATCAGTTTCCGGCCTTTTAGTTGAACAAGTGGAAGAATCTTTCTTCCTTTGGTTTAAGGTTTCGCTGCATCAGTCCAGCGAAAAATATTTAATAATTTAGGTTTCTCACTTCTGTAAATTTTTGTACATGCAGACACAGTGGCATGTATGAAACAATGTATCTATGTACTGTGAATCTAAAAGACGTGGGAAAATGGAGATCAGTAGTATTCTAGAAATGCATTTTTCACCAACTGGTATGATTTATCGTATTTACATTAATATCTACTTTACACAAGATGACTTCGAAATACCTCGTTAATATCGGTGCATATTTTTATTTGGGATAAACGTTTATAAAGTGTAGGGCGAATCTATAAACGTAATCGTTTTCTATTATTAATCATAGCACAACATCGAGAGACTTAGGTCAAAACCGGGAGAGCTGGCAACACTCAGCTAGAACCCCTAACCATCTCCCTCCCCACTCAAGCCCTGCTCGCGAACCCCTACACGAATCCTTCCCATAGCATACCCCTTCCACCATCGAATCTTGTCCCAGGGGTGCAGTTGGTTGTGAGTCTATCGGGGGGGGGAAGAGGGTGGCGCGACTCCCCTCCCTTCCCTCCTGGACCTCCACTTCTGACCTGGACATCCCATCTCCCCCCTCACATGTCCCCCTTTCCTCCTAAGGGCCTCCAATTCGATTCCCGCGGGGGACATTCACCAGCATTTGCCTCTCATGGTCTCTCTGTCTCTTCTACCCGTCCATTCGACCCCCTCCACACTCCCAACTCCCTCCTCTCCTCGTGAACCCTGACCGCGCTCAACCAACCCGCGCCGCCATCGACTCTCCATCCGTCCATCAGAATTATTCGCCGCTCTTGCAGATTATGCAAATCACATTCCTTGCGATTGTTTTATTTCAAAATTTATTAAGAGGGATGGTTTGGGGAGTTTAATTTGTGAAATTTAGGCATTGTATAACCCGTTCCCGTAGATGTAACCCGTAGTACCCCGTTCGAAGAAACGTATTTCACCGCATGTTCGTCGCCATCGCATAATCGTCGCATCTTACTTTTTCAGTCCAAAAATTGGTTCACAACTTTTCATCGCATAATCGTCGCATGTTAATTCTGTTCGTCACGACACTTGCTGTAACAAGAAAAATTTGTCAAATTTTTCTTGTTTTCTTGTCACTCTACCTGACATAAATTTCTACCTGCCATAGTGTCGATTTGTAGTCTTAAATTTTAATTAATTGTATTCAATATAGGCCGACCATTCATGAGATCCTAGCTTTGCAATTAAACCAGTGAAGTACGTAATAAACGACCTATGTATAACTAATATCGGCGCAATTTTATTTTTTTATTTCCCCTCATAATGGTCCCAACCTACTTTTTAGCGAAAAAAAATTGGCATAAAATCTTAGACGATGAAATGCGGTGAAATACGGTATTAGTCATGCGCACTTTTAAGAGGGCGTTGGTGATTACCACCCGTATTCGCACATGCCTTCAATCATCCATGTACAACTGGTATTTGCTACCTTTATCGCAATCGTTTCTCACAGTCACCGGAGGATGATAACGATCATTAAAATACTTCGCCTAACACACAATCACATGGCGGAAAACGACTATTGTAGTTCGATACCTATGGTAAATTTATCCATGGTGAAAATTTTACCATGGTCAGTTGGTCGCATTACTAATTTTTGCCTTTTCAATGGATTGCGTGGTTTCGAAATTGATCGTCATTCTTAAGGAAACAATTTTTAAATTCACAACGGCCATATTGAAGAAAAAAATGCTAGGGAAGAGACGGGGAAATGGTTGAAAGAGGTGTGTAATTATGGCGAGACACCAGTGAACGGAATCTTTAACCTCTGCACCCCCCCTCTCAACCAATAAGACTCCGTGGCCTATAATTGTTGAAAATTTCACTAGAATGCTTTGAAAAGCTTGGAACATCCTAATCGAAAACAATAGAATTAATCATAAGATAATTAAATATAATTCTTTTAACAATTATTAGTTCACTTTTCTACAATGTGTGACTTCTTTTTGTAGCCCTCAAGAAATTCACGCAACAGCGTCGAAATCGGTCGACACTATCTGGTGATGTGCGAAATTATAAGGAAACTGTTGGAAATGACTTGTTTCAAAGATAATCAAATTAATGTAACGTTCCGTATTAAACTATAAAGTATAAATCAAATGTTTTTCACGATCACCGTTTAAAGGAAATTTTCCCCATTTTTTTTTAACCATAAGATCGGAAAAAAGAATTTGCTTCTGTTTTCATTCACAAGTCTCTCAAGTTTCACGTACATGTTTTTCAATACGAAGGGTTAGCTATAGTTTGCAACATCTTTGCAATGAATAGTAATGAGTGCTTATGCTTTTCTAGATATCCGGTAAAATTTGCAACTGGCAATAATTATGCCACTGAACACAGTTCAATATTTTGTAAACCTGTAGGCTGCTCATTGTCTTAGTATGATATGGCGGGCACTTTCCGCACGACGATGTATATTTATAAGACGAGTGTACGTACATCGACTACTGGAAAGTATGCAGGTGGCAAAGATGACTCGATAGAATCATAATCATCCACGTCTACTTGCGACCAAGCGAGCCCATGCGGGAGCGAATGTCATGCTACAGGCCGTAAAAAGGAATGATGACGTGAAAATTACTGGAGTAGAGAACGAATAATTGGAAATTGTTTTTTCTGATACGTGTTTCAGCTCTATCTGTTACAATATTACTTTGCGTGCGAGACAGAAGGATTTTTAAAACAATCTTTGCGTCGAGGAATTTTTCTTCAGAGAAGCTTTTGCTTAAATGAAAACCTTTGAGAATGGAGTATAAATAATCGAGGCCGCATATCTGGGGAACCGATATTCTGAGTATTAGGTCACCCATCCTGCTCCTCATGATAAACGTATTTATTAATTATTCAGCAAATATCCAACTACTGGCAATATCCAATTCCTCAGAATGTCATGGCATAATAAGTTGCGGAAACCACTCCAGATGCCTGTATGCTTCCGTGCACATGCATTGACGGCTCCAGACCAGATCCGTCTAATCTGACGTCACTTAAGGAATGATAAATTTCACCTTTACCTCACTGGGTTTTTAATGAACATAACTGTAGGAAGAAGACAGGGAGAATTCCCAATAAAAAATCGAGGTACGAACTCTTTTTCTTCTTCTTTCTGTGCATCCGTCTATTGACAGGCCTCAATGGAACTTTTGTCGCCAGGCATTTCCATCCTGGGCGAGGTTTTTCATTTCCCGGTACGCTCCTCCTCTCATCACAGGAATCTGTCACCACACCAAAACTCTCCCTTCCTCTTCCTCTCTTTCCGTTAATATTTCCTTCGATTGTGGCTCTCCACTAGCAATCTGTCCGTAATATGCGGCCAATCTAATTTTTCTTTCTTATCTTTATCCTTTTCAAATCTAGTTTGCTCCTCTCCGATTCTTCCCACTATCTCCTCATACTTAACCTAAATTGTCAACCGCATCTTCAAAACCAACGGTAACCGCGCCACATCTCCAAGCTTTCTAGGCATTTGCCTTCTTCCTTTTCCTCGTCAACGTTTCCGATCCATACAAAACCACACTCCATTAAAAAAAGCTAAACAAACCTTTTCCTTAAATCCTTTTTGACACTCCTAGCTGTCAGAAGCTCCCCAAATTTTTCGAATGATAAGGGATATGAATAACCATGTTGATCAAATAGAGAGGAAAGTGCAATTTGCATAATTGTTGGTAGCTCAAATTACGTCAATAGCTTAGATTTAAATTAAAATCCTAAAGTCATTTATTTTCACGGTAGGAAAATTGACTATTCTAACTCCTTAAACAATCTTGGAATTATTATCAATAAAACAGTGACGTGGCAAGATCACGTAAGCTATATATCCAACAAGATACATAAAACCCTGTATCCACTAAAGCATTTTAGACATTTAATTCCAGTCCGATTTCGGCAAAAACTTGTTCAAGTGCTGTTGTTTCCGCACTTCGATTATTGTTCTATAGTGTTCTCTGATATTACAAGAGATCTAGATAAGAAATTACAGAGACTACAAAATTCCTGTATTCGCTTTGTTTTTTATATTAATTATTATGAGTATGTCACACCATAAAACCAACCATTAAAATGGCCCAAACTGGAACAAAGACGATACATAATGAAAGCTACCTTTATGCATAAAATGAAAAACACAATTACCATCTTACTTGTAGAGACAAATAACTTTTAATATTAACGCAGAAAAATGCATTACACGGAAGACGGAAACTCGGTCCATTCCATCATATCGAACCAATTTGTTTGAAAAGTCCTTTTTTATTTCTTCATGTAAATTATGGAACTCTTTGCCATAAGTTTACAATCCATTAATAATTTTTAGGTGTTTAAAGCAAAAATAACTGAAAATATTGTTAATTGATATGCACCCAACTCTGTAGTTTTTGTAAAGTTATGTACTTTCGATGCACTGTATACACACAACTGTATTATTAATGATATGGCATATTTTGTCTCGCTTACAGGTATGTACCAAGTCTATATTGAACACTGTGAATAATTGATTGTAAAAAAATATCTGCTCCAAGGGACAGATTTGTCCCCAAGCTAATAGAGTTTTATCATTATAATAATAATTATTATTAAAGTTACTTTAGCAACATTTTCCTTCCTTCATTCCCTTAGTTACTTTAGTAACATTCCCTTAGTAACATTATTATTACTAAATGCCTCCGGGTAAGGAAAACAAGCAATAGATGTTGAAAGTTGGAGGGGGGGGGGGTCGCGAGAACCAATCTTAGCATTGAACGAATGATGAAATAATACATCCGTCTAACCGTCCACCTAAAGGCCTCCGATTCAATTCCCGTGGGGGACATCTGCCCGCGTTTGCTCCTCCTCCGGCCTCCCAACTAACTCGCGACCTCAGCTCCATTCCCACTTCAACCCTGCGACCGCTGCAACCGTGGTCCCCTCCACTCCCCTCCCAGCCTCGCTCCCCCCAGCCCACTTCCCCGCCCCGCCCCACACCCTACCCCAACGGGGAACACTTCGCCGACGTGGCTCCGATTAATTCCGCACGCGCATTCCATAAGTGATGAGTGACCACTCGGGTGGACAAATGAATCATTCAAAGGGGGGGTGGGGTGGGTTTGGTTCTGCCGACGCGGCGGCGGCCGCCCCTTGCGGCCCTTGCCGGGCGATGAGGACTCGTGCACCGGCGATTCCCCGCGGGGTAGGTGGCTGCCCCTGGCTTCTCGCTGGAGGGCTCTACCATTCCATGATTGCTGTTTACTATTACGGGAGAGGATCTCGAGGAAAAGCAGAGGGGAAGAGTTGGGAAGACAGAACAAGTCCCTTGGAAAAAAGGTTCAATCTAAACATTGTAAATTGCTTTCGGTGGAAAGATCGTAAATTGATTGCCCGAATAAAGTGAAATTATCGGAATCATACGGGTAGAACATGTAAAAAAGTTCTAGAATTTATTAAAATCAGCGGCATTATTTCCCTTGGAGACAGAGGTTAAGGGCGTGAAAAAAATTTTTTAAAGCGACATGAAATCAAAGGCTGCTAACTGATACAGGAGCGTCTTTTCCAGCAGCTTTTCATACTCAACATCGTAGTTCAACGAGTGAACTTTAAAGTAGGTGATTAGAACTGCTTCAAGCTACTGAAAATTCTGTAGCTGCTACATTTACAGCTACTTGAAAAAAATGAAGAGCGCTACAGCATCTGAAGAAAAGTAGCTGTTACTATTGCCCATTCTGATTGAACTGAATATCTGAAGATCGACACCATCCACAGTTTTATTTCTTTCCTTAGGGCGAAAAATAGGAGGATGAGAAATGAACGTATGAATGCATGCTCTAGTAATGGACATGTTTGAGTTCATATAGTTTGCTCATTCCGTGAGGATGAATGAGAATCGAATAGCGAAGCACATTTAAGATAGAAGAGCAATTGATATGAGAGGGATGGACCATGGAAGACGACGACAATCGTGATAGAAGAGACTGCTGAGGAAATGAATGCTAAAAGTCATAACGACAGGAGGGCACGTATGAAGCAATCTACGAGGACCAGTGAAGCAAAGAGGAAGTCAAAAACAAGGTGGCTGGGGCGAATCATCATTTCCCCCGCAATTCAATGAATTTGATCTCTTTTGAAAGAAAAAATACCTCAACTTCCCAAAGATCCAGGAAATTCCGCAACGAACCGCGCTATTTCTCAAGATATTTCCCAACAAATACCTGTCCTTAAACACGGGAAATGGAAGGTGCATATACTCCGCTCCGCATAAGAGATATAATTTGTAAATGAAGAAATTTTTAATCCTAGATCTCTTCAAAAGTTAGCTTTGTGAAGTCTTTTTCCTAGATCTCTTCAAGAAAGAAATCCTAGATCTTTTCAAAAGTGAAGGCTTTTTACTCGTGCGGTGAATAACAATGAAAATAGGAATTCCAGACATAAAACAATATTTTACGGAAATACTATGTTGGAATATTCTTCACGCTTCAAACAGCAGCTGAAATATAAAAATAAATTTCAAATGCAATCTCCGTTATGGCAGGAGGGAACGATCTCGCACAAAATACCTTCAGAGGTATTAATGGGCAATGTGGCCAGACTTGGGAAAACAAGAGAGTCCAGCTCCACGAAGAAGTGCGGACTATAAGTCGGTCCTCGGATGAAAAAGTCAAAGAGAGATGCTACTTCGGTCTGGTTAGGCCACACCTCGAATACGCCGCGAGCCTTTGGGACCCTATTTGGTCATAAAGATTTAACCCAAAAACATTAACAAAGTACAAAGAAATGCAGCGCGATTCGTTCAAAACTGCTACGAACGAACATATAGTGTTACACAACTATTAGAGGGATTAAGGTGGGAGCTCCTAGAGACTCGGAGGATGCACGCTAGGTTTAGGCTGCTTGAGAAATTCAGAATTGGTGTGTTTCAGAGCAACACAGAGAATATTATCATAACTCCTCACTACATTTCTAGGCCTGACAGATGCGATAAAATAAGAGAGATACTCTGCCGAAAATAAACTCGTTCTTTCCGCGCACAATAAGCGGCCACAATAAAAACTGAGTTCCTCCAAATACACTCTCATAGGACATGTCACCATTTCACCTCCAAAACTTTTACAGACTCTCAAACTCTTCAAACTCTTTACACGACCTACATCCCCCTGCCACACGCCCAAGCGGCGGCTCGCGGGGTAGTATGAAGATGTAGGGGTAGATATCCAAAAATTGAACTCCATGCACTGAATTGGCATAAGGCCAATAACAAGGCCCACTTCAACTTTTTCTTATTTAAAGTGGATAGAAACTGAAAGTCAGTCAAAAATCAATAAGGTGCTATCCCGGTTTAGACAGACCTCTAGACGATAAAACCAGAAAATCCATTGAAAAGATACATTTTGCAGCATCATCCCTCAATTTACTCACGTCTTAAGAGATAAAAATATATGGAAGTAGAGAACTTGGTTGGTTCGGATATGTTCAGAGACTTTGAGTCCAATATGAAAACTGATTTATGATAGTAAAACTATAATAATTTGAAAGCAGGGATAAATGATACCTAAGCAAAAGATGTACAAAGGGATAGGGCATTACGGGAAAAAATGGGTGTGTTCAGAGTTAAAAATAACAGTTTTTGACACTGCATTACCCGAAGATAAGAAGAGTTATAGCTGTGGATGGAAGAGCTCTGACTTTTGTAGTTAACAATATAATTTATAGCATTCACATCAGTTCGATTCTTATAACTATAGATTATCTGAAGTCCTCCACTCTTCAAATTTTGTCAGTTCGTTCCTTTTCCTGTTATTTCTTTACATGTTATAATGCTTCTGCTTCAACTGGCCATCATAGTTATCTATCGTCTTCCTCACGGGAACATCCCTTATACATTTTTACTCATGATTACGAGCCTTTTTCTAATGCGGGACATACAATCAAAAAGTACAATAAATGAATATAATGGCCACATTTTCCTAAGCATCAAACTTCCGTAAAATGAGTAGAAAATGGGAAGTACCCTTATGAATAATTAATTTCTATTTACTCTCTAATATTATGTAAAGAGAAATACCCAAATTATTCCATGAAAAATTATAAGTTCTCGCAAGATTAAAAAACCACTTATATTCAAAGCAAATCCGGGTCAGTTAAATCTTACTCATTATATATGGCACACGAATACACGTACAAATATCGATCTCAAACCACAATGTGATATGGAGTACTTCTAAAAGTGGAAATGTCATCATAAATGGAGTTATAAAACCTAAAAATTTTAATAGCAAAAGCATAAGCAATGGCATTTTTGGGAAACAATGTAATAAGAACAAAAATTGCTATAGAAGATAAATTATTCGAACAGGTATCCCACTTCCAATATTTAGGATGTGAACTTATGATGATGATAAAGATATCACAAATAAAATAAACAATTTTCAGAGGATAAGTGGGACAATAAGAAGAACTTAAAAAAGGCAAAACAAGAAAAGAAACCCAAATTAAGTTTTATAAGGTGATGGCAGTCAATACAATGTTATATGGTTCAGAATGTTGGACAACAAAACAAAAAAAGCTTAAACAAATGGAGTCATCCGAAATGAAATTTCTTCGAGCAGTGAAGTGGTGTACAAGGACAAATAAATTAAGGAGTGCATCTATAAGAGAGGAACTAGGTGCTCGGGCGATATCAGATAGGTTGGTGGCGTACAAAAATAAGTGCAAAGAGCACGTACAGCGAATGCGTAAAGAGAGGTTTCCAAAGCAGGCATTGGAACATAAGCCATTAGGGAAAAGGAGTGTTGGGAGTCCAAGGTTGAGATGAGCCTAAACCTGGAAGGAAGTAGAAGAAGAATGGAGTGATGAAAAATGAATCTATTTAATATTTTTCTATTCTCACGATTTCAATTTATTCAGATGCGACACAATTAGTTGCCTCGGCGACTAATGAAAAGATTGTCTGCGCGTAATACATAGACGAATACCGCCTCGAGTCCGCGTGTCGCGCTAAGGTTGCTGAATTACCCTAAATCATCGGAACCCGGAAGTAAGATTGGAAGCTCTTTCAACTAATTAGGTTGCAATGTAACTGTAACTCACTCCTGGGTAGAGTCGTTTCAAACTTTCAGTGCTATTGACGTAAAGGCACGACCTTTTATATTTTCTGAGAAGGACGATGGACGTACTAGGACGTCCATGGAATATCATTATTGAACGCAGCTGGACGTCATGGTATGGCTGCAGTATTTCTGGGAGATATACCGGACCACAATATGCCAAAAAAAATTATAACAGTAAATAAATGTTCATTTACCAGAATTTAAGTCTTCTTACATAATCCGGGTAAATGTGTAAAATCCTCAGCTATTCGAAGATGACCATAACAAAACAAATTAAAGCCGAGCACACAAAGTGTTTATTTCATGCATAGATCGATTTTGAAATTTCATAATCAAACCAATTCCTTCAAATGTCGTCTCCCGATAAAAACCAACGATTTTTGAATTCAATTTGATAATTAAATGAAAGTACTTGTTATTTTATTTATATTTATTTATTTTATTTATCTTCACTATCCCGAATACAGCACACTGTGCCAATTTACGTCGGATGGATAACAGTAACAACAGACGAGAGACAAACACCCATGTCCTGGGCAGATAATATTCTACCCAGTCGGGACTCGAACCCGCGACCCTTAGGTCAGCAGGCGAGGACTTTACCCCGCCGCCACCGGGGCCGATTACTACATTTAAAATATTTGACAGAAAATGATATATTTGGAAAATTTATATTGGCTCATCACTTGCTTTATTGCTATTTCTGATAAAAAAATCTAACACTGTTGCCAATGAATCCTAATCCCATTTCAAATTAACGTATGAAGGGATGAAAGCCCGTTGGACCTCGTGTGTAGTGAAATCTTGTTCGGTTTACTTCATTGCAAAATTATCCAGCGGCAAATTATTTACTACTTAATGAAAATTGATTCCAACACCGAAAAATACATAAACTGCTTCACACATTTTCGCTGCAAAATTGTTTTCACCCGTCAGTTTAAAATCCAATTTAAACAAGTACTTGAGAGCATCGAATGAAATATATTACAGCCAATAAACAAATTTAGACTTTAATGTTGGATATAGAATATTTCTGCGTAGGTTTTGTTCCATAAAGAGATACATCTACATACTATACCGCTAGCCGCCACTAGGGCGTGTGGCAGGGGGTGGTAGGTCTTTTAGGAGTTTTAGGAGTTTAGGAGTAGGTAGTTTTGGAGGTGAAATGGTGACAAGTCGTATGAGAGTGTATTTGGAGGAGCTCAGTTTCTATTGTGGTCGCGTATTGTGCGCAGAAAGAACGAGTATTTGTATCTATCTATTCGTCAGAGTATCTCTCTTATTTTATCGCATCTGCCAGACCTAGAAACGTAGTGAGGCGTCATGACAATATTCTCTGTGCCGCTCTGATACACACCAGTTCTGAATATCTCAAGCAGCCTAAGCCTAGTGTGCGGCCTCCGAGTCTCTAGGGGCTCCCACCTTAATCCCTCTAACAGTTGTGTAGCAGTATACGTTCGTTCGTAGTAGTTTTTAACGAAGCGTGCTGCTTTTCTTTGTATTTTATTAATTTGTTTGGTTAAATCTATTTGACCAGGGTCCCAAATGCTCGCGGCGTATTCGAGGTGTGGCCTAACGAGAGCGAAGTAGCATCTCTCTTTGACTTTTTCATCCGAGGACCTTCCTATTATACGCTTAACAAAACATAATTTTTTTAATGCTGTGCTGCATATGTTTTTTATGTGTGTTCCCCACGATATATCTGAAGCTAACGTAATTACAAGATATTTTACTCTATTTGAAGATTATATGTTTACTCCACCCACGGTGTAGGTATGGCTTTTGTGTGATGACTTTCACAGAAAGTGAACCGAGGTGCATTTACTAATATTTAGTTCTAAACCCCACTCCAGGCACCACGAAAAAATAATTATATGCTGATTTTTGTATGGTTTTAATATTATGTTTATTTTATTTCAAGTGAAAATTGAGAGTTTGACGCGATTCTCCAATGATTTTTTTCTCCTATTTCATGAACCTGCCGCACTTTGGGAGTTGCGATGCGGCATAGAACTCGTGGGCTGAAAAAATAATGTCTTCACATATTACAAAATAGGAAATATTGGGTCATAATATTTTCTCCTTTAGCACACACAACCGATAAATTATTAATCAACCTTCTTAGAATAAGGGGTCGAATCCAATTTGAAACTGCAATAGAGGGTCATTTATCACGCGTGACTACGTTGAACATCTCCTGCCAGCGCATTATTACAAAATAATTACGCTGATATCCATATAGGTATAAATAAAGGGTTTGAAATATTTTAATATAGAATTACACCAATTTTTTTTGGATGGGACGACTTGATAGAAACAGTATATTTACAGAGTGAATCTTCGCTTTTCAAACGGAACAGAACACTGAAATGATGGAGACGATAGGCAATAGGTGGGAGCTTAACATTACGGCTTAGCTTAGGGTGAAAGGATGGGCTTTAAAGGAGCACTACTGATATAGATGCCCGTAGTGGCGTAAAGTGAAGGAGTGAATAAAAAATTCCCCTTTTTCGCCAGTACTCCTCTCGCTTTTACGGACGATTTAAGGCGATGAACATTATCTGAGCAAACAGTTATCGGACTACTTCAATGGTTCTATCCATTTATTTGCTTAAAAATTCACTTATGAAAACAAACCTGGTATTTATAAAAATAACAGATCCATATAACAGCCTTTTTGGACTCAAATTTAACAATATTTTAAGTAAGATAATATAATATCTCAATATGGCCACCTGGAGTGGCTTAGTAATAAAATGCAAACATCCAGTGTGAACCATCTACATTCATTCCAAGCTAAAATGGAAAAGGATATTTAAATAACGAAAGCAATTCTTTGCCCCGATACGTATTCGTCTAGTTGCAACACTCTACTGCGAATAATCAACCATCGAGTGTTCTGACTGTTGGATAGGAACGATTTATATATGACTTGCTCTTTCCCTTAACAATTTCTAGGAATAGTAATAAATACAGAAGGGAGGTGAATTGCATTTATATTCTGAGCACAACATTAGAAGTTAGGATAAAAGTAAATGCACGGGTGTGCCCCTGAAATCCCCTGAGAGTAAATGAACGATGAAGAAAGTGCAGTAAAATGATATTGCGTAGGAATTAAAAATCCAGCATTAATGTTCAAGGATAAAAATTAAACGACGCACAAACGGGCATCATTCTCATCCCATGAATGCGCATAATAGCATGTTTGTATTGGTTTGTTCAGCAAGATGCAAAAGAATGAGATTAAAAACTCAAAATTAATCACTCTATTAAAGACTTAAACATAGCAAATGGATGCATTGGAACTGACGATCACTAATTCTACAGACATAACCAAGACATGGTGTCGTACAGCGCGTACTTCAATTGACACAGTTCGATACTGATACTGCTGCGGCTACACTGCAGCGATACTGCTGATAAAAGAATCTGTTCGATTCGATGGATGTGGCTTAACGGCTTATCTTCCCAGTTACGTGATTGACATTATAAGGAAAACTATTTGCTTAAAACTCCAAAATTTTAATTGCTCCCATCGAATGAAAATACTCCTAAATTCACGCGCAATCTCAGCCGTCAACGATCTTTTGGAGAATATTCCGAAAGATTGGGACAAACGCTATTCAGTTCATCACAAATCTGGAAAAGCGACCCTTGATTCCTGACCGACCCAAAAGTCCTCCCACCAAAAGCCGATATTCCTTCACTGAACTTTTTGTCAACGTCAACTCATTAATCCACTCATTCAACTCCAAAAATTCAGCGACTGCTTTTTCCAGTTTGCGAATGTCTCTCGATCGCCGCCGACCACCCAATGCGTCCCACACATCCCATCTTCGCCGGCACACAGGCCATTTATTAGGTACTTTACTGGCTTAATTACAAAGCTAGGATCTCATGAATGGTAGGCCTACATTAAATAAAATGAATTAAAATTTGAGACTACAAATCGACACTCTTTGCTCCCTGTTTAGCGTATACCGTACTTTTTCCGGCCTATATACTCTGTATTTGTAAATGGCAGGTAGAAATGTATGTCAGTTAGAGTGCAAAATTAGACAAATGTTTCCTTTCACAGTAAGTGTCGTGACGAACAGAATTAACATGCAACGATTATGCGATGAAAATATGTAAACCAATTTTTGGACTGAATAAGTAGGGTGCAACGAATATGCGATGGCGACGAACATGCGGTGAAATACGGTATTATTCTATTCTATTCTATTCTCCTACTCCTCTGGAGCATTCCTTCGGCCGACATATCGCTCCACGTAAATACTCGACCCTCCTTCCTCTCTCTCTCTCTTCGCACACTGACACACGGTGACCCCCCATGCAGCCACTCCCTCCCGACCGCCTCTCATCTCTCGTTCCCCAGGCGACTACAGAGTCCCGTAACCCGCCTCGCCCAACCTCACCCAGTCGTCCCACACCACGTCCCGTCCCATCCCATCGCCCACATATCTTTCACCCTCCCCCCCGCCCGCCACCCCAGGATTCCAGAATCGAACGCGCATTCCAAAGTGAAACATTAATGAGGAGCGTCCGTCGATCAGTGCGGCCATTGGGAAGGGAAGGTGGGGAGGAGGGGGGTGAAGGGGGTGGGGTAGGAGAAATCCGTGCCTCCCTCTCCCTGCCAAACACCCCTAACCTCTCCCCCGCCCCTCCCTCTCCTCTTACCCTCCCCCCCATCTCTAAAACCCCCTCACTCCCCATTCGTCAACTCCACCGTAAAGCTCAGCAAACTTCGAATTTCAGTATAAAATGTTTGTACTAAGGATGAGTCGAATCCAAACGTCGATTCTCAATTCCACCGATTCTCAGGATCAGAATCGGTATCGAGAATCGATCACCTAAAGTCGATTCCAGATCCATCGATTCCAGATAGATAATTATTCAAATCAAATTTCATTTATCACATGATATTTTTCTCAGTAATTTTGGGTGTAGGCTATCAATTAGTACTTTTTATCTGCCTCAATAAGCTAAGGATGTAAGTATTTGCTATTTGTCAATAAATATATTTTTGAGCGACTTAATTGTCTTTGTTATTTTATTTCAGCCAATACTTGAATTTAAATAATAGTCGTACGCTACTGGTATATCAATATCCCACCTATTACCAGGAATAAGAATCGATGGAATCGAAATCGGAATAGAAAAAAAGTTGAATCGACTCATCCCTAGTTTGTACCGATACCAGTTTTGAATCGGAGAAATATACGAGACTCCAGATATCGTACAATATCGCATATAGCCTAAAAAAACAAATGCTTGTAAATATTATATTTTTTTATGAAGCCATTACTTAGTGGTTTAATTGAAGAAGATTTTCATATCCCAATAGTTCTAAATCGCTTATATAAAGTATCAAGGCGTTCACAAAGTAGGAAATCACTCCTTTTGGTGACAATGATTGAATGATTGGTATGTTATGATGATATCTTTTATGCATTAAAAGTTCTCAAAACATTAGATTGGAAAACTGATTTAAATTTCATGGTAAGTTGTAGCTTTTTTAGCATTACATTTCAATATGAATGATTGAATTATAACCTTTGGAAATCATGATTATTATCTGTTTCTTAATATTCGTTGCCACCTGTTGAAAACAGCCACAATTACAAAACTTGATTACAATAATATCAATTTGCATGATCGTTTAACCGTACAGCACATTATATAAAGTTATATCACATTGCATAGCCATTTCGCATTCGATCACTTTAGAACGGATATTACAACACACTGCATACTTCGTAATATCACGTTCATAACATTAAATAATAAATCTTTTTAAGTATCTTTCATCAAAATCAAATATGAATTTACAGGGTATTAAAAAAAGATTATTTACAAATCTTTTCCCCATTGTAACATAAAAAACAAACCTCGGGTGACATTCGCGAAAGTTTAATATTTCCAAGAGTTTCTTCATGAGTATGAAATTATACTGCAGAAGATTCGTAAATTTGATAAGGCTTATTCCTTTAAATTTACTCAAACACCTCCTGTTGCCTCATTTTGTCAGGTACATATATTGTATGTTCAAGAATCATTTCTAAACCTCATCGTTACGAGCACTGAAAGGTGATAATTTGCCTGTAGTTTCCGATAAAAATCACAATTTGACACCACAATGAGTGTCTCACATTTATATTATCAATAGATCGAAATATCGCACGGACGCCTTCCAGCCTCTGCCCTGCCAAGCAATTTTCCAGCCTACCCTGAAAAGACCGTTTTTAATTTCTGATGGTATTCTACGGAAATATATCGCCACCTACGATGGAAAAATACGTTAATTCCATGAGAGGTTTATGGGGTATCTCATATCGCGGTCAATACATCACAATAAACCTGAACAGTCTCCACCAGTTACGCAATGTACAACGACAGAATGCCGTAATTCGATATCGTGCGAGTATCGCATATCACCGTCCAAAAATACCTCCAACGCAATATGGATCAACCACTACATTGTGCGGTGACATAATTTTGCGATCTGAAATCCAATTTTAATCGTACATACCCAATCAATATATCGAAATATTCGAACTTCACCCACTACAGTTTGCCAACAATTCCGTTCACGCCAGCGCTCAATGCTCTACATGTTCTCATTCCCTCTTTCCACGTTCCATCCCAATCCAATGTATAATTCTTCTCCCTCCCCCATCCTCCTCCCTCCCCCCTCTATTACGCAAGGACACTCGGTTGGCCAGGGGGGGGGGATTATTTCGCCGGAGGCAAATCTCAGCTGAAACCGATTGGAATCGGCCGGTTGACGCGGAATTATTACCCCAACTCCACTTTCATAATGAAAAGAGCTTTACTTCCCCAAAGCCTTCAGTGAGAGGGAGAGGGAGGGAGAAATGGTTGGGGTTCTTCCACTGATCGGAAAAAAAGAACGATTCCGGAGAATGAGGCAAAAGCTAATTATCCGGCGAAATATCTTCCAACATCTTCGTACGAGGCAAAGGGTGGGGAAGAAGGGTTAAAAAAAACAGTTGACCTTTTCCCCGACAGGAGAATGGGGAAGGAGAGAAAGGCTGATTCGGCGTTAAGGATAATAAACTTAATAGTGACGCCTTTTAATTCTACTCCATCATTTAACGAATCAATACTGGGAACAATTGCGGTGGGGAAAATTTTGTCTCCATTACGAGAAGCCAAATTCGTCCAGGTTCACCAACGCTCCCTCCATGCGTACGCTCCGTCTAACTTGCGTCAAAAATGCTAAGGATATCTCAAAGTTACGATGCAAAAGGCGAGAGACTTTCGCTTTCTTAAACGTAATTGAAAACTCTTCATTAATTTACTGGAAAGAGCGAGGCTTACGACGGAGTATTGGCGAAAATTTTAAACGACCCTATAGCCTTCCATATACTCGGGAATAAACACATAAAATCTTACTCTTATTAAATCCACAAATTTTATTAAGCCTTGAATATAAGACGGTAAAGAATTATCACTCAGACGTCGCGTCGGCAGATATGTTGCTGCCAATATTTGTGATGACAATCTTAAGAAAAAGTATTATTAGCACCAGTAGCACTAAAAATGCTTTGAAAAAACATCGACCATGAATTAAAATGTCCTCACTCTCTACGACGCCTCAGCTACTGTAATTGCACGTAATGAGCATCAAAAAAGTAAGTGAGCTGTAAGAAATGTTTGTTGCCGGGTTGTAATCATGTAACGCAGAAAAAAAGGAAGACATGTCCTGCATTTAAAGCCATCATATTCTTTCTGGAATTTGAATATTTCGACCTTTTTTCACGATAAAATGTTTATTTACCATAAGTACTCATAAGAGGTCGTTGAAAATATATGTTGAGGAGTCTTAAAAGTTATTAGTGAATAAGACCACTAAAATCTCTGTAATAGGTGTAGAGGGTAACCAAGACAAAGTAACTTAAATGTTCCAAAAGCAACGAGGCAACAGTATATATAAAAGCGTATCATGGTTAACGTTGTGGAAGTCATTGATATCCATTTCAAAATGAAATACAATGGTAACTTTCCACACAAATTTTAATAACAACTGAGTATGGTTTCAGCACCTAGTTCCTTTATCAAGGTACTAGCACTTTGATAACCTTGATGATGGCACTAGGTGCTGAAACCATAGTCAGTTGTTATTAAAATTTGTGTGGAAAGTTACCATTGTGTTTCATTTTAAAATTACACAAATGAAATGAGACAGCCTTGCATTCATTGAGGAAGCAATATTAGCTCGCTAGAAGGATAAATCCATTGAATATCATAAATAAAAGCCATTTGAAAAAATAGGTAGCATTAGCTAAATTGACATCACATTAATAATTATATTGCAATGAATTTTGAAGAAAATGGACCCAGACCATATGAAAGTAAATTAAGAGAAGACAATAAAAAAAATTTTTGTCCATTATTAAGTGGAAACGGGATTTTTCGATACGTCCATATGAAAAGCTGCATGCATAACATATTGTACAATATGCTTAAATCAGTTTTTCAAGCAAAAAGAAAAGATTTGGGCCCCTAAATGAGTACTGTAAACGCCAGAAAAATTCCCCGGTTGAGGCAAAAATTAAAAGAAGGCATTAGACTAATTTAACAAACTTATTTGGGCATGTATGCATGGCTGACTGGCATCTTAAAACCTAAAAGGGTCAATGTAGATAAAACTTTGATACTAAATGTGCAGCATTGCGAGTTCTACAGTAATGATTGGACAATAGTAAGAACATATATGCCGGCCAAAATAGATTTCAATTACATTCCAAAGGGAGGTTCATCTCAATCGAAACATTTAAAAATATCGAACTATTTCTTGAAACATTCTCAACATTGTGCCAACGGCTCGGATAATACGTTAATAAATATAAATTTAGATCTTTAAATAAAACAGAATAATTAAAATTTTGCATTCATTGATGAAATGGACAAAATTGGCGACACTTAAAAATTCATGACTGAAAGTTTTAAACCTTCAGAGCGATTAGGGTTTTAAACCCTAATCGCCCTATAATAATGGCGGGGAGGACTTTTATTCCAAATATTCAACGCATCTCATGAATGTCATGCGCGCGCATCATTACATCACATCACATTACCACTTGTAAGACATAAACGTAGTTTTACCTTTGTAATTTTGTCGATAAATATTACAGCAATTGGATTTTCGTGAATCAGCTTTACACAAGGAACATGAATGCGGTGCAGGTGTATTAGGAATTCTCTTTATGCGGCCCTCGAACAGAAAATTTCATTGATGGGTTATTTTTGTGTGCACATTAATTTGCACCGTATTACTTCAGAGACAATTTCATTGCTTGCAAACGCGACTTAATTAGTTTAACTACTTCAGACTGGTAGAGATTTTGAAAATAAATGCTTTGAATGGTCGAAACAGACAGCTTTAAAGTTGCAGCCACTATAAAGAGCAAGCCCGGATTTGAAAGTAAGATAGATAATAGATGACCTTAAAATTCGGCATTTTGGGTTAAGAATCTCTTCTGGCTTTTATTGCCGATCAATCAAGAGAAAATTTTCCAAATCGTCTTGATCTGAGAGATATCGGCATTTATATCTGACTAACCTACTTATTAATCATACGACAACGTGCGCGCGTTTATCTAAAATCTATCGCCATCATTCTGTAGCTATCTCTCTCTACTATTAGAACTATTATGCTTCTTACTTTGGATTTCATTTTAATGGCAAAATTTCATTCTGCCATTTTTTCCCCAAGAAATTGCCCGTTATACATCTCAATATCATGTAACGATGTTCGCTATAACATGCATTGTGGCTTTTCAACAGCATTTTAGAGTGATATAATATACATATGAGGACCCCAGAAGTCAAGGGGTCTAAGTAACAAAACCATTGCTTAGAGAAAACTTAAGTCAAAGTTGAAAATGTTTGGCACAACCCACTAAGTAGTTAAGAGGCATTACCCTAGATAGCAGCACCTGTCAAGAAAATCACTTTGATCCCTTTGCCACCTAAAAGATTAATAATTTCACATCCCATTCCTGTACCTAAGTTATTTTTTTCAAAAATGTCACTTAGACCCCTTGACTTCTGGAGTCCACATATATACGTGAAGTAATCCTTAATAATACAGTATACATGAAAATCTAATGGTGTCTGTCTCTCTGTCTGTATGTTACTCCATCACGCAAAAACTTCCGAACTGATTGATCTGAAATTTGGCACGTAGATGGAATATGCATCTGTTGGTAAAAATAGGCTGTTTAGAAAAGCCCTCAAGGCCCCCGAAGGCTCCACAAGACTATGGACCACACCCCAGGTGGTCCATGATAAGCATTGGGTTCGGTGCAGTGGTTTCATTTTGTTCTTTTTAAGAGTACTTCTACTCAAGATAGAGGGCTGAGGTTTTCTTTATCAGATAGTGGAATAAATGAAGTTTATTATTATTTCACTCAAATGGGGGGGTAGCCATACAGCCCAATAGATTTGGAGAGCATACGCTGTTCTTGGTCATTGTACTGGTTTTCAAGTACCGATATTTGTTTCTTCAAATTTACATTTTCTTGAAACAACAAATCCATTTTAGCAAAACACTCGTCCACTCTATTACCATGAGCGTTAATAGCTGAGGAGAGGCCATCAAGCCTTTCATGCAACTTGTTCAAGGAGTCCCCTAAATTACACTCCGTATCTTTTAGATCTGCTTTGATTTCTTGAAGTAATTTGATGAACGTATCAGTATATTCACTCAGAGGGGCACTTGTGGGAGCTAAACTTGAACACTCAAGGCTCATGCTAGCTCTGTGAGACACTTGGCACTCATTACACCTCCGCACTTGCTTGCTTGCAATGATTCCTTCGATGTCTTCTTTGTTTTCAAGCAATTTCCATGAAACTTGAATTGGCAGTCAACATAAGACAAAGAAACTGAACTTCTTATAGATTTTTTGCACAATTTGCACGAATTCATATTGGTAGGAAACTTTAATGAAACACACGCTTTCACCAATGCATGGCCTTGCCTCTAGCCGCGGAGCGGGATACGTCCGTACGCGGCGAAGGTCTGAACTGAACCTTTCGAAAAACTCTTCTAAAGCAAAAGGAATGTCTTCTTTGCGAGAAAATGAGCCCTCGCAAGAAAAACGACAAAGATCAGACGTGGATGCTCAAAGCCATGATTACTAGCGATCTAATGAAACTCCTGAAGAGTAGCACGCAGAAAGGGAGCAGGATGCTGCGAGACACGCTTCTCAGCGTCATTTCTCCGGTTTCTGGGTTCCACACCTTTGATTTCTATGACAATATATAAGTCATTAGAGCAGACCTTTCAAGTGGCTGGCCTTCAATTGGACAGTCACTGCTTCACGCAAGAGCAACTATACGTGGCTCGCTCCCGCGTTTCGACCGGCAACAAACTTTTCATCACCACTTCTGAGGGAAAAGCTGTCAAGAGAGTGAATAAGCCAAATTTTCTAATGAACTGATAGAGACGGTTTAATGATGACCAGTTTCTAAAACCATAAAATAAAAAAATGAAAAATAGGAAACAAAAATACAAAAGAAAGATATATCAATAAAAATGTGAAACTAAGTCGGTCACCTCCCCGTGGCGTTTCTCCGGATAAGCTAAGAACCACACTAATTTCATCCTAACCCAACCTACGGACGGGTAACCAGCTATAAATCTGGTTCAAATAGAGACCCATCTGTTTCGAAACTTCAATTTGTTTTAAGATGGCAGAAAGTACTACGACCTCACTACATGCTTCTAACCCGAAACACATTTTAGTAGATTCTAAAACTTTCCTTTCACGGATCCCGATATGATTTAATAACAAAAGGTAAACCCCAGAATATGCTTTTTATAGACTCCCCTGATCTGAAGAAAATTCTAATAAATATGGAAAAGACAATGGCTAGCTATAAGCTGAAAATCAATGCCAAGAAAATCAAGATATTGGTTTGCAGTGTAAGAGAAGAGTTGGAGAGAAATCTTTTGAAAACCTTGGGAAGAAGACGAGACGACTTAATCGGCCACATCATGAGACACGATGGTCTGATGAGAATAATCGTTTTAAGGGACTAGTGGAAGGGAAGGACGGCAGAGGTAGGCCTCGGATGAGATACATTGAGCAGGTGATGTAAAACAGAAGAACTATGTAGGTGTTAAAAGACTAGCTGATAGGAGAATTGAGTGGAGAGCTGCGTCAAACCAATCTTCGGATTGCTGACTGATTAATGAATGAGACTATCTCCTAATAAAAGGAATTAGCTTTTTACCAATCTACAGGAGAGGAATCAAATTTTCCTTTCCTTCACTTAAGCTTCGCCTGAAGAATGCAGCAATTCAGTTTTAGTGTGTGTTCAAGTAGAAGATAAACATATTTTTTCAGCTGTAGTACGCAGTACTCCAGTATAACAAACAAAGCTTGATTCTATTTAAATTTACAAATCAGAAGACAAATCTGCTCACAAATACACGACTGCTCGCCGTGAATGACCTCGTATTTTGCAAGAATAGCGAAAGTCCTGCACTGTCAACAAACGCTCCAATCCATATTGGATACCATGATCAACACAAAATGATCTGCTCAAAGCCATAAATTTTCCGCGGTGCCATCCGTGAGTCCTGATACACCCTTCACCGCATTCTAAATCGCACAGGGACGGGGCGAGAGGGGGGAAGGGAACGAAGAAAGCAGCTTGGCAAAACGGCGATTGATAAAATAACAACTGGAATCAATCAAGATCTCTTTAACATCGATCCGTCAAAGTGATGATTTTGACACACGCGGATGGAGGAACAAGCTGCGGAGGGTCAGGAGTGCGAGGGAAGGACCGACCAGCCCAGGGTTCTAGGGTCTCTCTCTCTCACTTCACATCTCTCGCCCCCTCTCGAAAGCGCAGGGACACCTTTATTATTTTCACAACCAAAGGACCCGAAAACGCAAGGAATTTTGGTATAAATTTTGCAATCTTCGAAATACGAGACTCGAACAACGAGACCCGCTTTGCATTAAATCACAAAAGATGAAGAACTTCGTACCAAATAAATCATCTGAATCAAAGTGGGCTTTCAGATATTCAAATTGCTGCATAGTTGTGTGAAACATATTTTCGAAAGCAAAGCAGTTGCCTCATATCGCACTATATTGCAGGATATCGTCACAGATAATCAAAGTGCTCTATTGGGTAGAAGGCATAACACATTGCATAAAGAGAAAATGCGAAATAATGTATGCAGAGGCTATGCGGATTATTATTTAGAAACTAGATATCACAAAACGTACCAATTAAAATACGTATATCGCTTTTCATACATATAAGTGATAAGATTTGCACTTTTCCATGATTGGATGAGAGAACTTAAACAAGTGGTGCCGTACGATGCACGAGTTCGGTGATCATTTGGTGTTAAAAGTATTATAGCAGACGTATAGGATGCACATGCATCGGCATCACTTACCTTATCAGTATATCTATAAAAGTAGCTAATAGAAGTATGATAGCGTATTCGACGAATAGTAAATGTTTACCATAGAGAAGTGACCCACCCTACCATACACACTCAATACGTCTTTCTGGGTACCAATCTGCTGTCGACGAAAGGCTTAAGGGGATCGGGTTGTGTGGTGACTAGAGTACTGGCTAACCATACGGACGGCCAGGGGTCGAATCCCTTTCAGAGGAGGATGATGTTTTTCAGAGGAAACCCGATCCCAGTTGAGTGTCTTGTGGTGGGCACTTCAAGTACAGTACTCCGTCTGTCGGATGAGACGTTAAACCGTGGTCCCCTTGGCGCCTATCGCTAAGAGCGGGATAATGCCGACGCCGGGTTTCTATCCACCCTTCCTCCCTTACCTATCCCCTACGGCGCAAATGACCTTAGCAGTCGATCGTCACCCCAAATATCCAATCCAATCGAAAGGCTTAACCCTCTCAATTCCTACTTCTCCCTCAAATTTTCCGTGTTCGTGCTAACTTTTCAGCCACCCTTAAGCTCCGCTCCGCATTTTATTCTCGGGGCTGATGTGCCCTTTTCATAACCATCCCTTACAGCCCTCACAGGCCGCCCTAATTTCCTCTCGCTACCCTTTAAACGTCAGGGGTACGTTCGGGGGGCGGCAAGCAGAACAGGCAGTCGCCGTGGCGTTCGGGCAGGGGTCATCGGTGGGCTGGGGTAGGAGGCCGGCCATCCGCCCCTCGGGGCTCGCTGCCCGCTGCGAAGTGCCGGATGATGTGAAAGGGAGGGGACGGTTTAGTGATTGATTATTTGCCGTCTCCCCCATCCCTCCCTCAACCCGTTATTTTCCGTCGATCAAATACGAGAAGCTATTTAGGCGGCGAGCTGATATGTGAGAGGGATGAGTGATGAAAAACAAATCACCTGCACTTCTCTCCAGATTTACAACGACCTCTTGTCCCGCTCCCTCTTCTCCCACCAATCATTCTTTATTCTATACTTTATCCCTCGTTCCTCTTACTCCCCAATTCCTCGTTTCTCTTCTCACCATTTCCTCATTTCTCTTTAATTTCACTCTCAACCTACATTATATCCCGTGGAGTAAGGTTGGAGATGACACTGTGAATTGTTCCACAGTTAGTTGACAGTAGGGAAGAGGCTGCTGCTATACTTCATCCCCGCGTGCTCGCTTCTCGATCGTGGCGGAAATCTTTTCGAGCATTGCGTAATATCATAGAAAATGACCGCGGTGAATAATATGTTCATACTGAAATACTGATTGAAGTGCAGCTGGTATACTTCACAGTACAAATTTAATTTCCCCGTAGATGTTGGCAACATCGCTCCAATGGGTATTAGAATGGATGACGGCCTTTGGGTGGAGCAGGGGAAACGGGGGACCAGGGAGAGTAAGAAATTGGATCGCATTATGATGTAGAGCCTTTCGTGTCACGCCTTGTTTATACCTAAGTCCCAAATTTTGAATGGGATGAAACATTTACACATCAGATCGCCAGTATCTCTTGCTACTTCTGTCAAATTCATTGGTTCAAGAGTAAGTAATCAACTTCAATGATGTTATATTTAACATCCATAAATACATATGTACATTATCATAATTCAATTACCCAGGGCTTAGATCCATAGGTGATCTCAAACAGTTTCGTTGTCTCATTATTGAAAATACACAAATTATAGGCCATCCCCATGCCTTGGACATAACACATGGCCCAAGACATTGCTAATGATTCTCTGGTGCTAAATGCTGAGCTCATTAGTCAGAACCTATTTACATGAAGGCAACACCTACCACTAGTGTTTGTTCATTTTATCATATCAGACCATGCCGCTGATTAGAGGCAAGGTTTAGCCATTGAAATGACTAAGTGACCTGCAGATAACATCAAATACCTATAAACTTCCATCACTTGTCTTATCATGTGTAATAAAATCAGAACAACTAGTGGAGAGATGACATCTTAAGGCATTGTTTCTAGCAAAATACAAATCATTAATGAAAGTGCAGAAACTCTTATGAAAATGTTCACTACTTCAGCATGTGAACGGGTAATACAAGGACATGGACAAGGATGATCTTGAGAGAGATTCTTCGCCAGCTTTTGGGAGATTTCACGACTTTATTTCCAAATCCCATTTCAATTTGACTTGGGAGGCCATGGGGACCACAGTACCGCACAGTTATGGCGTGAGATTAACATAGTGTCTCTCGATTCGCCCTTAAGTTCGTCTCTGCGCTGAATCTTTCGAGCAGTCTTTAGTCTATCACGTGGTCTCCCAATCTACAGCGGTTCCCAGCCCAGTCCACCATCCTTATTACATCTGTTACACACTTCCTCCCATTGACCACTTGACCGTCAGAAGGAATATACGAAATCATTTGTAGCTGTGGAAAATCGTATGTGTGGCAAACAAAAAGAGCCATAAGCTGTAGACTTCGAGAACATGAAAGGGCAATAGCTAAGAGGGACTGGTATCATTCTGCCGTAGCTGAGCATACATGCATGGAAGAGGGTCATACCATAGACCTCAAGTCAGCAAAAATTCTATCAAAAGAAATCAGCTATTATCCACGGCTCATCAGAGAAGCTATTAAAATAGAAAAAAGACCTAATAACCTGAACAGAGATGATGGGTATAAACTTCCATTGACGTGGAAGAGACTTTTGGAAAAGAAAAAAGGTCAAGTTGAGCCTTTAAAAAATTAACAGCCAAAATTCCAAATTTTAAAGAAGACCATTGTTGTTCGGATCTATAAATGCCCAACCACCAACGGCAAAGGCACAATAAGCCTGACGAAGGCGGCAGAATAGCATGGCGAAACTGTTGCTCTTAAAAAAATCATTGCAGATACCAAAATATTTCACAAGAATATATCATGAGCTGCGAAAATTTACGAAAACATTTTAAAGAGGAAAGTACATTAAGACAACTACCAGGAAGATAGGGAACTAGCATCAGATAAGAAAGGGAGGAGGGCTGCAGTCAACCAATCTTATGATTTAATGACCGATTATGATATATGTTGGGCTAAAAAAGCCATTTTTTCATAGGCCCAAGGATCATGAGATCACTATCGAAAAAGCATGCACGTTTCAAAGGCGAGGGGACATGTTCAAGTTCAATATGACATGGAATTTCTAAAAAAAAACTCTGGGTATGTTACCGGAGGGGATGCACTTGCAATCGAGGGTATCTAGATGGAAGCGGATGGTTGCGGCAATTCTGCACTCGGTTGTCCAGGTGACGGGCCGCTCAGGAAACCAACGTCGTCGCCGCCGCAGGACACATCCGCGAAATATTTGAAGTGCGGGAGGTTAAATGCACATGCAAGGCCCACGGGTCAGGAATTGCACGGTCCATGGACGAGGGTATGTGCACCCATGCGACGACGCGACGCCATCTGCCGGATCACAGACGCACTCACTCACACACACACACCCTTTGGCGGTGCGGAAAATGGAAACACGGCGAATGGGGTCCGAATGGGGTTCAGATGAATGAATGCCCAACACGATCCCCCCCTCGAGGGAAAACAGTTGTCTACTATCATTTGCTATCAGGGACAAAAATATTTCTAATTCTCGATGCTCGAATCGTTGGAATGAAAGGTGGGCGATAAGCACACTAATTGAACCTGTATCGATGTTATAGCCCCATTCGTGTGAAGTAAAATTCCAGATAAGGTAGGTTTTCATGGAAGTAAGCAAAAATCCTCGGGATTTTTACATGAGCGGGGTCCTGTCGCCGAATATATATTCATTGGCATATTCCCTGCCCTTTCTCATCTACTCCATAAAGCCTATTCTTTCTTCCCCTTCCCGCTTACCCAACATCCTTCCCTCTATAACGGCGTAGAATAATCCGACGCCTCTCATAATTCCTCCAGCCACCTACTTTACCTTCTCCTAATCCCATCCAGGAGTTTCCTTTCACCTCCAAACATTCTGAACACTTTCTCGTTTGTCTTCCTTTCTGTCCACCGTACACGCTTCTGCCCGATGCAACGCTGCATTCTTCACCAGCCTCTTATTCACATCTCTACCCAAAATACCTAACATCAGCTCCTTTCAATTACTGAACGCTGCTTTAGCTAAGGCAGTTCAACTCCTATTGCCTTCTCAACTGAATTTACTTTCTTCAATCTTATTATCGAGATACGTGAAATTCTCTAACTGCTTTAGTTTATTCTCTCCTTTTTTATGCAAGCCACTCTTTTTTCGTCGCCGACAATCCCCTTACTTTTGTTTTCTTATTATGTATCCTCATTCTGTTTCAGCTGCACTGATATACTTAAGAATCTAATTCACCTTATGATTTCTTCGATAACCGCCCAGTTAAAAATCATCTTATCGCGCGTTCCCCTATTTTTTATCGTTTCGATAACTATTTTCTTTGTATTACATTTTATAATATACATAAACTAATTAATGAGTATCTATAAAAATTAAAATTCATTTGGTCGGACGACTTACATCATAATCCCACTTGAAAATTCCAACACAATTTAGCTCACGTGTTCCTTAGGTCAATAAACCACATTGGAAAAGACCAAGGGTCACGGCTTGGCTCAAAAGGGTGTTGTAGATTAGAACTATGCCAGAATTTGGCACCCAATAGAAAATATAATCAGAAACATTCGAAGATATTATCAAGTCCAAGGGCTCAGACGCATGACCCTATTAGGTGAAGATCCTCCAAATCAGAGCTTTTAAAGCTATCTCCAGAGAAATGAACTGATCATTTATTAGCCTTTATATTTTACGCGTAGGTATAGCTACGTAGGTACTAGTAACTACATTAGCCATGTAAGCAATGCTCCATGAGGTTAACGTAGTCCGAGCGAGATAGTTCCCTAGTCATAATAGAGACCAATTTGAACTTTACGTTTTAATTTCACCAGCCGTAGGACACAACAATAAAATATACCATTATTAATGGTGCGATAATATAGTTTTACATGACAGATAATGTACGTAATTAAATGAAAATATCTAAATAAGTCTTTATCACGACTCATTATTTTCGCGCGGTGCGTTTGAAACCTCTTCAAAACGGAAGGTATTTTGTGATACCCAAGAACCTACTGTGATGACGATATAATTAATTTGCAAATAGAATTGAGAAAACACAAATTACCCGCTGTTAGTATTTTTACGACATCTAAATTTTAGAAATACCTCATTTTGTAAATAATGTCTCTCTGGAGAGCATTCACGTGCCATTTCCCATGTAAAAGGACTGGTATTTTTTGGCAAATATCTTCGATAGTTATGTGGTAAGGGGTAGAATTTTTGGTGTCTGCGGATAGGTGATATATTTTTCGTTAAAATGAGGCTAAATTCATAGATTTCTAAGTAAAATGATTTTTCGCTCAAATTACCTTAAGACTGCAAATATGGCCCCCCGTAGTATTGCAGACGAGTTGTCATCGAAAGGGGTTACTTTTATGAAATAAATGTATCTTCTACTCGGCTATTCTACAATAGCATTCAATTTTACCCGAGACACTTCAGGCACACGATTTATGAGCAATATAACAGAACCACAACGAGTTTTCGGCAGAGCTATTTCTCGTCTCAACTTAACTAAATTTTTATTGTGATCACTTATTGCACGCGAAAAGAACGAGTTTTCAGACCTAGAGATATCGTGAGGAGTCATGATAATATTCTCTGTGTCGCTCTGAAACACATCAGTTCTGAATTTATCCAGCAGGCTAAGCCTAGCGTCCAGCCTCCGAGTCTCTAGGGGCTCCCACCTTAATCCCTCTAACAATTTTGTAACACTATCTGTTCATTAGTAGCAGTTTTTAACGAAGTGCGCTGCTTTCCTTTCAATTTTATTAATTTTTTTGGTTAAATCTATTTGACCAGGGTCCCTATTGCTCGCGGCGTATTCGAGGTGTGGCCTAACCATACCGAAGTAGCATCTCTCTTTGACTTTTTCATCCGAGGACCTTCCTATTACACGTTTAATAGAACCAAGTTTCTGAAATGCTGCGCCACATATGTTTTGAATGTGTAATCCCCACGATATATCAGATGTTAAGGTAATTCCAAGATGCATACACTTCTATCGCGTAATTTTGGGAGTTTTATTCAATCATTTGCTGCCATTGATTTTTTTCCTCCTTTCAAGGAAACTCATCGGTCACATTTTGTAATCTTTAATGAAAAAGAATTCATTCTGAATAGTGGTTTCAAAGTTTAAGTAGATAATATCGGGGAATAAATTGTAATAGGAGGAATATTACGATTAAATCAAGAATTTATTGAACAAATTAGCGTATTGCAATAGAAACATCAAATTATACACTGATTTTCTCAGCGATCCAAAATAGAAATGAATGCATTTAGAAATAAAAAAAAGTTTTGACGAATAAAATTTTTAATAGTCATATGCAAATGGTTTCCGCACATTAATGTAAAAAGTGAGTCATAATGAGACTAATTTTTATTGAAGTAGAAATCCTTCGTTTTACGACTTAATCTAAAATCCGTTAATAAAATAATGCAGCCTGTAATTTTATAGCTTTGGTAATCCGTGGATGAAAAACATGAGACTAAACACTTGGAGTCTGCTCAGTCCACATGTCTTAAGCTATGACGCATGTGCAACGTAAGTTCATTAAGTTCCTATGCCCGAATTTTCCTAATAATCTAAAATAATACCAGTGCGTATTTTACTTCAGAGAGAGAGGGAACGTTACCATTTTTGTGCGAGAAAATAAGACTGTCTAAAATGATGACTTGTTATACCAAGCTAGAGGGACAGACATGGGTACATACATGCAAGAATTGTTTAACCGAGGACGTTTAAGGTTCATTTAGACTGATCCTCGGCGTTCGCGGGCATGCGTCGCTAAATTTTACGCTTCGGAGTAAGTGATGACGCGCGATCTTTCGCGTGTTTCCGCATTAACTGGATAAAGAGGAAGCAAAAAACAAACAAATGAAGGGGTACATAAAACAAACGCCTTTTTACAACAGCGCGATGGTATTGCACTGCAATCACGGAAACCGTGAGCCTACGAGCTGATTCCATTATTAATTATGTAATGTGCACCCTTCTCCCTTCCCTGAAAAAAAAAACAAAAACGTAAATGGAAGCAAAGTCTTATGAAACGGGTGCTCACGGTCGGAATTATGTGGTGCCGTTCGGAGATAAGTACATACATACGTTTGTACATTTTCACACATAAACGGCCGCGTAAAAAAAGAGTCGAGGAACAAGAGGAAATATGAAGAGGGAGGGAGGGAGGAGAGAGCAGAAAGAGCAGAAAGAGAAGAGGAAAAAAAGCAGATAATTCCACTCTCCACTCGCCAGAACACTCTTCCCTTCCTCTCTCAACGCCGAGTACGGCAGCGCCACTCTCGCACGCGGCGGATAAAATTGGGATCGAAACAAGAGAACAGCAGCGTCCGAAATGCGAGACACGCTTCTCAACCTCTCTCTTCCTCTCTCCTCCGTTCTAAACACATTTCCCTCTCATCCTCAAACCTTAAAGCCTCGTACCCACGGCACACTTTTCTCTGAGATTTTCCAACAACAACATGCCTGTCGACCAATTTAGCATACAGTATGTTAGAGGAATATCCTACGGCTAGGAAGCAGGGGTTGAAAATAGGTAAGGGAGAACACAAACTGAAATGTATTGATCTACTAATAAAAAGGTTGCTATGTGGTAAAGAAATACGCATGGCGATGGACATTGATCTTTTTTCAATCACGTAACGAAAGAACTGACGAAAGTCCTAAAATTGTAAATAGTTCTGAAGATTCTGGGAATAGAGTGTGAAATTTCAATCTTAGAATTGAAAGAAAATTTTCAGTTTTCCATTACACTAATAAACACAAAATACATTAAATTCACCAATATTTATAATTCTGCCTTGATCGCAGTTCCCACCTAGATCAATATTTAGTTATGCGTGTTGGCTAGTTACACCACTAATTCATCTTTGCTTGAAGTTAATTTTTATTATTACCAAGGTTTTGAGTTTCTTACGTCGTGCATACGCCCTTGTAGGTACATTATGAAATAACATTGAAAGCTGGGTTGTTCTAAAATTTTTATAAATTGCGGAAAAATCAAAATATTTATTCCAAATAAAAATAATTAACTTTGCCATTCCCATAGAACAACGGCTGACTTTTTCCTCGCACTCAGTTTCCCAGCCATAGTCAGCAATAAAGTATTCGTATTAATTAGATACTAAACAATTTTCTTTATTACCACCGATGTAATCTACACAGCTAGGCGTTTGTCATTCTCCCCTGAAGACAGGGAAAATGGTACATATACGATAACAGGCGATCTCTATACCTTCCTTGGAGACCGGTATACACGGTATGACATTGAGTAAGCGAGCAGATGATGGTTACAAAGTATGCTTCTCAGCTTAGAAAGATAAGGGCAGGAAGTATGCCGGTGTAGGAACTGTATGGCGTGGTATTTTCACATAGACAAGAATTAGACAAGCAGCTTGGAGTAATTGCATTTGCATTTTTAGTTTTAGCAGTAGACGTCATTTTAACAGGTTGTGTCAAAAATTAAGTCATTAGCAGTGCATGCTATGTACTAATAATAAGATAATGGTGTTGCTTTCGTTATCACAATTATTGCTTTGACATATTTGTTCAAAAATGGGTTATTTACCCCGTTTCATTTAAGGTAGTCCGAGCGAGATAGTTCCCTAGTCGTAATAGAGACCATATTCGAATTATACGTTTTAATTTCACCAGCTGTAGGACACATCAATTAAATATTGCAACATTGATGGTGCGATAATATAGTTTTATATGACAGAAATTGTAAGTAATTAAATGAAAATATCTAAATAAGTCTTTAACTTGACTCATTTTTTTCGCGCGGTGCGTTGAAAACTCCTCCAAAACGGAAGATTTTTTGGGACACCCAAGAACCTACTGAGGTGACAATGTAATTAATTTTCAAAAATAGTTGAGAAAACACACGAAATACACACTGTTAGTTTTTTTACGACATCTAAGTGTTAGAAATACCTCATTTTGTAAATAATGTCTCTCTGGAGTGCATGCACCTACCGTTTCCCATGTAAAAGGGCTGGTATTTTTTGGCAAATATCTTCAAAGGTAATGTGGTAAGGGGTAGAATTTTTGGTGTCATTGGATTGGTGAGTAACTTTTCTTTAAAATGAGACCAAATTCATTGATTTCTAAGTAAAATGATATTTCGCTTAAACTACCTTATAAGAGATAAATTTCGAATACGCATTTCGGTGTAACTGCCAAGAATAGCATCAAGAAAACCTTGAAAATGAAATGCGTCATTTGAAAATGAAGGTGAGAGGGAGAGAGACCACGTGTGTGATGAAAGCGGACTGATCGAAGAGATACCGGCAGGTGGAGGCAAAGGGAGGAAGGCAGAGAGGAGGAGTGTAACAGGAGGGGGTGGGTGGGGGTTGGAGGAGCGGGGGTGCACACACTGTAGTGGCCGCTGCACACCGCTTGCCCATAGTGGAGCGCCAAGGGAACTGGAATGAGTGCACTTGGGTCAACCACCTTTCGACATCCAATCGAGGGGCCAGGTTCCGTCTCGCACAGTGATCAAGGGGAGGTTTCCGCTCTCGGATTTTGGTGAATGCGGAAAATAGTCTACGCACTCTGACAAGTTTCAAAAAGCAGAAAAAAAGCTCGATATCCTTTTGAAACACGTCGACGCGTCGGATCCCAAAGATTTATCTCCAGTCTATTGGGTAACGAAACAAGGGTGTAATTTAAGTAGAAAAAATTGGTCAATCCTTCCAAATCGTATATCGTGTTATTATCTGAGCTGAGGTACCGAGTAATGTAATTTTAAATGAAAGAAAGAATATTAGCACATAACATTTATAGCACCTAGTATTTATTTAATACTGTCTTATTTATTAAAATATAGGTCATTAAATAGTCAAAAAAACTTTCTTCCTGGAGAAATTACTACGAAAGGAACTGGAATTGCTGTGCTTTTCTTTGGGTAATGGACCTTACAAAAAGTTTTTAATATTCAATAATTTGGGTAAAGTCACTATCAGTCTAATCATACCATCGCCGTTTCTCAAGAGGTATTAAATAGGCGTAGATTCAGGAGCAATTCATGTAAGAGTAATAATTTAAGATCCGGTATTTCAGGAACTACTTTATTCTGGCACATGAACGGGCTAAAAAATATTCGTTGCGAATGGCATTCAAGGAACACGTAATACATGCAAATCAAGCGCCTTAATTTTGTATCCTTAAGTATGATTCTGAAATAATTATTTCAATGAGATAAATCAGCAGCGTATTCGTAAAACGGGAAAAAGCGAGGAATAAAATCACCGTGAACGCCAAAGCTGGTGAAAACACTTAATTGACTTGATAAAAAAGAATAAAAAGAGAATATAATCCATTGTATCGATAGTTCTAATTTACACATACTCCTATTTTTTATGCTTTCTGTTAATTAGTAAGTCTCTAGTTTATTAATAGCGAATGGCATCATTAGGCGCTTAAAATGTTTCGTTTAAAATTTTTTACCAAGCCCAGCATGAGACTGAAATGACCTTCATTTTCTCCATGTGAAAATTTCTACTAATGAGAGAAACTCTGTTGTAATAAATGATAAACTCGGATATTTTTCATCTTTGGCCAAAAATATGAAGTAAGGAGTGGGACAAGTCGAAAGCACTTCCCATTCACCCTGAAAATACCCCTCTTTGCAATAACCAGGCTATTGTTACACGAAAGTTGAGAAAACAGCGTAAAATGTCGGGACACATGAGAGCGAATCAAAGGAGAGGGTGGGATGTGTGTTGTTATGGTTTCGAACATCGGGATAATGGAGAAGTTCCTAAACACAGGGTGATGGACAAAACAGGCGTTCAAAGTATGGGGAGGGAAGTAATATGCCTCCATTAGCGGTGATAATTGAAAAACACCGCTTTTTAACTTAACCAGCTCTAGTGAAGTGTTAATATTCGTTAGCACTCGGAAGTTTAATGAACCCCACCCAACTTTCACGAGCAAAAACTATCAGCAAACTATGGATTCCGTTTATCCGGAAGAGAACATTCATCTCTCATATATCTATTCTCAATAATATCAAGATGCTATTATGAATACCTGTATTAGGATTTAATGAATTACATGACTAGCAGAAAATAGAGAAGTTAGGGGGAAAATTATAGCAATAATTGGAAGTCATTTCCATCTTTTAATGCAACAGATGTATTAAACCCGAATTCTTAAATAAAAAATTTCTATTCTCATAAGCGTTCTTGGTAAAAAAAAATGGATCCCATTAAAAAACAATTTCTCCATTCGATTAAGACCCGTTTCAGCTTAATTCCACTTTTTTAGCATTAAAACACGTTTCCGAGCGCTTTGCGCAGATATCCACGAGGCAAAGCCCAATTTTAAGCACAAAGGTGTTGACTTGAACTAATTTAACGAACTAAGGAACTGGCCCCACAGTAACTTTAACTGAGTCACATGCTAGTGGTTACACACTTGTGTGAAAAATTAAGTGCAAAAAAAATCACGAGATTCACAATGGAAGAGGACGTCTGAATAGCTTCATTGGTTAGAGCACTCGGCGCGTAATCGATGGGTTTAGGTTTGAACCCTTTTCCAAGTGAAAGGTAGATAGTGCATTGCATAATAGGTATTCCATGTTGTATAGGGGATATGTAAAGGGAATAAATATAGGAATGTAAATGGAATCAGAGCAAATGGGGCTGAAGAGGGGTGAAGCACAGGCTCTTATGGATGAGTGAAGGACGAGAAAAAGGCCGTAGAGTAGGAGAGGAGGCAAAAGGTACACGCACGAAGAGGGGAAGGAAGGAGGGAGTAAAAGGAACAGCGAGGGGAAAAGAACGGTGGGGACATTGGCAGCAGAGGGGAGGGGGGCGGATGGCGGACTTCGGGATGTGTGCGATAGTGGGGATAGTGGGTGCAGAGAAAGTTTTCGTAACTCGATTTGAGTCACCTCTGCCACCCGCCTGCTCTATTTCCCTTTTGAGGAGAGACTTAAGGAGAGAGGGATATAGTGACAGACGGGAGCACCACTTCTCCTGTGAAGGGGAGAATTTGGGAAGTATGGCGGTGAGAATACTGATAGTCGGCGGAAAGTGGTGAAGTGAAAACCATGTTGAATAATAAATGAAGTTGTAAAGAACTAACTCTTAATGGAAAAGGTTTTCATTGTTTCATTAAGGTAGTTTGAGCGAAATATCATTTTACCTAGCAATCAATAAATTTGGTCTCATTTTAAAGAAAAAGGTATCACCCTTCTAACGACATCAAAAATTCAACCCCCTACCACATTACTTTCGGAGATATTTGTCAAAAAATACCAGCTCTTTTACATAGGAAATGGTACGTGTATGCACTCCAGAGAAACATTATTTACAAAATGAGGTATTTCTAACACTTAGATGTTGTAAAAAATTAACAGCGTGTACTTTGTATGTTTTTTCAACTATATTTGAAAATAAATAATATTGCCACCGCATTAGGTTCTCCGGTATCACAAAAAAAACCATCCGTTTGGGAGTTTCAAACGTACCGATCGAAAAAAAGGAGTCACGTTAAAGAGTTGTTTAGATATTTTCATTTAATTACTTACAATTTCTGCCATATAAAACAATATTATTGCACCATTAATAATGCAATATTTAATTGATTTGTCCTACGGCTTGTGAAATTAAAACGTATAATTCGAATATGTTCTCTATTATTACTAGGGAACTATCTCCCTCGGACTATCTTGAATGCTGTAAAAAGTATATTCGGTGCGACTTCCTATATATACATAACACTTATTTTTTTAACGAACGATCTATCGTTCTCGATTCGCGCCAATTCACCTCCCAGTGGAATTATTTATTTGTGTACGCAAATTTTATTAATGGCACATCTTTGTTTGATTAAATGAGCGAATATATTAACATATCCTTCCGTGAACGAGAGCAATTATCGAGAAGAGAGACTCCTTCATGAAGTTTAAGAGTGCCGTCATTGATGGCTCATCTACCGAATATGAGCGCACAGTCTATTATGGTCGGTATACACTGATTGCTGTATTGTCTCCGTGGAGAGTCCATGGAGAATATATTAGAGCTCAAAGTTCTAGGGAAATAGGTTAAATTGGTTGAAATAAAATATACATCCATATATAACGCCTTTTGATTACACCATTACACTTATCATAACCTCATCTCTTCCACACTTAGACGGCTAGGGTCCTTTCACCCTCGGTCACCCGACAAATGCAGCGGTTCTCAGGGTAGATTGCAGATGAAGATATATAAGGCTCATAATTTAGAAAACCTTTCAGCAAACGCTTACTTAACTTATCTACATCATATCCTGCAAGCCACCCAAAGGGTGTGTGGACGGGGGTGCTTCCAAACCAGGCATGCACGAATTATACGGCAGAACACAGAAACTACATTAAAAACCCGCGTACCACACATGCAAAGCGCCAATTACAAATCTAATACCCAAGAAACATTCTATCGTCAATCGTTCCAACATGCAAGGGATACAAAGACTACTACTACATATTCAAAATATCATGCATAAATAAGAACATCAATATTTACATCATGCATAAAAAAGAGAGTAGAGAATATAATGAGAAAGATTAAATGTTGCCTATTGTCACTACTCGAACTATTCATGACGACGTTCACAGCTGTTATGGTCCCGAATGGTACGCGGAAAAAATGACATTTTATATCTTTCCGTTCTACAATCTAGCTCTCTAATTTTATTAGCGCGATCTAATCTGCCGTAGTACGAGGGGGTTAATACTATGTTTTTTTACGTCATCAGAGAAATGTTTTTCCTGAAATTTAGCTAAGAGGTGAAGCCTATAATTTAATCTACGCTGTAATAGCGATTCCCATCCTAATTCTTCTAACAGTCCAGACACACTAGCCAACTTATCGTAGCATCGTTTCACAAACCTAGCTCCTCTTCGCTGCACGCGATCTAACTCTGATATCAACCCCGTTGCGTATGGATCCCATACACTAACAGCACATTCCAGATGAGGCCTAACGATTGGAAAAAAGCAACGTTCTTTACTTTCTCATCACATTTTCCGAGTACTCTCTTGATAAAGTCTAACTTCCTGTATGCTTGACCGCATATTTCCCGAATATGTTTTCCCCAAGATATGTTGTGAGTAATTGTGACCCCTAAGTACTTAAAAGACTCGGCGTTGATTATTTCCTTATTATCGTCAATATATTAATTTGTTACTATTAAGGCTCCGGAAATGGATCAATAAACAGAGCTTTACAAAACCTAAAAGTAGGCGAAATTTCAATCACAAAATTTGACGCAGACATGCATGTGAAACCCAAATACCTTTTGGCCTTACAATCAAAATGAGCGTTGTTAGGTTGAAGGGTCACCGAATGAAAGCGCACTCACCAAACCGATCCGCCTATTTTTAATTTCCATTTTTTCCGAGTACGTTCACTGACCATTATGGCCACCATCACTATTTAATAGCAAAGACGCAATGAGAGGAGCCATAAGGGAAAAGTGAAATTTATCCTCACAGTATTCCTCATAACGACGGAGTTAACTAACTTTGGCTCTCATTCGTCAAAACGACTTCGAGAGAGTGAACTGCTTGAATTCAACTTTTTCGCGTGAGAATTTTTCGAACTATTCTTCTGATTATTGAACAGAAACTGGTTTGTCTAATACGAAAAGTTGCGGGAAATTACAAATCTCATCTCATCTTCAACCACGGGCGCATCCCCGGACACCTACGCTTCCAAGGCTTACGAATTTCGAAGGCGATGTTTTTTGAGGATTATGGGTAACCTAATGTTTATTATACTTATACTTGGTGCATAATGGTACACATGTAATAATGTTTTTATTTTGTATCATACATTATACCAGCAAAAATACTGAGTTTGTACTATGCTTTCGTAAGAACAGACGAATTTTGGGGCAACTGTGGCGTAATTTACTGCCGTAAATTGGCAGGTAGAAAATCACTCCTTTATAAATTAACAATTAAAGTTTTCTATTCAAACCAAAGGTGGCTGTACCGGATCAGTGATAAAAATTCAAAAGTATTCTGGTGTTTTCATTTTGCGATCAATTGGAATGCGAGTGCGTTGAATTTTCTATCGTGGCAAAAGAATTCCTCCACGTTCTCCAAACTCGGAACGCTAACGAAACGCTTCCACAAAAACCTGGATTTTAAGTTCCAATGCTATTTGAAAGCCTCACTCTTTTCTCTTCGGCCATGTCAGATTACTCTGTTCATTTACCGTGCTGTCCGTACCGTGAAACTTGGAGACTGCGAGGGTGTACGAGACGAGCTAAAAAATAAAGAGATGCGAAAAAAAGACGTACCCCGTCAAAGACACTTGAAATTCATTAGAAGTACGTTTATAAGCCCATTAGGTGGATTTTTTAAAGCTTTTTTTTCCTTGCAAGTACGTAGTGTCCGTTTAGAGGTATCATTTGCCCCTCACAAAGTTAACGACTTGAGGCATAAGAAAATGAAGAAGGAAGTTAAGGATTAAGGAAGAGCGTTAAACGAAATAGTGTATCACTAGTTGAAGGTACCCGTTAAAATTCAACGGGTGTGAAAAACAACTTATTTTATAAGAAAACCACAAATCCTGAAGTATACTGTCGGTTGCGGTCATTTTAGGAGTCCGCAACCTATCATGCACGTTGAGTTCGTTTTAGTAGACATGCTGACAGTTTTACACGGAGGGATGAGTGACTGTTGGTCCTCTTTCATGCGCGGGAAACCGAAAAATGGGCGAAGCAGACTCATTTCTTCTTAAATAGCACCCAGGCTGATAGATGATCACCTCGTGCCTCCAGTTCTCCTGCTCTTTCATATGCATGCAGTGCCCCTATGGGAGCTACTTTGAGAATGGACTTTGAAGAGTATACTTGTTGTAAACATGCGCTCAATTTATGGACTACCCCCCAAAACAATCTATCATAGAGGTCTTGCGACTCTTGGCCCTTCTTATATAGATTTTCTTTCTACATGCTCTCATGGACCTGCAGGAAAACGATATACCTATTTAAATGCTAGAGGCGTGAATATCCTTTGAAAATTAAATCTCCGGTTGTCAATGAAATACGCTATTACTGATTTCAGAGAACAATGTGAGATTTTTCAGCTAAAAATACGATTATTAGACAAATACGATGCATAAAAGAAAATTAATTGAATGAATTAGAAACTTCATTAATTTAGCCATCCGATAAAAAATCCTCAGCCTTCTATCTTGAGTAAAAGTACTTTTAAAAAGCAAAAAATGAAACCACTGCACCGAACCCAAAGCTTAACATGGACCACCAGGGGCCTTTATGGGCTCTGAGGGCTTTTTAATATAGCTTATGTAACAACTAAATATATTTCCTATCTACATGCCAAATTTCAGCTCAATCGGTTTAGTAGTTTTTGCGTGATGGAGCAACAGACAGACAGATAAACACCATTAAATTTTTATGTAATAGTAGATTAGTAGGATTAAGTTAATTGTCACCCAACCGGTAGGGATGTCTCGCCTCAAAATGAAGTTGCAGAATTTGGAGGCTGGTGAATGCAAATCCAAATAACATTTCATAGCAAGGAACAGAAAAGCGTAATTATGTAACACATAAAATATACAAATATATTTGTATAAATCTGAACAAATATTTTCGTTATTTAAATTTGAATTGCTGAATCCAAACCTCATGTTCTTCTTCTTCTTCTGAGCTTTAATCCCAATTATTTGGGGTCAGCTTTTTGGATGTTCAACCTCCAGCGTGCTCTATTCAAAGATTGTCCTCTTTGGCACCAATCTCCAACATATCCTTCTTCACACACTCCATCCATGTTTTCCTTGGCCTTCATCTGCTCTTCCTTCCCTCCACCTTCAGGTTCATTACTCTTTTCCCCAGATATTCACCGTATCGTGTAACAACATGGCCATACCACCTCAACCTGCACTCGTTCACCTTTTCTGTTATACGTACAATTCGCAAACTCCCTCTAATGTGGTCATTCCTAATCCTGTCAGCTCTGGTAATCCCACTCATCCACCTCAGCATGCGCATTTCACTTGCATGTAATACTCTCTCATGTGTACTCTAAGTAGTCCAACACTCGGCTCCATAGAGTAACACCGGTCTAATGAAGGTCTTGTATCTCTGGCCCTTCAACATAGGTGGCACCCTTCCTCATGTCCATTTCCTGAAATATCATCTGGGAGATTATATTTCACAAAGCAAATTCTGCTAGCTCTCTTGATATCGCCCGAGGTTGAAAACGCGTGTTAATTCTTCTGTGCATCCAAATGCAGCCGCATAATTTCATAAATTAAATTTTTGACTAAATGCAATATTTTTTATCACATCACGGTTTATAAATATATCTAGTCATTCTATTACATCTTTACTTGCAAACTGAAGTTTACAGCACAGTTCCTGAAATGACGAATACTGAATTTAAATGGAAATAGAGTTTAGATGAGTTTATTTAACTTTCAATTCATGATTTCATCAGCAGATTCACCACCAAAAACTTTCAATCTTGCGCACAAATTTTAAAGTTAAGGAATAATCTTGATTGTCGTCCACAGAGCCATGACCCATGCTGCCTTTGAACTCAAATATCTTGCACTAACCACTAAACGATCCAAATTGAAAGAAAGCACTTTTTTTGGTGGGGGTCATAACTCCCAAAATATTTCTCCCAATCCAAAAATTTCAATTATTTCTTTTTCCAAAAATACGAAACTCCCAATACTACATTATATCTCCTAAAATAAGAAACTCCCAAACTATATAAAATGTTTTCCTCTGTGTATCTTCCGTTGCTACGTTCAATTAATTTTAGTTTGTTTGTTTATTTTTACCATAACCATGGCGAAATTATTGTTCAAGATAATCGCGTATATTTACATATTGACGGTTTTTTGTATTTACGACCGTTGTAGAGAAAGTGCATCCAAATATTTAGAATTTCCTTTCGGAAATTCAGAAGGAGCAGGCTGGCACCGAGACCATGCTGCATCAATTATCTTCCGGTCAGAGAATAAAGTAAATTCGGGCACCCAAACTGCAACGCATCGAAGATCGCTTATATAATATTGTTTCTAAGTACGAAACATACAAAAATGATGGCGAAATTCTCGATTACTTACAATTGGATCAAATTTGATTTATATTTATGACCCCCAATTCTTTGTTCGACAGCTATTGGAAAATTAATTTCGTTTACTCTAAGCAAATAATTAATCTTGAATAGTCTTGTCGAAGCACAGAGTCTAATGGCCATGGATAAATGGAGAGAATGCCCTTTTTCCACGGCGTCCATATGACACACCGCGCACTCTGACCAAATTGTATTGGGCACCTCAGAGGAGAGCGAGGATCGTTCTGGAATAGGTGACCGCGGGGAGGGAAAAGTGAAGTGCGCAAGTCGGAAACGAAAGATCAGCAATGCAGAAGATACACTCCCGATGGGAATGATGGGATTAAAAAATTGATACTGTAGGCCACCTTTTATTCCAACATGTTAGAAATTGTTTAATTTATTCAAAGAGCAATCTTTGTTCGCAGGCTTTCGCAGCGATACGTGTTATCACAATCAGCCATTTCCGAGTTTTTCCGCTGTGCAAGGGAATATTTTTTAGATGCGCTCAACATTCCGTTTTTTCTACAAGGATTTCTTTTTTAATCAAACGGGTAATTGCCTAAATTTCTATCAAGTGTAAACACGGAGGACAGTTACCACCTAAGCAATGTCTGGTAGATATATATTTCCACAAATATATTAGTAACCAACCGTTAATATTTTTATTACATCATAAAATTTGACCGAAAATCGTCAGTCGGGTAGCAAGCCAGCAACACAAATATAACAGAATTCATTCGACCCTTCATCACGTTCACAGTAGAAAGGACGACACGTTGAGTGAACTTAAAAAAAAAACATACTCTACGCAGCAAGATAACCTGGAAACGGTTGAGAGTGAATATATTCATAAGTACTCACAGTGTGATTCCAAGAAGTGCTCGATATTTTCCACAAATGCCATAAGAACTTAGCACATATAAGATTTTGGTATTTAAATATCAAAATGTTATAAACAAATTGTCGATATTTGTAAAATCTTCTCGGGTTTGGCACCGTGCAACGCTTTTAAACCTTAAGCGGGAAAACCTTAAATCTATTAAATTGTAGATGGTTCAAGAAAAAGTTCACGGCAGCCCTCACACATCGTGTATCTATATCTTAAACCTGTGAAAGTCAGTGCGGTTACAGGTGAAACTGTATCCAGTTGGGAAGAGAAACCATGAGAAAATGCAGGAAGAATGCAGTAGTATATTTTAAGTGTAACTAAAACAATTTCTGCATCTTATCCGATGCTAAAAATATTTCACGGCATTAAAAGACGATTATTTTTCGTTAGAATGGTTACTGTTTTTATTTTTCCCATAGACAGTTTTTTATATATTAAAATTAATATGAATTACAAATCTGGCTTTTTTTAATGAGAGACATTAGGTCTTCATCGATAAATAACCTCAGAAAGAAGCTGCTCTAACCCAAGGTGTTGAAGTGGAGCGCTCATGTGAGACATCAGCACACCCTAACGCTCCCGAACGTAATTGAATCGAACGATGAGCAATGAGGATACATTTTGTAACCTGTCAATAGGTGGCATTCTTATCGGTGAACAACAGTCGCGGCCATAGAATGTTTTGCGTTAAGCATCTGAATTCGCTCGAATTAAGGATTTGAAAACTTTAGCGTTTTATCACAGCTTTGTAATCTTCATGTTTGACGCATTTAACTTATGAATTCAGGCTTGACTTTGTGGGACCTCTCCATATCGGAAATCAAAATATTCAAGTAATGGTCCACTAAATGGATTTATTCTTTGCGACCCGGGTTTCGTCACATAATGACATCTTCGGGATCATCTTCAAGACACCTAAAGATGTCTTTATGTGACGAAACCCGGGTCGCAAAGAATAAATCCATTTAGTGGACCATTACTTGAATATTTTGATTACCCATATGGAGAGGTTCCACAAAATTTTCCACGAATTCCACGAATCCACGAATTTATAAGTTAAATGCGTCAAACATGAAGATTACAAAGCTGTGATATTAATTTGAAACATGATAATTGATATTCATTTGTAAAGAATAAATCCATTTAGTGGACCATTACTTGAATATTTTCATTTCCGATTTAACGCATTTACTATAAGTTTACTAACTCGTTGACCGTAGTGGATGACATCAAGGACAACACCTGAAACGAATAAAGGGCAAGTGTGTTTCGCTGAGTACCAAAGTTATTATATCGCATTGCGCGGCGAATGGAAGGCACTCAATAACTTCTCCGACGAAAGGAAAAGGCGTGGACAATGGCACAGGTATTCTACGGCCTAGAATTAGGATGAGGATAGGGAGGGAGGAGTAGATAGAGAGGTTTGGAAATAGGGGAGTGGGAGGTGGGAGAGTCCGCACCTATGCGGCAAAGCACCAGTCCGCTCTGGATGTCGAAGAGGTGCAGACGCGGGGTGCGGAGAAACACTGTTCTCGAATGGAGAAAGATAACAGTGGCGAAGTGAGCGCGTGGTCAACGGGACTCTTGCCCTGAGGGTGGACATTGGGGGGATGAAGGGGGGGGGTGAATGAAGAACCAGGGGAGGGGAAGAAGCTGCGCCCCGGGAAGAGAGGCAGTGTGAAGTGCGCAGGGAGGGAAGCACTCGGAGAAGAGATGGAGAGGGAGGGGGATTCGGAAGTGTTCATCTATTCAGCCTGCAACCCTCTCTATCTCTCTCTCTGAAGAGAAAACTCTCTTTCTCTACATCTACATATTACCCCACGAGCCGCCGCATGGACGTGCGGCAGGGGGTGGTAGGTCACCAGCCATGTAAAGATGTGAAATTCATGGAGGTGAAATGATGACATGTCCTATGAGAGTGTATTTGGAGGAGCTCAGTTTTTATTGTGGTCGCTTATTGTGCGCGAAAAGAACGAGTTTTTGTACCTGTTCGACAGAGTATCTCTCTTATTTCATCGTAACTGTCAGCCCTAAAAATGTAGTAAGGCGTCATGATAAGATTCTCTGTGTTGCTTTGAAACACACCAGTTCTGAATCTCCCAAGCAGCCGAAACCTATCGTTCAGCCTCAGAGTCTCTAGGGGCTCCCACCTTAATCCCTCTAACAGTTGTGTAGCACTATAAGTTCGTTCGTAGCAGTTATTAACGAAGCGTGCTGCTTTTCTATGTATTTTATTAATTTGTTTGGTTAAATCTATTTGACCAGGGTCCCAAATGCTCGTGGCATATTCGAGGTGTGGCCTAACCACAGCGAAATAGCATCTCTCTTTGACTCTTTCATCCGAGGACCTTCCTATTATTCGCTTAACATAACATAACTTCTTTAATTCTGTGCCGCATATGTTTTGTATGTGTGTTCCCCACGATACATCTGAAGTTCCAAGATGTTTTAATGTATCTAAAGATTTTATGTTTACTCCATCCACGGTGTAGGTATGGCTTTTGTGTGATGACTTTCGCAGGAAATGAACTGTGGTGCATTTACTAATATTTAGTTCAAAACCCTACTACTAGGACCACGAATGAACGATGACAGAGCTTCGCTAGATTACTGTATCGTCTGCAAATGATCTTAATTTACTGCTAATTCGAGAACTTATTGAAAATAGTCCGCCCATCATGGACGTATTTTTATAAACCCGAAGCGATTCTTGCAAAATTGAGATCATATTAATTATAATTATAATCTGCAAAAATGAAATTTACTTCCCACCCGGGATTCAATGTTGATATATGATCTTTAGATGTCCTGAATATGATCTATCAACATGTTGCAATGAAAAACCTACATTCGCCAATGTTGAAAATTTTATGTAAGTGGACAATTGTGATAGTCAACGAAAATTACGCGTGATGAGTCCGATAAGGTGAATAAAATGAATTTCCGAGGTCAAGATGCATGTCACAACTTTCGTAAAATACTCTTAGTAATCTCTTTTTTTAATATGTTTAGGAAACGCTTGTAGAGTTCGTTAATGCAAAAGGAACTCCACTTCATATTAATTATGTTATTAGACGGTGTTTGCTTCTTAAGGTAGTCCGAGCGAGATACTTCCCTAGTCATAAGAGAGACAATATTCAAATTATACGTATTAATTTCACCAGCTGTAGGGCACGTCAGCTAAATATTGCACTATTAATGATGCAAATATATTGTTTTATATGACAGAAATTGTAAGTAATTAAATGAAAATATCTAAACAAGTCTTTGACTTGACTCATGTTTCTCGCGCGGTTCGTTTGAAACTCCTTCAAAATGGGAGGTTTTTTGTGATACCCAAGAACCTACTGCAGTCACAATATGATTAATTTGCAAATATAGTTGATAAAACATACAAACTACAGACTTAGTTTTTTTACGACACATAAGTGTTATAAATACCTCATTTTGTAAATAATGTCTCTCTGGAGTGCATGCACGTACCATTTCCCATGTAAATGGGCTGGTATATTTGGGCAAGTATCTCGCAAAGTAATGTGTTAAGGGGTAGAATTTCTCGTGTTATTGTATAGGTGAGATGTTTTTCTTTAAAATGAGAACAAATTCATTGATTTCTAAGTAAAATGATTTTTCGCTCAAACTACCTTAAGAAAATTTATAAGCTCCTTGCTATTTGCATTACATGCTAATTTTATAAATAATATCCTTGCCAACGACACAAATTGCTCTCGAATATAATAACCACCATTGCTCGCCACCCGCATGTCTTTCGATTCAGCTGAATGATGCAGAGGCAATTATCCGGTGCTCTAATTGGCGAGTTTGTAACAGAGTGAAATGCTAATAGAATCAATGTACAAAATTTATAATTTTGATTGAGTTCAAACCTCACTTTGTCCTGCAAGGGTTAAAAACTTGAAAATCGCATTATTTTTCTTGGTTTACCAATTGTTTTGCATGCTATTCTATTTATATCCAATCTTTTTTTTCTACCCGCTGTAATCCCCCAATAGACCGCTGTCTATTGTATTTCTTCATCAGTCTTTAAAATTAGTTGCACAAATGCACATCAAATACTCAGTTCGAAAATCGTAAAGATCACCCTGAATCATGAAGAACACGCGTAGAATGAGGAACGTGAAAAGCATGACGGATGAAAGCTCGAATTTTGATTTACTCATATCCTTATTTATTTATATTAATAGGGCAGCGGTGGCTAGACGGACGTCGGTTCGGGTCGAAGGGCAGGGCCGGCACAGAGGGAGCAGTTGAGCTGGTAACGACGGAAGGGAAAGGGGGGCGAGCGTGGCAGGATTGGGTTTTGCAGTCGGGAGAGCCGGCCGCGAGGAGGGGGGAGATGGAGGAGGATTCGATGCAGCCGGATTGGGGGTGTGTATGGGGGGTGGAGGGGACTTGAGGGTGGGAGAGGTGGGGGGGGAAAGAAGGGGAGGTGGAGGAGGGTGTTTTAGAGTCTGGAGAGCGCGGGATAAGTGGATGCAGATTCGAACCGGAGGGGTGTGAGCGGACATCGCATTCGGAATGGTGAATGGCTTTTGGGGGTGGGGGAGGAGGGTTGTTTGGTGGGCGGTTGTGGGGGGTGAGGGGTCTGTCCGTCTGCCTGCACTGGTCTAGTGGCGTGGCGGTGGCGAGGGGAGGCGAGTCGAGAGAGTGATTGTGGCGTGCGACCGAGGGAGGGGGTGGGTGGGTGAAGGGGGAGTGCGAACAGGAGGGGATGATACGGGATTTAGCGTAAAGGGGGTGGGGGTGGGATGGGATATATTCAGAGGACGTGCGAACTCAGGGAGCGGGAGAGTACTTTTCCATCTCCCGTCCTTCCGTACGATACACGCTAATGACCCCTTTTTTTAAACACCCCATGCCTTTTCTCTCCTTCCCTCCCTTCCCTTCGTTCCTCTCCCTCCCCCCGACTGCATTTTTCCGCCACTCATTATTTTTCGTATATTCGCCTTTCCCTTTACAGGCGCTCACTTTTCCTGGATGGATGAACAGCTGATCATTCAAATTCTTTCGAGAGTCTACGTCAACACACTGCTCACCGAAGAGGCGTATGGCGGACCAATCCTATGAGGGAAATGGAGAGTAGGCCGAGAGGAAAGTACGATTTGAAATCCCACGCGAAGAATTTTATATCAAGACCCAGGTTTCCTGAAGATACTGCACAGCTGCGAAACTTGGGTCGTGTATTAAACATTTTTTGTGGAATATTAAAGAACTTTTACCTCTAGTTCTACGATGGAAATATTCCACCAAGTTCAGCCTGAAATTGTCTCCTTCCGAAATGGAGGAGATATGTTGCGAAGGCGAATGGTACGTTTAAAATGTTTTCATGTAAATGAAACGATGTTATGTTGCACTCACTAATAGGGTGTGTAAAGACGGATTTTTGAGCCTCTCTTTCGCTAGATTTCTCTTTTAATTTGTTACTGCTATCTGTTCTAGGGATATGGCGCGACGTCAAAATAATTTCGCTGGAATTTCCCTGAAAATCAACAATCTGGATGTTTCACGTACCTAATCTAATCCTAGAGAAAATGAAAATAAAATAATCATTATGAGAATAGTTATAAAGCAGACTGGATGGACACATCTTGAGATAAGACTGCTTTATTAAGGTAGTTTGAGCGAAAAATCATTTTACTTAGAAATCAATGAATTTGGTCTCATTTAAAGAAAAACATCTCACCTATACAATGACATCAAACATTTTACCCCTTACCACATTACTTTCGGAGATATTTGCCAAAATATACCAGCCCTTTTACATGGGAAATGGTACACGTATGCACTCCAGAGAGACATTATTTAAAAATGAGGAATTTATAACACTTAGATGTCGTCAAAAAACTAACAGCGTGTAGTTTGTGTTTTCTCAATTCTATTTGCAAATGAATTATATCGTCATCACAGTAGGTTCTTGGGTATCACAAAATACCTTCCGTTTTCAAGGAATTTCAAACGCACCGCTCGAAGTAAATGAGTCAAGTTAAAGACTTATTGAGATATTTTCATTTAATTACTTACAATTTCTGTAGCATAAAACTATATTATTGCACTTTTAATAATGCAATATTTAATTGATGTATCCTACAGCTGGTGGAATCAAAACGTATAATTTGAATATGGTCTCTGTTATGACTAGGGAACTATCTCGCTCGGACTACCTAAAACGAATATGGGAAAGAAAGATTGAGGGAAAGAGTGGGAAAGGCAGTGAGGACAGAGCAACAGTGACTCAGATGTAACCCATCAGAGAACATGTAGCCACCAAATAAGTTCTTAGCCTGGTTAGTATCTTCTTGATCCCTAATAATAGCTGAAGTTATCTTTGTAACACATTCTGTTTGCTTATATAGTGTTTTTAACTAAGTTTGCGCCTTTCCTGTGTATTTTGTTTCCTCAGAATCATTCGTATATTTACGATATTAACGTTGATCACTGCTAAGATCTAAGTACGAAGCACCATCTTGCATAATAACTATGTATGGTGATAAATGTAGCATTTTACGGAATTTTATATATTTTACTACGAGATATGGATCGGGGAGAAGAATGGACTATGCATCGGCTGGCCTAAGTGAAACCTCTATCCAAAATGAAAAATGGTCTGCATAACACGGCTATTATGCGTAATTTGAGTTCAAGTTCGTTTACATATATTCTTATCGCACCGAGGCAATTCCTACACTTATGATACTGTAAATTTGGCGGAGTGAATGAGCTGCGTTTATCGAGAGACCAGCGCGCTAAACGACACAATATCAAATATGACGCATTCCAATGACTGCGGAGATCCCTTCACCATCGTGCCTTTTTTACATTAAATTCATTCTGTACAACTGTTCTGGATAAAATATCTACACCGGCCAATTTTAAGTTTGGACTCGCGAATAAACTACGATAGGCATGCGACCAAACTCAAAGATGGATTCACCCTTGGTGAGATTATCTCAGTCTAAGCTAAGTGAATGGTTATCCATTGAATAAAGGCGTTTTTATGCTCTTTAACCCTTTGAGCGCGAAATGGCGTGATATCACGTCGAGGTTGTCTCTGCCCCGGTGCTGATGACGTGATGTCACGTCATGGGGACTGTGAGTGTTCTAGCTTTCTCCAGGGGGCCTAATAGTGAAAGTTCCCAAGTGAAAGATGAAACACTCACGCTACCCTTGACGTGATATCACGTTATCAGCACCAGCGTAAAGACAACATGACGTGATATCACGTCATGCCGCGCTCAAAGGGACAAGCTCATTTTGCGCTTTTCTTTCCGAATTTCATCGAAGAGAACACGGTAGATAATCCTAATGCTTTCCTTACTGCATTAACTCACAAGGTAGAGACATTGAAAAAGATCACTTATTGATTAAAGGGCCGCTGTAAGGGTGAAATACAGTCCACAGTAAAAGAGGTTTGGTGTATAAGAATGACTCCAGACACGGCAACACGGAATAGTAGCCAGAGTTATATTGCGATTCACACTGATTAAACTTCGAATCCTTAATCTATTGGAGTCTCCATCTCTTGTACCGGTCATTTCCTTTCGCAGGAGCAGCTTATTCCAAATATCTTATGGTCGAGTACAATATATATTACGCTTTAAAGTGTTGTATATCAATCTCTGGCATAGATTTGAAAAATTAACACTTTTTAATTTTGTCTGTTTTGTTCCCCAAAAATACATAACTCAACATATTTTCCATAAAACACAACAAAAGAATACACATATTTCCATAGTGAAAATATGCGCGTCAATAAGAATAATTCAACGAAATATTCTTTATTATACCATTAAGATACATCTACTCAGTCGCCACAAATGAAGATACACTTAATATCCAAACCAATGAAATATCTATCGTAGCAAGAGAAAAATATCGTTTTTCCTAAAGTGGCCACGAATGTATAGGTTTTGTGAAATATGTAATTATCTATTAATTCTGTAATATTCCACTGCGATTTATTCTTCCCCGACCGGTTTCAACCCTAATGCGTCATTTTCATTCATTACCGGAGCAAGAGAACATATGAACTATGTATTCAATAATGAACCAAAATCAGGCTTTGCTAAATACATCATTGAAACTGGACACCGTAGTAATTTTTTACCAAAGGTTTTACATATAAATGACAAAGGTTTTAAACTAGATTTTTTTAGAAAATTTTGAAATTGCTAAGAGACAAGGTGTCGTTGATGTGTCCCTTTCAAATGATTCTTCTGTTTTTAAATGTTCTCCGTTCACCTCCGTGTTACACCCGCAGTTCCTTCCTTCACCTTACTCCAAATACCATCACATCTCCTCCCCCTTCCCGTCCCCCAAACTACCCTTTACTTAAACCCCTCTTTACTTAAACCCCACCCCACCCCCCGGGAATTTGGTATACATGTGGCGATCACTCCCGAAAAATTGGAGAATGTACCCTTGAAAATGACGCACTAGCGTTGAAACCGGTCGGGGAAGAATATATCGCAGTGAAATATTACAAGTATTTTATTTTCTCCCATCGTAATGCTATACCACAAAGTAGAGCCTTCAACAGTTGAACTATTAGCTATTTATTTGCATCAACATCCGAAAACTACTACAAGAGCCACACACCATGACGTTAGAAATAAACAATTAATATCTCAAAATATTGACATATCCGGCTTAAATGGGTACTATGGCACAGTCAAGTCACACTCTTATTGTGGTTTGGGAGACATAATGTTAAAGCTATGGCGATCAATTGTTTAAATAAGATATGGATACAAACGATTTTTGACAAACAATAACAAGTCATACTTTTCACTGCTTTGTAGATTCACTGAACATTTCGTGAATTGTGTTTTTGGTGTCATTACATATCCTGAAGTTTAGAAATGAAACAACAAACTACTTATCATATTAGTAGATAAGTAAATTGAGTTTTTGTCGACTTCCTTAAGAGAAGCATTGTGGAATATTTTCTATTAATTGCACAAAAAAATAATCGGACAAAAAATTTTATTTATTTATTGCCACATTCCATATGGCCAAACTATCAGAGGTCTTTCCGCAAGGTAAATCATCTTAGGTGAAAAATATAATTTTCAGAGTGAAAATTAAGAATGATCAACTCAACACTGAGAAAGAAAGTCAACACCTGTCACCTACTTTTAAAATAGCTACCAAAGTGTTTTTCAGTTTTTGCACAGGAGACAATACGTCACATTGTTTCATATTATTAAGTTTGACAGATCACTAATCATCCTGCTTATGGGGACGGTGCAATTATCTTTGCCATCTAGATTGTTGCTGGGTACACGCTAAATCAACCCTACAACTGCTTACGATTAGTTATGATAGTGAGCACAGCAAAGGAAGGAGGGGTGAATTATGGGAAACAGCGCTCTCAAAAGGGTTACAACCGAGAGGCGACGATGACTAAGAGTCTCCTCAGATACGGAAACATTTGAAAGGCGGATATCGGCGATTCCGGACGCGAAACAAGGGCGAGGTGAAACGGCAAATTGGGAGAATAATGGCGGCACGGTGAATAGGCCGAGGGGGTTGTATTAGCGAATAAGAAGATTGAGTGGATGGAGGAATGGGAATATGGGAACTCTTGGGGCTCGCACGCTCAGAAGGAGCGAACGGCGCCACGAAATTAAGGCCTGACGCAGCCATTTCCGTTTAGGGTGAGACATGGGCTTGGGTGAGGGATATGGGTTTATTGCTAGGAGATACACCATAAATGCGGTCGAGGGTAAGGCAAGACGCAAGCCATGGCACGACGGCCAGAGGATGTCTGTTTTGGGGCAGAGGGCCTGCGCAGAAGCTTACTATAAATAAAACGGAGTGCGAATGGCATTGAACAAGATTCTTACCGCTTATCAGAGAAGAGTCTATTGTGATGAATTAATCTTCCACGGAGAGATCATCTGTAGCCAAAATGACTACTTCTGATACATAAAAACATACCAATATGCTATAAAAAACGATCATGCAGTAAACGCATAAATCAAATAAAGAATTTACAGTTAATATAACAAGTTTAAACAATTAATATCACCCGACAATAACGAGAAGGTGATAGAAATTCTTGAAAATAGAGGAAAATATGAGAGCATGCACTTAAGGTAGTCCGAGTGAAAAACCATTTTACTTAGAAATCAATTATTTTGGTCCCATATTAATGAAAAATATCTCACCCTTCTAATGACACCAAAAATTCTACCCCTTACAGCATTATTTTCCGAGATATTTTCCAAAGAAATACCAGACGGTTTAGATGGGAATTTTACATAATTTTTAATGAACGCCAACACTTTAAGTTCCTTAAGGTAGTCCGAGCGAGATAATTCCCTAGTCATAATAGAGCCCATATTAGAATTATACGCTTTGATTCCACAAGCTGTCGGACTCATCAATAAAATATTGCATTATTAATGGTGCAATAATATAGTTTTATGACAGAAATTATAAGTAATTAAATGAAAATATCTAAATAAGTTTTTAACTTGACTCATTTATTTCGCGACGTGCGTTTGAAACTCCTTCAATACGGAAGGTTTTTTGTGACACCCAAGAACCTACTGTGGTGACGATATGATTAATTTTCAAATATAGTTGAGAAAACATAACAAACTACACGCTGTTACTTTTTAAAGTCGACATTTAAGTGTTAGAAATACCTAATTTTGTAAATAATGTCTCTCTGGAGTGCATGCACGTACCATTTCCCATGTAAAATGGCTGGTTTTTTTACTGGCTTGTATCTCGGAAAGTAATGTGGTAAGAAGTAGAATTTTTTGTGTCACTGCATAGGTGAGTAATTTTCTTTAAAATGAGACCAAATTCATTGATTTCTAAGAAAAATGATTTCTCACTCAGACTACCTAAAAGAGGAGTTTCACTGTATTCAGATTTAAAACAAACAATAAAAGAGTGCAGAAATTATTTCCACATTAAAAAGCATTGCCTCAGTTAGAAATAAAGAAAGAAAGTTATGTGAACAAAAGTGACTAATCGATTATTGCGCATCCATGCGCATTTTAGTCATTTTTCTAATGAGGTGTTTTTAAAATCTTTCCATGAATTCCGATAAATTGCAGGCTTTTGATGTTTATTCGACCAAAATTGAAATATTGATGCGCATAACCACAGCGCATTAGTAGCTTTTAACGCACCCGCGGGTTCTCATATACAGGTTAGTGCAAAATTTTGCGTATTAAACCCTGTATTAAATCCCTGTATAATAAAGTACTAAACCCTGACTCCAGAGATGCCCTATCTAACGGTTTTATTTCGAATATGATTATCTTTTTCCTTTCATGACGAGGAGAGAACTTCTTTTCAACATTTGGTCGCATGGTTATCAAATTTCGTATCATTCGAATCCGCGCATTTTAACATCACCCATATTTTTATTAAATGGGTGATTTGAACCTTAGTCTTCCTTCCTTAATCTATCCTGCAAAACGGACCAGCCGAATTTTCCATACATCTGCGGCGCTAAACCACGGCACGCAACGTCACGCATAATAATCTGCGGCCCGGGCGCATCAGCTTATAAAATCCTCCTGAAAGTTAAGCTACGTTTTCAAGGACGCGTCAGACGCGCACGCGCATGACGAGACGCGTTATTTCTTCGCGTAAACCGTTCGCATGCAAGCGAACCTGCGCGTAAGCGAACATACGCGTTGGAGGTACCTATGCACTATCTACAGCAGAGAAGAAATGGTAAAAAAAACTTCTGGGCTTCTTTTTGTCCCTCACATACTTATCCTGAAGGGTTTTCCACCGAGCCGACACATTTTTTTCGGTAAAACACAATGATATTACCACAAATGCATCGACACATGGTAGCGTTGAGAATCATCGGAAATAAAAGTTGTTCTTATCTTCCACTCCAATGGATACTCCTATCTCCCTCCACGCCTTCTCCCTTAGGTTTCTATCCCTGCATCGATAGTCCTTATAATTGTACAGGTACGTGTACCTCTCTCGGATTTCTGAGATGATCGTTTCATCCATTTCAACCTACACTTCGCCGGTCAGCCATGTTTGTTTGTGATTCTACGCGTTCCACGCGTTGAAAGTTGAAAATATTTCAACTCGGGCGACGCGACTCTACGCGAACATACGCGAACTCACGCGAAGAAATCCGGGCTTCTGATTGGCTGAGGACCTCACTTTCGCGTCTCTTCGTCTGAAACACGTTCATGAAAACGTACCTTTAGGATGGCGGCGTTGCGCATGTCTGTAATTTACTGGAAGAAACATTCAGAAACAAGCCTAGACGGTGGTATAGCATCAGATTCACGAATCTCAGCTCTCGGGTTGCGAGATCGAAATAGAGATCCATGGGTTCGATTGAGGTGTGAACAGGGCTGAGAAATGACTCTGCTTCAGGACAGCACGCAAAAACCTTAACCGCCGTTAATGGGGACGCGGGATAAGCACGGAACAGGAGAGAGAGAGGGAGAGATTTGTTGGCTTGCTCGTGGGCGGGCGAGGGAGGTAGGTTTTGTGGCGAGGGAGGGAGGGAGTGAGGGATCCGACATCCGGTCGCGATCGCGTGGCGTCGGTGGTCATTTGGCGAAGGGGAAGGTGTGAACTAGAAGAGGGAGGGGTGGTGGGGGGGGGGGTGAGTCTGCATGAATGCTGAATGCGTTAGAGGAAGAAGGGGAGGATCGGGAGAGCGGGGAAATGCAGTCGTCACGGAATTGGATTGAAACTCGCGGCGACAGCTCAACGACAAACGTGAGGATCGACTTGGTGTTGTCGTTCGAGTACTGCTCGATCCCTATCCTACGGTCCTAGATTTGAATCCCGGTAGTGACGATGAGTTTTCATTGGAATCGCTCACCCTACTGAAGGTGGTTGAAGAAAATTTTGTTTATGCACAATTAGGCGTGAAAATTTTCGAATGTGTACTGATTAGTAACATCATAAAATTAATGAAATAGTCTGTGGAACCATTAGATTTGAGATGTCATTTCTTTCACGTACAATAAAGGACCATAATAGTTTCGATAGATCAGTTCTGGGAAACTTTGACCCTCATTGTGTAAAGTAGGTTTTGCACTGGTGGTAAATGTCTGAATATCATTATTAGCTACAAACCCCTCATGAAATACCCGTCAAGATATAGCTCCTGATTGATTTAGTACCTTGTATTACTATTCATTAGTCGCATTAATAATTCTAACCATTAATTGTATCTAACCAGTGGCTGTAAATAACACACCACAAGGTAGCATATACGTTTGCGTAGCACTATCCTAGTTTATGGTCTGACCGCGTATTGTCATCATGACTGCTTTTGGCCTGCGCCTGACATCCGGGCGGGCGTGCGCGGTTCTGATTTCAGCAGGGATGAGTGCTTCATGCTTGGTGTGGAATCACCTCGTGCCATACACCCTAGTAGTGCTTGGCTAGATAATTCGTAGATGTAGATCAAGAGAGGGGTAAAAATCTGGGAACTTCTCTGCAGTCCATCTGATTGTTACAATAGTTTCGAGTCAAGCTAGAGTCTTTCGCTTTCAATTCATGCAGACTATATTCCTTGTAAAGGCGAAAGATTATTTTACTGACACTCACTCACAAAGAGAAGATATATATACTACCATGGAAATAAAATAAGAATTTATGTTTCTTAAGGTGAGGCAGAAATGACGAAAAAGAAAAATCTCTTAGTGTATTCCTTAGCATACTGCAATCATTTTCAAAGTTCCTGTCAAAATGATTGCAAGGCAATCGAAACCTAGGTCAGGAATAAAAGTTTTAAGTGTGGAATATACTTAGAGATTTCTCTTTTTCGTCATGTCTGCGGCATTCCACAAAGTTACGCCTTCAACCATTAAGTTTATTCTTGAGGCAGAAAGTTTACGAATGGGTAAGATAAAACTATCCTATGGAGTTAATTGTTTTTTAAGTTCGTTTTGAAAGTCCTACTTTCTCCTCTCCTGCTTTAAAGAAGAAGGGTTGAAGATATTTCATTTCTAATAGGGGGCAGCAAATTATTTGCCAAGGCTAAGATCGAGTACTTTCTCAAAACAAAGAACAACATAAAGTCCGGCGAAAGGGCTTCTAAAGCCCACTACTGTGATTATGTCTCTAAACATCCCACAAATTTAGTGAGTCAATAATTTATTAATAGCTGGAGTTAAAATAGCTGATCCCATATAAATAAAAACGGAGCCAATTAACGTGTTTTTATAGGACGGCAAGCGACAACCAAACGCGGCTAAGTACATCGATAGCTTCTTTCTGTTGAAGTTAAGTAAGTCGGTAAACAACAAGTCCATTACAACATTTCGTCTAGCAACCTACTTGAATACAAATAGTGTTATAAAATGGTCAAAATGAATTTAAAAGCACACGAAAAGTTATTACTACTATAGGCAGCATAAATGTTTAAGTTATTTTAGAGCAAAAATATCAATCTTGTACAAAAACACATTTTGGCTCGAAGTGACTGCCTTTGGTGGTAAGGTAGGCATTTCAGCCAAGGTCCATTTATTGCCAAAATGCCGAAAACCAGGCGCAACTTCCACAACTTTGGCGTAAATATAATGTCTCAGAACAGCAATATCACACGTAAATTTCGCGCAGACACTTAATCTTCAATGAATATTCTCACCGCAAAAAAAGAGGAGTCACAAGAATTGGAAATCGGCTCATATCATTTCAAAGGTGTCGAGTTTTTGTTTAAATAGATCTTCTATTTAATTATTAGTTGAGAGAATTCTTGACAAAAGACACTTTCTTGAAATACAAGACTATGGCCAACATTTTTCATACATGCATGTTCACGAGTATGCAGGCATCACCGTTCCCTATCGAATTACAGGCACAGAAAAAATGGTATTGTGGAGAGCTCTACTATTCAGCAAACTTCAATGATTTCCTTCAAAATTATCTACCATTGCATACATCCTCTATTTACACTATATTCATTCAATGCTTCACAATCGTCTTTTTCTTTAACGTTCCTGACATTGTTCATCTAAAGAGCCACTCCCACCACAATCGCCCATGACTCTCTTGATCCTCTGCACATGGAAATAGCACCCTGCAAGCCACCACCTCGGCGTGTGGCAGAGGGTGTCAGGACACATGCTCGCAACACACAACAAAACACGAAAAAGAGCTTACTATAACACTTGGCTCAAGAATATCACTTAAGGTAGTTTGAGCGAAAAATTATTTTTCTTAGAAATCAATGAATTTGGTCTCATTTTAAAGAAAAATATCTCACTTACACAAAAATTCAACCCCTTAGCACATTACTTTCCGAGATATTTGTCGAAAAATACCAGCTCTTTTACTTGGGAAATTGTACGTGTATGCACTCCAGAGAGACATTTCTTACAGAATGAGGTGTTTCTAACACTTAGATGTTGTAAAAAAATCAACATTGTGTAGTTTGTATTATTTCTCAACTATTTTTGAAAATTAATCATATTGTCACCGCAGTAGGTTCTTGAATATTACAAAAACCTTCCGTTTTGAAGGAGTTTCAAACGCACCGTGCGAAAAAAATGAGTCAAGTTAAAGACTTATTTAATATTTTCATTCAATTACTAACAATTTCTGACATATAAAACTATATTATTACACCATTAATAGCGCAATATTTAATTTATGTGTCCTACAGCTCGTGAAATTAAAACCTATGATTCGAATATGGTCTCTATTATGTCTAGGGAACTATCTCGCTCGGACTACCTTAAAACGACTAAAAACTTCGGTTTCTCGGCCACGGATGGGTTTCGCATGAAGGGTTGGTCTGAGGTGAACGGAGAAGACGGCGGCTGGGGAGTATTGTGGGGAGGAGCGGGCGATGCAGGAGTATTGGCGGGTGCAGAAGTCGGGATACTCGGTCAGTACGTACGGAGGTGTGTCTCGCGGTACTCTGTCAGCGACTCCTCTCTGACCCCTTCCACCTCTGCACCCTCCCCCTTCCTCTCCTTCACATTCTCCCCCGTAGGGCCGTCTCGCCATCTACACACACCACACGGATTCGATCAATTCCTACGACGGCTAAAGCATTCACTTTACGGCCATGTGAATCTTCGTGACCCTTTCGTGCGTCCCATCAGTACGCCAAGTTTGACGCCGTACGTTCCATTGCTACGCTCCAGATGAGTGGTTTGAGATAAAATTTTCAGAATATATTCACTCTACTCACTTAATCAGCTTTTCTGAAATAAATATATATTATTCTTCTCTGGTTACAATCCAAGGATTGGTCTGCAATAGACTTCCGCTTTATCCGATCTTGGGCCAATCTTTTCACTCCACTGTACGATTGGCAACCTAGTTCCTTCATCAAATGTCCCATATAGTCCAGTCTAGGTCAGCCCCTCTGGTTTATTCCCTCTACTGTACCTTCTAGTATGGTCTTAACCAAGCTTTCGTGTCGGAGAATATGGCCAATCCAGGCGTTCCTTCTCTTATTTAGCAATTGGAGTAGACACCGTCTTTCCCCTACCCTGTTAAACACCTCCTCGTTCGTCACTCTTGCCACCCAGAGTCATTTTCAGCATTTTCCTATAGCACCACACTTCAAATGCCTCCATTCTTTCCTTCTCTCTCTTTCCAATTGTCCAGGTCTCACTACCATAGAGCAAAACGCTCAATAGAAAAGTCCAAATAATAGAAGTTATTCCAGTCCAGACATAGACAGTGACCATAATATGCTAATCAGTGAAATATATATTATTCTAACATAATTCCCAACGATTCACACTCTGGTGCGTATTCCTTTTTCATACTGAATACGTAGGGAAGAATTTCGGGCAGAAGCTTTCTTCAGGAGCCAATTTTGTTAAGTAAGGGATAAATCAATTCCACAAATTAACTTCAAAAGATGCAAAAGAGAAATACATCATTTGACGTGCTTTCGTACAGCTATTGCTTTCAACAATATTCGACATTTGTGACTTTTCATATTCATTCCCTGATTTTCTTTGATGCAAGTTTTGTTTATGACGAAAGTTCACTTATGTCGCCAAAACATGGCTACATGACGTTAATTTTATCATTTATACATACAAATATGAGTGATGAGGTAGTTGAAAAGTAGAATTATGAAATGTAATGACCAAACAACGCTTCTGGAAAATTCCAAAAAAAAACATTTTCCCTTTTTCCCTCAAGTTTACCCCCACCCCTCGATATTGGAGGTAAAAAAAAACTTTTTGAGACGTGCAACTTAAAGGCAAGTAACATCTCCACAACTAACCCCAGTTCATATTTACAAAAATCAGTTTTTCATAGAATTAAAGTGATCCAAAGGGACGGAAAAGTAACAATTTGTCTGGAATTGTGATTTTACCCCTTCTTTGCTGCTCTGTACCTCCTTTGCTATTGGTCATGGAAAGAAAGTAAATAAGTGATTCTTGTGTGAAATTCTGTCCTCTACAAGAATAAATATGGAGAAAATTCTGCGCTATAATAAACGATGCGCCGTTTGGGAGTTATAAGCGAAAAACTGGAAAAAAAAAGTCTTTTCTCGGTGGTTTTTTCAAGATGGCGGAAAACGCAGAGGGGTGGGTATGACAAAAACTTGATTTCTTCACTCTCTAGCCATTCCGAACAACATAAAAAAATCAGAACTACCTGATGTAATTTAGGGTTGGACCCCTTTTTACCCCTCTAGCGACTGGACTACCAGCCGTCATCACTCGACGAAGAAAGGAGTTTTTACTCAAAAGAAATTTATCTGGATTTAGGTATAGAGGACACTCATACTCAACGGAACAGGGAAGGAAAAACCCGTCGCCAGGACCTGCATATCTTATACATCACCTATATCAAACAAGATATCGAGAATATAAAGACTGCACGGAGTGGAAGCCATACAAAAACTGCAAGGTGAACTCTGAACCTTCCTAGTTATCGTGAAGGACAACCTGAACTAGAAATCAACCAGTGCATACTGAACACCAAGTGAGTGCGATAAAGCGTATATCGGAGAGACAGGACGGACAATCGAAAAAAGGATGAAGGAACAAGAAAGGAATAAAGGCTTTTCCAACCGTTAAATCCTGTTATAGCAGAGCATAACCTTGACTTTGGTGACTCAGCTGATTACATTAGTTTACCGCAACTCTCCCGAGCGTCCGAGAATTTGGAAAGAATCACCCTAGAAGCCATGATAATATAAAATAAGAAAAATAAAATACTGGCAGAGATAACGGCTTGATTTTATGTAAAAATTAAAGACCGGTGACAAACATCATTCAAAAGATGCACAACGGCCGCCACAACAATAAAAAGCTTTCAGATCTATACACGACGGCCAGCACCCTGCTCTAACATTCACTATACTGATGAACAAGGCCGAGTCATCTGTCGAAACGTTGGTAGTTTTCAACAACATGACCCTGAGTGAAAATCGAAAGAAAACTTTGTTCGATAAATTCGCCGAGATAACCTAAAATCTTTAACAAGACGATATTAGTCGTCCTTCGGTGTTTGAACTTGCTAACGGCATGCATCCCCGAGGAGTTAAGCATCAATTTCACTCAAAACAAACACACACCTATAAAAAGACAGTACACATCCACATCGCGATGATTTTTTACCCAGAGTTAGTTCCACATCCGGATCTTCACACACCGTGCGCACTCCTGCTCCCCGTGAATCGTGGCCGCAGCACCAGATACGAACGAACCGCGCCCAATAACCATACATCCTTCAAATCCCAAAGCCAAAACGTGTGCATGAATATTTTGCGAGACAGTGCAGAAAAGGGGTTTTCACGGGAGAGTGCTTCCACCGAAAAGCCAGGGCTTCCCTCTCGCCGGTTAACAATCTATTTTTCGCGTTTTCAAAAATGTAATGCCACGGCGCGTGCATGAGAGCGACGTTGAGAATTATGTATTTATTTGGGATAAAAAGTGTGCTCACACTTACAGTTTATCTCCGGTCCTGGCGTCGTTATTCCGGGAGCTCCCGCTTTTTTTTTTTGGAAGGGATTCAGAGGTGCATCTGAAAATGTGAATAAAAAAGTTCAAGGGTTAGAAGTGGAAAAACAGAAGCCGAGGCAGTACACTTTAACAATTTAACTTCCAGCATGCACGTTGGAATGCTGGTGAGTTAATATTGCAAATCTGCATAGAGGGGGATAATTAAGTAGTACATGGTACATTACCATAACCGTAAAACGCAGACATTAAGTCCTTCTTCAAGGTTATTTTTAAGATACACTGCACTAGATAACGTGGATTTAGGTCTTCCAGTCTAGATGAAGTTAGGTTACCACCGAATTTCAAAGAGCTCACAAAGTTCAGCAGGAATTTTTTCAACTACAAACTCCTACTTTATGCCTGCAAACTTATAAATCTCCTGCTACTCCGAAACTACATATGTTCCTGTACTCATATGCAATACACTCATGAACTGAAATAAAAATAAAAACGGAAGGTTTATTGAGTTTCCCTACCGACGTACAATCTCAAGTTTTTCGTTTACCATTCTCGTTTCACGGCTAAAAAGTCAACATATACTGGTATTTTACTCATTCCTTTGACTTTAGTACATCGAAGTTGGGATAAATTGACAATAAAGGTAGCAAATAAAAAACTTTTAACGATTGTCAATAGAATGAATTCTGAATATTTAATATGTATAAATAATTAATAAAAAATTATAAATATTCCTTTTGTCATCAAAGGACTCAAAAGTCAGTGTTTGATAAGAAAAAAAAAGAACCTGACTTGTTTTATAAGAAAAAAACCGATAAAAATTTGTAGATACTAGAGCTTGCTTAAAAGTAAAGTGTTGACTTTTCATTCAACAATATCACATTCTGCTGTTATCCTGTTCCCATTTGTAACTCATGTATTAATGGTACAAAAAACCTTTTAACCTTCACTCTTACAAACTCTGGAGTCTGGAGTGGATGGGGGAAAAAGACCAACCTCTCAGGTCGTGATTACAAAGCCTATCGGATTTTAAGGTGAGGTTGCCAGAAGGTTGGTTGATGGGGTTCGAATCTACCCTATGATTTTGAATTTTATTTGCAGCAAAGGGCCCCTAAGGAGACACTGTGCTAGAGCTTAAGCAATTATCGTTTGAATTAATTTACTATTCTGTTTGACCAACTTTTCAAAGAATATTTGGGAAATCGTTTTACAAAAATCTCAGGCCTTTGTATTCTTTGAATAAAAAAGGAAAGCAATTTTAAGATAAAATGAAATAGAACATCAGAACTTTAAAAATATTATCATAGAGTCCGAACTGAGGGAAACCACAAGTCTTTAGAAAGTGATTTCAACTCAAAACTAAGAACTCAAAAATAGGTATGGAGAGTGAAATTAAATATTTAAGTAGATATAAAAAATGTGTGGATAAACAATAGAGGCTCAAAGGTTTGGGAGAAATTCTTTAAAAAATTATATCAATCAAGGCAAGTCCAAAATGACAATGAACTAGTGGGAGAAGAAATAATGATGGAGAAAAACAAGAAATAAGTGTAAAAGGAAATAACACAAACTGTAAAAACGTAACAGTGTACAGTGAAATTGTAAGAAACGCCAGAGACAAGATATCATAAGTAAAAAGATCGCAAGAATGACCTCATGTAGAGGGTCGTTCTAACATTTTGGAATAAACAGGCAGCAGCCACAACACAAATCAAGAAGAGGCAGAGAAGTTTGTAGTGCAAAAATCTTAATGTGCAACCCGGAGTCTTAGTGTCAGTACACCGCATATACCCCTAGTAGTGATCGCGGGCAACGGTATACTGGCTCTTGAGTTAGTACTTTCAGAAGTGATCCTAGCTTAAATAGAATAGTGAAAGCGGGCCTAGGGTATTACTATGCTTTGATTTTCCTTGAGGCCTACGAGCGAAAATATGCCAAAACTGACCGGTAGAGCGCCGTAACCGTTAGCAGGGAAAGCTGCACGTGTTTCGGGTACTGTGAAGGCTGGTAACCTTGCATACTCTATTACAACTTACTACTAAACGTCAGAATGTTGCCTCGGACAACCGAAGCCACGATGGGCGGCGGAAGCTGAATATGGTTGGCCCATCAAGATACGGACTTGATACGAACTGGACTCTCGGTACTTGGAATGTGAGAGGAGTGTATGGAAAGGAGCATGAGTTGCTGAATGAAATGAAAGTGAGACGAATGGATGTTTTGTGTGCATGTGAAACTAAGCGTAAGGGGCGGGATGCTGTTATATTAGATGGCGGTAGTCTGGCATTGTGGTCTGGAGTCGACGATAATGTACACGGCAGTCAAGGTGCAGGACTCATTCTTAATGAGAGAGCTAAGTTGGTAGTAAGGAAGTACGAGTTAGTATCCCCTAGATTGCTCTGGCTTCGCATGAAATTAGGTATTAGGAGAGATTGTGGCGTGCTATGCACCAGTGGATGGAGAGAGTGACTGTGTGACAGATGAGTTTTGGGAAAAAGGTATTGAATGAATGTGACCCTGGAGAGAGAATAAGGAGAATAATTGTGCAAGGTGACATGAATGAGTGGGTTGGTGTGAGGCGGGGGGCATCTGAGAGAGTGGTTGGGCCATCTGGCGACCCCCGAGTGAATGATAATGGTGAAAAATTGGTGAGTGTGTGCTTGGAAAAAGGATTGTTTGTGTCGAACATATGGTTTAAGCATAAGAGAATACATATGTATACTTGACAAAGGGGCGATTGTAAAAGCATGACTGATTTCTTTGCGTATGATGAGAGATTGAGGGAGTAAGTGTGGGACACGAGAGTGATGAGGGGTGCTGAATGAGGAATAGACCGCTATTTGGTACTCTTCAAAGTGAATCTGGGCAGAAAGTGGGTGCCAAGGAAGAATGTTGCGAGTAAGTAGTTGAGAGTAAAAGTGGAAAGGTTGCTAGAGAGCGAGGTAAGAATGCAGTATGGTTGCATGCTTCAGGAAGCTCAATCCTTGAAGCAGAGAGAATGGGAGGAGTATATCAGAACTAAGAATGAGAATGATGCAGGGGAGTGTTTAAAAGGAATAATCGCAGAATGTGTGTGTGGTAAAGCAGTGTTAGTAAGAATGAAAGGAGATGCGTGGTAGAATGAAGAGTTAAATTTGCTTTCAGAGAAAAGAATGAGGCGTACAAGAAAAGGACTGCTGCCGAATCTGAGGAAGAGCGTACTAAGGCATGTGAGATATACAGAAACAAAAATAATGAATGCAAAATTGTTGTAAAAGTGAGCAAGGAAATGCATGCGGAAATGCGGAAGGAAAAGTGAGCAAGGAAAGAATGCGTGCGGATGAAGCTAGCAAGATGCAGAGCGATTTTGAAGGAAATAATGGCTGTTTTAGAAGTGGGTAAAAAGGGCTAAGATTGATGAAGGTAGGGGAATGAATGCGGTAAAGAACAAAAGTGGAGAGATCATGTGGGACGAGAGCAATATCAGGGACTGCTGGAGGGAGTATTTTGAAGAATTGTACAAAAATATTGCAGGCGTTGAGGATGACCCTTGTGAAGTAGTATGCGAGAATGTGATGATGGAAAAGGATATCAGTGAGAATGAGGTCATAACAGCTGTGAGAGTATTGAAAAATGGGAAGGCTGCAAGCATAGATGGGATATCCAGTGAAATGTTGAAGTGTGGCAGTAATTTACTCATTTGTCAGCTGTTTGAACTATATACTTTATGCTTATAGGCTTCTGTTGTTGCAGTGGATTGGAAGAATGCAAGAATTGTTCCATTGTACAAAGAGAAGGGAGGAAAGACCGAATATAATAATTATATGGTCATTAGTTTTTTGAGAATCCCGGGAAAAGTATTCAGCAAAATTACAATTGAAAGAGAGGAATATTACTCCTGACAGAATATGGGGTGTGCAGTGTGAGTTTATGCCCGGGAGAGGATGTAGCGACCAGCTTTTCGGGCTTCAGCAAGTGACAGAAAAATGTATGGGTGTCCGAAAGAAAGTGAATTTTACGTTTGTTGATTTAGAGAAGGCATAACAGGGTAGTTGAAAGAAGTTGAGGAAGGTTTTAAAGGACTATGGAGTGAATGGGCAGTTATTGAATGTTATGATGGCGATGTATGACAATAGTAAGGCAAGTGTAAGAGTTAACGGGATTCTGAGTGATTGGTTTGTAATAAATCGAGGTGTAAAGCAAGGATGCGTAATGTCTCCATGGCTGTTTAATGTATTTATGGATAAATGTGTTAGAGACGCATGTGGTGAAAACGACGGTGTTTTGATTGGAAATGTAAACGTGCGAGTTTTTCTATATGCGGATGATGCTGTTTTGATCTCAGACAGCCAACAGGGATTACAGAAGCTCCTAGATAAGTTTTGTGAATCAATGGAGAGAATGGAATTGAGGGTAAATGCGTGCAAGACTAAAGAAGTAGTTTTTGATGAGAAGAATGAGGAGAATAACTGTACGCTGAGAGCAATAGTGAAGTAATTGAACAAGTGGATGATTTTTTGTACTTAGGTAAGATACTTGCGAAAAATGATCGGATAGATGAGGGATAAAGAGACGTGCCTATGCTGGAAGGAATGTGATAGATAGCATGTGGGGCATTACAAGGAATGAGTGCCCACCTTTTTGTATGGTAGTGAAACATGGGTGAGTCAGGATAGACATAAGAGTAAACTAAACCCCACGAGTCTGAGTCATCTGAGGAGTGTTTGCGGAAAACTAGGATGGATTGGGTCAGAAATTAGTGGGTTATAAATGAATGTGGGTTAGGTGCTCCAGTAATGGACATATATGACAGGAGTGTACTTCGATGGTTTGCCAATTTGAGAATATGGATGAGGGTCGAATAACGAAACAGATATATATGAGTGAAATGAATGGTGCGAGAGGTAGATGCAGGCCGAGAAAGTTGTGGTTGAATGTGGTAGAGGAAATTTTTTTAGGAGGAATATTAGGAGTCTTCGAACAGGAGGGCGTGTATGAAGAAGTGTATGGGGGTAAATGAGGCAAAAGAGGTTTGCAAGGATAGATCAGTATGGAGGAAATTATTGAAGCAGAGTCAGCTGCGCAAATATGAATTTATAAATGAAACATTATGACCGTGCCTACCCCGTAAGGGAACGGCGTGATTGGTATGTATGTATGTAAATCTTGATGTATCAGTCACTATTCCGTGGTCGCAAATGCACTCATAATTGCCCAAACACAAATTTCTCCAAAATTGCAACAGCTTTCACGGGCTCCAATTACTGCAAATGGACTCCCAAAACGATTTTATGGCTACGTCACTAACCTTCTTATGACTGCTTTTCGAGTCAATAGTATCTTTTTATACATTTACCGGTAGAGTACCCCTGATTACAGTGAAAGGACGCAGCTTAAGGACCCATTTGACTTTTGGATATCTGCATTTGAAGTGCTCTCAAATTACAGTAGTCTGAGCGAGATATTTTTCATAGTCATAATGGACCCCATATTCAAATTTTTTTCATTTTAGGTGGAGAAAGCATGAAGTATATATTGCAGTACTAATCGTGTAATAGAAGGCCTTCATATGACTGAAATTCGCAGAACCTAAGTAAACTTTTCAGTATAAGAACTCGAAGGCTTCCGCGGAGTCGTTCAGGTGATATCGAAGACTTTTCGGGTTCTCTTCCGCGTGTTACCATTGTCAAAGACATTGTCTTCGACGCATGGGCGTGTGGCAGGGGGTGTTAGGTCACCAGCCGTGTGAAGGTGTAAGTTTTTTGGAGATGAAATGGTCACATGAATTTTAGGAGTGTATTTAGTGGAGCTCAATTTTTATTGTGGTCGCTTATTGTTCGCGGAAAGAACGAGTTTTCGTACCTATTTGTTCGGCAGTGAATCTCTCTTATTTTATTGCATCTGTCAGACATAGAGATGTAGTGAGGAGTTATGATAATATTCTCTATTTCGCTCTGAAAAATATCAGTTCTGAATTTATCTAACAAAATAAGCCTAGCGTGTAGCCTCCGAGTCTCTAAGGTCTCCCACATTAATCTTTTTAAGAGTTGTGTAAGACTAAGTATATGTACGCTCGCAGCAGTTTTTAACGAAGTGTGTCTCTTTTCTTTGTACTTAGTAAATTTTTTTTGGTTAAATCTTTATGACCAGGGCCCCAAATACTCGCTGCGTATTCGAGGTGTGGCCTTACCAGAGCGAAGTAGCATCTCTTTTTTACTTTTTCATCCGAGGACCTTCCTATTATACATTTAACAAAACCTTGTTTCTCTAATGCTGTGCCGCATATGTTTTGTATGTGTGCTTCCCACGATATATCTGAAGTTGAGGTAATTCCAAGATATTTTAATGTATTTGAATTTTTTACGTTTACTCCACTCACGATGTAGGTATGGCTTTTGTGTGATGACTTTCGGAGGAAATGAACTGAGGTGCATTTACTAATATTTAGTTCTAACCCCCACTCCTTGCACCACGAATGAACGTAGTTAAGGTCAGATGACAGAACTTCAAAGCCCGCATCCTCGCTTATTTCACGGTAGATTACTGTATCGTATGCAAATAATCTTAATTTACTGCTACTTCAAGAACTTAGGCATTAATATAAATAATGAATAAAAGAGGGCCAATCACGCTTCCTTGAGGAACACCGGATGTGACTTCAGCCTTTTCAGAGCTAAAACCGTCGATAACTACTTTTTGTTTGCGATCACCGAGAAAGTCCTTATCCAATTCACAGTTTTTTTATTAATTCCGCACGCATACAATTTATAAATGAGCTTTTTGTGAGAAACCTGTTCGAACTCCTTAAAATTAAGGAATATCGTGTCGATTTCCTAAGGAGTACCGTCGCCAGGCGTTCGACGATCGATTCTCCGCACGTGATTTTAATATCCGCATTTAACGTACTACGTGACGACGCGTCTCTTTCACCGCTTTCCAAGTAGACGCGAGCTTCAGTAGAATTTCTGAGAATGGAATGAAGGCCTGCGCGCTTCTTCGGAGAAGCAAGTGTAGGAACATTAGATGGAATGCAAAAGGTACAAATGAGATCAAACGTCTCTGAATCCTCTCTTTAAAAATTTAAAAACGAAAAATGAAATGACGACGTAACCAGGAGGTAGGTACTGAATAGAATTTTTCGCATTCAACAGCTAAAACTCAGCTCTGACTCGGCGTAAGCTTCAAAATTTGGCATGATCCGACTACAAAGGAGATAGTAGAGCGTGTAAGTCCAATGGAAGTTTTCCACTACAGACTACGAATGAAGCAGAATACACGCCGAATACTTGATGGCCGCTAGATCCTTTGGGTACAGTAAATACGATAATCGATAAAAAATAACCATGAGTATAAAATAAACACAAGGAAAGGATCGCATTCGCAAAAATCCATTATTTTACGAGGGTAGAATAGAATAGAGTAAACATTTATTTTACTCTGGGACAGGTCCCTTAGAGCAACAATATAACAAAATAAAATAGCAACGTGGTAAAAAACAAATTAACATATTATTTAGTACCAATGAAAAAATAGAGCTTAATTACATACAATGCATAAAGGAAAAGACAAAAAAACTACCCTCATTGAAAAACAATAACTCTATATGTTATACAGCTGAACTCAGAAGCCAATACCAAATCTCCCACCATTTCTTTTTCTCAAGTCCCTCGTACCATTCCCTGTCATAGACCTCACTGTAAAAACTGCCCCCTAATACGTAACCTCTCTACTTTCCAAAGCCCGAACAACCCGACCCAATTTCCTATCTCTTGCCATGGCAGCTGCACCTCTTTTAATGTAGTTTATCCCCTTCAATGCAAATTATGCTTCTCTTTTTACTTAGGGGAAACTAGCAATCCCTTATCCATCCGTATGAACGGCCATAGATCCTCTCCTCCCAACTCTCCTGTTGCAAAACGCCTCTAATCACAGTTTTCACTTCGACTCCTGTTTCCACCTCACCATCCTCCACGCCCTCCCCGCTGATGCCTCCAATACAGAACTTAGCAACAAAGTAACGAGGTTAGTGATCCTGGGCCTGGCTGACTGAACAGAGGGAAAAAGTTGCAACAATGTAATGAAAGGGAACTGGGAGGTGACTAGAACAGGGAAGGAACGGGAGTAGCAACAATGTAATGTAGGGGTGGTGACAGGTAGGATGGAGGGAAAGGCTCGCTAATTCAGGTGAGGGGAAGTGGGTTGGTTGATGATGGGAAGGGGGGGGATTATTTACATCTCAGTAGTTAGTACTAATGAGGTGTAAATAATCTGGTTCTGCAAAGCTTTTTCCCCCCCTGGACTCAATATTCTCCATTAACTCTCTGCTTCTTTAAACTCTCATTAACTCCACTCTGTTTCTTTGCCCCCCCCCTTCCCATCATCAACCAACCCACTTCCCCTCACCTGATTTATCGAGCCTTTCCTTCCCCCCTACCTGTCACCGCCCCTACATTACATTGTTGCTACTCCCGTTCCTTCCCTGTTCTAGTCACCTCCCACTTCCCTTTCATTACTTTGTTGCAACATTTTCCCTCTGTTCCGTCAGCCAGGCCCAGGATCACTAACCTTGTTACTTTGTTGCTACTACCCCGCGCATTACTTACTTACGCGCGTTACTTTGTTGCTACTACCCCTCCCTCCGCATTCCCAGTTCTCGGCACCTCCCAGTCCCCTATCATCACAACTTTGTTGCACCCTTCCCCCTGCCCCGTCAGCCTGGCCCAGCATTATTAACCTTCCCAGTCCCCTTCTTCATAACCCCCCCTCTCCTACCCTCATCGGATCAGTAGTCTCTCTACGACTAAGGGCTAAGACCCGAAACGTTTCAAGTAAGACTTCTTTACTCTCGTCTTTTTACCCCCCTGTGACTTCTCTCTATTATTGTGTTTGTGGCCATTTGGCGAAGTTTTCGATTTGAGTATACCTATATATAGCTATATATATGTAGCTATACCTATGTATCATATATCTATATATATAAGATATCTATAGATATATGATACAATATATGATACAAGATAAAAAACATAAACAGACCATGAGGAAAAAAACAGTATTTGTCTGTATAAAAATATTGGCAATGCGAATTAAATAAACTGACCAGGCTAAACTATTCTGGAAAACATTCATTCAATAAAATTCATATAATTTAGATACAATTTAGATTTAGGGTATAGATACTTGGTAAGAACAGTGTAGTAACTTCTGTGAAAATGAAAGCAAGGCATAAACAGTCCACTTTAGGAAAGAGAGAGAGACATTTGCGGTCGGCAAACACAGAGTTATGAGTAAAAAATTTGATTATACACGAGAGGAGTAATTATATTCATTCATTTACATATTGATTCGTATTCAAGAAAAGTTCTCTCAGAAAATAATTGCATATATGACAGTCTCAGCGTTACTGATTAAATATTCTTCCAAAGACTCGAATTTGAAATCCAAAATATATCGAAGCTCTCAAGCGAATCTGCCACATTGAACTTCTAACGCACTCTGATATTATTAAAATATTCTTTCAAAATGCGGGACGCTTCGTCCACAAATCATGCTTGGAATGATTAATTCTGGGTCCTCTTCACACACGAACGGTTTTGCTCGGCATCTATTAGGAGACCACGCTAAACGACAGTTGTGGAAAACTTACGCATTAGAAATGTGAAGACAAGACAATCGACACTCATGAAAAAATACGCCAAAGTGCAAACTAATTAGCTATTAAAAAACGAAAATATATAAAAAAGGTATATCTCATTAAATCCTCATTTTTTAAGTCAAGCAGCTGATTCAAACATAAATTAAGTTTCGCACCTGAATACTTATCCACATTAGACTATTTCAAATTTAACTAGAAGACATAAAAGTTAATTTTTATCGACAATAATTGTTTTGAATCTCAACAATATGTCAGATTGTAAACTTTCATTACCCAATGTTCGTATTATAATCACATGAATACATTTTCACGTTAATTTTATGGCTCTTGAATGAGGATAAGTCGAATCCAAATGTCGATTCTCGATTCCACTGATTCTCAGGATCAGAATCGGTATCGAGAATCGATCGCCTAAAGTCGATTCCGATATAATCGATTCCAGATAGATAAATATTCAAATTAAATTTCATTAATCACATCATATTTGTCTCCGTAATTTTGGGTGTAGACTATCAATTTGTACTTTTTATCTACCTACCTCAATAATCTGAGGATATATTAGCTATTTATTAATAATTATCCTTTTTGAGAGACTGAGTTGCCTATGTTATTTTATTTCAGCCAATACTTGAATTAAAATAATAGTAGTACGCTACTGGTACATCCCACCTATTATTAGGAATTAGAATCGATGGAATCGGGAATCGATTTAAAAGAATCGAAATCAGAATCGGAATATCGAAAAATAGTGGAATCGACTCATCCCTACTCTTGAACCAAGCTATGTTTGAATGTTCGCCGGAACTTACTACTCCGTTATCTATTGCTGTCTGGTTGGATTTGTGGTAAATTTTAAGTAGTCCACCACATGAAGTAGCAAAGAAAAACAATTTTAGCTGAATCTCTATAAACGACAAGTTTTCACTAAACTGGTTACTATTTTAGTTCAATTATCACGTGTCAGAATACCGAGTAAGTTGACGACGTAACAATCACCGAAAACGGACTCATTCCAACAATCATCGGAACGAGACCGCTCTGCAATACGTTCAACCTCCCACGTGCACTTTTATCTCGACAGTTTGCCATTTCCAGATTTGATGTACCGTTTGATTTTTGTCATCCACCACTATTCGCCCAATTGCCACCCATAAAAATGTAACTATTGATAATAAATGACACGCGATGGAATAAAACGAATGAGCAAGCATAAAACCAAGTCACGCAGAGGGTGCTTTTAAATTAGCTGCCACGGGAAAACAAAAGTCTCGTTACATTTAAAAATGTGATAAGATTGTTTCAAGTCAGGGGAAGCCATTGCAATTTGAGACTCTATCAGTCTCTGATTGAATATGAGTCTGACTGAATATGATTCCCCGTGCTCGTGAATTTTCTTCTCCCGTTACAATCCTAGGATCGGTCTGCAACAGTCTTCCACTTTATACGGTCATGGGCCAATCTTTTCAACTCACTGTACGATTTGCAACCTAGTTACTTCATCAACTGTCCCATATAGTCCAGCCTTGGTCTGCCCCTCTGGTTTTTTCCCTCTACTCTACCTTCTAGTATGGTCTTAACCAAGCTTTCGTGTCGGAGAATATGGCCAATCCAGGTGTCCCTTCTCTTATTTAGCATTATTAAGCAGTGGACACCGTCTTTCCCCTCTTTCCTCTCAACCCTGCAGTAGTCGCGCCGCTATTTTACCACGAGCAGTCGCGCGTCATCCTATGTTTTTCAAATTTTAAAGTATCTTTTCATTGATTTTATGTATGAAATCATGTTTTTGTCTCTCTAGAGTTTCATCAGTATCAAAAAGTTTGAAATAAATATTTTTGGGAATGATAGAAATAATTGAAAAAATTTTTTAAACAGGCGAGACGACTCGACTCGAAACAGTCGACGTGTTTGGCCGCGCGTCATCTCTCAGATGATCTTCCACGAAAGCTTCTGCCACGCGAATGGTCGCGAGACATCCCAGGGATGACCATTTGCGATGAGTTTTATATATTTTACATATGTACAACAATAATGTATGCAATTGTTTTTTTACTTAATATTTTCAAATGTATTTACTCAAAAGCAGTATAATTAGTTTATTTCACGTTTATATATTTGTAAAATTATACAAAAGAAGAAAAGCACAAAAAATAACTGGTTTTATTCAAGAAAAATTAAAAAGAAGAATTAATGTTTTTAAAAACTCTTCAATAATGGATTTGAGTCTTATATATGAAATCTAATAACAGAGTTTGCAAACTATAAAAGGTACTATGCTTTGTCCATTTCTTGATGTTACAAATGCTATAAGATACGCTTAGGATGAAAAATATGACAATGAAATTTAGAGTTTACACACTGTCAGTATCCTGAGGTACCTGAGGTTGAGTACGCAAAAGTAGTTCCTCACACTTCACGCATACTGGCTTCACAAGATCGAGGCAGAGATAGGAACCACAATTATTGCATGAGAACTTGGTGTAACGCTTTATCTTGTAATTCTTGAGGCAGGGGTCACATCTCTTCCTTTTATCTGGAACGGCTTGCTTTTGCGATGGTCCAGATTCATTTGTAGACTGTAGCTCCTGATTTGTCCTAAACGATTTCAGTCTCTCCTGTAGAGACAAGTGGAACCCTACATTCTGAAGGCTTCTTCTTTGTAGCTCTGGTAGTACCAAACTATGAGAGAGTTGCCTCAAAAACGCCTGCCTCAAAATATTTTCTTGGGTGTTTCCAAGGTTTAGCTAATCTAACTACAACATCGCGAGGCTTATTACTCACACCAAATGGACCCTCTGGCAGCTTTCCTGCATAAACCTCTAAGTTGTAAGAATAAAATAATTTACACTCTGCCAGCATAAATATTTTCAGTCCATATTTCGCGGGCTTTGATGATATATACTGGCGAAAACTGCATCGTCCTCGAAACCCAGCCAGCATTTCATCTATGGTAACATTAGACCCCATGGAGTAGTTCTTCTGGCAGTTATTGATGAAACTTTCCATAAACTCACGGATTGCTGCCAATTTGTCATTTTGTTTTCTCTCGGAACGGCTTTCTTTGCAGTCAAATCAAACAGTCAAATCTAAGGCATCTCAGTAGGCACAGGAATCTTCTTTTGTTCATTACTAGATGAAATTTCTCAACTCCATCACTATGCTTCATTCCCCAGAGTTCCTCTACATTTAATCGATTTGCGTGGTACACACCAGCTTGATATAACAGTCCGAATAAATTTCAATGGAATCTGTTTTGCGTGCGTTACGATCTCTAGTGAATTTTGCTTGGATTGACGTAATGTGCTTATTAGTGTAAAATACTATTTTCTCAACCATTTCTTGAATAATAAAAAAGTTCCCAATCTGCCAGGGGCGTTTTAGCATTTCTGGCTACCCCAATGACACCAAGCAGTCGAGTAATCACATTTTGGCAAACAATAAGTTATTGTTACTTTTAGCATAACGTGTTCGAGCAATCCTTGAGACTAAGAATATTAATTAAATGCCCACCCTTTAACAACGTAGCATAAACTACCTCGCAATGAACAATGTAAGAACGAATCATTGAGCAAAACGATATTAATATATTTTACGGAGGACCACTACTAACCCATAAACCTTAGGCATAATGAAACGCCAAAATCAAAACAATTCGTCCCCAAAAGTTAGAATGCTACGCCTGATGCAGTAATTGGCGGGCATACCATGGGAAAATCTTCATGTATCGCTCGAATTGGCCCCCACATTGACTGTGTTGGAATTTTTCGTGTTCTTCCCGCGTTCCAGCATTTTTGTGGACGACTGTTTCACCGGCATTCAAGTCGGCATCATCAGGCTCAACATTGATTCAACATTGATCATTGATTGAGAAGAGATCGCAGAGATCCTGATTCCAAACAAAGCATTTTCAACAATATCTAAACCACATGGAGTAAAAGAGGATCTAGTCTTGTGAACTCTCCTTGCGACCTTGAACGACTTGCAAGAGCGTAAAAGGGTGCATTGAGAGTCATGGACAGGCGGCGCCCCCTTGACCGAAAACTAAAGGGTAAATCACAGTTTCCTTCAACAAAGCCTCCAGCCTAACTGCACGACAACATCCTCATTACAATTACACAAAAACTATTAATGACGAAAAATCCACTCCGGGCAGCGGTAGTGATAATTTATTGGTTCCTATATTTTTTCAAGCACTCTTGCACAGAGCAGCTAACGGATTTGAAAATCAGCTAGTGGTAGCCATCAAAAATATACTCACTAATTGTTTTGCCAACAAGGGAGCGAAAACAACCTGACTGAGTCAAATTATACATTCTAGACGTTATTCATGCTCGTATTCATAGTAAATTACTTCACACGTATTACAAAAAAAAAGCTGTATAATTAAACGTAACTTACTTACGTAACTTAACGGGATATAAATAGTGTACAAGAATAAAATTTATTTTATTTCATCATGAATATGTCAAGGAGTGAAAGTATAACCTATTATATTTTCCAATTTAAAATATTTAGCCTTAGCAAAAATATTATATTTTAGTTTTTCACGATAAAACATATCCTGGTTATATTTACATAGTGATAACGTTTTGATCGTAAAATTTGGCTTCGAAAAGGCCAAAATAATTTCATAGCATTTAAAGGTAATCGTTAGTTCACATCTCCTACATTATAATGTTATAATTACCGGCTGAAAATCTACACTTTCATGCTACACACGCACATGCTGTGAAAATAAGTAGTTGCAAGAGAAGAGCAATGAGGAAGTAACAGCAACCTATTATACCACACGAGACAGATCTTCTCAGAATGAAAGAGCAGTGGAATAAAAATAGGCCGCCGAGAAAATAGTGTGTAGGTCATACCAAATATGGGAGTAATTTACAAAAAGTTAGAAATTCCTGACAAAAGAATTCATTTCTAACTTATGCCGGTTTAAGGATCCCAGAGCAACTTCAAATTTGCGTTCATGATACATTTTTACGCGAATAAAAAACTTCATATGTAAATAATTCCATAGGAAGATGTTATGGCATATTTGTTTTTTTTGCGATTTTTTTCGAGAAATAGACTTTCCAAATCATGCTTTGCAGAACAAATATTTTTGTGAGGTAAAAAATATATTTATTAATTCTTTATATCACAACCAACCCAAGCTAAATTAGCTAAAGGGTTTGGTTTAGGTTAAGGGAGGTTTGGAATGAGTACGGGTTGCTATACTTTCTTAGTGAAGTTTACTTTCCATAGATAATCAGGGAAAGTGTGGCAGATCGCCTCTTTCCGCAACGGAATGGAAATACTGAGGTTCAAAGTAAGCACCTCCAAGTTAGAATACGTCGATAAAATTTGTTGCAACTGAAAGTATAGTCGTTGGCAAGCAGACAGAAAAACCACTGGTGCTGTTTTCTCCACGCTCTCTTAACTGACCGAAGCATAAATTCTTCAGAGAGTGATGCAGAGATCTTGATCCCATGCTAAACATTTCGAACAAGTCCTGAAATATGGGGGACAGAGTGAGAATCGATTCTCTGACTGCACACCGGGGCCGACCGAGACGGCTTAAACCTTTCTCTCCGTGCAGAGGCGTGCATTTCTGTTTTTCGGCTGTGATCTTTTTCACTCGTTCCCGAGACAGCAATTTGCATAAAGTGTTCGGTAGCCGATAAGGATGGAACGAGAGTGGTCCGCGGGATAATGATTGGCAATATGTTTCGCTGCAGGGTCGCCAATCTGTGGTGGTGCGGAGAGGAAGGCCGACCCCTCGCAGACAGACCCTCTCCCGCTACGGGTGCATCTCCCCGCATCGTCGGGCCATGCGAGATAGGCTCGGACCGGCCAGACGTCGCAATGAATCAGCCGATTTCCACCCCACTCAGACGACCCGCGAAGCTCCCAGCATCCCGAAGACTCGGGCCTGAAAATCTCGCCCCAGCATGCATCCTCCTCACATACACAATTCTACAAGAAGGAACGATCCAGCATAGTACCAGAAAGCGAGTTAACATATTCGCGATTATCAAAGAATTCATTTGAAGAGGAATGCAATACACTCGGCCTTATTGCTTAACATTACACGCTCGACTCGGCATTTGCCCACTCAAGTTTCTTTGATATTTAACGCAAAAGTCGAAGTCATTTGTTTTGAATTTGGCGCGGCTATGAGCTTCACTCAGAGACTGCAACAAAGTGGTGAGAAAGTTCTAGTCGCACAATTAGCATTCTGTATTTTTATTCATTTCCAAACTACTTTTAAAAACTAAATTTACCAACCACTGTAATTCTTTGATACTCCTGCAATAAATATATTTTTAACTTTCCAATCAGGAATTTCAATATTTAATATTTTTTGTGTTGGTTCGAAAGCTCCACACTTCCAACCTAGACTGTGACAAATTGTCGGAGATGAGAATTACTATTATGCTAGGTTAGTGAATAGTCAAATCAAATAAATGTAACTCCTTGAAGTCTCGCATTTAAATTGCGAATTCTCAACCGTCATTTGATTGCAAAAAGAGAAGGTACACAAAAGCCCCGCCGCACCGCATGAACGTATATTGAGAGAGAGAGAGAGAATCGAGATTGCCATTGCCAGTCTACGGAGGAGAAATAAATGGACTAGTAGGCAATATTTAGCGAATAATTTCTGCATCGATAAGGCGAAAACCGATCGAATGAAAGACAATCGTCATTTTAATTTATAACTCACAAATGCAAAAACAATCCGTTTCTAGAGCTTTTAACGCCCATCACATTTATTTTCAAATCAAATTACATTTGGCATATTACCTTACATATTTGACTGCCTCTCCCATGAGTATATAAAACCAGACATTTCACCAAATGAGCTCGAACCACACTAAAAACACAGCACTGAAATACCTCATATCCTACCTTCTCTCGTCCTCTAACTTCCTATCCGTCATGTTTATATTAAGGTATTACTTGATGTGCTAGTTATAAGCTTGATTTATGAATGGTATGGTCTTAGTCAACGTGTTTAGTTGGGCAAAAATTACATAGTCTAAACACATAGTTCTGTGAGAGGTTACACAAAAATGCAGTTCCAAGCCAAAGTCGCTTGTATCATTAAGAAAAAACCAAATAGATCTAACGTACCAGCGTAAAGATGCCCGTTGTTCTCGTCCTAAATGAGTGTTTTCCCGTTCTTTTTCTATTCTCGTTAACGTAGACCGTGCGAGATAGTTTCCTAATCATAATAAAGACCATATTTGAATTATACTTTTTCATTTCACCAGCTGTGAGACACATGAATTAAATATTGCATTATTAATGGTGCAACAATATAGTTTAACATGACATAAATTGTAAGCAATCAAACAAAAATATCTACGTAAGTCTTTAGTTTGACTAATTTTTTTCACGCGGTACGTTTTGAAATTCCACCAAAACGGAAATGTTATTGTGATCCCGAAGAATTTACTGCAGTGACAACATGATTAATTTTAAAAAATAGTTGAGAAAACACACAAACTACAAACTGTTGATTTTGACGAGATTTGGGCGAAGGAAATGTCTCATTTTTAATATAAGGTCCCTCCGGAGTGCATACACACGAACCATTTCCCATAAAAAAGGGCTGTTTGTATTTTCTCGCAAAGCAATGTGGTTGAAGGGGTTGAATTTTTTATGTCATGGTGAAGGGTGATATATTTTTCTTTAAAACGAGACCAAATTCATTGATTTCTAGATGAAATGATATTTCACTCAAACTACCTTAACTATCACTTCCCCTATTTTCCTCCCTCAACCACTTGCCGCCCCTTAACAGTATTCGGCCCCGGCTCTCCTCAGAATCCCCTCAACGTCACACTCCCCGCTCCCCAATACCGCACCACTCCTCCGACTCAAACGGAAAGGGTGCAAAGGGGACGACGGATGCAGTTGGGTCGATGCGCCTCGCTGTCACGGGGCGAAAGGGTTCGATAATCACCGCCATTGCCAAAGGGAGAAAGGGGAGAAGGGTAAGGACAGGCAGCTGACCACGTCCGAAGCGCAAAAAAGTAACCATAAGAAACCTCCATATTATTTCTCCCTATCACATTAAGATAACTAATTCACATATCTTTAGGTGTCGAGTGGGAGCGGAAACAACGGCGAACAAACACGCATATGGCCTTATGGTTAATGTGATCCAATTACCTTTCGACCCACTTCCGAACAAATATTTAACAAGAAAAAATTAAAGAAGATCGAAGCGCAGGGATGCTATTGTTTAGACTGCCAAACCGCTTAGCTTTCCATTTTTCAACTTTGGAATGGAAAAAAATCGACAAAAATTCTGGCATGATTGAGAAAGTCATGCAAAAATACAATTGTAAAAGATATCAGACTGTTAACATAAATCTAACGGAATAAATCATGAAGTAAAATTCACCGCTAGATATAAAAAATAGAAAATTGGAGCGAATGAAATTATTTTTGCGAACAAGAAAGTAAAATCACCATACACCGAGGATGATATCGGATAAATGAAGTTACCGAAGTGCACCAAACAAAGCATTCTTACAAAAGAGGAGTCAACAGAACATTAGCATCACTTACGTGGGCATGACGTTTACGTAATCTGAGGAAGATATGAGATCATTGTTAATGCAAGTGTAGTGCTATTAATGAATGATAACGATTACATCATCGCAGGAGTCTCAAATTAGGAGAGGGAAATAGATACGTTGAAAACTTAGGGAAGCAAATGAACCCAACTTATGGCAGACGAGAGTTGATGATAAATCCAATAATTATAATTCGATATATATTATGTGTAAAACTATATTCTTCATTAGCATTGATCATTAAAATGGTCCATCCACTTTTGTCAGCCAGTGAAACAGTTTGTGCTACACGTACACAACAGAGATATTTTTACCACGACAATTTATGAAGTATCTACAATGCTACGAAAAAGAAAATTTTCGCCCCAGTAGTACTATGGTAGAGGAATGAAGGCATAGTGCCACCGGGGCAAAAGGTCAAAGGTGTGAGGTCTCATGTGACAAGTGGTCTCCATTCACAAAGGACGAACCTCTATACTAGTGGGTATTTTTAAACTAGAGCCAATTGGGGAGAAATGTATTGTGAGACTTGAGGGATATTTTCAGAAATAGCGTAAATACGTGTCTTTACCCTTTTACTTTCTGCAGCATAAATTGTTGTCCGTAACTCATTGACCCAGCCTCGTCTCATTCGACATCATCGTTACCCAGACTACTCCTCTACCGCTCCCATCCCCACACTCCACGGTGGCCACGCGTTTCCTTCCCAGCGGAAGGAAACAATTCCGTCGCCGCCAAACTCACCATGGGCTTCACGTCCCGGCTGTCGCCCGAGCGAGGATATAGGTACCCGATTCCCACTTCCCGTACCGGAGCGACAAGCACACCAAGGCCCCGAGTGTCATTTCACCCGGTTGCCACCTCATTTCTTCCTTCCGCACGTGCGACCGACCAAAGCGACCTACTCATTCAATGCCTAACTCCAATGCAATAAGGGAGGGACGAATGGATTAGGAAAAATAAAACGTTGAACGCATAACTCGATTTAATTGAAATTCGCGAAAACCACTTGAATTCGAATGAAACCAGGAGCAAATTAGTGACAGAATATTCCGCGGCCTTTATACAGCCTAATGCAATATAAAGCGTGCCAGCATTGTCATGGAATGGTACCAACAATACATTAACAAGATAAAAGATTGTTCCATAACTTAATATAATTTCGCGTGCATGAGACGCAACGCATTCCTTGTAGCTACACCTTCAATTAAATCTCATTGACATCCCACTCCGGGCAGCGTTTCCAAATTCGAGGATCTACAAACACGCCAGTTCCCGCTGAGCCGTATATGATGATATTGCGTCTCAACGATAGCGCATTGATTTTTTATTCACAAAAATCATCGCTTCAATTCGTTGAACAAGTTAATGATTTCATAATGAAAGGCGTAAATGGAATATTGACAAAATTACCTGTGCGTGTAATCTCGTACCTTTTGGAGTGCGGCGAGTTTTGCGTCAAAAGCTCGATATTTACAGAAATTTGATGCGTCTAATCTGGAGGTGTTTTATCCATGAACGTTGAGAGTAAATCTGCATTTTACCCTGCGAGCCACCGCATGGGCGTGTGGCAGGGTGTGTTAGGACACCGGCCATGTAAAGGTAAAAATGATGAAGATTTGGGGGGTGAAATGATGAAGTGTACTATTAATTTGTTTTGATTAGATCTCTGATTTTATAACGGTCTCATATTGTGCGTGGAAAGAACGAATTTTCGTACCAACTTATTCCTCATTATATCTCTCTAATGTTATTGCTTTTTTTGGACATAGAGGTGTAATGTGATGTCAAAATGATTTTCTCTATGTCGTATTAAGCAAACCTGTTCTGAGTTCCTCAAGAAAACCATAAAATAACCCAAATAATGTTTATTTGAGTTCATATTGTTATTTGCACTACAATAGTGACTGTTCTTTGTCATTAGATAAGGCCCATAGCCCTGAATTTCTCAAGCAAATTAGCGTGTAGTCTCCGAGTCTCTAGTGGCTCCCAGATTAATCCCTCTAAAAGCCGAAATACCGTGTATGTGCCCTCATAGAATTTCTTAATAACGCATGCATCTATCCTAAGTAGTTCATTAATTATTTTGGTTAAAACTTTCCGTCCAGGGTCCCAAATAGTCACGGCGTATTCAAGGTGTGGCCTATCTGCAACGACATAGAACCTCTCTTTTACTTTTTATCCGAGGATTTTCGTATTATGCTTATATTGTATTTTGTATGGAGCTTACCAAAATTCTATAAGATCCATTGCTTTTCTACAAACAAGAATAGTTAGAATGACCTTAAAAAAGACTCGCTTTGACTGTTCCTTTCCTATATTTTGTCGTCTTGGGTTGCTCCCCTTAAGACATTTATTTTTTTATAAAGTTTAACGTCGTTTTTACCTATGAAGTGGTAATACTGGTGTACTATTGCACAATCCTTCTCCCTACTCCCTACTTAGGGCACGCATTTCCTTGCCTAAGCAAAACGATTATTCAAACGATGATTCTTGTATATGCATTTCGAGTGTGTGTTCCCCCGATACGTCTGGTAATTCCAATACACACGAGTTTATCTGAAGACTTTCACTCTACATAGATTGGTTCATTCCAACCACAGCGTAGTATCTATGGCGTTTGTATGATGACTTCTCTAAGAAGCATACCGTGGTGAATTTACTAATATTTAGTTCCAGCCCCCACTCCAGGCCCCAATAATAGACATTGTTTAAGTCTGATTACAGAACCCCGGGCCTTCGCTAATTTCGCGGAGGATGACCACAACGTCTGCAAATAATCTTAGTTTATTGCTGCATCGAAAAATATGTCATTTTTTAAATAATGTATAAAAGGGGGCCGATTACGCTTCCTTTAGGAGCAACGGAGATGACTCTGACCATATCAGAGCTAGTACTATCGATAACTTCTTTAAGTTCACGATCACTGAGAAAGTTCCATTTTCAATTCATAATTTTTACATTTGCTCCTCATGATTGCGATTTGTACATGAGATGTTTGTGAGGAACCTTGTCGAAAACTTTCTTGAAATAAAGGAATATCGCGTCAACTTGCTTTTTCTATTCACATGATCGTACGATCTCATAAAAGAAGAGCGCAGAATATGTTTTGCTAGATATACCCTTCCGGAAGCCGAGTTCTCTGCTATGTAATAAGTTTCTCTTATTCAGGAAGGTCGTAATATAGCTTACGACAATGAGTTTGAGGATCTTGATGTTAGCGATACGACTTGGTAGTGTCCTGGGTCATGTCTATTTCCTCATTCAAGTATTTGGTGTGACAATAGCTATTTTTCAGTCTTGGAGCACCTTACCATCGGATAATGATTGGCTGAATATGATTTCTGGCAATGGTGCAAGCTGTTGCGCGAACCCCTTGACCACGCGTGCAGGCTTTCCTTCTGGACCTGGGCAATTGCTACTTTTAATCGAACGCAGCTGTTTAGTTGTTCCATTATGCAGGCTGATAATTTCAGCCATCGGTTCATTTATGTTGGGAATATCTGGATCACATAATACGTCAGCCTTAGCGTATACGCTTTCGGATTGGCAATTTTATCTTTGCTGATATTGTTGATGATCGCTTTGCCGTTTTCGCCATGTAAAGACTATTCTGTCGAAGATTCGCCCTGGAGCTTTCTCACGTAAAACCAGAATGACTTGCGGTTACCATCTAATAGTTCAACAAGGATTTTTTTCTTGAAGTTTCGTAGAGTAATACGCATAATATTCTTCGTTTTTGAGCGTTCAGCAACGTAAATTTATTTCGTCGCTAGTTCCCTTGTTTTGCTACCTGACTTAAAGGAATAGTATATAAGTTGTGTAATTACCTCTGTCTCCTGAATTCCCGCCTTATTTTGTGCTTAAACAGACGAGGTTCTTAATCACGTTTGATTTTGTAAGGATTATGGCCATCGATTCCTTTGCGTAGAGTTTCAAAAAAATATCTCCACGACACTTCGATGCTCTCATCTTTTACTGTGGCTTAAACTCCGTGAATGAGGCTTCTAACGTCACTCCAAATTTTATGAAGTTGCATTGTTTAAATTAGTAGACTTTACGTCAAGATTTTACAGTGGTCTCTACTGTTTTTTTCAAGATCGTAAAAATAACTTTTCGGTCGCTGATGCTTTCGAAGGTATCGACATAATTAATAATTGCAGAGTGACCGACAGCTTAAAGTGTAGTATTTAATTTGAAGCGTAGGGATAGTAGAGAATTGAGTTATAGATTGGTTTGAAAGTGTATTGACTGAAGCCTCGCTTATATCACTCCTCCTTCAACTAGGTCCCCCACTATAGGTTTCCTAATATATAGCACGGAGGTCGAATGCTCTACAGATTATTACACTTTTGTTATCTCTCGAGGTAAATAATGATATTTGAGTTTCTACTTGGTAAAAATGGTCTATTTTAAAATTGAGTGGTCAATAAAATAAAAAAATACGTATATTTAATTCTTTATGTCATTTTTAATAAATACTATATAGTATACCAAAAGCTCTCTATTTCATTGTCATATTTTATGTGCGACGTACTGTTCAAAAAATACTCTTAAGAATATTCTGCCACCAGTTCTGTCCGGTTGATCACATATATAGATTTTATATTATGTTAACGAAACTTCGCCATCGCTAATATCCTCTGCAAGCACTCTGTCTCAAATACTAATCTGCACCGTCAAATATATTTTCAACTTCGGCAAGATTGTTCTTAACTCCACGGCAATTTACTATTACGTAGTTTACATCGCATTTTCCTGACGAATGTCTGTTTGCTGTCTTTTGCAAATCTGAATCTTCATTAGAATTGCTAAGAAACGAGATTGTCTTAAAGTTAAGCCGTTCTCTCGAGTGCGCGTTTTGATGTTATTTTTGCTCTAAAGACCTACGCTAAACTGATTAGCTTGAAGGCTGTATTCAGGTTTTTGTGCGTCAATCTAAATAACTGACCTGCTCTCTAGCCTACAAAAATTGAGTGTGTGATGGCGAGAAAGGAAGTCCAAGAAAAAGCGGTTAAAGGTGGTGAGGGAGGAATGTATATAATGGCGGTGAAGACTCGGAAAAGGCCATTCAGATGGACGTGATAAGCGGTGAAATCTTAACGAAGAGTTTGATGGAGTACGTTAATGATAACGGAGAAGAGAAACACTAAATCATTGGCAGAGAGTAAGATTAACTAAGAATAAGCGTGTCGGATGACAACAGAAGACAGGATACTGGAAATAAGACTCTGTGCCAACTTTACGGCAAGGCCAGTCAAAAAATTTCCCGATCAACTGGTAGCTAAATATTTTTGACGGAGCCCAAATTACGTTTCAAATTCAATTGCTACCCTAAATCTCTAACATAGTCACCAAACAACGAAGAAACCATTATGAAAAGGCTTAAGGTAGTCCGAACGAGATAGTTCCCTAGTCATAATAGAGACCATATTCGAATTAGACGTTTAAATTTCACCAGCTGTAGGACACATCAAATAAATGTTGCATTATTAATGGTGCAATAATATAGTTTTATATGACAGAAATTGTAAGTAATTAAATAAAAATATCTAAATAAGTCCTTGACTTAACTCATGTTTTTCGCGCGGTACATTTGAAACTCCTTCAAAACGGAAGGTTTTTTGTGATACCCAAGAACCTACTGCGGTGACAATATGATAAATTATCAAATGTAGGTGAGATAACATAAAAACTACATGCTGTTAGTTTTTTTACGACATCTAAGTGTTAGAAATATCTCATTTTGTACATAATGCCTCTCTGGAGTGCATACACGTACCGTTTCCCATGTAAAAGGGCTGGTATTCTTTGGCAAATAACTTCGAAAGTAATGTGGTAAGGGATTGAATTTTTGGTGTCATTAGAATGGTGATATATTTTTCTATAAAATGAGATCAAATTCATTGATTTCTAAGTGAAAGAATTTTTTGCTCGAACAACCTTAAATGAACGCATATATAACCAAAACGAAATATGGGTAATTTCTATCCTCCAAGTACTTCTATGAAAGAGTAATACCCTCCAGTATCAGTGAAAGAAATCCCGACATTGTTTAAGAAAATTAAATGCACTCCTCGGTTAAGCACAAAAGGCCCGAGTGTGAACTCGACTTTAGTAAGGCAGCTGCAGACCGGAACTACCACGCGGGGATGTCACCACCACTCACCCCTCGAACTTTAACTCGCACCCCCTCCCACCCCTACTCTCCTCCTCCTCCTCCCTCCCCCCCCCCCAGCCCATTTCGCATTGGACGCGGATTCCGCGAAATTGTTAACTTCCCGTTCCGGAGCGGCGTTTTAGTGGTTCGCGAGCCCTCAATCAACTTGAATCACTTCTCGGCCATCCTGTTCGGCAAAAATGCCTCTTTTTTTTTAAGTCCTGAGCGTGGAAATAGCGATCGGTTGGAGGTGGACTGTCATCGTTCGCCCATTCGGTCTGCCGAGATGATTTTTGAAAAGTGGTGCTCAGTTTAAAAAAAAAAGAGAAAATAAAAAAATTCAAACTATGGGTTGCACGGCGACGTGAGAACGTTGGCATCTGGCGAACGATGATGATGTTCATTGGAGATAAGTTATCGCCCTCAAATTCGTCATTTTTTATGCCAGCTGCAAAATTATATAGGTATTGTGTAACTATTACCCGGGTTAAATGTAGAAATCCAGGAAAGGTATTGTTTCAATAAGGAACTCCACAAAAAATAATAATTGACTAGCTTATCATCAGCGGATTTCGATCCGAATATTCGCTTTCCCCATCGATTGTGTGTTAATAAGTCCAAAACAAAAAGTCCAAACCACAAAGTCCAAGCAACGAAGTCCAAAGTCGGAAAAATCCAATGTAACGAAGTCCAAAGCCTGCAAAGTCCAAAATATTTCTTCCCAAAAAGTGTGACAGAGCAATATAATTCTACAAATGAAATAGCAACCATGACAGAGCACCTCAACTTTATTTGAAACAGCAACTGTGACAGAGCACTATAATTTTACAAATGTAAATTATTACCAATGGTTTTAATATATTTCAATTCGCTGTCCTCGTCCACGTAGTCCTAGTAGCCGTGAACCTGACTGACGATACAATCTTCAACTCGTTTTGGATGTCCAGCAGAAACTTCTTTCACTTTTTTGCCCAAACTTAACTCTCGCAAGATGTATTAAATGCTAGCCTGCTCCTTTTGCAACTAATGAAGGAAGTTGTAAAGGCTTGGGTTGATTGTTACTATTAGGTAAGGTTAGTAACAAATGGTTACTAGGCTATTTAGTAAGTAATAAAAGGTTACTAGGCTATTTAATAAACATGAAGTGAAACTGAAATTCATGAAGTATATAATAGATTTTTTTAAATATTTTGGACTTAATAGACTTTGGACTTTTCGGTCAGGACTTTTTGGGGTCCAACCTTCCAAAGCATTAGCTACGCTCTTAGAACTACGACCTGTTTCTATTCCACAAAATTTTTACTATAATTCTTTCGCAATTAGCCCCATGCATAATTTTGCGTCGTTTTCCTTAATGTTGTTTGTTGGTGGAAGCAGCTTTTTATAACATCTTCATGGATATTTCTCAGAAAAAACTCCACTGCATCCGAGAATTATAGTCAGACCCTCTGAATGAGAAACCAGCACTAAGCGCCCTCGAACGACAGACTACCCGAACCTAATCTGTCTTCCTGCGCTAATTTTTGAGACATCATGTGGAAACTACCCAAATCAATGCTGTACCTCAAAAATGGGGATAATCTAAAATAAATGATATCATTTAAAGAAAACAGTTGATTATTAACAATGTTGCGATATTTTTTTAATAGTTAAATTCTCAAAAAATTGACTTCACCACCCGAAAAGGTGAAAAATCTTCCCGAGATCCGCACAATGACATGAGTACTACGAAATTCGGCGTTTAGGGATGATAAATAATAAATTGAGATTAAGTGTAAATGTTCCCATTTGAAGTCGGCTCAAACGGAACAAAATGAAAAACAGCTGTTCAACTGATAAATTTACGTCCTATGGAAATAATGGATAAGAGGAGCACATGCAACCATTAACAATACAGGAAAAACCTAATAAATTTCACTTTGCAAATGGAAGAAAGACTAACTCAGATTTCATAAAGCGCTCACTTGCCTATGCCATTTTTAGGTTAATGGAAATTTCGATAAGTGTGTGTTTTTGAGCCACTACTCCTCATTAAGTTTTCTCAGCAAAGCCTAAAAGGCTAAAATACCATGACCTTTGACAAAAATTAGATTATCATACAGGAAATCTAGTAGCAAAGACATATGGAAGAGAATAGCGCTAGCTTAGGAGGCGTTTAGTATTAGAAGAGAATTGATGACGGGGACAATGGGTAAAGATGTGAAGAAGAGGCTGGTGAAGACCTTGATATGGAACGTAGCGTTGTATGGGGCAGAAACGTGGACCCTGAGAAAGAAGGACGAGAAAAGGCTGCAGGCATTTGAGATGTGGGTGTGGAGAAGGATGGAGAAGGTTAGGTGGACGGAAAGGAAGACTAACGAGGAAGTGCTTGAGATGGTGGGCGAGGAAAGGACTCTTTTGATAGGCATGGTATATGGCTGAAGGATGTAATAAAGGGTGATGGGTTGCTGAAGAGTGTGATAGAGGGAAGGATGTTGGGCAGGCGGGGAAGGGGAAGAAAGAGAATAGTTTTCATGGACGGGTTGAAGAAGGGTAGACATTATGCAGAGGCGAAAAAGGATATACTAGAGAAGGATAGGCCCCTGAATGTGTAAAAGACCGGGAGGAGATTCTCCGACATTCAACAAAACCTACCTTTGCCGGTAGAATACATATTAATAATAATACTAATAATACAGGAAATCATCTGTTATATCATGTTGCTCCAATGATAGCGCCCTTTCAACCTCGATGATTGCAAATACACCTGTTACAAATCTTGTTTAAAAAAATTAGAACGGCGCAGGAGCCTCCGCTTCAGATTACAGACTTTAGTGCATACTCTCACATACATGGGTATGTAGTTGAATGCGTTGGCACAATACTCGTTTAAAGGAAGTAATTCAGATAATCAAACAGACTATTTGTAGAAGAATGATTGGCGCGAAAGAAAAAATTACGTAAACGATGGTAGCAGAGTAAATATCTCATATTTCAACAAAAAGGAGGAATTTGAAGATTTGTAAGAGCAAGATTGCGCATTAATACAGCGGAGCATGATTGCGACAGAATTTTAAGAGGGATAGTAGAATTAGGCTTCTGGATTTACATACCATAATAGTGCCAAGTTTAACACAATTAACTAAGCCTTTTATCTCGGCTTGCTAATACATGGAATAATGTTATGCGTGTGTACGCATGCATGTTTGTTGGTAATCTAGGATATCAAAAGATTTAAATCAACAAATTTTAGTTTAAAACTGCTCATTCATTCGTAAAATCTATCAAAATTGTAATTTTAGGCTATGACGCAGCATTTTATCTTTAATTTACGTCATTGTGATAGGTTTCACCTTCTTGGACACTATTGTATTAAAATAGGAGAAGGCCATTTTGCATAATCCACAAATTTTGTCGTTACACAGCCTCAAGTATGAATTGCTAGCCCACCAAGGAAGGCCTTGACGAGACAATGTAATAATAATAATTTTATTCCTTAAGGTGCACTTGAAAAAGAAGACAACCACATACAAAATAAGGAATTTAGACACCCTTTTGAGACCTCAGTCTCTCTTTAGGGTTGCCGGCTCACTGAACATTTAAACTGGTCTGTGTTTCATTCATTTTGTAAATAGCACTTAAATGCTGGAGAACAATTAAAAGAAATAACATACAAAAAAATGAAAATGAACAAAGATGAAAATGTATAAATAAGGAAAATGTACAAAAAGGAAAATATACAACACTCCAACGCATAGACTTGCATCACCGTCGTGGGTTTGGCTGGCGGCAAGCTCTTATTTCCCAAGAGCAAGCAAAAACTCAACCTTCCCATTTTGCAACAACCAAGTTCTAGCTGCTTTACTAAACTTCCATTCACTTTCTGCTTTAAATAAATCAGGCAGTAGAGAAGAAAAGATTTTTGGTCCCAAATAATTATAAAATTGCCGAAATCCTTCTTTTTTACGTCAAGGAATCAGCAAATTATTGTCAAATCTCGATTCATAAGCCGTTGGCCTATTTAATTCCACGCTCTACCTGACTCGTGCAGTCCATATTTTTACATAAAGTTCTATTTTAATTTGCATAAAAAATCTTTGGAACACTTCCCCTGTTCAGAAAAACCCTCAGTCTGTTAACATAAACTTCATCGCGGATGGGACTTTTAAAGTAAGCACTGTTGACATCTAGGTGATTAATAGCCTATTCACTTTCCACTGCTAACACAATAAGTATTCTCACTGGCTTCTTTTTAATACAGGAATATATGTATCGTCGAAGTCTACGCCTAGTATCTGAGAAAACCCTTTGGCAACCATTCTGGCTTTAAATTTTTACGGTTAACGGCTATAAAAAATTCTTAAAACTTTGTGAATGAATAAATGTCTCAAGGTCGAATACTCAGATTCTTGAAAAGGGGAAAGGAATGAGTAGAGCCAGAGACACGCGCCACATTTACTCTAATTGCCTTTTGGTATTTATATTAGTATTTAGTATTATCATTATTTAGTAGTTATATTAGTATTTATATTGGTCTTTATAACCATTGAAAGAGAAAACCTAGTCTTAAAAATGAAGTCGCTGTGGATCTTGAAAGTAGTTGGCATCTGGCTGGCCTAATCTCTTATGTTCCAAACAACACTCTCTCTCTCTCTCTCTTTTGTTCTTTCAGATTCATTTTTGTTATTCTTGCCTTCATTGGCCTTATTTTGTCACATATTTTGATCGGAATGTCTGCATGGATAATGTTCAAGCCAGGATATACTGTAGGAGATACTATTAGTTAGTAGACATGAGAAAAAATAGTGCACATTACTGCTGGATTTGATATTTATCTGAAGAGTAAGATTTTTTCCGCAATTTCAGGATACAAAACTGTGTCAATGCGTGCATCACAATGAGAAATTAGTCAAGAGAGGACAAATATGAAGAAGCGCCTTAAAATCACCTAATACAATACGAGAAGTTTTATAAGGACAAGGTTGGAAACTGATTATCTGGGTAATAGTAAGGCTTTTTTATAGCCCACTCTTCCGAAGCACGGTATATCCTAGAATTATAGATGATCAAAGGGTCTAGTTTAAGCGACCCACAAATCATATGTATTATTTCTCAAAGGTGTTATTTGTCGCCATAACACCCATAATTCTTCATAAAAATTAATGATTCAAACATCGTTTTAAAGCTAATGTTCCCCGCTATTAACGAAAAAAGACCAAATGGTTTAAAATTAAAGTTTTTGTAAAAAATGATCAAAAATGATACAGTGCCATCTGTTGACAATATAATCAACTAATATGTTGGCTATGGTTACGTACTTAAAAGACTGTAAGAGGCGCCATCTATTAACACATCGTTTGGTTTGATTGTTTACATTCTACATGTAATCAGGTTGACCGTTTACGTTATGTATCATTAACACTAACATAAATAACTTATAATTTCCCATGGGAAGAAACAGAGAGAATAACAGGAAGAAAGATGGAAGAAAGATGGAAGAAACAGGAAGAAGCTGCATACTGTGCGAAATATTCGACAGGTAGAAGAACAGGAAGAATGAAGGAAGAAACAGGAAGAAGCTGCATACTGTGCGAAATATTCGACAGGTAGAAGAACAGGAAGAAGCTGCATACTGTGCGAAATATTCGACAGGGAAAAGAGCAGGAAGAAAGAAAGAAACAGGAAGAAGCTGCATACTGTGCGAAATATTCGACAGGGAAAAGAGCAGGAAGAAAGAAAGAAACAGGAAGAATCTGCATACTGTGCGAAATATTCGCACGGGTCAGCTAGTAATTTATATTTCACAGACCCGGACTTTAATTGCACGATTATAATGTAAGTGTAAATAGGCGTCGATGTTGAAATTTTTGATGAATTTTAATACCAGTCCAAGTAACCAAGAAATACTGCAAAGTCATCCAGATTAATGAATATTTGTTGCATATTTGACAGATAGCTTAGATAGATTTAGGTAGATTAGATTGATAGACTTAGGTAGATTTGTTGTATATTAATTGTATATTTGATACTGAAATCAAGTCCAGGACAAACGAAGGGGTAAGATCCTTTTAATACACAGGAACTAAGGGAAACTAGTGTAAATTGTTAAAACGAAGGAGAGATATCGGATGTGGGAGAGGGTGATAGGCATTTGTTCACGATCCGACCAGGACACAAATCCTTGTGGACACGCATATACGTATCAGTGTGGAAAGCGGAAAAGGGCAGCGAAAGAGGAAATAATGGCAGGGACACAGAGAGAGAGAGAGAGAACCGTGGTCGAATATATATATAAATGTATACGCGCCGTCCGCACACTAGTCCGTGGCGAGTGGCGGGCGGGACAAGGCAACGCAACGGTCCACACAAATGAGACTGAGGCACACCGCCTTGGGGAACACCCTAAATGGCCGTTGGTGATCAACCCGGCCGGATTACGGGAGGAAGCAGAGAACGAACGAGAGGAAGAGGGAGAGGAGAGGCAGATCACAGAACTGGACGAAGCAGAAGGAAGAGAGAGAGAGGAAAAAGTAATAAGAGAGGGAAGTGAGAAGCGGAGAGGAGCAGTGTATGTATGTGTGTGTGTATCGGAGGAGATGAGGGTGGGTGGGTGGGAATTAGTGGCGAGGTCGAGCGTTCGTAACCATAGAGGGCGCTGTAGGGATTATGGTGAGACCAAGGAGGGTCGATCTCTGGGAGATCTTTAAAAAAAAAGACAACCTCCCCCCGCACGCCGACCGTCGCGTTCGGGGGATGCCCTCTTCGCAGCCCTGGGAAAGGCAGGAAAGGACGGCTGCTTTGGAGACGGTGGACGGGAGGAGGAAATACGGCCACACGCCGTTGAGGGCGGTGACGTCGAGGTAGGTATGAGAGTGGATTAAGGGGACGACCATTAGGAGGATGAGGGAAAACAAAAGCGGATCGCACGGGCGAAGGGAAAAGGAGGACGGGGAGGGGAGAAGGGAGAGAGAAAGAGACAGAGAAAGGGAGCGAGAGAGAGAGAGACAAAAGGCAATTAAACAGTGTGGAGCAGCCCTCTGAAAGTAAGATTACCGTATGATGCAGCAAGTTTGCATTAGTTCCTGAGGAGGCTTAGTTTAGAGAAAAACATCGAGAGCGCTGCAATCGCGAAAAATCAGTCATTGCTAAATGCACGATATTCGCTCTTTTTATGCGTTTTTGGAAGTATAAGAATGTACTGCTTTAATCAATGATGATGAATTTACATTATATAAGCATTTAATGTAAATTTTCGCCTCAGATTCACTGGTTCGAGTAAGACAAGTCTCTCAATCATACCAACTTTACGATTTCAAGTGTAAATTAAAAAAAGAAAAACATTAATCTAACCCTATAGCTCTTAAATCGTTTACATATTTGATCTTTTAGGCAATACAATGATTTATGCTTTGAATAGAATATATCAAAATTCAGGAGAAACCCATCCCATCGTCAAAATTAAACTTATGCAGTTTCCTCACTGATTTCTTAGGAACAATAGGCGGCCTGTGTGTTTCTTTTGTCTAAACAAGTTTCCTCACTCATATCTTGAGTTGTTTTTTCCCGCCCATACTATTGCCCATATTATTTCGTTGTCACGCCATTATTGCTGGATATAATTTCATTATTTCCGTAGAAATTATTTCGCTGTATCGCAATGGATCTGTTGTATTTGCGTAACAAGAAGTGTGCGGCCGTCAGATGTACCTCGGTATCTGCCGAGCACAAGTTTTTTAAATTTCCTAGAGAACCAGAAAGGTATGTTTGTATCAATTTATCATCGATAAGATTCTCCCTAGTTATTGCTGTCTTAATTCTTTCACCGGTTTACGATGCAGATATGGTTTTATAGATTATAGTCCATTTTTGTCTAGTTTCAAAGTTTATTCATTTTTTGAGATTGCCCGGAAGTCACAATTTCTGTTTCTGTATTACTTATCATTGGTGGTGACGAGAACGATGAAATCACATCTTTAGTGCAAAGTGATTATTGTGATGCAAAAGCTGACTTGTACTCTGCACCGAACTGGAACGTGTTCGTGGATGTAGTGTATAATCTTCTACGTCCGTTGGAATAATTCTGATACCCATTAGACAAGTTAAGTGATAGAAATAAATTAAAGAAAGGAGAGGATTGGACACTCATCTCAAATGTTGATGTAATATAGCATGAACGTAAGTCGGCATCTGAAATTGATTGCTCTATCTCAATCGGTTCCATTTAACAAAATACAATATATTTTGGATGATAACATAATTGCCCTGACAAGAATTTTCAACGATGGATGAGGAACGGAAGTCATAATTGAAAGATGTGAATGTAAGTATTATTATTGATGACTCCATGAGATGATTGCACTTTTTCCTTGTTTGTATACATATGACTGTGAACCTTTGTCAGGAATTAATGGTGAGCATACAATTGCTTTGAACCAAAGATTACTTTGATCGGTTTAACCACTGAAACATGATGTAGAAGAAGGTGGAATGTTGTTGGTTGTTGTGGTAAATTATGACAGAGCATTGTATGATACAATATATTTTGGATGATAACATAATTGCCCTGACAAGAATTTTCAACGATGGATGAGGAACGGAAGTCATAATTGAAAGATGTGAATGTAAGTATTATTATTGATGACTCCATGAGATGATTGCACTTTTTCCTTGTTTGTATACATATGACTGTAAACCTTTTTCAGGAATTAATGGTGAGCATACAATTGCTTTGAACCAAAGATTACTTTGATCGGTTGAACCACTTAAGCGCCATGTTGATGAAGGTAGAATGTTGTTGGTTTTTGTGGTAAAATATGACAGAGCATTGCATGTTTGAATACTTAATATGCTTATACTTAATTGATAAAAATAGCCCTGACAACAATTTTTCTTGAATGGATGAAGGAAGGATGCAAATAATGGTAAGAAGTGAATGTATCACTGTGATATTTCCATGAAATGTTTTCAACTTACGTTGGATGCTGACATAGACTGTTTATCTGTTTCATGATATTGTTGTACGTATGCATTTGTTTTGAGCTGCTGAACCAATGAAGCTACATGTCAAAGATGGTTGAGTGTTTTTGGTGATTGTAGGTAATGAGTGCAGATTATTTTGTGACATTTGAGAATCTCTTATTTAATTATTAATGTTAAAATTTTGCTATTACTAATGTGATATTTTCTTGTTCTTGAACCTGGTTGAATTCTAACTTGTCTAAAACTTATTTCAGGACATTTGGACTTAGCGCTACTGGAATTTTGAATTGTATACCATTCAAGACGATTAACGGAGAATGTTTCCAGCTCTAGAATGCAGTATATGGTTCTGGTCATTGATACCTTGATGGATTGTTTATTATTTATTTTATCTTTTTGGACAGTAATGCCTTAGCCCTTCTCCCCATTTTAGTGGGTTTAATTAATTTTTTTTACTAAGTCCATTGAGGCATCATGATCTTCTTACAACCTTTATGTTTTCAATGTATTTGTTAGTAGGGCTAATTGCTATTTGGGTCTCTCTCTTGTCTCAATGTTTTTCATGTTTATTTTTAAAATGATGAGGTTGTTAATGTATTCACTTTTAGAGTTAACACTTTTTTCCTTCGTGTGATTTGTTATGGCTTATTACTTTGTCCTTTTTTGTTAACTACATCTTGGGTTATGTGGTGGATACTGGTTCATTATTTTGAGCATTTGGTTGGTGATAAATGCTTCTGGTTTTGCAGTAACTTGATAACCATATCCTTATTGTTGCTTAATGTGCTTTTATCACAGTAGTACTTATATATCATTGATGCTGGTGGTTGCTCGGTATGCATAATATACATGTCATTGCTAGGGTACTTTATGTTGTCATTTGTTCGGACCTCAATTGGTTAATTAAGGTAATCATTTTTTCAGCAGTTACATCACGGTGAGGCAAGAAAAGCTGAGGAGAATTTTGTTTCTTTTTCATCTTTGGAAGTATTCTTAAGGAAAGCCAATTTACTACCTACAACTAACTTTGTTACAGGTATGAGTTAATAGGTTTTAAAATTTTCACAATTAGATTTGTTTCATTAATTCTTTAATTTTGATAATTACATACTACTATTTTTTGTTTCGTTTCAGCCTACATGAATACTCATGTTATTAGATGAAGATGGCTATTCTTCGACCTGTGTGCACTAACTTTTTAACTAATGCCCCTTACTTCCATAAGGAATTCTTTCAATGGCCTTAAGTGGTAGTCAAATCAATCCAAGGTAAAAATGAAATGTTTGTTATCAGTGTCAGTATGTACTATAACTAATCTACTTCTTTGCTGTGTATATTGACATTGAGGAATGGAGGGGTAAATAAATGAGACAAATCCGTTATTTAACCTAAATGTTTATCAAGAGCGCTTTCTACTGTAATGTACTTCAATATCTGTGTGTTGGTTGTTAATTTTCGTTTTTGATGTTAAGTTGTTCACACCTACTACTTGTTCTTTCTGTGACCTTGTTAGTAAATGTTAAAGTGAATGGTGAAACAGTAGACTTGTAAACACAAGCTAAATAAACCGTTGCTAAATTAATTATTTTCTTTGTTTATGTTTAGAATCTGAGTTGAAGGGGAAAACCCTGCAAAAATATTTTGTTGAGTATGAAATTTTTTCCTAGGGTTCAACTGAACCACTGCTAAGTTTGTGATTTTCCTGATTCATGTGTGAATTTTCAGCCGGCATCGCTGCAAGAGTATGGTTTTGCTATCCGTATGATAATAGTGGCACATTAATAGAAATAATAAAAGCTTGCGGCAGTTATTCAGCTACCATGAAGCAAAACAAACCTGGGAAACAATTCAAATTTCCCGCCGCTAACTGCGTAGTTCTCTCTTTGACCGTAATAAACGATCAAGGTCGCGACTGTAGCCAGTAAAAACTTATGACGCCATTTTTAACACACAGATGACTATCTTTCCTGTGTATATAATCTTTGGTGTGGAGGGAGAAGTAGAGGAAGTCCTCTTTTCCCGGAGAACGCCTTTCCTTTCATGTCGACTGGGATATCAAATTCGTCCTTTCATGTCTACAGCGGCCCATCATAGCCCCTCGACGTATTCATTTATTGTTAAGGTATGAAGACGTACGTTGAACAGGGGGGTCGCAAGGTGGATTCGGAACTTTTTATCTCATGAGTCAGCCACTTATTCTCATTTTTCTCGTAATTACCAATCCCCCAGGGGGACGTTTTTGTTTATCATTTATCCAATGATGAATGATTTGTCGTCCAGTTTAAGTTGATAAACAAAGGATCCGTTGAATTCTCCGTTGTAATTGCTTTCTATTGCTAAATAAAATGAAGGGTAGAGATCTTCCAGTTATTCAAATAATAATCAGAAATTCGATTTAATTATATCACGATGATTAACTTTAATACTTTTTGTGATACATAATATCTAAAGTGTTTTGTCTCTTTTTTCGGTAGCGTTGACATATTTCGGTAATACTTTTGTCCGCGATAAGTGCTGTGTGACGTAAACGTCGATGAGTGAAGAGAGAAATTAATTATGCCAATGGTCGTTGCCACTTCAAAGATGTTGATGAGTGACCTTCGATATCAATTTTTCCAAATAGATCATTTACATGGCAAAGAAATATTTGCTGATTAAACCTACGCGTACAACGTTTGTTTCAATGCAGAAAGACAGATGTATCAAATATTTAAGAACACATTATGTTGGAGTAATGGTTTCGAACGATAAAAGATAACTGATTTATGAATATATTGTTGTAATTTTCCATACTGGAGCAGCAAGCTATAGTATGGGAGTTACATCCTGGTCATACGTAATAAGCACTCATTCACATTAAATTTTTGTTAATCCAAAATATGGAGTTTGTAGAATTGAAAAGAACGTGATGTGACTAAATGCATGTTGTGAAAATATACCTGTAGTGCTTAGCCATGCATATTAATCGAGTTTTTTTATTTTATAAACTTATTCATTCTTCAGGAATTTTTATTTTTGTGTATTTCCCACCCAGTTGGCGTCAAAAAAAGTTTCAACAGCTACTGAGAGTAGAATTTCCTATAATTCTCATTATATGCGTGAAGAATAAGTGAAAATTCCATTGCGAGTGAACGTAATTATAACTGTTAGCTAGCTGTATTGCTAGAAAATGGTAAGCTGTTAGGTATGATAACATATTTTATACCCAAAAGCTAACCTTAAATTATACTTTTCCCTAAGATTGCTCAGCATATTACCTTCTATAATCAAAGTCAAAGCTCATCACTTTTCAAAATTCAATCTCAAGTTCATTCTAATAACTGGTAACTTACAAATTCCCTTAAAATGTATCAGAAGAGATTTTTTCGCGTATGAGACGTTAATAATTAAAATCGAAATTCTGCATGCACGTAAAATTTTCAGACCTTTAAACGTAAAATGTATAATTGAATATGATGTAAAATTTAGCAATTATAGGGAATCGCCCAGAAAAAATGTTACCCCTTTGATAAGATTTCAGGTACGACGAATGTAACCAAATGGATTTTTAGAGCACTGCAAAGGAAAATGAGATGAGTGGTATGACCATTGCCTGATGCATAAGACTGGTATTGAGATAAACATCCTAAATTGCAACCCGGAGAATATATACTTTTATAGTTGCCTTGAGGAAATATTTTTAAACGGTTACTGAGCTCCAATGAATTTGACACCCATGAAACCTATGTCGGTTACATGAGCTTAAATTTTCATTAACAATTTTTTATGAAAGTGGTGCTTTAAAAATCTCCATCCTCCGCATAATCATATGAGAATCGTACTAACTCCAATACTTAAAATATGTCATAAAAAGGTTTTTCTGATATAAAGTCATTTTTAGCAAGTTTTTAGCACCAAGGGAATCATATTTTAATGCATATCTTAACATACCATATCTTTCACTTACACATAAATATTTGCTTAGTACATACTTTTAATACATATATCCTAAAGTTAACTACAGTTGGTAATTAAACACTTATTTGGAGCAAAACTTAAGGCAATACTGATCTTAAATCAACCAATAAAACTCCGTGTTAAGACACCACAAACAAACTTGGGTATTTATAGATTCAAATTTTCTATGGTAACAAACTAAAGGAATACTACGAGTACCAAATTTTCATTAGCTGATGCCTGAATGACTCCATTTGTATTAATGAAAGAAAGATTTATCTTCTTTAAACTCTTTCCAATTATCCGCTAAATCATATGAACATCTTCCATCACCTCTTCCGCTCCACACCTTGGTTGTCTCATCAAATCTTCATGCGGCACCCGAAGTGTTCCTCAGACACACAGCCTTCAACTTCGACCTCAAATACTTAAACCGCTGAACAGCCAAATCATCTCACGCCAGGCAATGCCGCACCGCATGCATAATCTTCGCGCCGTATCAATTGCATCACATCTGCCTCGACTTCATTCCCTTTAAACTTCTGCAAAATTTCGAAATAATTTATAACCACCCAGCTCATCTGAACCCACGTGCAACCTACCGTTATCTTCCTCAAAAGGTTCTCACCAGCTAAGTGTCGAAACGTTAGCGACCCACTTCGTCTCCCGCTTATGATACTGACATCGACACCGTTTCTCATCCTCCATCGCTTACTGCGTGCCGATGGGAATACATGCAGTCAATACTCTCCTCTCCTCATCCACGTAAATCTATCTCCACAGCTCCTCGAGTACAGCCATTCAATTGATACATCAAAGGGAATCTCCATAGGATTTTCCGCAAAATCCCACTCAGTCCTAATTAAGGATAATAGTAGTCAGATTTGAGTCTCTTTAAATAAAATAAGTCCGAATTATCATGGACTGAGCTCTATAGTGATCACTTAAGCAAAACATATAATGCTGGCTGTGGCAGAAAGGCTTTAATTTTTATCACTCTAAGACTTAAAATATAGACTAGCAAAAACTCGAGGAAGCGGAATATTGAGAAATAAATACAACGATGAGATGAGTGCGATAATTGACCGAGCATCAGACACATCTATGCAATCAATATGCTTCAAAACAATTTCAATAAACTATTGAGATAAGAGAAAATTTACTGTAAAAATACGTGAAAGCACGAAGGAAATATGGAAATCAAAATCGATTAACCACGATGTATGAAGGATCTTAAAGAAACTACATGATGCATATTAAAGAATAAACAATCAGTTTTATTCAATTTACGATTCTGATATATGATTATGTAAAATAAAAAAGCGACATTTGTCAAGGAAAGTTATTGAGAAGAAGGTACTTACACGTTACGACCTAATCAAGGGTAATAATTATTAACGGTGTCTACAATTTTTCCTCTGATTGCAAAATACGTCTCACTCTAACACTTTCTTTTGTTATGGAACTAAAATAAATGTTCCACATGCAAACTTATTACTAAGGCCGCTTTGTCTGTGCAAATATGGCATGTCTCTCACTTAAGCCTATTTGCGGGTTTTTGCCCTCATTATCAAACCACACGATACAATCATTCATATTGTGCAGTGAGCATCAAGCATATTTAAAAATAACTGACGTGTTCTCAATGTTACTGATATAGTTTATCGACGTACAATTCTAAAACACTATGTCATCTACCAATTTTCGATAGTTCCCGATTAATACCACAAGACTTTATGTTCTACCATTAGCATGAGTCTAACCGTGCGATGTCGATAGTTCTATGACGGCAGATGGCAGAAGACTGTTCCATCGCCGCATTGCTCTAACTGGAGCTTTGAATATCATTCGCTCAGTGTTGCCATGAGTATACGAATTACTACAAAATATAGTTGATCGGTATGTCCTTCTAATGGGTATTTTCCATCTCTCCAAATATTCATGGCAACTTACGTAAGATTGTAAGGAAGGGAGAGAATGTTGAAAGCAGGAATAATCTCTTTCATATTCACCTTCGTTGATTGGCAAGTTGTTCACTTAATTAAACGATTTTACATCACCGTGCTCCACATTTTCTTTACCCCTCACAACAGTCACGGTTCTGCCAGTAGATGGTCCGTTTCTGCATTCCACAATTTTTGCAATCTACAAGTTAGGAGTAATGGAGTTGTTCCCATTCTCATTTTAATTTGATAATTCCACCTTAATCCAGCCAACTTCACATCTGAACGTTATATTACCATCTGATACCGTAATCATTTTTCTAGAACATATGCCTTTTTAAGATGCAGATGGTTCTTTTTGCTCCCTGTCTCATCTCTGATACAGACGGCGTTATAGACGTTACAACTAAGTCATGTTACCTGTTTTGGCTTACTTCCTTACGGTGTTTTTCTCCAGTCATGTCCTCATCACCTTTCCTTTTTTCTCAGTAGCTTAGTTACAGTAGGGTTTTATCGAATAACCAGTTTTTGTCGGATGGTCACCCAATTTAGGATTTATCACTTGTGCTACATTCTAAACAATATTAGATAAGGACGAAAGCACTGCGGCAACAATTAAAATATGATAAATACGGTACTTATCTAGATTAGGGATGGGTACCTCGTCTGCTTCGGCAGCCATAACAGACGACAATAGACGATCCAATCAACAACCGGCTAGGCGACAAGAATTCCCCCTTCTATTTTAAATTATTTTGCTTAATTTAGAAGGGAAAAACTTCCCGCTTGTTTATAATTTGTAGTGTAACTAACTAATAGATGTCGCCTAGCCGCTTGTTGATTCGATCGTCTATTGTCGTCTGTTATGGCTGCCGAAGCAAACGAGGTACCCATCCCTAATCTAGATAAGTACCGTATTTATTATATTTTAATTGCCGTCGCAGCACTTTTGTCTATATCTAGTATTGTTTAGAATGTAACACAAGTGATAAATCCTAAATTTGGTGACCATCCGACAAAAACTGGCGATTCGATAAAACCCTACTATTACCAGTAGCTTTAATTGCCTTAATACATTTTCACGAAATTCCCATTCTAGGACGGAAAAGTTTGAATCAATTGTTTCGAGGTGTTTCATCCACTTAGCGTGCAAATTAAATTATCTATCCACTCGTGGCTACTGTCTGTAAGGTCTGCTTGAAATGGTTTTTGAAAATTTTCCTGATGAGAGCACAATGCTTAACTCTTTGCCCATGGTATGTAACTGATGGTTTCATTCTCCTTAACTCGTTTTCATTTTGACTCGTCATCAGAGTAGCTTGGATTCTTAAGTTATATTTGTCCCAACTTGCGTCGCATTAATTCAAAATCTCCTAACACAATTCAAAAGCAATCCCCAAAGAAAAGAAAGAGAACCTCCGGATCATCTCCTTACTACGACATCGGTCGAGATGCGTGGATGCGAATAGAAACGTAGCCTCACTGTGCTATCTCTCAGCCACCCGACCGACCGCATTCTCTCCGTTCATTGTATTCCAAAGCAGAGATCGACCCAATCACTCACACCCTCTTCACCCCCCCCCCCTCGAGGGACACACGTAAAACTTCTCGCCCTTCCTTCGCCCACCTTCAGACTCACACTCACACATTCCTCCGACGTCCAAGGCATGTGATATACTCCCCATCCTTCATCCCTTCGATCGCACCGCTAATTCATACTTCTCCTTAACCCTTCAGGACACTTGCTGCGTACACAACTCAAGTTTAATCGTAGAAAGCAGTTTAGATCCGTTCATTGGCCGTTCAAATAATACTCGACGTGATTTTGTCCCTTCAATTGGCCCCCTATCAATCCATATTTTTAAATCGGTGCAAATGACTTAATTATTCGACGACAGAAGTTTAGTAGAATTTTGGATGCCATTAGGGATACTGACAACAAGATAATTGAGTTGCCTAAGTGGTACACACATTGAAGAAGCCAATTTGCCATCATCTGCCATGCGTTAGTTTAGTGCACAGGAGTGCAAACTGCGACCTATGATACAGGCAGACTGATGAAATTGACTGGAAATTATAAAAATATTAACTATCATATTTTTCACAAAGGAAATGGTTGTAGGCTTTACTTGGTGAAAGATATTCATAATGAACCAAAGAAAAATTACTTTGTTAACTCCTCTAGATGTTTATTAGCACGGCCCGAGTTCCGACACTTCGTGTCCTTTTCAGGTCAACCCATTTTCAAGTCATTTTTATTTGGCCCATTATCAGATTTTTCCTGAAGTCAAGGTTTTCTGAAATTAGCATGTCATTGTTATATAATTGATTTTTCGTATCTCCCACTAACGCAAAATTTGAAAAATTGCAGTTTTTGGTCTTCTAAAAGAAGGAACCAATGCCTGTACTCTTCGGAGAAGCTATGCGTCAGAAGTAATGCAGTTAGAATAGGATCGATTCTTCACGTTCATTTGTCGAACCGTACGGTATTTAAAGTTCAAGTATTTGCTCGTTGTACCGACTTTAAATTGCTGTCCCTCAAAATAAACCTATATTCAGCTACATGCTGATATTCCTAGGCTTTTCTATACTTAAGTTATCATATTATATGCCCTGGCAGTTGGACTTACGTAGCATCAAAGAGCCTAAAATCAAGACAAAATTAGAAAGTTGTTCATTGACTTTAAGCTGATTGTGTGCAGTTATTTTATTATTTGATGGCAATTTCAACATATAATTATAAACTGCATATGACGCGGTTTGTTCTTACTCTGAACTCTGGAGTGCAAATTCCTAATCGCGTGGAGCAGCAGAACCTTTCTTGGACCTCGCCTCGCCAGAAAATTTTCGAGGATGGGTAATGTAATATAATACATTGTTTTCTACTGGCACACTTCTCGCCATAAATAAGTTACTGGGCATTTCTACATGCAGTGGGCAGCGCATATAAACCGAGACGTTTCAATGTGTGTACAGGGAAAGCGCGTCGGGAAACTGGGACAGATAGACAGACCCTCCTGACCGGGAGTGTCCCGGCCAAACTGGGGCGCATAGTAAGCCTATCTAAAAGCCAGATTAATACGCTAAACGTTATGAAAAACGGAGAAAGAGAGGTTCAGTTGGGCATAGATTTTCCCAAACTAGTATTAAGATCAGTGCTATTTAAAAAAAATAAATTAACCTTCAGAGAAAGAAAAAGTCATACAGCACGTTTCTTCACAGCTTACTGGCCGAGTCTTTTAACTATCACTATGGTTAGCATTTTAATTTAGTATTCCGTTGTCTCGGGCGTGACTTCGTGGAATTTGCTTAAAATTGTAAGTAAAAAGTATAACTTAGTTATTCGATATAGATTTATTTCCAGGACGACCTAGGTTTCGACGAAGCTCGTCATCATCAGGTACAGTATTACAAGAACACATAGAATATATAGTCACACCAATCGGGGGAGGTAGAGGTGGTGAAAGGAGAGTGGGGAGATGGGAGTTTGAACGTTGGAGAAGTAGAGCGTAGGTGGGAAGGGGTAATGGTCATTTACAATTTGTAACTTTGCTTTAATCTTAAACATTTCTTTTGCACTGTTCAAGAATTGTTCAAGAATTTCATCAAAGCTATTAGAACCGATTTCCTCTGCAGCAAGAAAGCGCGTTACTTGAATGCTTTGACAAGTCTAAGTCATAATTCACTTAAGAAATCGTGTGTAGAACTGCTAGCGATATAATCGCAAACGCATCGGCTACTTAAAGACAGCAAGCACCTTAATACATCTTCCTAAGAAAGAGCGTTTGCATCGCGTTACAAAGTTGGTGAAACAAGAAAAACGGTGCGTCACCAATATTTAGAGACTTCAGAGCGGAGGCAGTAAGGAAAAGAGTTGATTAGAAGAGCTGCAAAGTCAGATTATTCATCGGGAACTAATTAAAGAAATGGTAAAAAAAAACTTTTCCTCATGCGTCATAAAGCTCCACTCAGTAATTCTTTTCGTATAGAAACGTAAGAGCAGCGTAACCATCCATCAACAAAAAAATACCTAACCAAGTATATGAATAGGCTCTCACATGGAAAACACCGTAAGATCACAACACAGATTAACAAAAGGCTGATAACAGACTACTGGCAGATTTTAAGCTATCCAGGACTAGCCACGGAATTCCACTTTTACGGAGTCACCCGCAATGCACGGATGATGATTTTTTCTCTGTGGAATTTTGCACAACAACCTACTGCTCGTTTTCATCAACCTCTAGTAGATCGATGAGCAACTCATCGGCATCAACTATCTAAACGAGGATCAAATCCCGCATCCGTTTCACCAATAGCTAATAGTTAATCAAGACCGGCAATCGCGTCACGTGAATATTCTCATAGATTTGTAAGATAAATGTATATCGGTGGCCAACGTCGCGTGACCTCTGTTAATCATATTTCCTGAAGACGCATCTTATATGTTGATTTCTGATTTCAATACGTCCTGCGCGTATTGTAATATTTCGGAACCAGAAACTTATACTGTGGCGTAATCTTAGGGCGACATTTTGAGTATTTTATCCCGCCATATTGGAAGATGTAGTGGCACTACGAGGATGGAGGAAGTGGATATTGCGACAATAAGGGATAGCGTGTTCGGTGGGAGAGAGGTGTTGCTTGGACACCAGGGGCCAATCAACGCTTGGTATCGGTTGCACACATAAATAATCGAGGGGTTAGAGAGGAAAGACAATAATGCAGAGGGAAACCCCATAGTATAAAGCGATGCGTAACTTAGAGAGTCGTCGTCTGACCAAACAAAGCAAACAGTTAGCCAATTTGTTATTTGGGTATTTAATTGGGTTGATTTGAGGGATGAAGCACTTCAAGGCTTCAATTACTTCCTTAAGCTAAAAGCTAATATGTCAATCAATAAACAATGTATCACTATTATTTTCATCATCAATCTAGTACTTAGTACCTTTGTAAGCTGTTCATTTTGAAATTTAGCATTTTATTACATTAAAAGAAGGCCCTCAACTATACCTCCTTCATTGAAGATGTTATGCCAAAGTGATGCTGGGTTAAATATCAAGGTGAAGAAACTTGAACTTAAGTCACTGGTAATGTTATGCAGTATAACTCCGGTAATTCAGTTCCATTAACCCTCTTAGTGCCACGGGCCGGTTGAAAGTCAACTTCATAAAAACATCTGTAGCATTCACTGGGTAGAATTAGGTCAGGTCATTTAACCTTGCTACAAATAAGTCAACTATTTTCTTCATTTCAGAGCTCTTGTTCAACATGAAATAAACCTCATCCCATGAATCTATAAACCTAATAAACATACCATGATTGTATTATACATTAGATACAGAGATAGTACGCTTGGCTAATACATTTAAATGAACATTACAGATACAATACTTAGAAACTCAAGGGAAATCAATCCCGCTTCACCCGCTGCCACACACCGAATAGGTGGCTCGCAGTGCATCATGTTCTAGTACGTCATGTATAACGTAGATATTGTGGCTAATTACAGTTTGCTGAATACGTTTTTTTCCAAATGTCCTCCTTTTTTCGCAGTTTTGCTGCCATACTCCTTCCCTTCCTTATCATTACCGATCCGTGTCTCCCGGAGTCGGCCTCCGGGCCGGGCCAGAGCCGCGTGCTCACGCTTGCCCGTTCCGCTTCGGCATCTCTCGATTGCGTCGCAGGGCCGTCTCCGGGGAGTTTTTCCGGGAAAGAAGAAGTGAAGAAAAAATATCTGTTTCAGTCTTTTTTAAGTAGGGGGGGGGGCGGAGGAGAAGAAAGAGGGGAAGGGGGCGTAAGAACGTGAAAACGGCGCTGGACGCTCTGCAGCAGAAGAAGACGTGCATTGCGCAGCCCTGCTTTCTTCCCAAGACCGAATGAGTATACATCTACATACTACCCCACGAGCTGCCGTATAGGCGTGTGGCAGGAGGCGGTACGTCACCAGCGGTGTTAGGATGTAAAATGTTTGGAGGTGAAATGGTGACATGTATTATGGGAGTGTATTAAGAGGAGCTCAGTTTTAATTTTGGTCGCTTATTAAGAGCGGAAAGAACGAGTTTTTGTACCTATCTGTTCGGCAGAGTATCTCTCTTATTTTATCGCATCTGTCAGACCTAGAAATGTAGTGAGGCATCATGATAAAATTCTCTACGTCGCTCTGAAAAATATCAGTTCTGAATTTGTCAAGCAGCCAAAGCCTAGCGTGCAGCCTCCGAGTCTCTAGGGGCTCCCACTTTAATCCCTCTAAAAGTTGTGTAACACTATATGTTCGTTCGCGGCAGTTTTTAACGAAACGTACTGCTTTTCTTTGTATTTTGTTAAATTTTTGGTTAAATCTATTTGACCAGGGTCCCAAATGCTCGCGGCGTATTCGAGGTGTGGCCTAACCAGAGCAGAGTAGCATCTCTCTTTGACTTTTTCATCCGAGGACCTTCCTATTATACGTTTAATAGAACCAAGTTTCTTTAATACTGTCCCACATAAGTTTTGTATGCGTGTTCTCCACGATATATCTGAAGTGAAGGTAATTCCAAGTATAGCTCTCGCACAAGTAACTAACGCCATATTTCGAGACGAGGGACAAGGAAATTAAAAAACACGGCGAGCCGGTGGAATCAGATTGCTTGGGTCGGTAAGAAATAAAGAGAATCATCCTGATTCCTGCCTGCATTTAGAGTCCCCGGAAAATGGAGCGGATTACCACAATCTCTAGTCCCGGTTCGAATCTTCTCACACCGAGACATAGTTATAGGCGCCGTGGAATATTCTCGGCGGTAAGTGATTTTTACCTCCTCTGCCTGATATAGTACGTCTTAGTAGTCTTTCAGGATGCATTGTATCCTTCACCACTTTCTTAACTGGTTTAAACCACTATCTTGCGTACCAAGGTAACAATCTTAAATGAATTTACACTACTATAGTAACACCGTATAAACGCGACTAACAAGTTTAGCAAGAGTATGTATTTAACGAAAACTATATGCCGCCAAAAAATTCCGACTAAACCGCAACTGGTAGCGCATGTTATCCATCATGTTCTGACTCTTGCGAGTAGATACTCAGAACTGCCCAGTCCAACACACGAGGATCCGATCCATCGGCAGGGAAGTGGCGCAGGAGGGCTTGCAAGTCCGTCTCGTAGCATTTGTAGGTCACTTTCAGGGACAGCTGAATAGGCCCGATACAGAGCGTTGGTCCAAGCTACCTTCACGGCTCATGCTAAGAAAGCGAAAAACAGAAAAAGCTGACCCATCTTATTTTCTTCAACTTACCAAAAAATACAACTGAACGACTAAGAGTAATCTTATTCAGATATTCTCGTCGGTTTAGCGTCAACTTGTGAGTATGAAAGGAAGAAGGTAATCCTATCAAAATTTTCGACCGTTATACTGGATCCTTCAAGCATTTAAGTTGTAAACTATGAAAAATAACAAATACTGACGGCTCCTATCTTCTACTTCATTTTTCATTATCATAGATATAATTATTTTTACAGAAACAATAACCGTGTTCAAGATTTTCAAATTATTGCCATTTTAATTATGCTTTCAATGACAAACATTTGGCATAACGTGCGGGTTCCAAAAGTACCGGATATGACACCCACTGAGGAAGCAAGAGATAATTATACTATAGAAAAAGAGGCATGACAGAATTAGTTTTCATAACCTGCTTGTTGTATAAAGTTCCCAATCCATCGTAGCTCTGCCTTCTTCATAAATTGAAGCTTCTGACCAGCCAGCATCTTAAAAGATTACAAATTTCATCCATTAACTTTCGAAAGGTTCACTATTCTCCCTACATTAATCCGCCTTAATCTGTTCCCCTGGCCACAAAATCCAATAGCAAGTAGTCCATGTTTAGCCCCGTAATAATATCTTTTCATGTTGATCACTTAGGTTCTCTGAAAATATCAGCGTAGATAGTAGAAGTAGTGCGATGGTAGAAGGTTTACCGAGATACTCATTTTTGCTTGCTGTCGTTTAGAGCCATATCTACTTGTACATTTTTTGTGGGATATAATGTTTATTTTGACTTAATCAATAGCATTAGTGAACAGTGTCATTAATTCTAGGCAAAGCTTCACTTAATGTAAGATTTATATGTCTTTTGAGCTTCCTCATGTTCCAATGCCGCTTTCCTATTTCCATCATAGTCCAATTCCTCACCCAAACTTCCGCTTTTATCCTCCACCAATGCGTCATTCTCTCACCCATATCACTCCCCCAACCATTCCCACAGATATAAAAGCGATTGCCGGAACTTTTTGAAGTTCCATTACGTATATGAATGCATAATCTGGCCACGGGATCCCGGCCAAAAAAATAAAACACTTAATCCTGAACGGGATTTTGTGTCATCCTCCAAATCCATCAACTAATTGCAGCGTTTAATTTGCAAGGAGCAGGCGTAGAGCGCACAGTAAAGAGAATGACTGCCGAAAAAAAACGCAATGGTCGGTCGGGGCTCCCATGGTGACAATGTTGACAGAACTCACGGGGCAGACAATCGAGTGACACCGTTACGATCCGTCCAAATTTGACCGATGAGGTGAGGATGAGAGCAAATTCACGGTAGTTGCCAGTGATCAGCAAAACACTCACCAGTCACTGAAAAAAAACCCATAGAGTTTTATAAACTCCTCAACGAACGGAGACATGGCCTCAGTCATGTCTCTAACGACAAACATGCCTCCATTTAAACGGTTTGGTAGTGAGACAAAATCGATCGGGAGTTCTTTTTCCCAAAAGCGTTACATAACTGTAAATTTGATCTATAAGGGGTAAAATAATTTATAATGACGAAATATTAGTTAGAAGATTCGATTCTGACTGAGGTAAATGTTGACATAAATCGTGACACAAGGGAATAGGAGTAAGCTTAGATTTATGAGTAGATTTTAACGAGTCTCTATTACGTAATAAAATGGAAATTGGAAATAGGTTAGCTTAATCCATAGCATGTAAAGATGTCAACGTATCATGAAGAGGGTGATATAACGTGATACAATTCTCGGTAAGCTTGAAAAATGAAAAAAGGGAATAAAACTTTGATGCAACACAAGGAAAAAAGGTTTGGAAAATTTGAGAGAGCCAAAATATTTCCCAACCTTTCCTAACTGAATCTTTCAATTCCTCCTAAGCCGTGCCAGACTACAAATTCCCTACAGTTTTATCATCCCCATTTGTTTGAACCTTTGCCTCAATTGTCTTTCTCCCGGAATCTCCTTCACCATCATTCCTCCACCCTTGTGTCTTACTCATGCCATCAGCCATGGGTAATGAGTACGAGAAAAAATGAAAGATATTTTATTGCGGGAAAGTTTAAAGCTACAGGAAGAGTTTCGGGAATGATAATAAGCAGTGGAAAATATAAAAATCTTAGTAAAAAGTGTTAAATCAAAGGTAAAAAGTTTACTTGACTATTTTGGTCGAGAAAATACAAATATCTTTGTAACAGAACACAGAGTTAAAAATGGAAAACATATAAAATTACGAAACCCTATCCTAAATATATATTCATATTGAAAAGATAAAACTTGGTTAATTCCACACTAATTCATTAAAACCGACCCGGGTTTCAGCAACTGAGTGCCATTTTTAAGGTACAACTGACGTGAGTGGCAGAGTATATATACACAGTAAAGGTGGAGGGAGAGGGAGGAAAAGAGCGGGGGGGAGGAGAAGGGAGGGAAGGGGGAGGGGTGCGCGAAGGTATACTCTGGTAGAGGTGACGTAAAGGCGGCGGAAAGGATGAGTACAATTGGATGCAAACTGAGTAATTTGTGGGTAAACAAGGACAGAATGGTTGACTAGGACGGTTGTATGTTGTGGAAAGAGAGAAGTTTAATGTTAAGGAGGGGGGAATGGGTGGGGAACAGGTGGTCATTGCATAAAATACGCAGGCTATTTACAAATTCAAATTGTTCTAAAAAAATCCAAATTAGAACCCTTGTCAGTGACATGTAAAATATCAGGGTCAAAATCAGTAAAATGGTTATCTGTACATAAACGTTGGCTAAACTTTGAATTTCCACCACCATTAACAAATTGATTCCTATGCTCTTTCACTCTGTCTTTAACTTTCCCTCCTGTTCGACCGATGTATGAAATTGCACAGTCATCACACTTGAGTTTATACATTCCACTTTTGTCCAACCTTGTATATTTGTCTTTCGAGTTAAAAAGCATTTTTCCAATAGTGTGAGGGTTGCGGAATGACACACCACGTGTTTCGTCTGATATGAGTTGATGCAATTTATAAGAAACACTCTGAATGAAAGGGAAAGTATACCACTTCTTTTTACATTCAACTGGGGGATGACCTATTCATAATCGCACTGCCTTCTTTTTCTCTGATTTTTTAACAGATTAGAAACACACGCCTCGTTATACCCGTTCCTGGAGGCAATTAGTTTTATCGACGACAATATCAATCGAAATTTGTATTACCGTTCTTTTGAGAGAATATCGTCAAATATGGCTTTCATTTAATGTTCTTAACAGCCAATTGAACCTATTAAGGCTGTATAAATCAACATGCCGTAGTGCATAATATTAAGATAATTGGCAGACTTGGAAAAATGCGCAGAACATATTATACAAAGAAAACTTTTTGTTAGCATTGAAAGATTTAAAACTTCATCGCTAACAGAGTAGTTTATTTAAATATTTTTCCAAAGTACAACTCGCATGCCCCGTCCATTGTGCGCCCTTACTCATCCCCCACTTATCGACCGATTGCCGTTTCCCTTTGCCCAGAGTCTCCTATCCTTCCCACCCATCTCTCTCCCTAACCCCTGAAGCGCTTCACCCCTCCCCGGGATTAACCCCGCCCTCTCGCCCCATCCCACCCCTCCCCCCCGCCCTCAACCCCTCATACTCTGACCTCCATCCCTCCCCACCTTCACCTTCTTTCACCCCCACTGCCCCTTTTACTCTTTTCACCCTTCGCCCTTTTTTTGCCTCCACGCTTCCATTACACCCACATCCCTCCCCGGAGGACGCCACCGAGAGAATGTCGACGTGCGGGGGACAAGGGAGCCCTTTTCTTCTCCCCCTTTTTTTACTTTAACTCTCTTCCCTTCCGCCGTCGCTTCTTCCCCCTTGGGGGAGGGGGGGGGGCATGGGGGTATGGCAGTGTACACACGCTGTCCGACTGGCTGCCCCTCGGCCGGCCAGAGTTATCCCGAAGAAGAAAAGGAGCGAGAGAGGAATGGACGGCGAGAGCCAGGCATCGCTCTCCAAGCGATTGATGAAGACGCGAGCGTCCACGGAACTCTCGCTCTGCGCGCCACCTGGGGGCGGTCGGAGCAAACGTTTATTCACGCACACATTAGCGCGAAATTTTGTTGAAGTGTACTCATTAGTAATGTTATTGAACAAAACTGAAAAAAATCCACATGTCACCGATTTGGTTTCCAGGAAATTTAACGCTATTTTAAAACGTAGAGTGATTGCAACTGAATCATACTTTGAAGTAAACTTGATCTGAATTGAAAACTGTCACCAACTAACCTTGGCATACGGTGCTCATAAAATTCGATGCGTTACGCTACATTGCATAAGTTAAAACTTGACATCTCCTTCATGATACTTATGTGTCCAGCATTTATCTCACTTGTTTGAAATATATGCCGAATTAAGGTGATTATTTGCAGGGGGTTGGGTAAATTTAGCACTATAAAAATTTGAGAATGTTCCGACGCTAAATGGGTGAAAAATTGAACTTACGAGTAATTACTGTCGCTTCAGAGCTTCAAAACCATATTGTTCACCGTAATATTTCCAATAAAATCCTTGAAGAAATATGAAGGTTAAGGTTTTATCAGGTCTCAGCGTTAAACAAAAAGTCTTAAGTATACATACTGAATCAATTGCTGTAAAGTTTAGGGATACAGTTACTACGACAAAACTACATTTTAGAGTCATGGATATTGACTTATTACTCTTTATTAATGCATAAAAATTCCAATGGAATTAAAATATGGCGCCCATAACATGACTGCTTAAATATTTCACTCAAACTAACGAACCACGTGTATTCCCAGAAGATTATTTGTATCATGAGACTGAAAATTCACAAATCATTCATTTCGCACTTTAATAATTTTTTCCAGAAGAATTATCTCTCTATCGCAAGTTATCATACATTTTTACAATAAATGTTAAATATACCATTGTATGGTTTTCAAGATTATACCCGCGAATAAAATTTACTGTTTCTCATAAAAATTGACAAACTAGGATGAAAAGCAAACATCTCACATAGTTTTCATTTTCGGCTATTAACTCAGCCAAAATGTTCACCTTTTCAGATGACATGAGTATATGTTACTTGTACGAGCCGTGAAATCATCAACATTCATCGACAAACCTAAAAGAGTGACTGTGGACGTTCTTAAATATATTAACACATTTTTCAAAATATGCTGGCTAACTTTTGTCCGATTGGGTTCGTGGGGCCACAGTGAAACAGGGGCCGCAGAAAGCTTACAGCAGCCAAAGGGGTAACAGAACCCAAAGCTCTATGAGTATACCCTGTTACCAATTTGTGTATTTATTTCCAGAACAAAGAGTCCCGGCATCCATTGAGCGCTAACCAGAGCGAGGATATATTCTCCTATTTGGGCCCGAACGAATGAGATCTCTGAATCCAATTCTCAAAGAATTATTACACTACATAAACGACTCGCCATTTGCGTTAAAACTCAATAATCTTCATGTATATATTTGGTAGTTTATTTTTTAATCGTAGAAGAGAGCGTAATGAGCAAAAATGAAACTAATAAATTTATCCGTCTAAAAATTATATTCTTTCCGGTTAGACAATTTATTTATCAGAGAAAGCAGTCTTAATATGGAAGTCAACTTTTGTTTGGAATTCCAACGGATATGCACTTTTACTTTAAGGGTTCATGCCCAGGATTGGAATGCCAGGACAGAAACAACTGCATCAGGATGCTTCAAACACAACGAAGTGCTATGACACTAAAACCATTAAAAAATAGGTTACAGTAGGGTTTTATTGAATCGCCAGATTTTGTCGGATGGCCACCAAATTCAGGATTTATTATATTTCACAAGCTAAACAATATTAGATATGGACGAAAGCCCTGCGGCAACAATTAAAATATGATAAATACGGTACTTATCTAGATTAGGGATGGGTACCTCGTCTGCTTCGGCAGCCATAACAGACGGCAATAGACGACCCAATCAACAACCGGCTAGGCGACAAGAATTCCCCCTTCTATTTTAAATTATTTTGCTTAATTTAGAAGGGAAAAACTTCCCGCTTGTTTATAGTTAGTAGTGCAACTAACTGATAGATGTCGCCTAGTCGCTTTTTGACTTGATCGTCTATTGTCGTCTGTTATGGCTGCCGAAGCAGACGAGGTACCCTTCCCTAATCTAGATAAGTACCGTTTATTTTAACTGTCGTCACAGCGCTTTCGTCCATATCTAATATTGTTTAGAATGTAACACAAGTGATAAATCCTAAATTTGGGGACCATCCGACAAAAACTGGAGAAAAACTGAGGTCTCACAGCAGCACCTAGTGAATGATTTAATTTTCCCCACCTATTCCTTTTACTCTGAATCTTCTTCCATTAAAAAAGATATGATCAAGGTCAAAATTAGAGTCTTAGAACCTGGCGTGGAATAGGCATTGGATCGACATTAGACCGACTTGACTTCCTAATTAATTAGTAAAAAACGAAGTTCTCCAGTAATTTTGGCTGAGAAAAGAATAGGCCGGCAGTAGCGCCGTTGTTATAACTCCAAAAGAGAAAGTTTAGCTTGACTGCTCCTACATTTACTCAAGTAAAACTCGTGCAAAAGCCTGAGGCAGAAGATATGCAGTACTCTATGCATATGAGGTTTGTGCGGTGGAGATACCGAAGTCACTGGTGTTCACGGAAAGGTGTGCGGAAGAAGTGGGAGGGCTGGAGATGAAGGCAGAGTTAGGCCAATGGCAAACATATCGATAAGTAGTGCAACGAAAGGCTGCTATTGTGCTATCATTGGAAAAATTGTATTTTTTTGATGAAGCCCAGAATTTTTTCGAATTTTTTACGTAGTTATATCTCTACCAAACCACCCAAGGAAAATAGACACCACCCCAAATGCGTCCGTTACGTAACTGCCCCGAGCTTTAGCAAGGGTTGCAGAGATCGAAATCCCCAAGAATATTCTTCCTAGCAGTTGGGATTCAAATGTTAGCACAGGAATTTGAGCAAGTAATATTCTAGCCACTGCACTAACATGATCCCCGCCCAGAATTAACGAAGTGGTCAGATTCTTGAGCTGAGGGAAGGGAATATACCAGTTGCGGTATAATTGCCACGGCAGATAACTTCCCGTGAGATGCAATCGAACGGATAAAGAAGGGAGCGCACACTACAGCGGTAATAGAGTGCGCACTGGCGTGAGAATCCGCGTATACATATAGAACTGACTTTGGACCTTCGGGCAGTCACGCCCCGAGCTCAAGTGTGCTATTTAAAATTCCAAACACGACCAAATATTTTCCTCGGCCCTTTTTCGGCGAGTGACTTCATTCCCTTTCCAGGGTGTGGATGGAGCGAGGGGGAATCCTCATCCCATACCCTTTCGCTGCTCACATGCCACGGCTAGAGGGTTTTCCTCCCACATCCTACCCCCTCCCGTCCTCCGAGCCAAACCCTTAAGGATTCCCTCGTCCTCAACCGCCCAAGAACGCCATCTCCACCCGTCGTGCGAATCATCGCACGTCTCAACAAGAAGAGCACACAGGGCCCTCCCTCCCAACGCGATCTCTCCTCTTTCTCATCTCTCGCTCCTCTTCTGGTGAGCGCACACAACTAGCGCAGCCTCTGATCCCGTGAGATGCGAACAGGAGAAGAGAGAGGGAAGGAGGGGTGCACCTCACGCCACGCAAAGCTCCATTCACACGTTCTAACCCCCAAAAAAATAACAAACAAAAGGATAAAGAAAGTCATTATACAGAGGCAAATACCTGAGAATCACCATAACTTTTTACCTTATTTTGGGAAAAATACACAGAAAACATATGGTGTTGTATTAAGGTAGTCCGAGCGAGATAGTTTCCTAGTCATAATAAAGACCATAATCGAAGTATACGATTTAACTTCACCAGCTGAAGGACAAAACAATTAAATATTTCATTATTAATGGTGCAATATTACAGTTTAATATGACATGTTGTAAGTAATTAAATGGAAATATCTAAATAAGTCTCTAATTTGACTTTTTTGTGATAAAGGCTTGAATTTACGGGGTCATTGGAAAGGTGAGATATTTTTCTTTAAAATGAGACCAAATTCATTGATTTCTAAGTAAAATTATATTTTGCTCAGACTACCTTAAAGTAGAAGAATGCCCGAAAATTCACCGACAGCTTTAAATTCGGTGATTTTCCGACATGAAGATGTGTTTCTTAAATTTTGTAGAGGCATTGGTAAATTTAGCACAAGAAAGAACTTTTCAACGCGATTTTAAGGCAAAAAGAAACTGAAATAAATCTCTTTGTCTATGTAATAAAATAAACGTTTAAAATTTCCAGAGAAATTAAAAAATTAACAATATCGAAATTTAATAGCGAACAATTTTCCAGGTACAGAGACCGGTCGCAGCGCTTTTTATACTGAACTACCTATTACACTTCCTCGTGGATTATTTCTTTAATTTTCTTAAATATCTAGGCGATTCATCTTCGTGACCTCTTTTTTTAATATGATGTTATTTTTCTGGAGATTGTTGGTCATAATTCATGTATAACTTTTACTCTTTCGCCAAAGTTTTGCATCTTCATTTATGCTTCATCAGGGCTACAATGAAAATTAATAGTTGCATTGTACTTCAAATGAATCCAGTTTATTATTTACGTATTAAGTTTTTTTTTAAATATGAATAAATGTGATTTTTGTTATTACATCAGAAGGAGTTACTTTTGAATTATTTTTTGTTGATACCTTCGTTGCTATTGATTATTTGTTTGCCAATTGTTATATATTTAGGAGATAAAAACTCTAAATAAAAGTAAGTGTTGTTAAAGAATATTAAACTTTAATAAATTTTACTTAATTTAGCGATGCCTGGTTTTTTATTGCAGGATGTTTTGTTTTGCAGAATAAAGATGCGAAACGTTGGCGAAAGAGTAAAATACATGAATTATGACCCACAATCTCCAGAAAAATAATTTCATAATTTTCTTCAAACTCAAAAAATATAATAGTTTGATCCCAAAATGGGACTACCCCTCAATTCTATGATGAAACCTACTTATAAACAGTTTTTCTCGAAATATTAGTCATAATGCAGAGAAAATTATTATTTTTTTAAGATTCGGCTTACACAACACAACTTTTATCTGTTTATCCTGAACACTATCAACAATTAGCCAAAACTGAAATAAAGGGCACTTCGATAATAATCCACATTTGTGTCGTGGAGTAAATAATTGAGTTTATCAATAAGTTACGCACAACATTGTCTCTCACATAAAGTCAGTGTTCTTGGATGTGATACTTTCACAGGATATCATTTGAAATCCGCCGGGTAGTTAACTCTTTTTCTTTCAGAGTATCTATCAAGGCAAAAGATGGAACAACTGATCAAAGATGCAGTTTATTTACAGTCTTTCGTATGAATAGCAGAGAGATGTTGTTCGTTATCTGAGAGCTTAAGGCCAAAACCAGTTTGAAACTCAGAGGGGGATTATGTGCGTACATGTGGAAGACCGTTTACATCACAGGAAAATTGCCAGGTGATGCATATTCTTTCCAGAGGGCAAGGAACCCAAGAGGCACGGAATCCGACTTAGTTTTGGTGAATCCATACGTTTTGAAAAGTGTTAAATTAGTGAGCGATATAGTTGCACTAAAAGAAAAGGAAGAAAAAACACTGGTTTCTTTCGCGCAGTGAACGCGAGGGAAAGTCACTAAATTGACGATACGTCATTTGTCGAGGGCGGTTGTTGGCGATAGAATACACAACCTTGAAACGTTAACTCCTTCTGTCTGGCTGGTTGCTCATTGCGGAGTTAACTGGTGCTTAAGTTTACTTCCACATTCGAGAAGAGGACGGTAACTTGATAAGATAAGGATTTTGTTGGCGATGGCAGACGGTCAGAGAAATACAACAGTGTCTGTGTAATCCTACTATTAGTGAAAGATACGAATAGGTCCAGAGTTAAAAGTCTCACGCGAAATTTTGAATGACCTTTGCTCATGAAGCCTCACATTACGTAACCATGAAGTGCTCTCCATTCATGAGAGTATTTTGCAGGAAAAACTGTAATTCCTTCGATCCAAACCTCACCTCTGCTCTTTTAAGGTGCGTGTACACTGTAGATCTTTTAGCTACATTGAATCTATTGAGAGCATTCTACGAGAAAAGTGTACAATGTAAACATCATTGAGGGCACTCTCGCGAGAGCCACTCCATAGTCTCGCGGTAGAGCTCGGACCTCGTGAGTGTGGTAGTGAGAACAGACTGGTAGAGTGCGTGAGTTGTCTGCTCTAGCTCCACCTATTCGGACAGATAGATTTGGCACCTCTCTTGAGAGCAGTCCTAAATACCGCAAGTACACAATAGCGAAATAGGAGAAAAAAGTGAAATGGGACAAGGCGCTCACTATGAAACTTGTACAACAGCTTGAAAGTTATCCAGAGCTGTGGAATTTTGCGTTAAAAGAGTAACGCGACAGAAACAAGAAAGCTAAACGTTTAAAAGGCATTGCGGAGTCTCTGCAAATACACGAAAGAGAAATAAATCGGAAATGGCACGATTTACGGTGCCAGATGAATACAGAAGTGAGAAAACTAAATAAAATGAAATGTTGAGCGGAGTAGCAGCTGGGAATATTTTAAGAGCCTGAAATTCATGATGGGATACTCGGAATGTACTCGTAAAACAGTGGAAGTATGGTAAGTGAAAGAAATTTTACAATCGTTTCGTAAATATTCATTAAATACAGATCAAACACACAAGTAGAAACTAATTTACGAAGATGAGTAAAAAATTTAAATGCATTTATATTGCCAGACAATTTTACTTTCATTCGATAGAAAATGTTCTTTAAATCTATCACGAATATTTTTGAATAGCTTGGTAGCATTTGTTATTCAGTTCTGTGTAACGGATGAAACGACGCTTCAGGCATTCCTCTCTGTCTCCAACCTCCAGGTACAAATGTTTCTCCGCGTTCTAAGTCCAGCATTCCAGGTGGTGCATACAAGCGTGCCGATTCTTACGAGTCAGCAAAAAACTGTGAATAGCACAAGTAGCTAGAACAACTTCCGTAGTTATTTTTGGGGATAGCCGGAGTGGCCGTCTCAAATTGCGAAATTGAGAAGATATTGGCCCAAAGGCGTTTTATACCACTCGGCGAGCACTTGAGTCTGTAGTTGACAACATGACTTGGAAACGGCTGATTTCTGTAAGGAAATGGTTTCATGAGACACGAACGCTAAAGGAATGCATTATCAGCTACCGAGCTGAATGGCAGCGGCACTCATTGACGGTGTAGCCATCTTGCAGGTGGTAATTTCTAAGTGTTTTGCTCCAAAGCAGCATATAACCCAGAGTTCGTAAAAACCCCTCCATCAGACAGATACTCGACCATTACACCCCACATTCACAAATATAAATTTATATTTGGCATTCACTACGGTCAAAAGGACTATGCTGTGTGTACCCTTGTAATAAAAGTAAATGCTTCCAGAATTCTAGGAGAAACATGTAGTCTTCACGACAATTCTGGCAGAAAATTCTGGCTAGAATGCACATCTTCATGTAACAGCTTATCACTTGCGCCTTCTTCTTCTCTCTTTGATATCCAATGTCGTACCCATATTCCTCTATTTTGTCTCCGATTTTTCTTCTATATCATTAAGGCAACAACTACTGCAGCAGCTAACCGCCGGTCTCTAGACAAGGTCCCTCGCCGTGAATTCCGAGGATACGCTGGCTCACACTGCAGTGTGAATAGCAGATTAAGAAGTCTCAGTAGAGTTAGAGAATTTAATGGTAACATTTACAATACCACAGAATACAATTCAAGGAATTTCAAGTCTGTGGTATTGTAAATGTTACCATTAAATTCTCTGAAATAAGGAATACCACAAAGTTACTAAGAAACTTGTATTATTTCATCGGAAGAGTTACTCTACACCTCCAGAGAGAGACTCTCGCGAGAGTAAAATTTCCCCCTAGAGTGAACAGTCTCCAGATTGTCTCGCTAGAGCAATCGTACTTAATCAAACTCTAGCTAGATTTTGCTCTACTGTGTACACGTATCTTAAGAGTTGAAAGCCATCTCACAAGCACTAAAACCTAAACTACATCAATTTTGCATCAATGTGTTACTCCTTTAACGCAAAATTCCACAGCTCTGGATAAATTTCAAACTGCTGTATAAGTTTCGTAGTGAGCACCTTGTCCCATTTCTCTGTTAGTGAGCGTCTTGTCCCATTTATACATATATTGTCTCACGACTTATAGAGGGATTAAGGTGGGAGCCCCTAGAGACTCGGAAGCTACATGCTAGGCTTAGGTTGCTTGAAAAATTCGAAACTGATATTTATCAGAGCAACACAGAGAATATTATTATAAAATTTTTATAGATTTACACTCAGGCTAGATAAAAACTTAAGAGCTAAGGTCTATTTTTATCTCTCGGGCATCATTATCTCCGTGCTAATATAATTGGGAATTAACGTGTAATGTACGCAGGGTGTGCCGCATGGTTTAAACTCATTCTATGGCCTTTTTGACCACGAATGAGTAGGATACATTTCTCTTTTCTATTTACAATACCATGCGAGGGGCATTTTTCGCTCTTCTTGGAGCTCAGCCAGGGAACCTTGATTCAAGAGCAGATCCTATCGTGTAAATTAAACACCACCCGCAGAGTGAAAAACAGCAAAGAAATAAAACAGAGTGCCGACGCCATAAACTCTGCGACAGGGCCTGCGGGAAGCGGAAGATGAAACACACTGCATGCACAGATATTTTTCGTATGGTTATTCCCATGCAATATATGCGAGGGATGCAAAATTCAGGCTTTAGGCTATAGGAAGTTGAGTGAGACGGAGCAGTTTCTCTCCCCCATTCGTTATGCATTCGTTGTATGTGCGGAGGCATGTGAGATATCCTATCAGAGAATGTGGCAAAGTATGAGAAAAATAAATAAAGTCATGTTTACGTTTAAGACTGGCAATTAGCTTAACATCACCGACAACGACGAAGTACTATAGTTTCAAGTATAGTATCAGTACACTGTAAATGCTCTCAACTTCGTCTCTAAGGAGAAATTTAACCAAAAATACTCTCCCAAACCACCACGATAAAAAAGTCCCATGGAATGAAAAACAAGAAATCAATCCACCACAACAGTCTGACATTTTCTTTAATAACGATTTCAGTGACAGAAAAAATTATACTTGCAGAAGGAGATGTTTATAACCATGAAAAAATACATCTGACTTGACCAGAATTCCAACTCGAATAAACAAATCGGTGGTCAATTATGATAGCCAATAACGCACCAATCATCTTTGCTCACAGCAAACTTCAGCATGTGTCTATGCAAACTATTAGTGTATATTCTAGTCTCAAAACCTCAACTGTCAGCATCAAGTGGCAATCACACTTGACCGGCAAATGAGGCTTTCCTTTTTAAATTCCGATTGAGTCAAATTATTTCTTCCATGGCAAGTGCCATCTACCTTGGCAGGCATATTTGATCAACTGCGCATGCCTGCTTATCATATCATTACTGCATTTAGAAATTATTTTTAAAACGTTAAAATTATTCGGTGTGGAGATACCTTCTCATTTGACCCAATTTCCAATGGCCAAATGCATGAAAACTGTTCGGAATAAAACTGAAAAATCAACCGCGGCAAGAAGGAGCAGCAACAAGAGCGTCAGTTTGGTACTTCGGAGAGATATCGGGATAACTTCTAAAGCAGATAAGTGAACGTGGAATGAACAGAGGAGACGAGTAGTTTGCTCTCTCTGGAAAAAGGGATCAGGTGAGAGTGGTTGGGCAGAGCGGAACTGACTGAGCAGGAGGAGAGAGGTTGAATGAAGTGAGTGCGTGCGTCCGAAACAGCCTTTGGAATGGTTTTTGAGAAGAGAGCACCCTAGGGGTTAGAGAGGGTTTTTGGACGGTATGGAGTGAGGGGAGGGGGTTAGGATTGAGGGAGCGGGAGGGGGTGGGGAGGATAAGAGTCAGTTTGGGTATCCCAAGGAGATCGTTCTGCAAGAAGAGAAGATGGGAGTGGAGTTGGGGCGCAAGAAAGGAAATGGATTTCAAAAAAGCGAACGGTGGCCGTCGCACTAAGCGGTGGCGCTCTTTTGACGGCACGAAGCGGTCGGTTGCAATTGGCACGGCGATTGGCGAGAGAAAGAAAGCGGATGGGGGCGTTAAAGAGAGGAGGACACTCCGAAGGTTGGATACCGAAGGAAAGGCGTCTGGAAAAGAGTAGAGGATGTGGACGAAGGAGACGAGAGGAGGTTGGCAAGGAAGCCGAGAAAATTGTAAGGCAATGGAAGCAAGGATGGGCAGAGCAGGACATCTACATCTACATACTACCCCGCGAGCCACCGTATGGGCGTGTGACAGGGGGTAGTAGCTCACCAGCTGAGTAAAGATGTAACATTTTTGGAGCTGAAATGGTGAAATGTACTATGAGATTGTATTTGGAGACGCTCAGTTTTTATTTTAGTCGCTTATTGTGCGCGGAAAGAACGAGTATTTGTACCTATCTGTTCGGCAGAGTATTTCTCTTATTTTATTGCATCTGTCAGACCTAGTGAGGCGTCATGATAATATTCTCTGAGTCCTTCTCAAAAATATCAGTTCTGAATGTATTAAACAGCCTAAGCCTAGCGTGCAGCCACCGATTCTCTAGGGCCTCCCATTTTAATCCCTCTAACAGTTGTGTAACACTATTATGTTCGTTCGTAGCAGTTTTTAGCGAAGCGTGCTGCTTTTCTTTGATTTTGTAAATTTTTTGGTTAAATCTTTATGACCACTTAGCTTGATGGCACTAGACAGTGGAGAATTAGAGGTCACCGTGACGACTATTACTTCTGACTGTACTGTGAAGGACTTCTGGAGGAAGACTCGGCCGCTTCACCTCTCATTTAACTCTTATTATTAAATATCTTTTCCTCTTGGCGGCTTGCTCTTAACATTTGATTGCCACCACGCTTTGGTTCACCTACATAAAACAGGAAAGAATATAGGAAGATCGGCAGACAAGCTAATATCCTATTTTTTTGCTTGATAAAATCGTAGAAAGCAACTCCTGAAGTTGTTTTGGCCGCCTTATATAGAGCTGGTCGTCCTGCTGCTGCGCTGCAATTGGTCGGAGCGGATGATCCTTCTCAAGGAACTGCTGAGGGGATAGTCATTGTCTCTGTTGAAATTATCCGGAAAATACCAAATCTCTATTTCTTCCTTGATTTCTTTTGGATAATAACGGCTCTTCTTGACAAGTATTTTTGCATCTCTGAAATTAATTCTTTCTCTCGATTCGCAACAGACATGTTCAGCAATGGCAGACATTCAAACATAGCAGGTGACATTTGATGAAATTTTCATTAGAATAATTTGGCCTGGACAGGGAATAGAACCACGGTCCTTTGGTTTGCCGGACAAATGTGCGGACCACTAAGCTATCCACCTAAATTGCCATGAGAATTAGGAAGGCTGGATAGCGTAGTGGTCTGAGCATTTATCTGGCAAACCAAAGGTCAGTGGTTCCATTCCCTGTCGAGGCCGAATTTTTCTCATCGCAATTTCCATGACAGACATATTGAACTGCTTAATTTTCGTTGCTCTTGCTTACTCTTTCAGTCTCATGCCCCTTTACCTGCACGTTTCGCCGATATACGATCTTCCGCAGGAACATGGTACGTAGTACACACCTTCACATAGCTCCTTCGGAATGCGGTGCTTTGGTCCAACCATCATATTGTCTATTTTTGTCATGCAGTTGAACCTTTTGACCACGTCGTGTTTATTAAGGACCCTTGCAATCTTCTCCAATGTTCCCCTGACAAACGGGATAGTCAGACTATCAGTCAGATGGTTGGGTTGATTCCTCCGTCTCATTAGTATTTTCCTCCACAAGCGACTGGTCCAGTTTCTTCTCCACCTTCACAGTCCATTTCAGGACCAGGAATATCTATAACCGTTCCTGAGTATAGAATAATGGACAATGCCACGAAAACCTTCGTATGAATCCTGATATAGATTGTAACTGACGATATTTGGAAATTTCGATCCATTATATTATCTGTGACTTGGGCCATCCCCGCAAATTGGTAAAAGCACTAAGTGGTATGAGTATTTTTCCCTTGGGCTCGGATGGAGTTTATTACACCATAATAACTACGTTTCCTCAATTCTATCACTGACATCTTGTCGCAATGCTACACTCATGCATGTCTCAAGGCTCACCGGGAGGCGTGATGACCGCTGCGAGAGAAAAATATTTACAAATGAATTCAAGCAGCGAATCAGGCAAAAAATTATAAAAATGTACACTTGAGTATCTTTAGAAAACACAGATAAAGCGTGTGGAAAAAGTAGCCAATAACGCCATAGCCAAATACTTTCAGCACACCCATGACAAAAGTTCTTTAATGTGACCTTTAAAAGGGAACTTAAATGTCTTCCTCAGAAATTGATCTCTAATACATGCTGAAATATACCAGCGGTTTTGTAAATGCTGATCGGTCCGAGAGTATAAATGTTATTGCTCTTTATGCGGATAAACAAAATGACTAGTGTTGTGGAAGGAGAAACTCCAATGAATGAAGCGGGCATGAAACTAAGAGAGCCAATTGTAGAGGCATTGTACTAAGTAATTTGGAGTCGCATTGACATGTTTTAAAAAACTGAGCAATGTTGCATGAACTGACACTTAGAAATACCTCATTTTGTAAAGAATGTCTCTCTGGAGTGCATAGACGTACCATTTCCCATGTAAAAGGACTGGCATTTTTCGGCAAATATCTCCAAAAGTAACGTGATAAGGGGTAGAATTCTAGGAGTCATTGGATAGGTGAGATATTTCTCTTTAAAATGAGACCATATTCATTGATTCCTCAGTAATATGATTTTTCGCTCAAACAACCTTCAACTTCATTTATGCCTCCAGCACAAACATAAGGATAAAGTTTCTTAGGTGCTGCACGTCCTTCCGGAGGCCCTATCACACATGCAGATATATATGTCCCCTGAACCCCTGGTCTCTTTCCTCTTCCCCCCCCTTCTCACCATTTCTCGGGGCCCGAAATAGAGGGGGGGGAGGGATGCTGGAAAAGCGATTTCTCGGCGTTTTCGATACTAAGGCCTAACAGGACGGGAGTATGAGAGAAAAAAGACTCCCGCGGGTATATTTTCACTGCGTCGCACTGTTTCCGCTCATTGCGTCGGCCCGCTCCTACTTTCACCCTCCGTTCGTTGCCATGATTCGCTCTACGAACCTCCTACATTTTCACTGCTACTTACACACACTCCCTAACATCTTCAATTCCCTACTACTGATCTACTCTCCTTCCAAACTTGGCTTTAAGGCGCCTTACTCCTGGAAATAAATTCAATGGCAGTATTGCCTTACATGCGGCATGTCGATGTGTAAATATGGACTTCCAAAGAAGTATTTTGGGCCGATAGTGAAAGTATCCGGCAAAAAGATCGCACTTGCCAGGAAAAAGAGACCGGCTTCCAATTATTCCGGAATAATTATACCAATTTTGAGATAATATCGAATCAAATAATGTCAAATCTTGGTTACATGACTGCTGCAAACGGAAGCTTTAAATGTTAACAATAAATAAACTAGTAGGCCTCATTGCTGCATATCGCAATATTTTTTGGTGCTGGGCCATGTTTTAAATGCTAAAGAACTCGACCATGAGCTTTACGTTTTTACTATTTGAATAAATATTATCCCAAATAACATGCAAGGTACGATGTATTTATACAAATAATGAAATTCGTAAAATTTATTAGGTCATCGAACGATTGTGGGACTCGAACAGAGCACTTGACGAGCACAAGCACTGCCAAATGTAAGCAATTTTCGAAATTACCATGATCGCTGTTTACTTCCGTCATTAATTTTCCTCGGGAAAACCCAAAAGCAATATGTACGCAGAGTGATATTCTGCAAGTAGCAATAGGATTCAAGATACTCTCGATACACTCGCTACTTAGTTAGAGGTCAACTTCTATGAATTAAGGTAGTTTGAGCGAAATATCATTTTACCTGGAAATCGATGAATTTGGTCTCATTTTAAATAAAAATCTATCATTCTTTCATTGACGTCAAAAATTCAACCCCCTACTACATTATTTTCCGAGATATTTGCCAAAATATACCAGCCCTTTTATATGGGAAATGGTAAGTGTACGCACTCCACAGATACCTTATATTATAAATGAGGCATTTCCTACACTTATATCTCGTCAAAAAATCAACAGGGTATAGTTTATGTGTTTTCTCGACTATTTTTGAAAATAAATCATATTGTTACCGCAGTGAATTCTTCGGGATCAAAATAAACCTTCCGTTTTGATAGATTTTCAAACGTACCGCGTGAAAAAAATTAGTCAGGTAAAGACTTATTTAGATATTTTCATTTGATTACTTACAATTTCTGTAATGTAAAACTATATTATTGCACCATTAATAATTCAATATTTAATTCGTGGGTCTCACAGTTTGTGAAATCAAAACGCATACATCGAATATGGTCTCTGTTATGATTAGGGAACTATCTCGCTCGGACTACCTTAAACCGACTTTACTCATGGGAGTCACTTCCCGGATAGCAGTCACTGAAGTCGATTGGAAGCGACGCTTCGATGTGATGAAGCAGAGACTTCCCCGGCAGTAGTGCTCGACTGCTGCAGTTATTTTTCCCCCTTTTCCACTTTCCACTTGCAGAGAAAATGAAGAGCAATTGATTTTTTCTGCAAGTGGCATTCCGAGTATGCGATACTATTGCAATCGTATTTAAACAAGGAAAATATTATAATTCTACCGATTATGCGCAAAAAAAATCCTTAATAGATGAAGAGTTATTTTCAATGTAAACAATTTTAATTCATTAAATCCACAAACGCCACAATGGAAGATGAGAACTGCGATGGACAAGATGATAGTTTACTTCCGATATTCGTATCTTTGCGAAAATGATGGAAGCAATTGAGGACAGGCCAAACTCTTGCGAGTAGCAATATATGACGACATATTACTACTATTGTCATTTTCATTAGAGTCAACTTAACCGAGTGAAACCGTCCTTATAAGTGCTGATCGCATATTCGCGATGGTATATTATATTGGCAGAAGGCCCCCACATTTGTGAAATCGAAGATCCTATTTTATTCAAAACAATGATGGTTTCTCATCGATAAGTATTGCAAATCGCAATCGATATTCACTGTACAAAATAAGCCTGGTACTGCATTACGAATGATAAAATGGAGCCAATGAACTAGGTGGCATGTAAAAGATGTTTAAATAAATTCAACAGACATTTGACGATCCGCAGCTGTTGACGGTTACTGGTAAGCAATGATAGTCCGAAAGCTAGAAGTAAACAATGGCCACAAGCGCCATACATTTGTACTTTTATTAGCTATTCCATAATTTGTGGAGGTGACCGAAAATTGAGGTCATTTGCGCCATCATGGACTGAGAGCCGGTCGGTTAAGTACGAATTGCACGGAGGAAATGGAGAAATGTCAGCGTTAAAAATCTTTGGCCAAGCTGGCGAGTGATTTGCTAATTGATAATACACAATTGGCCTAATTCAATTTTTAACATGCTAATTATTTTCCCTTACTTTAAGGTAGTTTGAGCAAAATATAATTTTACTTAGAAATCAATGAATTTGGTCTCATTTTAAAGAAAAATATATCACCTATACAATGGGACAAAAAATTCAAACCCTTACTACATACCTTACGGAGATATTTGCCCAAAAGTACCAGCTCTTTTGCATGGGAAATGGTATATGTATGCACTCCAGAGAGACATAATTTATAAAATGGGTTATATGTAACACTTATATGTCGTAAAAAAACTAACAGCGTGTTGTTTGTATGTTTTCTCAACTATATTTGAAAATCAATCATATTGTCCGCAGTAGGTTCTTGGGAATCACCAAAAACCTTCTGTTTTGACAGAATTTCAAACGCACCGCGAGAAAAAAATGAGTCAAGTTAAAGACTTATTTAGATATTTTCATTTAATTACTTACAATTTCTGTCATATAAAACCATATTATTGCACCATTAATAATACATTATTTAATTGATGCATCCTACAGCTGGTGAAATTGAAACCTATAGTTCGAATATGGTCTCTATTATGACTAGGGAACTATCTCCCTCGGGCAACCTTAAGATAATCACTGCAAAACCTCAACATGTTTTACTATACTTTCAGTGAAGCTTGAAATGGTCGAGGGGCAAGGAGATGTAACTGGAGGTCGTGTTAGCCATAGTGGGGGAATTGAGACAAGGATAGGGCGCATCTGACGAAGGAGGTCTCATGTGGGGCATTCAACTAGAGGAGAAATTGAGGCAAGGATGGGATGCATTTGGCGAAGATGGTCTCATGTGAGGCATTTGACTGAAGCAGTTATCTCAGATGCCCGGAGCACCGTCTCATTTCTCTCAGTCAATGCCTGGACCCTTGCCATTCTCCACCCCCCACACCCTCTATAAAGTCCCCTTACCCCTATAACCCTCGTGGACCATCCACTTCCGGCTCTTCGATCCAATATTCTCTGTCTTCCTTCACCTCAGGCGAGCCCAGGCTCAATTACACTACCCCAAAGCATCCAAGAATGGGTAAACTCATTAGATTCGACTCCAAAATGCTTGTGTTTTGAAGGACCACGGGAAATAATCGTTTATCATGCCACTTTCCGTATTTAGAGACGCTATTGTGTTTAGAACAATGCTCCGAATAATTCTCTTTTCAGGAGAATAAGAGTTCAATGAAAAATTGAAAATATTTTCCAACGTTTTCTAATGCTGTTATCACTTCAACCTTACAATGAAAACGGTGACTAAAACAATGGTCCAAGCAGTTAAAGCTCGAAAATGCCGCAATACCGCTTGGACCATGAAAACTTAAGAGCCTTGTAAATGGGGCAAAAATTGTCATAAATCACTGAATTTCACAGTTACGCGCAGTTCGTTACGCTTTACATACTGACATATTACTAGTACATTAATGAAGTTAAATATATAAAGGTCAAGATTCAAAATTGAATCGGAATATAAATTCACCGAGCGGCCGAGAACATTATACACAATATTTTTTTAATAAAATACTTAAAATATTCAGATACGCATAACACTAATGTAAGCCACAGCACTGATTACATATCAAAGGAATTAACCGCAAGTAAGGGATAGTTTTATTTTTATCTTTTTTTATAGTTTTAAACTCTTGACTGCAGAAATCCAGATCAATATATTACTTTAAATTAAAGTTGCGATCTTAAAAATAGCAAAATGTTCATCTATCACTACATTATTCATCTTCAATAGCATTTATCAACTATTTCCACAGTCTCACTTTTTGCTTCCTTTCTTGATACTTTTCAAAAAGTAAAAGTCCAAAACGGAATCTTCCAATTAATAGAGCCTTCACCACATTCATCACAGGCACCTTTGACTTGATGTGACAACAAAAAGCATTTCAGATGTTTTTTATTGGTGTTTTTTCAATTCCAATATAATTAATTTATATAACATACGATATTCTACAAATATTTTTTCTAGTTTTTTATGCAATATATCAACGGCCTAGAGACGGTGGACGAGTATGTTTCATTGGGAAGCAAAATAACATCAGATGGGCAAAGCAAGAAGGAAATAGTAAGCCGCATTAACCAGGCCAAGTTAGCCTTCAGCAAACTCTTCACCGCCAGCAACATTAATTTAAGGATTAGGAAATTGCTATTGAGGACTTTCGTATGGAGCGATCAGCTCCATGGTGGTGAGACCTGGACAATTGGAAAGAGAGAGAAGGAAAGAATGGAGGCATTTGAAGTGTGGTGCTATAGGAAAATGCTGAAAATGACTCTGGGTGGCAAGAGTCACGAACGAGGAGGTGTTTAACAGGGTAGGGGAAAGACGGTGTCTACTTCAAATGCTAAATAAGAGAAGGAACGCCTGGATTGGCCATATTCTCCGACACGAAAGCTTGGTTAAGACCATACTAGAAGTTACAGTAGAGGGAAAAAACCAGAGGGGCTGACCTAGACTGGACTATATGGGACATTTGATGAAGGAACTAGGTTGCCAATCGTACAGTGAAGTGAAAAGATTGGCCCAAGATCGGATAAAGTGGAAGACTGTTGCAGACCAATCCTAGGATTGTAACCGGAGAAGAAGCTCAACGGCCTAGATGGTCACTGCCGTATTAAAACATAAAAGATTCGGCTGAATTATTATGAACTTATTATTGTTTGTAAATATACGTGATTGATCGCATATTCTCATTCTTTCCGTTCAATTCTCATCATCCCTTAGTTGGAAAAAGTTTTAACCGGATAAAAATAGCGCATAGTGAATCATTGCTTAGGGTGAAAAAAGTCCTTTGCGTTCAACATGCAAGATGGAGGAATATGAATTATTGGTTTCATATGATATGAATGATTGGTTGAATATGGTTTGATCACGATTCGCCACAAAGAGAATTGATGTCACATTATGTCGCTATATCTTTACGACGGTATACCAGTCGCGGCTATTATGGATTCCTAAGAGGGAAAAATGAGGGTGTATTTCAACATAAGGATCAATTTGAAAACAGCCGTTTGTGCGAAAAGACACAATATAAAATCAATCAAAATTACAGCAAATATTTTCAAATCTAGAATATTCGTATCAATTTAGCCAAACCATCGTAAGAGTTATCGACGACAACATACGAAATAAAGAAATCCACGCGAATGCTAGGGTATTGAAATAAATTGCTGAGAAATTCGATCCCAAGTTCGAAAACATGCATGGAGGTTAAACCAACTGTACAAAATGAAACCGCCATTGAGGCGTAGCAAAATGTACGAAGGAAGAAAGAATTTTTTCTTAAACGCTTCAAAAAATATAAATTAATTTACTTCCAACTGTTTTGTAGTCAACAATCAATATGGATCAAAGCAGTAGGAGTTGCAAAACTATAATTATGACACTAAAAATACCAAATATGGACATCAGGAGTTGAAACACCATGCCATCCTTATGACACGTACAGTGGCGGAAAAAATTAACGCAAAACTCATTGGCGTTTGAATGCGGCGTACACGGGAACTAATTGAAATCGCTTTTGCTTCGACAACTTGACAACAATGAGACAGCATATGGAAACCGGGAATATTCAAACTCCCTATGAATGGATATCGATTTTACGCGTCATGTAAATAGTCATACTAATAAGGTTTAGGTTCGCGAGATCGTCTAGGAGTTATAAGCGAGATGAGCTTGCTTCGACCCACACCCAGTTGAGGTTCCGAAGTCGTAGTTGATTATGTAGAGATGCTTACCATATTTTTTTTAAGCTTTGGACCGTTTAAAAAAATTTTCTTGATTGAAACTTAAGAAACAATACGATGAAAGCATTATTTGTTGGGACATAAAAATTATTTACTCTCCAGATCAAACTCACTGACAATAAAACGTATTTCCTCGTGCAGAGAATAGCTGTGGATGAACATCGTTTTAATAGGCCTCAAACTACTTCCGAGAAATATGATGCATTCCAATTAACATTTTGGCGTAATATCCTGTGAATTTCAAGTAAAAGTATGGGAAATCTGGTTGAATAGAATGGTTTCCATGTGGAAAATAGTTTTCTTTACGAGAATTTCCAATACCTTAAAACCCTACGTAAGTTTCCGCCCTCGTGCATACAGGTCGTCTCAAACACTTACATTTCTTAATTACTCCTAACGTAATATTATTTACTCTCTGAAAACTACTTTCAAAAATCCAGAACATTTTATTTGGTCCAGTTTTTAAAGAAAACATTAGAATTCCCTTTTTTCGTTTTATAGTAAGAACCACTGGACGCGGATTTCGCTTGATCGATGAAGTAGCCTAGAGGGAGTGTGTTCGTCTGCGGCCAAGAATGCCTGGGGTTCAAATCCTGGCGTGGCCTCTTTAAGTGCCTTTATAATTAATCTACGCGATGTGACTTTATTGCAGCCAAAACTTCGCAGGAATCCGCGGAAGGCCCAGGGAATGGATATTGACCTCAAACATGAGTGTGTGAGTTTTACGCATATTCGGGCCTTGTAAAAGAATCAGAGCGGTCTCCTTGGTCGTCGAATGCGACGTTTACTTCCCATTCTCGGGTACTCGGCCCCACTTGATTTCTACGTCCTGTCTGTCGTGTGATGCTCATACCCGCTCATTCGCCAATTTACCACTCAATGAAAAGCTATTCATGAAGGAGGGAATAGACCGGATCTCTGATCTAGTTCAACAGTTCAACTTGAAGATGGAGGATAATACTTAGAGGATAAGGTAAAATAATGAATCACTTAAATACCTTTTGACATATTCGCAGTGAAAAATGTTTGGCTAAAATTACGCAGTTAAATTTTATGAGGAGCATTTTTATACCCACGCGTTAGTAATACTCCGACAAAAATGCATCGCGTATCTTCCCCTGTGAAAGTGATAAAATATTCAAAATCATCTTTTCCATGTAGCGACTAAGCAGTAATTATATATTTTCCCTATGGTCATTTGTATACTCCTCATAAATCCGCAGAGTAGTATATGGAGTGCAAATTAGGAATGTGTACCATCAAAGATTATACGATTGCTAGGTTCCTAAAGAATCTATTCCTCTTCAAATGCTTTAATGGAAGTTAAAGTTGTGAGTGCCCCCACATGAAGATTTTAACAGACTTTTTACAGGGTCTTAAATTTCATCTCTTAGTGGTAATGTATTTTAACGGATGTTGAAAAGGGACACTATAATGCTTTATTTAGAACGAGTGGAAAAGGTTAAAATGAATGCGTAATTCTCTCAATTTGAACTGTGTGTGCACATAATCACAGGAAAGGATCACCGAGAAATATGCTGGTATTTACATAAAGAATGTGGATGTTTATTAGCCTTATAATCAATCAATCCCCCTCCATTCTCGATTTCCTGACTAAGTCCTTGTGACATGGAGTTCCCCACATTTTGGTATCATCTTACTGGGTTCATTTCCCATCCTTCCTCCACGATTTTCCTCAATGCATCTTAATTTGGGGTTGTTTCGTTTGAGGGGGTAGAAAAACGTTTGTCTCTTGCATCTTTCTCATAATGAACGCTGCACTCGGTACAGCCCGCTCCATCTATGTTACATGATTGATTTTGAACCATCGCCTAGAATTTTGACATTTGTGAACTCGTAAGTATTCCTAGTTGCGGACGAAAAATGAATATTGATAAACATTTGATTAAACATAGCTATTATTATAGCGGACATGAATTTAATGAGTTTCGTTTGATAGTTTTTTTTTTTTTAACTTTTAAACACCAAATAAAGGTTCAGTGGGTGAAAGTCAAAGGCGGAACACCTCTTCGGGTAATTTTTCGACAGATGTTTTTGCCTTTTACAAACCTACTATCCGATTCCTCCGCCTGGGAGAAAAATGAGGCATACTTAAAGGCTAATAAGATCTTTTTTTCCTCCAAGAATTTTGGGAGAGGCCGCTAAAACTTTGAACAGTATGTGTGCTTGCACTGTCCGCTCTGCTTGTTCGTCTATCGACGCTCGTCTCAATGAAGTAGTCATCAATAAACCTTGGCCAAGTTCCGGGTGGTGATGTTCGGAGTGGTTTGCTGTTGTGAATAACGCACAGGTTTCAAATACTTGCTGCACCAGAAAGAAAAGGCTCGTCGCGCTTCGAAAAAATTGGAAGTCTCCGTCGAATACTTTTAAGGGCGTAAGAGAAGTCAAATACCACTTCTTTCCTGTGAGTTGAACGCCTGGCGTTCAAAACATTATCTATGGCAGAAAAGGTATCCCCCGCAACACAAGGGGAAAGTAAGCCCTTATTAAAGGCATACTATTTCCCAAATCAATATAATGCGCCCTTCATACATTCCGATTTTGAATGGATTAGTATTGGTGAAGCTTTGTATAGACACAGGGAAAACTCTAGGGATCCTCAAGAGTGCTCCAGGATTGCTCGTTGCTTTAACACAGACAAAAGGTAACTGACCTCCAAACCCATGCATGAGAGGAACTACTTCTTTCTGTTTGTATTCCCGGGAGAGTAGTATGCTTTTTCCTATCCTTTAGTTATTTTAAACGTTAGTAGACAATACCACCTCTCATTTTAAAAGTAACTGAGTTCACAGTAACGCATTCGGACGCAAATAAATTCACCGAAAGGATACGAAGCATCATCATAAATTCGCCTTGTCATAAGAAAGCTTGTTGTTACTAGGTGGCAAACCTGAATCGCAATCATGGTTCTTCATAATAACATTGTTCGAGTACGCTCATGATTTCGAAAACGTGATCGTCATCAAGAAAGATCGGGTGCTACATAGCAATGGAGTGCGCTCCCAGGACCTTGTGCATTGCTCTACCAATGCGGCTTGCCTTTTGGATGACAACAACGACCATAAGACGAAAAGAACCGAAATCCCACCCCTGGTCGAGACCTTTTTGAGTTTTTCATACTATTTCTGGTCGAGTAAAATTATATTTATTCGGCAAATTTTATCTCTTTTGTATTTAAAAAATTTCATATTATCAGCCAGTCATTGCAGATACACACTACATTCATTCATATCGCCAATATGAGGAAATTTATATAAACACTCATTTGCGTTCATTAAAAATCTAACACAACAGCCAGCTAAACAGCTAGCCAAATACATCTGACAGCTACAACATTAACCGTTACCTATTAATTTATCTCATTAATGATATTTTACTCGAAACTGAAGTCATTTAAAAGGCTTTTTTCGTATATGTGCGGCGAATTTATAGCTCAGCGTATAAGATAGTATGCAATCAGACGTAATAGAGTTGTTTATCAATAACTGCACCTAATTTGGGTAAACTTTTCTGAATGTTTATTCGTATATCCTATATTTACTAGATAAAACTTAACAGTGGACAGCTCGTCACCAAGCATCCTGTGATAAGATGAAAGAAATATCGGGAAAATATGCCTAAATTATTCGGTATCGATGCGAGCACATTTATTTTTATTTCGTGAAATTATATATGTTTACGTATGTTTTCATAGTTCAATCCCATTCTGACGAACTAAAGACGGATTTGTATTGGGTCAGGAATGATTCATTAATAAATATCCGTTTTGAATTTAATAAACATCCGTTTAAGGAACTTCGTCAATCTACAAATGGAAAATCGTGAAAAATTACAGTACGTAGACAATACTTATTTTAATTAAATCTTTTTTTTATCGACATTTGGTGCGGATAAATCTCGATTTATATTATTTCGTTGAAACAGACACAGTACGCATCATTCAAAAAGATTCTCGGAAAGTCGACCACAATAAATATCCCTTGGTGTTAGAAGATGAAGATTTTATCATATAGTATACTGAATTAGGGGGGATAGTGAATATTTTTTATTATCAGTCTTTCTGTATAAATGATATCATTCGACTTAAGAACCATGCTGAAAAAAACAGCGATGCGCTGCGACTGAATGTGCAAATAATATGAGACGAAAGCTCAAAAATAAGGCGATTGAAGACTAAGTTCTAGGCTCCGACAAATGTGAGTTCCATTGCGGATTTAAAAAATTTGCGGTAGACGATGTTTTCCTCAGTGTTGCCAGTCTTTCGAGTGTGTACTGCTCCTAGAAGTTCCCAAAAATGCCGCTTTCTGGCGCGTGAAAAATTTTGCGTTAATTTCTTCCGCCACTGTACATTTACTTAAAGTATACACGAATTTATGATAAATGGTAAAATAAAAATTAAAGGGACGTGAAGTGCGAAATGAGTATTACATGGGCACATTTAGCTATAAATTGATCCTCTGTTTATTTCATTTGGCGCAACAGAATAATTTAATAATTATTAAAATTGAAAATGCAGCGTGCGCTCAGATGGGCTTACTCCGTCGCAATTTTTCTCATTCAAAATTTATAATTCGCTTGAAATGTTGAATCATATCAAGAATACAAGTTATTTTCTTGAAAAACACTGCGCTATACTCTATATAGCGAAGACATCATCGAGCAAGTCTTGCTTAAGGTGGTCCTAGCGAGATAGTTCCCTAGTCATAATAGAGACCATATTCGATAAAATCACAACTGAGTTGTTTTTGTTTTATTTTGTTTTGTGTTTTGTTTAGTTTGTTTTATTTTGTGTAATTAATTTGTTACAATTTAATACAATTTGTATATATATATATATATATATATATATATATATATATACACAAATAAAGGTTCAAACAGAAAGGTAGAAAGAAAGTGGAAAGGAACACATAAAATTGACGAACACAATGGTGGTGTGAAGATGTAAAGATGGCCGATTCCAAGCAGAAAAAATTCGACTGGACCGGGACCAATCTAACCACGGACCTTGGTTGGCGATAATCCGACTGCAGGGCACCACACGTGCTCTCGCCCCCACATATATGGATAACTCCCATTCTACCTCCATTCTGCTTGGGTTTTCACCTTCCAGGATCGTCTCCAGCACGGAAAGGCGTTTTATCAATGTGCTTCCGTCCTCTTCATCATCACCCTCCCAACCTACGATTGCCCTTCCCCTCCCACTAATCAACTCCCTCCTCCAATCCCATCCTTCCCTTCTTCGCTCCAACCATTTCCTTGAATTTCGTTCATCGAGTTGAGCGTTTAATAGCCTTTCTACACTTCCTTGAATTGCCTTTAAGTGCTGCCAATCATTAAGGATATTGGAAGAAAGTGCCAAATCGACCACGTAAATCTCGAAATCGCGCAATCCCATTAGTTTCATTGCGTGAGCGGCCTCTTTCCCATCAGGAAGCAATGTGACTACATCTTAAAACTTCACTCCGAGGCGGAATTTATATGCATAAAAAGTCGTTGGATTCCGACTTCCTGCCATTTGCCCCTTCATCATAAAACACTTCCCTTAACAGGATATTCCTCCTGCTTCCATTCCGAAGAATCTTTAACACATGAGGGCACCGTTATATCTACGCTGCGACGATACAATCTTATGAAAGGAGAGTCGATGTAAGGGAAGGACCAACATCTGACTCATAAAACACCACAATTTGAAACAATTGATATCGATACTTGAATCAAAATTCACACCTTTCCCGATTGATAAACCAACGTGTTTAGCAGGAATTAAATAAGAAAGAGGACAACTTTTACTAAAACCACTAATTTTATTACAAAACGACCCAGGTTTTGATGTGCATTCACATCATCTTCAGGTAAATGAAAGCGGAAGTGCAGGCCTCATATAGTAAACATTAACCCCCTCCCGCGATCACCCTCCTCTTGTATGTCTTATCCACCCCCTCTCCTCACCTGGAAATGTCTACTATATAAGGCCTGCGCTTCGGCTTTCATTTACCTGAAGATGATGTGAATGCACATCGAAACCTGGGTCGTTTTGTAATAAAATTAGTGGTTTTAGAAAAAGTTGGCCTCTTTCTTATTTAATGATGGAATGCAACCAAGTGATACTGGCGAAAGTGAGTGAAATGTGTTTAGCAGGTTACTCACATCTCGAAATACTTAAGGTCCCCGAGGAACCATGAACCCTTGCATTAATAGAGTATTAAAAATTTATTTAACGTCAATTTTACCCTACAAGGAGAGGATGGATCATGCTTCATTTAACTATTTAAATTAAAAATTCTAATTTTTCAGTTTTTCCACATATTTTCGCTATATTCTACAATTCACAGCCTACATCAGCCACATACAGCCCAGCTCTATCACAAGAATACCGCTTTTAGGTGATGAGAAAGTCCCCGGGCGTAAGTAATTCTATATTAAACGCAATTTATGGTCATTATATAAAATAATGCAATATGCGATTGATGACGAGAATAGGGTGCAGTCATTTGAGAATTAGGTGTGGAGAAGGATGGAGAAGGTTAGGTGGACGGAAAGGAAGACTAACGAGGAAGTGTTTGAGATGGTGGGCGAGGAAAGAAAACTTCTGAATGAAATCCGGGATAAACAGGGTAGATGGCTGAAGGACGTAATAAATGGTGATGGGTTGCTGAAGAGTGTGATAGAGGGAGGGATGTTGGGCAAACGGGGAAGGGGAAGAAAGAGAATAGGTTTCATGGACGGGATGAAGAAGGGTAGATCTTATGAAGAGCCGAAAAAGGATATCCTAGAGGGAGATAGGTCCCTGAATGCGAAAAAGACCGGGAGGAGATCCTCTGTCATTTAGAAAAACCTACCTTTACCGGTAGAATACATTATAATTATAATAAGGCGATTAGTACATGATTTTCAAGCAAAATTTGAGCAACGATGTGTTTCGCAAAAAATCAATGACTTAGATTTGAGACAAGCAGAACTGTTCCAAGTGTCTCTTGTATACCTAGGGATTTTGTTCTTTTGACATTTGTTGAAGTTCAACTCATTTTATGAACATATCTGACAAACAAAGCCATGACATTATAGTGTGGGAAACTCAGATGTCAATTTCGTTACAAAATAAAGTAAACAGAATTTATGAATAACGTTTTTTAGTCAATATGCCGAAGTAATTTCAAATGTTTTATCATATTCCGAAGAATTTGGTTCAAAATAAATTGGCTAAAGATGGGTTACCAAGAGATACGTTAGAGACTATAGTAACTAAGAAAATGTAAAAAATTTAAAAAAATTGATTTGGTAGCGCCTTACCTATAGAACGCATTTAAGGTAGTCCAAGCGAGATAGTTCCCTAGTCACAATAGAGACCATATTCGAATTATACGTTTTAATTTCACCAGCTGTAGGACATATGAATTAAATATTGCATTTCTATTGCTGCAATAATATAGTTTTATATGACAGAAATTTTAAGTAATTAAATGAAAATAAAATCTAAATAAGACTTTAACTTGACTCATTTTTTCCCGCGGTGCGTTTGAAACTCCTTCAAAACGGAAGGTTTTATGTGATACCATAGAACCTACTGCAGTGACAATATGATTTACTTTCAAATTTAGTTAAGAAAACATACAAAATATACTCTGTTAGTTATTTTTACGACATCTAAGTGTTAGAAATACCTCATCTTGTAAATTATGTCTCTCTGGAGTGCATGCACGCACCGTTTCCCGTGTAAAAGGGCTGGTATTCTTTGGCAAATATCTCCCAAAGTAATGTGGTAAGGGGTAAAATTTTTGGTGCCATTAGATGGGTGAGATATTCTTCTTTAAATGAGACCAAATTCGTTGATTTCTAAGTAAAATGATTTTTCGCTCAAACTGCCTTAAATTATTTAATGTATTTATATTTCCAGCCCTGAATAGAAATTCTCATTAGTAAAACCTTTAATTTAGCATAAATTACGAAATTCCTAGGAATCAAAAGCAATACCGATATATTAATACTCAGAATGAATAGAATATTGTAATCCTCTTTTAATTTGGAAAAACGATCCATCAATGAAAGCGGATTTAAATGCGAAAGGATTTGTGGTTCACCCGTGACGCGAAAAGGGTTCGGGCGAATATAACTTGGATACGCATTGAGAAGAATTTTTTTATAAATCCCCCGGTCCAATATTTTATTTTTCGCACTTCCAGCCAGCGTGTCCAGGGTTTCCATGGCACCCACTTGGCGAAATTTTCTCTTTTCAAATGAGGAAAATGCCACCAGAGTCCAGAGTGGTTTCCGTCATTTCGATAAACCGATAAAATGGCAGCGGTGCAACGCGCCGGCAAATGTTTCAGCGGAGTATGAATTAAAACGGGGCCTTCACTCGAGTTCGACCTCACACCCAAAGCACTCAGCGATACGACATATCGATTTCTCGAATCGCTGGCACTTCAATTTGTATAAGTATTTTTTAGAAAGAAGAAGAGCCCAAGAGAATTCGAGTTTGAAGTGGATTTGAGATGCTGAGTGAATTGGAGGTAGAACAATATCATTTGAGGAGGCATGCGAATCCAACAGATATTAGTGAAAATGATCAATCACACTTTCCCTTTGTCAGTGTGGGACAGAGACTGCATTGACGATATCACAACCAGTGGTATGAACATGCTGCTTCAGGATTTGCATAACTGTGTAACTTTTAAATGCGATAAGGGATATCATATTGAGAGTTTTCAGGCCGCTGGATTAGAAAGCTACTCCTTGCAAACGTAGCTATGATGAAACAAACTTTTGACACGCCACTTTTTGCGGATACCATGAAAGCAGATCAGATTTTCCTCGTACAATTCTTCGTATTTGCTGAAGTAGGAAATAGCTAGAGGGAGTATAACATGGAAGACAAGGTTTCAAAGAAAGGTCCGCACTTTCAGACAGAACGAATGTTTACAGATGAAATATAGGGAAAATAGGAGGGATATCCCCAATAGGATGATTGGGGAATAAATACATGCCCCAACTAAAACGAGATACGAAACAAAATAACTATATGGACAGTTACCCTTAGAGTAAATAAATAACAGAATACTATGGCGAATGCAACACTTTTTTCAGGTGTAAGCCGAATAAATGCGATGAGTTAGTAAAGAAATTAGTGAACATGAACATTTCCAATCTGTAAAAGGACACAAATATAACACTTCCATGACTGAATAAAGTTGAGCTTCAAACCTAAAGAAAAACAGGCCAATGCCAAAAACTAAAATTATCCTCGATCGATCTATAATGGTCCTCGATTCGCGTAAATTTTATGAGTCGTTGTTTACGGGAAAAATGATAGCTTGTCAATAGCTTTTCACTCAACTTAAGAATAGGATCCTTCAGGTGGTTACAATGTATCCCAGTTTAGGTTGCCGTTTAAGTTTAGTTCAATCCTAAGATAGGTTGACTGCTGCCCTCTATATTTCTTGAATCAAGAATTCAGTAATGACCATGATGCACAATAGAACTTCGCTCCAATGACAAATTCCTAGGAGACTCGAACCAATTATCAACACCATTTGGCCCAATTTTCTCAGAAAATTCGTAGAGGCTAGGTATGATATAATATCACAATTGCGACAGGATTGCAAATAAATTGATCCTTCTCAAGGTTTTAATGTCTACAGTGACTTCACATACAAAAATTCATTTAAATATGTAGAAAAATAGAAGATGAAAGATAATTCACGTAAAATCAAGAAGGAAACCACTAATCTACACAGGTCATTACATGTTAAAGATAAAGACTCTAATTTCTAGTTCCATGTTTATTTAGATTTTTCTACTAGCACCGTTTTAACCAGTATTCTTGCATTACCAGAGAGCATTCCGATTTCTAACTTCTTGATTTCCCTTCAAAACCACTTTCCAACGACGAATGACGTCTTTCCACGGTTACTCCGTAAAGAGACAAGAATCAGGGAGTACATTGACACCATTTCTTTTGTCTCTCTTCCCCTTTGATGAAAGTATCCTTTCCCCGCTAATGCTACTCAAGTCTCCCAAAAAACCCCCTTCCTCCATCCCACAGCATCAACCCTTCGAGAAGAAGGCACCTTCTTCCATTCGTGTCAAAGCATCTCCTTTTTTTCTTCTCTCCTTAAATATCGACCATGTTCTCCTCAAAACACACCTAAGTCTCATGAAAAACTCCTTTTTTTTTTATAAAAGAAGACTGCCTTCTAAGAGGCGAAACGAGAGCCTTGGAGAGAATTAAACAATTAATTTCTCAGCGATGACTTTTAAGCACGTTTCATTCAAAGAAGTGGGCTGCTTTTTCTCGCAAAAAGAATTTCAAAAGCCCTAACTCCAATGAAGGCGGAAGCGAAATTCGGAGAGAAGCAGTCGTGTTTTAATGGATTCATTTCCATCTGCATCAAACGTTCCCCAGAAAAATCCTCAACATGATTTTTAAAAAGGTAAGTCGGTGGCGTAAAAGCAGTGAAAACATCAAGGCTCAACCTTGTATGCTCAACGCAGCGTAGAACTGACTAGAGTCTGGCAAGAGCCTCAATAGCTTACGCTAAGGGAAGTTTTAGTCTACGCGAGTTTCAAGGTAGCAGGTTGGATATGATTTTAACCCATGCCGCGTTCCTGGAACTCACAGGAGAGGAAAAATAGAATGAAACTCACTCACCATCTGGTAGGTGCAAGAATTCATTCTTTTTCCGCGTCATTCGTGACAGTAAAACAAAAGATGCGAGACAATGAGGCCACGATCCATAGTTTCAACTTAAGAATTCGTTTGACTTTGTCGCTTTTTTGTCGCTTCGTTAAAAACTTGATTCGTTAAAAACTGCTAAGAGCGTACATATAGTGTTTCACAACTTTTAGAGGAATTAAGGTGGGAGCCCCTAGAGACTCGGAGGCTACAGGCTAGACTTAGCTTGCTTGATAAATTCAGAACTTATATTTTTCAGAGCAACATAGAGAATATTATTATGGCTCCTCACTACATCACTAGGTCTGACAAATGCGATAACATAAGAGAGATACTCTGCCGAACAGATAGGTACAAAAACTCGTTCTTTCCACGCACAATAAGCGACCACAATAGAAACTGATCTCCACTATATACACTCCTATAATATATGTCACCATTCCATCTCAAAAAACTTTTTAAAAAAACACGCCCATGTGGCGGCTCGCGGGGTATTATGTAGATGTAGATGATATTCACCAGCGCAAAGTTGACCTCGACTTATGTTTCTTTTGAAGTTTTCAAAGAAGGCGATCTCAATTTTTTTTGAGAAAGGCAAGGTTCATTAAGATAGCTATGTTACATTACGAGCCCAACCGGTTTTATTGTCGTATCTCATTGTTAACAAATTTTCAAGCGCGCACTGTTCCATTACCGCTCGTATTAATTGTCATAATTAGCACGCCTTCGTCAAATCGACTTTGACTTATGAACATGGTTTGGATAATTTCATGCTGTATATATTTCTCGTCGACTAAAGTTGAAGCGATGATGCAATGCATTCCGTGACTGAGTTTATCGTCTATGATATTAAATTGATGCATTATTATAATGCTAACTGGAAAACATCGCAACAGATGAGGAGTAGATGCAAATGTAAACATTATCGCAAGAAAGACAGTTTTCTGGAGCAAAATACGTTTCACTTTGCCTACTCTGAAAGGGAAAGCCATGATGGATCATTATGCATTATTATAAAGAAATTTTGAAGTCTCATAAGTAAGAATAAAAGTGAAAGGTAGTAACTATTGTCAAGTACGAGTAACATCTAGAAGTTAACATGAAGTATTTAAGTGAACACCCATTTGTGTGGTAAAGCAGTGGTATGTGTGTGTGGTATGAGCAACGTGTTCTAAGATTACACACCCTGATCTATCTCATGTGAATAATACTTCAATACCTTAAAATCTTAGTTTCTCCACACAAATTTTACTCTCATGAGTTCAAGCTGAACCGGCATTGACGAGTTGCATGCGGCACCTTATTTATCACTCAAAAGTAAAAACTATAGTCCTAAAATTTACTATGTGGCGAATTTGCACCAAACCACCTCTACAGTAACGTTTATTATGAAGAGGGTAATTGAATATTTTCGACGTCAGAATTTTTTTTATGAGCGAGGTGAATACAGCTAGTCGTATTTATATTACAAAAGTGATTGTTAAAGATTAAAGTGATGCGGAAGCTAGTAAAGCATGGGAGAACGATTATACTTTCTTTTTTTCCCTTTTCCTGAGTGCATCAATACATTCAATAAATTCATTCATTCATCAATAATAATAATCCCTTTTAAGAGCTTGGAACGACGATATTCACATGAGTTTATAGAGACAAAGTCAGGTGTTATCATTACGATGTAAACAGATTCAACCAAGTTACGCCTGATACTATCAATTTATTGAGTTTAGTGAACAGCGTTCCAGTATTTTTTTTCAATGCATACGATATCTTTCTGCAGCCCTCATTTTCATTCTGCGACAATGTCTCACCGCCGCTCGATGTTCTGCTTTGGGATGTCCAGCCATCGCATAATATATCTACCTGAATGAATTTGTGCGTTTCACATTTAATAGGAATTATTACCTCTTGTGGTTCACGATTCCTTGTAAACCTTCACAAGACCCGAGGATAAATGTTTCCAGGAGTAACATGGAAGTAAACAAGGTGCTATGTAGGAAACTAGCCTAACGAATGAGAGTCTTCCAATATGCAAACAAAATTTTACATAGAAACATTTTTACCATATTAAGCGCAGTGTTGCAAACTGGTTGCCAACGTAGTTTAGAGGAGAATACACAGAGCACAAAATTGGCAATGCTGTTCTTATTACGGCTCACACCGTCAACTAAATGTGAAATCTGACGTAGCATCAAGCATCATAGAAAGTCTGTAGATCGCTAAGGACAAAGTTTGTCGAACCTGAGATCTTTCTAAACGACTGAAGCCGAGGGATTTTTTTCCACGAATATACCCACTACGATTGTCCAGGAACATTTCAGCTTCTTTTGCGATTGCGGATTAAAAAATATACTCAAACGCAAGTAAAGGGGCCGGTAAGAAAATAGCCACAAAGAGAGAATGCATTGTGGGAAACGTTTGCAGGAGCAAAACGAAGGGATTTGCGCGCATAAATAGAGAGGAAGCACGAAAGGAAGGAACGTAGAGGTGTGTGTAGTTACATGTGCATAGAGAGGGGTGATAGGGATTTTTTAAAGAGGAAATGGCGCTTTTTAAGGGGGGCGATGAGCACTTTCCTATCTCCCGCCTCTCCCTTCTATCTTTCACGCGATTCGAGTGGCTGAACCACCGCGTCGGTACAAAACTCACCCCCTCGTCCTACTCCTCATTCTTTCCTTCTCCATTTCAAAACACCCCCTCCATTCCCTCCCCTCTCCACTGCCACCACTCCTCCTGCTTCCAGCACAAACCTCGCACACCCACCGCTGGCAATCCAGAGACCATCAAAGGCCGCTCTCGCAATCATTCCCATCTCATCTTCCTGACGAATTCAGAAATCCTCTTGAATTCGCGCCACCCACTCATTCCTCCCCCTCCCTCCTCCCTCCCACCTGCCCACTCCCAAGGACTTCTCACCCTCTGAGGCCACTCCGACGCCGTTTATTTCCACCCCCCCCCCCCGGGTCGGCCTCTTCACCCCCCACCCTTCCTCCACCGTCTCCCCCGTACCCCGTCCCTCACCACGAACGGGGCGAGCTCACCCAAGCCAGAGCCAGTGCCTTCCTCTCTTCCCTCCGCTGAAAAGGGGTTTCCACCCGACGCCCAACCAAATCTCCCTCGCCGGTACTTCCACTTTCCTTAATGGAAAAAGTACGCCTTCAAATTAAAACCCTCCCTCCCTCCCGCACTTCAGCCCCCGCCAGCGAAACTCGGGCGTTTCTCCACTCCCATCCCATCCCATCCCGTCGCCCAGCAAGCAGCCAGCCAGCCAGCGACCCCCGGCTCAACTCTCTGCCCACGTCACGATGGGCATTATGCGTGCAACACATATAGGTAGGCGCCTATCTACGGCGGCGTGACAGCATTGTAACAAGGATTCGAAGAGCAGAATAACGGGAAAGACATTGGAATCCTTATGCATTCGGGGGAATCGGGCTGGAGTGGTGACTAAGAGTACTCGCCAATCCACACGGGCGACCAGGGCTCAAATCCCTGCAGAGGCGGATGTTTTCAGAGGGAAGCCGATCCCTACTTGCGGTGTCTTGCGGAGTGTCTTGTGGAGGGCACTTCAAGCACAGAACTCCGTCTGTCGGATGAGACGTTAAACCGTGGTCCCCTTGGCGCCTTTCGTTAAAAGCAGGCTAATGCCGACGCCGGGTTTCTATCCACCCTTCTTCCCTTACCTATCCCCTATGGCGCAAATGACCTTAGCAGTCGATCGCCACCCCAAATATCCAATCCAATCCTTACGCTGTGCTGAATATTGAGGCACATGTGGCGCTGAAAGGAGAGGTGCTGCGGGCTTAGCACATTTCGCTAACAGAATGACATAATTTCAAAACTCCATCCAGGACCTTCCTTCCAACAGGTGAACATAATTCATCACAGAAAACTGCCTGAAATACAGCGTGCTGTCGGAAATGGTCACCTCCAAGGAGGAGAGGAAAGCATTTGGAGCGTGTTCTGGGTAACAGCTCTCTCCATGAAATGCGCCACCTTAAGTTTGCTGGAGCTGGAGCTAATTGTGAATGACACTGAGTGCACATCATAATAAATTTTCAAATAAGTTCAAAAACATTCTTTGGACGCATTTTACTTAAATACATTTGTCCATACGGTGGAAATACCCTCACATGTGGCATCATGAAGGAAGAGTAACATTTGTTGATTTCCCCTTTAATTACAGAATTAATATGATCATGATATTCGGTGAAAAATCCAAAATGTACGCATAAATCCGAAATTTAAGAAAAAAATCATTGTTAAATACTAGCAATTAAGGTAGTACGAGCGAGATAGTTCCCTAGTCATAACAGAGACCATATTCAAATCATACGTTTTAATTTCATAGGCTGTAGGACACATATTAAATATTGCATTATTAATGCTGCAATAATATTGTTTTATATGACAGAAATTTTAAGTAATTAAATAAAAATATCAGCATAAGTCTTCAATTTGATTCATTTTTTTTGCGTTTGAAAATCATTCAAAACGGGAGGTTTTTTGTGATATCCATGAACCTATTGCAGCGAATATATGATTAATTTTCAAAAATAGTTGAGAAAACATACAAACTACACGCTGTTAGTTTTTTACGACACCTAAGGGTTAGAGTTACCTCATTTTGTAAAAAATGTCTCTCTGGAGTTCATACACTGTACCATTTCCCATGTAAAAGAGCTGGTATTTTATGGCAAATAACTCCGAAAGTTATGTGGTATGGGGTTGAATTTTCGGTGTCATTTGTAGGGTGAGATATTTTCCTTTAAATTAAGACCAAATTCATTGGTTTCTAGTTGAAATTATATTTCGCTCAAACCACCTTACTTAACTCGGCATGACCCCTTAAAATTTGGCAATCCACCATTATAAAGATATGAAACGCATTATTTCGCGTTTTGGAGAAAGTCTGACAACAGTTTATCTAACCAACTTATGTTGAAATATGTATTGATAAGCTATCACTAAATTTTGAAATATAAAAACTATCATTAAACTAGATAAGTGACTAAATTGATAGCGTAGAATTTTTTTTCCATGTTATCCATGCATATCATCAAAAAGTGCTTCACGCAAAAATGTTTCACGCACATCTGTGCGCAAACAGCTATCGCATCAACTACCTGAACGTGGAAAAATCTCAATCAGAAGATTAATTCTTGGCCAACCTAGAGAGCGGGATGACATTGAAGGGATGGTAGAATTTAAACCATCAAGCGAAGGACAGCTAAACGCAAGACAATATTTATGAACAATAACGACAGGTGCGCCCAAAAATGAATCATAATCCAAAAGGAAACAAAACCAGGAAACATCAATGGGGAATACTTCGGTATTTGGCTCAGGTACATAAATGGACTAATAAGCAAAGACTACAACAGATGAAAATAGAATCTTTCACAATTGGATGTAGTATACGGATGCAAAAGATCATTTAGACGGTTAGGATCATATATGAGAAATATTATAGAAAAAGGAAAGAGAATAGGTCCATTTTGAGCAATATCACGACGATAAGGTCCAAAATGAGAGACCAATCTTGTATACTAAACAAAGTTACGAATAATATAGCAGATGAAAAATTATCACGAGGAAGACAAGTACATAGACAATCAATAACGGCATATGAGGAGTTATATGGAAGAAAGAAATGATGGGTAACAAGGCAGATATGAGGGTTGCAGTCAGGCAGCCTCAGCCTTATACATGAATATAAATGAAGGCGAAAGTATTGCTATGGGGAGCAGGCACCAACCACTAGGAGTGCTTTCAGGGTGGTAGTAGCAATCACTTGTTTGAGAGTTATAAAGACTTGCTCCAGTCTCTCTACCAATGAGAAGGATTTCAAATCTTCATAGACAGTGAGACATCTCCTGACCGAATTTGAAAAATACTGGAGGTCACGTGGGAGTTTCGACTTCAGATGGTGCCGAGGGCAAGTCTTATGTACTGATCCTCGTTGTGTCAGAATAGTTTTAAACTATGGGTACACCATTTTTTTTCACTTTATATATATTTAACCAAATTTTACCGGCCCCCGATGGTGGAGGGGTGAAGTCCTCGACTACTATGTTCTGCTGGCCCGGTCCCCAGAAAACCTGATGACTGGATTAGCAGCCTATTGATATTTCAGGGACATACTAGCCAACAGAATCTTCTAAAACTCAAAAAAGAAAAACATTAAATTTTTACGCTTGCTAAATATATGCATACATAAATATCCGATTTTTGAACACCTATTTCTGCAATAAATATATCTGCGCTCCATGGACACGGCTTTTGCTTTCTAAGCACTCTGAACTATACATCGGAGTTAATTTAACATGGACAATGTACTTCTCAGTTTCAATGAATGAGCATCAGGTAAAGTTTTCAGACGGCCTCAAATGTATAGCCATGGGCAATACGCATCAACAGCATACATTCAAAATTGCCATTTAAAACAAAGTGAATTCAAATTTAAAAAAAAAACATGTAAGCCAAAACAGCAAACTCAATGGTCACCAAAAGACTCTCCATTCTCTGCCCTTCGCGTATTTAAACGACAGAGACCAATCTAGTCCAGTTATTCCCATTGAGGGTGTTATAACGTTAGTTTCCCAAAAAAATAGAATTAGCCGTCTCAATCAAAAATGAAGATGCGAAGTGGCACCGGCATGCTGAATGGGGATGTCCTTCGTCAGATTCTTGATGACAAAGAGCCTTGACGCCAACAAGCGTTAGTAGTTGTCTAACAAGAAAGACAATTCGTAAAATAACACCATTAACTGACCAAATTGTGGTCTTGTAATTATATGATTTTCACTCAAAAATGGATTAAAGTGAATTAAAATGTCTCATTTTAAGGCACCAGGAAATATGTTCCTCCTGCAAACACCATAATGAGATTTGGGATGCGATATGTAAAATAATCCACTGACAAGAGACAGTACGGAATAACAAGCGAAAAGCTGACAAAAAAAATGTGATATTCATTAAATATCTATTTGTAACATCATACCGCCCGACAATGCAATATAAAGCCGCACGATTATATCAGGCATTTCCCTTTAATTTCACGTTACACATGGCGAAATGCAACTCACGTATTTTTTATAAACCATTGGTCATTTACAATTAGTGAGGTAGAGGTGTAGTACATTTTAAGAGAAAGTAAGTAATAAAAACGGAATTTGGATCAAAAATAACGCACACTGTCTTCGGTAATGCGGAAATTTTAACGCGATGTTTCATGAAGGACGACTTTATCTAAGGAAGATTTTCTTTTTATGCTATGTGATTGGACCGGTATACAGCTGGCCTAACTTCCACGGCACACGATGCACTAGAATGTCAATCAATCGATTGAATTATGGTGTTAAACGATTCTTGCTCTGGCAATTGCCTGCTTTCCGTGAAAATGTCACGATTCATACATCTTTGTGCACCCAATATTGGTTATACATAACCCAGATGAGAGGTAACGAATGCTGGGATGTGATGGAATGTGAAGTGTGAGAGGCGATGCAACGCTGCTTCATGTTTTGAGGCATGGTTTCAAGGAAAATCGCACGATTTGCAATCAAATTGGAAAATAATGTATTCTGATATAGCAACGTGCTCATTCTCTTTAATACGTAAAAATGCGACGCGTTTTTAAGGTGTAACATGCACATAGAAATGCATTATTTCATGCTCCGGCACTGATAACCTTTCTCAGTTCCTAGAGTAGGGTCAATGGGAATTTTCGTAACGTTAATTGCCTTTTTTCTCGGCTACGATTCCAAAGCATTTCAGCATTCATCCCCCAATCATTTCTGATGTACCATCACGGGAAAGCCCTGGGTTTATATAAACAGGTTTAGGTGGTTTCCCTACTACCATTGTTAAACTGGTTCCGGGAACTATTGTTAGACACCACCATGAGACTTTTATTTCACAAAGTAAATCCTCAAATTCCTTGATAGGTATGGCATGCAAAAAGAACTTTGCTATTACGTGATTTCGTCGGTTAAGTTCTGTAAAATTGTCTCATCCAGTCCTCATTCTGTAAAATTTCCATAAAAATATCATACGGAGGCATATCACAACTATCATGAGGTTTATACGTAGGATCGACCCAGGGAGATGAGTGATGCAGCTCATTGGAAACGTAATTAAGAAAATCCTCATTTAATGAAGTAGAAAACCGTGGAGGACATGTGACGCATTCATTGGGCCTCTATAGCATATGCATGCACGCGCCATTATTGTTTTAATTGAGTTCACGACAGTGTAAAACGCTGTTTCCATTCTTCAAAGTTTATCAAGTGCTGTAAATTGCAAGTTTTAATAGTTGAGAGTGCTAAACGGGCGGAGACTCTAAGAACCGCACTAATAGACCGATTTTCCATAGTGGAGCAAGATATTATTGAAAAATAATTACAATAAACGTCCTTTGAGATAGCCCAAGGAATATATATATATGGATGAAATAAAGAAAACAGAACATTTGAGTAACTACAAGGGAGTGAGGAAACTATTACTTAAGTGTGTGATAAAAATAATGACAACGCGAAAGAAGGAATAATAATTCTTCCGCAGTACATCGCGATATTCAAAATATTGCAAAGCTCGAGCATCGCCCGCTTCAATCGGCCAACCCCACTTCCACTACGGCCACAATCTTTCTCAGCAAAACCCTCGGCCTCCTCTGATTCATTGCAGCCCTTCTCTTTTTGAAAGAATTCTCACAGCATCTATCAACCCTGGTCTCTTCACCCTCTCAAAGCACTCTCCCCACGAGCATCGAAAACTATCCTTTCCCACTTCCGGCCTCATCTCCACTCCCTCTTCGATTTACCCTCTCGAAAACACTTTCCCTCCCTCCCCCAACCATCAACCCCTTCTCCAGGCCTGGCACCCACCTCCCTCCCACACCAACCTCTTTCCAGAACCAACAGAATGAATGAAGAGATCGAAGAAGAGAGGTTAATTTAATATTATGCTATACAATAAAATACAATTACGTAATAATATAGTAAAATACGATTAAACCCAATGTTCTGGGGCCACATCTCAGGTAGTCACAAGTTGGGTTTTTCCCTACCTCGCGGACGGTCCTAATACCCAACCCTTCCCCGGATGCGGAGATCTATTGCCGGCCTCTCTCCTCGACCCTAACAGCGGGGGTCCCCTTCCCCAAAACTAATCGGGCTCACTACTATTTAAACTACGTGTTATAACAACAAATGTTTTCATCGTCGTCCCGATAATTCTATGACTAAGTACATCTTTTTATCGTCGTTTTACGATGAAAATTAACAATTTTGCGAACATAGCTAAAAACGTGGTGATTCACTGTCGGAAAAATGGCAACATCGCAGAGGTAGGTGGGTGGCTGAGGGAAGTTCGAATGAGTTTCGGGCATGATTTGGCCATTTCCTGTTTGTCCATATCCCTCTCAGAATTTCCATTTCTTTCGCAGGCGGGAAAGGTTCCCTGGACTCTAACCCGAGTTAATGACCATGCTTTCTGGGCGTTGAAGGAGCAGCGGGGGGAGGGATAGCTTAGGAGTAATGCATGGCACAGGCTCCTCTCGCAAAAAACCCAGCATGCTGATGAGGAATACGTGTCATGTTGCAATGAAGTCTCGTTGACTCTATACCGTTAGACAGCAATTCCTGCCAAGTTTGGCTGGAATATACAAAAAAACTTCACCAACTCATGGCCGTCATTTTTGCGCCAAACTGGGTTTTGAGGCACAACTAAAGCATTTGAAATGGGAATTTTCAGCGATGCTTTGATAGGGTTTTTTCGCTGAGGAAACTAATCGGCTTGTAGAAGGTCAAAGATTGTAGTAGTTCTCACTCCATGTTCAGATGCTAAAGTCGCTGGTATTTTATCGATAATTTTTTCAGGTTGTACAGAATCAGAGATAGATGAATCTCTAATTATTGGCTTGCATCTGTGATTTGTGCACTACAGATTGCATATATGATTATTCCTATGTTTTGTGAGAAAATGGAGGTCTTGACCTGCTTATTTTGTTCCATTTTTCTTTGTGTTCATTTTAATAACTATTTTCATTTTCAATGCATCATTTTTAATACATTTGTCCTCATATAACCCAGACTGACGAGAGAAAACCAAATATTAGACCCTTTTAGCTTCCAGTTGTCCTGCGTTGTTAAAACACAGAGTCATAATAGCCAAAATGCAAGGCATACTTATTTGAAAAATACGATCTCATTAAATTTGGTGAGATGATAAGCGCTTCATACGCGGACTTCGTAGCTTGTACAAAAGACGAAAGTATCGAAATATATTGGAAGTATATCTTGCATTTCTTACGCGAAGGAATCAATGAGCATGTTCCTCACAAGCTGAAACGTGATGGAAAAGATCTTCGTTGGTATAAGCACTATGTTGGGCGGGCCCTTATGAGACTGAGGCAACACAATTAAGCTAACAAGTCCTCATGAATATAGTTAACATTACGAAGGAATGGAGACAGAGCACAACCTTGTCTCACTCCTTTCCTTATTCTTGCTTCTTCACTGCTGGGTCCAGACTTAATCACAGCTTGTTGGTTCTTATATGAACTGTGAATAACTCTCCGGTCATTGTAGAGCATTCCAATTTCTTTCAGAATTTCAAAAACTAAATTCCAATCCACGTTGTTAAAAGCCTTCTCTAAGTCAACAAAAGCAATGAACGTCGGTTTGTAATTCTCCAATCTCTGCTTTTCCTAAACCCTAATTGGTCTTCAGCCAGGAACTCTTCAGCTCTTCGTTCTATTCCTCTGCAGATGATCCTTGTCAATATCTTGGATGCAAGTGTCGTCAAACTTATGGTCCTAAAATTTTCACATTTCTCCGCTGTCTTCTTTTTCAAAATTGAAATGATTATGTTCCTCAGTAAGTCCCTTGGTATATCTCCTGTTGAGTACACTTACGCTGATGGTTTTGTAAAGCTGGGTTAATATATTGTCTCCAGCATTTTTAATTAGCTCTGCAGGAATATCATCAATTCCAGATACCTAATTCACCCGCAGGACCCTTACTGCTGTGTCACATTCTGATAGCGAGATTGAGTCTCCGGTATCATCCTTTTTACTTCTTTTTCCTCTTCGATTACTCTCGTTCGGAGACCTCTTGGTTTCCTTTGTTTAACTCTCCCAGATATTCTTTCCGTTTCTTCTCTTTGTCTTCATTTTCAGTCAAAGGATCTCAGTTCTCATTCCTAATGGCGTTGCATCTTGATCTCCGTCCGGAGTGGTTCCTCACAATCCTATAGGGAGCTTCCACATTTCCATGTGCAATGTTGTTTTGTACTATGGGTCAAAAAAGTTTCCCAACAAATGGAGTGGCGCCACAAATGCTCTTGGACGAAATTTCAACTTGTATTTTGCTGTATGCTATTCGAGGGGCCACACTCAAGAAGATCGAAATTCGAACACCCCAATGTTGTAAGCTCTTATGTATCTATATATCTTGTATGTTACCATGCTACATAAACACACTTATCAAAAACCCATCGCAGAGTGGTCAAGAGTAACCTGGAGAGATCATTTTGGTGGTAAACAAGTTTTTGGTAAGTCGATTTACAAGATTATATTAGTCTTCCGTGTAACTATTCATGCGCGTAACTATGTTAAATTTCCATCGTCGCAAGGTGACCGAAGGATACTATGCCTCGAGAGAGGATGCAAAAAATTTTCAACGAAAGCAACGATGGCGCCAACACATTTGTTTGGAAACTTTTTTGACCCATAGTACTTCTTCGCATGTGTTCTTAATATCCATAATGTGATCCGTATTGTGAATCTATAATCCATATTGTGGAGCTAGTTCTCGACATATGCGGGCGTTAATAACATGCATATTATTCGATTAAACATTTAGCACGCTAGAAGGGATTCTCATATCGGGAAAAAAGGGAAAAAGACTCTTTTGAAAGCGTTTTTTCGGCACCAAATTAGTTAACTCTAAGATTCTCATCACTCACCGATGCCAATAACGTCAACTGAAAAAGATATACCCATTTACAATCACTGCAAACATACTCGCGGTACCAATGTGGCAATGATATAGTCACATATCTTCGCCTGCGGAAGAAATGGAAATTCTGAGAGGGATATGGACAAACAGGAAATGGCCAAATCATGCCCGAAACTCATTCGAACTTCCCGCAGCCACCCACCTACCGCTGCGATGTTGCCATTTTTTCGACAGTGGATCACCACGTTTTTAGCTATGTTCGCAAAATTGTTAATTTTCATCGTAAAACGACGATAAAAAGATGTACTTACTCGTACAATTACCGGGACGACGATGAAAACATTCATTTGCTGTTATAACACGTAGTATAAATAATAGTGAGCACGGTTAGTTTTGGGGAGGGGGACCCCCGCTGTTAGGGTCGAGGAGAGGGAGGCCGGCAATGGATCTCCGCGTCCGGGGAAGGGTTGGGGATTAGGACCGTCGGCGAGGTTGGGCCCCACCCAACTTGTGACTACCTGAGATGTGGCTCTGAAGGTGTTATTTCAGTATATGAGGTCGTCGCGAATTGATCAATAGGCTTTGGCCAGAAATAAGTTCCGATATTAATTTCTCAGTGTACAACACTTTGAAACTTTTCGAATCTTCACTTGCTTTTTGACAATCCGTTAAAGGTTAACTGGGCTTAACGTAAGGCTTCATTTTTACAAATATCCACGTGGTTTACACTATTATGTTGCGAAAATAGAGACAGATAGCGGGGATATTGTTTCATGCTCATGAATCGGAGAAGGAGAAAGACGAGGAGGAGAAAGGGAATAAAAATTCCAGATTTGTTTTTCCCACCGTGATTTTCCCGCATCGCACCCAAGCGTCCAAGTCCAACCCCTCTCCTCAAAAAAAAACCCTCCCTTGCCTTTCCTCCTCTCCCTCCACCTCCCCCTTCTTTCTCTCGCCCGCTCTGCCTCGACAAGCACCGTGTATGACGACAGCTCTTCGAGAAATTAGTATTCCATTTGAGTACACACTTCTCTCATTTGGGTCGGGGGGCCGGGTAGGGTGTTAGTGAAGGAGGTTCAAGTCCGCAGTTGGGGTGGGATGGGATGCTGGAGGGTTGGAGGGGAGTCTGTTGGGAGGGGAGGAAATGAGTGGAGTTTTCAGAGAATTGCGAGGGGGGGATAAGTGGGAAGGGGATGAGACGGAGTGGGGGAAAGACTTGATGAAATATTTGTTGGAGGAATGGAGAAGTGGGAGTGTTCCGATGTAGGTAGTCGGAGGGCACGGAGCGGTGGATGCTTCAAGGTGGTTGGATGACACGCAAGAAAAGACGTTTTCAGACGGCTGTGGTTTTCTTCGCCGGGGTTGCATGTTAGAGGATAGAAACCTACTCTACCCAACACCCGCAGTTGTAGAGTTGGAGGAATGGGGATAAATTATTCTTTAAATTCTGACCTAATCAAATTAAGTAAACTACTATTCTAAACTAGTATTCACAAATCTCCCTACAAATATACTTTTCAACATAACTGTGCTCAGTAATAGAGAACGATAGGAAACGAATGTGTCTTATTTCACTTTTATATTCACTCATTTTGCCAGTATGTAATCATTATCGAATTTTTGTCATCGTGAGGATTTCTTAGGCATTTTCTGGGGGCTGCTGTGAAGGTAAAGCCATTTTTCCACCAGGGCCCCGCAGTCGGCCAGAATTGCCTCCCCAACACCACAGTTATTGCTCCATTTTGGAATGTTATTAAATCTACACCAATTCAGATTTGCATTTTCGATAAGTATCCACTGTTTTTTAAAAAAATTAGTGATAGAATGAATGGGAATGGAGACATAGAGTTAAGAGACATAGCGGTGTTTGGCAAATGGGGAATATGAGAACGAATTCAAGACAGGGATACGGGGAAGAGAGAAAGGTGGCAACTTTTTGTCTCAAACCACACCCTTCTCTTACCCATCATTCTCAAACTACAGGATCTTCCTCGAGAAAGGATATTTCCTTTCCTTCCCTCAAGAACGCTCCCACACCATTATTCGTCTCCTCGCTTCATTCCAAAGTCTTAAGTTATCTTCTTAAATACTTCCCATCCCCCACTACTCCATGCAAACAAGATACTCCCACCCTCTTCACTTCTTGTCTCTCGATTTTTCCTTCGAGTCCTAACTTCTTCCCCTCTCCTCCCTTTGTCCCTCCCCCCATTCACACAATTCCCTCCCCCCCCACTCTCCACCCTCTCTCTGCTTATCCAACTCTTACTTCTCTTGTGTTTTTCTCTCACCGCACGAAACACAATTCTTGTTTACCGTTTATTTTTTCTCAAAAAAATATTCACTGAAGGAAAGGGAAATGGGAAAGCTTTGCATTTTAGCATGGGTGCACTCTTTTCTTTTTCCTTTTCCCTACGCTTTCTTTTCGCTCCGCCCATTTCCATCTCCTTCTTCCGTTGCTTACCTCTCCCTGAATATCCTCTCATCCTTTAAGGAGACAGACCGGACGAGTTTTAATGGCGGAGAATGTTCCGTTCTTAGCTCGCGTTTCCTCAGGTGCGGCGTCTCATTCCTCTCCGTAGCATAGTTTTTTTACGTCGCTTTTAAGAAGGTGTTCGTTCCCACGATCACTGCTTCCATCTTCAGTTCTAATTTCACGTAATTCGAGTTTTTTTATCAAGCGCGTCATCAGTTTGAGTTTTTAACGCTTATTTTTTATAAGAGTACAAGGTAAACGAAGCAAAGGCGAATCACATTGAAATTTTTTTGTATATCCTAGTTCAAAATAAGCATTTTTCATGAAAGTAATTGGATTATTCTGAGCTGAAACCATAACCACGACTTGTTACAAGTTAAAAAATCTACATAATTACTTAACATAAATATGGTATTATTGCTTACTCAATCACATGAAACTATTACCTACTTTTTCGAATTATCCATGCATTCCTCGTGCTACGCATTGCGTGCTCTATCAAAGTCCACAACCTTTGATGTTTTACAAATAGCATATTATGGTTATATTCACTCCAGGATATCATTTGAAATTCCCCCTTAGGGATCCTTTCCTAAGTTAAAAAAAAAATTTCAGATGCAGAAAAGGATCATGAAAGTAATGAAAAAAGTTCCATTACACACCCCCATCAAACCTATTCATGCACAATACAATATCTTACCAGAACCTTACATATACATTCCAGAAACAGTCAACTTCATCGACAAAAACTTTAATTCTTTTGAAAAAGATTCGGACAACCATAACTATAACACTAGAACAAATGATTCTCTACACATGAACTGCCACAGAACATCAAAAATACCACATAGTATCACTCACACAGGATTCAATTTATACAATAAAATTCCATTATCAATTAGATCCCGTGACATAAAAAAATTCAAAACCAAGGTAAAAGATTTGCTTCATGACAACTTGTTTCATAGCACTGAAGAATACATAGAGCATGTATTTTTGTAAAATATTATAAGTTTATCTTCATCTGTATTGTTGTGTTTTTATTTATGCAATGTATTAAATGCGATGTGCCACATGAGTTGCGTTAATTTTCATGTGTTTTTTCGATTCCTCATTGCCTGTCTTATGCTCTACAACATTGTGTATTGTAATTTATTTTTAATTTTTTTAATATGACGACTCCATGTAAATGTATTTTCCTGCGGACAATAAAGCTCTAATCTAAAAAAAATTCCTTCAAAAGGCGCTCTTGAGCTTCATACGAGTACAAAGACTCAAAAAATGGAAATAATACGTTTTGTTGCATTTGAGGCATATGTTCAAGAGGCGGCAGATGAAACAAGCATTTCAACAAAACTATGTTTTCACGCATAAAAACTGAGAGAGTAAGGAATAACTAAAGATTTTCTCTAATAATTAAATTGTTTTCAAAAAATAAATTTTAAATAGCTTTGGGTAAAATAAATATGGTGTACCATGCAATCTACTCACTTATCTATGACTGATTCAAATTTAATATTGAGTCTTACTAAATATATTGTTTGGCCTTATTTCTTTCATAAAATCGAACAATATATCAGTAGAACGGGTTTTCTAGAACATTATAAATATCGTTAATATTTATTACCCGAAGGATGAAAGAACATGCATCACCGAATGAAGACTTAATTTGCCTATATCGGCTAGGGTAGGATGAATATTAGCCTCGAAGGGAAAGGCTTTAGGCTTGAAAACACCATTTAGATATGTTAAAAACTTCTCTCGGGGATGCTTTCAAACATCTTCATCGATGATAAAAGGCTTAAAAACATCCTTATTAGTGTATTTAGTAAAAATATGACAATTAGCAATTGGCAAAGCAAAAGGAGCCTTGTATAGTCTTCCTGCAAGTTAAAATGCCGAAAGAAAACGAGTATACCGTTGTGACAATACTACTGAAATTTACACGGCAATAAATTAACACTAACATAGTATTCCACAGAGGTATTTAGGACTCCAGCCACGAATGAGGAGGGAAAAGGAAGAGGCAAGGAAGAACAGAAGTGAATCGTTAGCAGCACGCTTAAAAAAGGATTGTCGATAAATAGGTGAATTAGCTCCCTTTACAAGAAGCCGTCAACAATATATGACAAATTCAATGAATTCCATTTAGATCTTCTGTAGCCTAAAAACTAAAATAAAATTATCAAGGGGGCAGTTTACTAATGATAAAATTGATGAATATTTTTCCTCTCTGAATGACAATTTACATCTCCATGTCCCTTCACCGTAACTATACCAGCAATTCCTTTAAGCTACACCCTGTTACAATATAGAATATACTTTAATGCGATATAGCAGTGAGTGGACTAGTATCAAATGAAATACAGAAAAATTTTGAATATTTTTAAACTACTCATTTCTACATAATTAATTCATATATTGTGAACCGACCTGATCATGTTCATTAATTGATAAAACAATCCCACAAAAGATCATTTTTACTTTGAACTTTAAGTGAACAAAGCTATAATTTTGACACATGAAGTCGGTATAATCCCACGACTCATCTTATCACAGTTAATGTTTATACAAACGATTTCTGAACCTATAACAGATACCACACTTAAATTTTAAATGTACAAACATTTGAAGGTACAAAAAAATACAGAACTAAGTTTTCCTTTCACAGCTCAATTATTTCCTTGATGGCTGTACAAAAAAGATATCCCGCACTTACTTAGTTGCATATTAATAAAATAATTCAGCATTTACTTATTAAAGCATTAAATAAAACTACCTTAGATAATTATGGGCCAATTGCGGCACAAGGAAATGATGAGTCAACATTGAGCCATCGTCGATTTTTGAGGAAGAAAATTCTCTAGCTAAGCCATCGTTAGGCCATCGGGGAATCGAGCAAAAATAAAAACGAACTAAGTAATAAGGACTTAGCATTCGCCTAACATACCCTCAATCCACTTATCTGATTTTTGCGGCGTTCCTATGGAGCCAACACAAGGGTCCATCTTCAGAAATTAGCTCCTACTTCTTCCTTCCGGGCGCACCTCAATGGATCAGACATACCAAGGGGAGCAGATAATCATCAGCATTCCCGATGCACACAGCTCCCCCTTTTTTTTTGACTCCTGCATCGTCTTAAGAAGCGTTCATGAGTGGAAAACATTCAACCGCGTTCGGCTAATCTCAGCGGAAGCGAGTGGGGGCGTAATTGGAATGGAGGAGTCATTTTGAGAGAGCAAATAAGAGACCTCCACTTCACGGCTCCGCCCTAATATACTCACTTCTCGCACCGTTGCATTCATTCCAGGTCCTCAAACGAAAAACACTCACCAGACACACCTTTTCATGTTCCCACGCATTCCCCTTCTCATCATCGCAAAATCTCACCCTCTGCGACCGATATCGCTTTATCCTCGCATTAAAATGATTGAAATTCCTGTTTCGCCCAGTATTTTATAATTACTGAGTGGTAGTCTCACGATAATTTTATTACAGCAACCGAGGGCTTCATCTGAAGGGCAAACCATAGACTAAGAGCAAAGGCTATTTGAGATCTAGCAATCTAGCCTAATCAAGAAATATTTAGTCAAAAACGAAAAAAAAGGCAAGAACCAAGGAATTTATCCATGGGTCTATTAGGCATGCTTTCTTAATGGATTTACGATGATGTACAAGGATGTTGCACGTCACCATCTCTCTTTAATATTTATGCTGAAGAGCTGAACAATAAAGCATTAAAAAAAGCAAGAGGTAGGTAGCATTAAATAAATTTTTATAAAACATTAAATAAAACATTAAATAAAGCATTAAAAAAAGAGGTAGGATAAATACAATTCTGACAGTGAAGTATTCAGATGATCAAGCAGTACTGGCGGAAGAGGAGCTACAGTATATGATGGAGAGTATTGCAAAAGTGGGGAAAGAATACGGAATGAAAATAAATGCTGGAAAGACAAAAATGTTGAGAGTAAGTAAGAATGAAGCAATCGTTAATATATCCGTAGAAGGAAAAATTGATGAGAAAGTGAAATCATTTCAGTACTTGGGAAGTACAGTGACTGAGAATGGGAGCTGTACCCAGGAAGTAAGACAGAGGATAGCTATGGGTAAAAAAGCATTTGAGACGGTGAAAGAACTTCTGACAGCATTTAGCATTCCTATAGAACTGAGAAAGAGATTTGCTAAATGTTTTGTATGGAGTGTGGTGACTTACGGAGGCGAAACATGGACAGTCAAAAGGAAAGATGATAAGTGCTTAAAAAGTTTCCAAATGTGGTTGTAGAGAAAAATGCTCAAGGTGAAGTGGACGGTTAGAATGAGAAATGAGGAAGTAATACTAATGACAATAGGAGAAGAAAGAAAACTGCTGAGGGAAATAAAAAAAGAGGAAGACAGCTTGGATGGGACATATATCACGCCATAATTGTCTTTTTAGAATAGGTATTGAAGGAAAAATAGAAGTGAAACGAGGAAGAGGAAGAAGAAGAATGGGAATGCTCGATGACATAAAAAATGGCCGAAGTTACAGGCAAACGAAAGAAGATGCTCAGGACCGACTGCAATGGAAGGCATCCAGTTGAAACCTGTCAGAATACAGATTCCACTAAGAAGAAGATGAGACAATTCGAAGAAAACCCGTCAAAATTCCATAACTTGTTGAGTGACTGCCGCCACCGAATGCGAAGCTGCATTTGGGCCCTCCTTCAAGAAATTCAATCCGCAAGCCACCAGATGGACCTCACCGGCACTGCTCAAGCGAGTCACAAGAAATAGTATAGAACGAAATAAAGATTGACTGAGAAGAAATAAACATGCTCCGCTCCGGAAACGATGTTGGCAGCAAATCATGATCATCATCAGAGGTCACGAACGCATTGGACCGCGTTCTCCAAGAATACAGCATCAAAATAAATAGAACGTAGACTGCAATCCAAATATGGGGAAGAAAGCAGCTGAATGTGGATGTCACATAAATGGGAGACACATATAAGATAGGTTTCCCTTCACCTCTTCACCTATCTAAGAAGTACCAACACGTGTGAAGGAAGTAGTGCAATGGACATCAAGCAAATAATAGGCCAAGCTAAGAAAGCGTCCGTAGCGAAAAAGCGACCACTGTGTTCAAAGAAGATTGAAATACGATGTACTCCATGTGGTGTGTGGCACTCTATGGATCGGGAGCATGGACCATTGGAACAGCTGAACAGAACAGACTGAAAGCTTTCAAAACCTGGTGCTGGCGAAGGATACTGAAGATGAAATACACCGATAAAGTAAGAAATGATGAAGTTTACAGAAGAGTATAAGAGGAAAAGACACAATGGAACTTTGTACAGAGAAGAAGAAACTGACGGAATGGACACACCCAGAGGCATAATGGGAATTTGTAGAAAACATAGAAAATTCGCCAAAGGAATACCCAGAAATAAATGCATGGGACAAGTATAGAGGGAAGTATATAGATAAGTAGAGCTACCAGGAAGTAAGCGAACTAGCAATAGATATGAAAGATGGAGGGCTGGAGTCAACAAATCTTAGGATTAAGTGACCAATAAATGAGCACCAGATTGGTAGGTGTTTCATTTATCCAATCATTGCATTTAACAAATGATGTGGTACGAAGTCACTAGCACGGGTGCATATACACCAGGGTAGAAATTTGCCATGAAAACATCATTTGACTTGACCGAGATTCGAAACCGGATCTGCCAAGTGCCGGTCAGGTGTGTTAGCCAGTTACACCACCAAGCCATCTTCCTTCCCCTCAAAATTCGCTTCTCGAGATCCGGGTTCGAATCCCAGTCAAGTCAAATGATTTTTTCATGGCGAATTTCAACCCAGGTGTCTCATAGGTGCATTGGCAGGCAACCATCACCACACTGCCTGACAAGTAAATTTACACAGCTGCCCTACTACGTTGAGGAAAACAAATGAAAAATTCCTTCCATTTCTTTCCCTTCCCTAACATTTCGCCCCGCTGTTGTACTTCGAAGACCCTAAATACAAAACACGAGTGCGCAAACGTGGAAGCAATGGCCGCTGGTTTTACTTTAATGGGTGTGCGTTCAGCGAATGATGTCTAGCGGAGGACGAGGTTGTTAAGCCGTCGTTTGTCGCCAGCGCCTTGTCGACTTTCCTTCATTTTAGAAGCCGTTTCACCCGTTCTCCAAGAAATTTAGCGATATAAACCAATGTATAGTTAAATACCATTCCCTAAGACAGTTGGTATCTTATAATTCCTTCGGGGTTCACGTCAAGTTCATTCATTCAATGTTAAATACTCCAGTCTCAAAAGACTACGTAACAAACATTTGATGTAAGCATGAATACTTCAGAAATGTGAATGACATGAAAATTTGAAATAATTGCAGAAGTAGAAGAAAAAAGAACATATGTTATATATGGACATATAGTGTTACACAACTGTTAGAGGGATTAAGGTGGGAGCCCCTAGAGACTCGGAGGCTGCTCGCTACGCTTAGGCTGCTTGAGATATTCAAAACTGGTGTATTTCAGAGCGACACAGAGAATATTATCATGATGCCTCACTACATTTCTAGGTCTGACAGATGCGATAAAATAAGAGAGATACACTGCCTGACAGATAGGTACCAATACTCGTTCATTCCACGTACAATAAGTGACCACATTACAAACTGAGCTTCCCCAAATACACTCTCATAGGACATGTCACCATTTCACCTCCAAAACTTTTACATCTTTACACGGCTGTTTAGCTACCTCCCCCTGCCACACGCCCATGCGGTGGCTCGCGGGGTATTATGTAGATGTACATATGGCAGAGTTAGCGATTCGAGTAATTGCTTAAGCGTTCGTTCAGCTCCACTGCAATGAAAGAGTCCCTTCACCCACAACATTAAAGTGAGCAATATTGATATGATCAAATGGGAAGAAATATAAAAAGATTGACAAATTTCATAATAACCTTGGCATTTCATTTAAGCTTTATAATTTCAACGCTTATAAGAAATCGCTCCTCGTTCATTCGTGAACGAGCGAGTTGTATTTTGTTCATATTTCCCAAGGTCCGTTCGATCACGCGACGCTATTTCGCTCAACCGTCCCATTTTTCCTGTTTGGGCACATTACGAGATGTTTGTGTGATTAAAGACGCTGACAATATTCATTGCCTTCATTTTTATATAACCTGTACCACATTTTGCTGTTTTTATTCATATATCATTTTATATTACAGTAATTTAGGAAAATTAAGTACATTCCAAAATCATTTCAACACCAACATCATTATTGTCCTGCATATTGCTTTTAAAAACGACCATTTTCAGTCAAATGAACGTGAGTTATTTTTTTGTTTGGAGGAATTACCGCAAGTACTATTTCAAAAAGGCCAAATGGATACCCAGAGTAGGCCGAGCAATTGATGCAAGACACCCATTAGCAAATCTAATATGATTCGTGTTTCCCATTTCTCTTCCATGAAAATCGTTCGCCACAATGGTTCGCGGGGAAACTAGGAACGAAGTGGCCATTAATGCGTTCGAATCAGCTAATGGAGAGTACATCAGTCGATAAAGGCTAAAATGTGAATAAAACATTGAAAAATAATGCCTACGGCGCGGTGGCCCCCTCCAGCTCAGGCTCGCCAGGTGGTGCCGGGCGCACGGCATTCGTGTTTCAACGCATAAACATTTACGCGCTTTTTTTCATTACACTAGACATAATATATTGCACCGTAAAGAGTGGAAAATGGTATGGCACAGTCCGTTCAACGTCTAGTCGAAAGTATGGTCTCATATGATGATTCGCCACATGGGTAATTCTCCATTAGGGTAAAAGTCCGATGTTGCTAATAGCAGCAGGAAATGCGTCTCAATACTATTTCAGTATATGTGCGACAACTGTAGGAGACATCTAATATACAAAATTACTCCCTATAGTACTAGGACAAAGAAAGCGAAGCTTGTGATTGAAGTTGGAGGACACAAACTAGAGCAAGTAGAAGAGTTTAATTACTTAGGTAGCACACTGGAGGAAGACGGGCATAGTAGCAATGACATACGGAAGAGAATAGCGCCAGCTAAGGAGGCGTTTAGTAATATAAGAGAGTTGATGACGGTGACAATGGGTAAGGATGTGAAGAAAAGGCTGGTGAAGAGCTTGATATGGAGCGTAGCGTTGTATGGGGCAGAAATATGGACCCTGAGAAAGGAGGATGAGAGTAGGCTGCAGGCATTTGAGATGTGGGTGTGGAGAAGGTTAGATGGGCGGAGAGGAAGACTAACGAGGAAGTGCTTGAGATGGTGGGCGAGGATAGGAATCTTTTGAATGAAATCCGGGAAAGGCAGGGTAGATGGCTGAAAGATGTAACAAAGGGTGATGGGTTGCTGCAGAGTGTGATAGAGGGAGGGATGTTGGGCAAGCGGGGAAGGGGAAGAAAGAGAATAGGTTTCATGAACGGGATGAAGAAGGGTAGATCTTATGCAGCGGCGAAAAAGGATATGTTAGAGGGAGATAGGCCCCTGAATGTGTAAAATACCGGGAGGAGGTTCTTTGACATTCAGTAAAACCTACCTTTACCGGTAGAATACATAATAATAATAATTCCCAAGAGTAGCATAATTAAATATAGCGCGGTATTGAAAACGGTCTGCTGCGTGGCCATAAGGACACTGCAATGAGCGAAAGTTTGGCGAATGTGGAACGCGTAATAATGCACGGAAAGGACAAGTCAATAAAGTACTTTGGTGAAATGCTTTGTATAATGCAGAAGCATGCGAATTAAGGGAAGAACATGACAAAATTCTTTGTAACTGTGAATGAGAAAAGCTAAGGAGGAAAGGAAGATGAAAAAGGTGGTGCACAGCATTGCAAGCGAGGAAACTACTGCACGAAGTATGGAGGCAGAGTAATTTTTAGAACAGGTAATGGAGGGTGAGGGGATACATACAACTGTCATAAATTGGAAAATATATGGTGAAGTGGAAGAAAGAGCCTTGACGGTAAGAATTAAAAGAGGCAGGAAATTAAAAAAGCATAAACATGAACAGTGTAAGAAATCTTGCATGCACAAAAGAGACTGTGCCTTTAAAATAATATTGTAAGTAATCCTAATTACATCTAATACCACTCAACTCAGTTATTCCCGTCTTATAATAAATTCCCGTATAATAAAACGAGGAAGCAATGAGATTCACTTTTGGGCAAGAGGGATCGAATATCAATGCCACATTCCTTGACGCACATCCACAATTTATCTGAGGAAATTATATGGTACCTCGTATTCATGCTATTGTATCATCATCATCATATATATTATTTCTCAAAGGTGTTTCTTTGTCACAACGCCATTAATTCCATAATTCTTCATCAAAATTGATTATTCAAACATCGTTTTAAAGCTTATGTTCCCCGCTATTGACGAAAAATAGAAAAATGGTTTAAAATTAAGTTTTTGTTAAAAACTTTAATATAAAGTTTTTGTTAAAAAATGATACAATGCCATCTGTTGACAATATAATCAACTAATATGTTGGCTATGGTTACGTGCTTAAAAGGCTGTAGGAGGCGCCATCTATTAACACATCGTTTAGTTAGATTGTTTGCATTCTGCATGTAATCAGTGTGACCGTTTACGCCATGTATCTTTAACACAAACATAAATTACATACAACTGTCCATGGGAAGAAACAGAGAGAAGAACAGGAAGAAAGAAGGAAGAAACAGGAAGAACCTGCATGCTGTGCGAAATATTCGACAGGTAGAAAAACAGGAAAAAAGAAGGAAGAAACAGGAAGAAGCTGCATGCTGTGCGAAATATTCGGACGGGTCAGCTAGTCAAACGAATTTTAATTTCTCAGCATCTCACCAATTTCTATTCCCTTGTCCTTGATAATTCCTCTTGTAAAACATTTAGTACTATTATCTTAGCATCCATTTTTTACGTTTCACCGAAAAAAATTACGATATACTTCACAATATCAAAAGAAAATATGTCTCATATGTTAGGATATCGTCTTAGTGTTCTTCAGCCGTATTTCACTATAAATTTTATGACATTTCATATGAAAGGCTTATAGTGGTCGCAGGTTGAGTGAATACGCGGAAGCAACTCACTTTTAAGATCACTTCATCTGAGTATTAAAATGCAAATATATATAAACGCCATTTTTACAAATATACTTTTATTTATTCCATATAATGGAAAAATAAATGTATCTACAATAGCAAAGTCAATTTAGTAAATATATTTGCTTAGCTTGACAGAAGATTTGCACATTAAAATTGCAGATATTGTAACGTTCAAATAAGTGATGAAGTCTGAATTTTGCTTCAGTTCTTTTTCTTGATCTTGCTCTTCTTTAGTTTTAAATCACATATTTAGAGAAATGTTAAAAATCAAGGTGTTCAGCAGCTGGGCATTTGTAAATTCCCTGAGATTACCAGGTTTTCCAGACATTTTTTATTTTTCCAGACGAAATATTGATTTTTTCTCGTCAATTATAAGAGAATGTTCGGTATATTTTTTTGGGTGATTAAACGTAAGGATTATTTTTGAACTTGCATATTTGGAGGAAAATAAACACAAAACTTTAAAATAGTTTGAGAAAAAATCACACCACACCAATCACACCACAATTAAACATTGCCATGCTGGTGCTCAAGAAACAAGTTAATATTACAGCCAGACTTTGCTATGAAAAGCATTGATATAAAATTATCAAAAACTTAAAGAACTGAAGAAGTTGACTTATTTCCTTATTTTGCTGAATGCGAAAACGCAAGGAAAATTTAGCTTCGCAACTTGCCGATAAAGGCACGTTCTTTACGCCACTGAATTACAGACTATGACCAATAAGAACACAATATAGAAAACATTGTACCTAAACAGAGATGACAGGAATGCAAAATGCGACAACGCAAGGGAAATTTGACTTAGCAACTTGCCGAAAAAGGCACATTGCTTCCGTTGCTTTCTTATGTATTGACACCACAGAAAATTCCAGAGTCAATTCGATATTTCCCTGAGATTTTCAGAGAAAATAAAATTCCCTGAGAATTCCCGGTCTTCCCGGTTTTCCAGAGTGTTGGACATCCTGAAAATTATGTCCCAAACTATAAGTATTTTCAAGGAAGACCTTTCAACGGGAAAAACTTTCCTGAGGAAATTTGCTACTAATGAAATTTTCATTATTTCAACGTATTTCAATTTTTTTAAACCATAGTTTAACCTTATTGGAAGTGTGATGAACTTTTCCACCCTTTTAAAGCACATGGTAATTAGCTGGCTAAAATAATTTTGAATCATTTTATACAAAGCATTTTTTAATTTAAAAGTATTTCACATCAATATTGGAGCAACATTTCTTTAATACGTCAGCGTTGACTAATTCGACATAGACATAGATAGCATTTCCGAGACAAGAAAATATAGCAGTTCACTTGGATTTTCAGGGAATATATTTTTTGCAGAGTAGTATCGACGTAGCGTTGTCGGGGAATATGTATGCGGACGCGTGTCCCGGAATTAAAACGACCGCCGGCGCGAGTAATTCCCATTCCAAAGGGGGTGCACATTCGCGTAGTCCAATTTCGGTGTCAGGATTCGACCGTCGGCCGCTTCGTCTCTTTTGTTTCCCCCGGCATCCCACGCCGCCGCACTCTACAAACCGCACCCACGCCGTTCGAATTACGCACACAAAACGCACATGCACGATGTCCAACCAACGCAGCGGCATCCACAACATCCAGTCAGGACTCGGGTCGCTCTTTTGACTTTCTGAACCCATTTCGTTTCGAAAGGTTTCCCCGCTTTTGCCTCCTAATTACCCACGAAACTCAATACCGTTAACGACGGCATGCGGCAGTCGAGCTTCGAGTGCCATAGGCATTGGCTGCCAGCTAGATTATAGCCGTGGGTGGAGAAAACATAAGATCTTCAAATACAGTAAAATATCTTGAAATGAACTTACCATCTGATATATCGTGGGGAACACGCATACAAAACATATGCGGCACAGCATTAAAGAAAATAGGTCTTGTTAAGCGTATAATAGGAAGGTCCTCGGATGAAAAAGTAAAAGAGAGATACTACTTCGCTCTGATTAGGCCACAGCTCGAATACGCCACGAGCATTTGGGACTCTTGTCATCAAGATTTAACTTGATTTAACCAAAAAAATTAACAAAGTACAAAGAAAAGCAGCACGCCTCGTTAAAAACTGCTACGAGCGTACATATAGTGTCTCACAACTTTTAGAGGGATTAAGGTGGGAGCCCCTAGAGACTAGGACGATGCGTTGTTGTGCGCGGAAAGAACGAATTTTTGTACATATCTTTTCGGCAGAGTATCTCTCTTATTTTATCGCATCTGTCAGACCAAGAAATGCAGTGAGGCGTCATGATAATATTCTGTGTCGCTCTGAAACACATCAGTCATTAATATCTCGAGCAACCTAAGCCTAGCGTGCAGCTTCCGAGTCTCTAGGGGCTCCCATTCCACCCACGGTGTAGGTATGGCTTTTGTGTGATGACTTTCGCAGGAAGTGAACTGTGGCGCATTTACTAATAATTAGTTCTAATTCAATGTTCAATCAAAAATTCTACCTCTAGATTCAATGAAAGCAAGACACTCACGAATTGATTATCGACGTTGTTTTGTTTATTTAGCGCATGTTCTCGATGTAACTTGACGTGCGCGGCAATTGTGCAGGGAAAATGGAATGAAAGAGCTCTTCAGTGAAGCAAAGACACTAGATAAGTAGCATGAATGGAAAGCATCCATTGTGATTTTCTTCTTCCAACAGGAAGACGTTAAAGCGATGCATGCCACAAAGGAATTAGTGGAAAATATTATGGACAAAATAAGTTCCCTGTACATTAGTTATATGGACAAATATTCACCTTATTAAAAAACTATTCCTGATGAATATTTTTGGCTAAGTTGTGATAATATGTCCTCAAGGGTATCAATGAAGAGTCGCATTCCGGGATCCTATGAGTATCGAAAGAAATGCAACGAATAGACGAAGAACAATCATGGAATCTACGATCCATTAACAATTATCTGGTTTTAATTAATTATAACAAGGGTTTCCTGTAATAACCCTAAAGAATATAAGAAATGTAACCCATGACGTAGTGAAATCAAGTCCAAAGTTTGAGCTTTAACAGTAATAGGCCAGTTTGGACTGATGTCTGTCATACCTTTCCTCTGAATATCCTCTATCTGTAGGTAGGAGGCATTCGAGATCGTTAGAAACTGATGCTGAAAATTATTGAAAGAACTTTCAGTTGACAAGAAGACGAGTGTTTTGATTGCTAGATAAATCGAATTTCATTGCTAGATGGATCGGAGCTTAAAAGAATGAGATTGTGATACTATACATATTAGTTAATTTAATTATTATGTGACATCATACATACCTTTTTTTATAACTAATGGAAATATAAACACATATATTTTCAATTCTGCAAAATTAACATAAAACATCATCTGCTAATTCTTAGACAAAAAAGGCAGACTGGCTTAGAAATGAGATCACAAATCAAGTTCATGTTGAATGATTAATCTATCCATTGGTTCCTAACACGAGGAACACATTAATGTCCATTTTATTTGACCTTATTGCATAAAATATAAATAACAAATAAAACATTAAAAATAGATTGACAAAAACACTTACGAAGTAAGTCGCGCGGATTGCATTTGTGATTCGCAAAGCTCTCCAGGCAATATTAAACACGTGACCTTCGTTCGGACTGCACAGAGCGCACCTCAGCGCTATTCAGCTATTCAACTTTTCGTACTACGAGTGTCAAAAGATTCACGCCGTTGGCCTTTCAGGCATTTTCCATTATGCAACAGTGGATTACTACTATAATCCGCGCGATCTCTGCAGAGCTAACTAGCGGATAATGATTGATTGAGACATTTTAAGGTTTGGAATGAAAGATAATGAAATTCATATGTTCATAGCAGTTATGAATAATGCAAAAATCAAATACGCATCACCATTTCAGGGAAGCAACATTTACATTCATAGGCAAGATGGGAGTTATCTGAAAAAAAGTTCAAATACAGAGGCACAATTTAAGGTATAAATAAAATTGTAAATAGGTAAGAGCAATGAATATATCACTAATAATCTTTGCGCGTTCATGAAGAAATGGCAGTGTTTATGAGTGTCTTTCACCAGTATTTACAGTTACAGAACGGTGGCGGCTGAATTCAGGTATTCACTGGGTAGACACCTAAAACCATCATTTTACAGCAACCATTTTGAAATATTTGATCGAAACGACTTGAAACTCGGGTTTAAGTACAAATTCTATCGCTATTTGTTAAAAACGATCCCAGCGAGAACGTAATTCTTCGAGGAAAAAATTGTTATGTAGGTCACATTTCACTCGCTGATTCCGTATCCGGACAGCTTCCAACCATTTTCACCCACGAAACCGTAAATAAACTCACGATGCAACGAAGAAAAACTTCCGCGATGAAGTCCCTGGAGCGGGTGAGGCCATAAACAGAAGGAAACAATTAACGAGGCGCTGGATTACCCGTCGCGGCGGTTTCATACGGTGCCCTCGAATTTGACGCTCGAAGGCGCAGCGAGGCGATATCGCGAGGTCGGAAGACGCGGGAATTATATCCGCCACTGCGGGGAAACGGCTGGAGACTTCCTTCCCAGCGAGAGGAGGCAATGAGGCGTGTACTCTGAGGTGTCGTTCCTTCGGATGTGCTTATGTAGACCGAGGAATGGGAGAGCCAAAGGTGAACCACTCGGGAAAGCTAATGGAACGGAAAGGCAGCGAAGGAAGGGAAGACGATGAGAGGCGAGGAGAACGGGACTCTTCGGCATCAACGGTGCAGCCGTCTCGGCGCGTGACACTTCGGCACGGGACATATTCAACACGAGCGTGTAAAGGCGGCTTTACACGTGAAAATAGCTTCAATGACAATACCCTACAAGTCACTCGCAAGCGACAGTTCGATGTGTGTGCATAGACGTCCATGGACAGTATTGGGGGTGGACAGTGGCAGTTGGTAATCGACCAAGGTTTTCACTTGTAAGGAAACATGACTGGTTTCTTATTTTGCCAATGAGCGTCATATTGATTCTGCAATTTCATCGCATCGCATCCGGTGAAATTCTGGTCATATAACTGCGAGCGGCGATTTAGTATATGTAAAGAACAAATGAATTAGTTGGGGTTGAATCATTGTTGCAATTGGACATATTTGTATGTACTAAGAATCATTTTAAATGTTGATACAAGTAAAAATTCAATAATGAGATTTATAATGTTTCTACTATAAAATAATATTAAAAAGAATAAATATCTAGGTGATTCTTCTTCGTGACATTTTTTTTTAATATTAAGATATTTTTCTGGGGAGATTGTAGGTCATCCAAAAATGAAAAAACGACTTCGTTTTCTTCCACTGATTTATTTTTTTGGTACGACTGGGTTTTCGTCTTTCCGTGAGGTTTAGAGAGACTTGTAGGAGAGGGGAAATTCTTTCAAAAAGGATGTCGTTGAGTAATTTACATTTACTCATATTCCTCCTTATTTCTAGCTCCTCCTTTTTGTCCATCTTCCTCCCTTTCATCTCAAAGTGTAGTATCTCCGGTATGAAGTCGCCCTCGTGGTTCTCTTCCCGCCACCCCTTACCTCTCTCCGGGTTTCCCTCCCCCCTTCTCACACCCACTTCTTCCACCCCTCTCCAACCTCTCCCAAGTCCCTTCCAGGTATATATATTTGCTTGAAATTCAAAAATTTTTGTACTTGAAAATGACCTCTATGTGTCGAAACATGTCGTACCAAAAAAATAAATCAGTGGAAGAAAACGAGGTCGTTTTTTTATTTGTGAATATCAACTTCCACATAGTTGAGCCTGATACCATTGAACGTACTGTAGGTCATTATTCACTTATAAACTTTTACTCTGTCGCCAACGTTTCGCATCTTTATTTATGCTTCATCAGGGCTACGATGAAAATTAATAGTTGTATTGTACATCAAATGAATCCAGTTTACAATTTAGGGGTTTAGTTTTAAAAAAATATGTATGCATGTGATTTTTGTTATTACCTCAGAGAGAGTTCCTTTTGAATTACTTTTTGTTGATACCTTCGTTGCTATTTATAATTTTCTTGCCAATTGTTATATATTTAGGAGTTGAAAAAATCGAAATAAATTTAAGTGTTGGAAAGAATATCAAATTATAATAAATTTTGCTTAATTTGGCGATGTCTGTTTATTAATCGCTGGATGTTTTGTTTTTTGTGATATGTATCATTTCTTAAAATAATCTTTTGGATACGTAGGTTTCTACATCAATTACTTTTGTTTCATGGAAATTAAATGAGTAGTTATTTTTGATTGCATGATCTGCTAGTGCACATAATTGATTTTTGGATTTTATTGAACTTTTATGTTGGGAGATTCTATTTTTTAGATATTGGGATGTTAGGCCTATATATATATATATATATATATATATATATATATATATATATATATATATATATATATATATATATATATATATATATATATATATATATATATATGTTTTCACAATCATCACACGGTATTGGATAGACTACGTTACTTTTTAGAATAAGAACAATAGTCATACTGAGCAGTCTGTTTTAATGCACATTTAATGTAATTTATACAAACCTCTCAGATCCACGAATGCCTGTGGTATCAAACAGCATGAACAAATGTAATTATTGCCCAATTTAGGTGAATTTAGAAATTAACAAATTCATTGTTCACCTCCGACAACTTCTTTCAGAAAAAGCGGAAGTAATATCTAAAGCAGAACTATCCCACGCAAAATTCAAATTAAAAATATTGCTACGCTGGCTATTTTCAAAGAAGTCAACTTATACGTATACGTTTCGGTAGTTGGGGCGAGATTTTTCCCCTCGCCAAAGCGGAGGCCGTATTAAAAATAATATCTGAAGTCGCATAAATGAAATTAGTTTAAATTTTCTAAACTTTCAAAACAAGTTGGTGAACACTACTCTACAAATCTCGATTAACGCATGATAAAGCCTTCTCGGGTATGGGACCGAGTCAAGATCTGCCTGGCCTACAATTAGCATAGTCGGGTTACCCTGTTGTATATCAAGATAATTCAAGAGCGTAAACTGGGAGTCAGGTGGTAGAATCGAGGAGGGTTCGAGATTTCGGTGAGCTTAAACCACTCTTTCAAATCTCGCGAAACCTCATTGAGCGAATTATTTTCGCGGGAATTTTGCTGGTGGTGATGAACATTGTGATTAGAGACGCAGTACACAAAACATTTTACTCTCGAGTTATGCGTCCAGGTGGTCAAAACACAGCTAAACCTCGAACCGTCATTTGTTGAAGCACGTGGCTCCTGAGTTACGCGATCGAATCTCTTCGAACGGTTCCCACACGACCACAATGGCGCCACCTCCGAGAGGCATTCATCCACATTGTCCAACCACAATCCTGTCTCCTCCACCTAACTTGATGTTGCATTATTAAAATTAAATAAAAATGAAAACAATAAAATTTGATGTCATATTGAGATGAAATAAGAACACTTTGTATAATCCACACTAACTTTAATGGTATAAGCCCGACCGGTTTCAGCACTTTCGTGTCATTCTCAGGGGATAATATGACACGCACTTTTTAATAGATCCTCAATTTTTAAAAATTTTGTATCGTCAAATCGCTCATTTTTCATAAGGTATATAATATAATGCACATAAAATGTCATCCTTAAGCCTTACGACGAAACCGAAAGAACTTCTGCATAACTGTTAATTTACAAGATGAGCCATAGGGATTAGGTATTAATTAGATAAAAGAGAAAAAATTAAATTTAAAAGGGAAGTTTATCAGTTGGCGTTCCGTAAGGTCAGCTATTAAAATAGCATTTCTCTGCTGAAACTCAAGTTACGACAATAATTTTGCCATCGGTAAAATGCCTGCTAAGTTTTTCTGGCGAAAATATTTTCATACCCCCGAGGATAAAAAGTTATTTAATATAGTAATTTTTAAAGATTACTTTTTTACAATATCAGAAACCGTCTTACAAACTGAATGCAACATTTTTTAAGGCCAATAGAAAACTATTTATACTCTTACTGCCGTAACAGACTACTTTCTCTTCATTGATGTTGGTGGATGCCTTTAATTTATTGGCATTTTCTAACGGCAACTGCAACATGGGACCGGTAAATGTTTTTTTTTTAAACTCGGCACACACAGAGTTGCGATCCCATGTTAATTGGACTAAATATGGTAAAACTCACTTCCCCCGTCCCGCCGCCGTACGCAAGGCCACTTCCTCCGGAAACATACGGAGCACTTTGCGGGCACTCACGCACACTAACACGAGCTCACACACACACGCTCAGCATAAAATGGGGTCGCGTTGGACGGAGGAAACGAGTCGGACGCGATCACTTCGATTTGTCATGGCGACGCTCTTCTGACTGCCAACAGGTGTTCATTAGCTCGATGGAGTGGAAGGGGGGGGGGGGTTAGCGGGAGCGTGGGGGGAGGAGGGGGGGGGCGACAGGGAACCAGAGGGAAGGGGGAGGGATGCAGTTGGGGTGGGGGTAAGGAAAAGGTGGAGGGGAAAGCAAGAGAAGAAGATCGTTGGAGAGAAGGGAATGGGAAGCATTCAGAAGAAACACAGGCGAACGCCTCGGAAGCTGCATTTACATAAACTCAAAGAACCAGAATCGTTAAGGTGGTGCGAACGAGATAGTTCCCCAATCATAATAATTCCATATATACATTTTAATTTCAACAACTGTTAGACACACGAATAAAATATTGCATTATTAATGGTGCAATAAAATAGTTTAACATGACAGAAATTGTAAGTAATCAAATGAAAATATCTAAATAAGTCTCTAACTTGATCTATTTTTTTCACGTGGTTCGTTTAAAATTCCATTAAAACGGAAGATTTATTATGATTCCAAAGAATTATCTGCGGTGATAATATAATTTATTTTCAAAAATAGGTGAAAAAACACAAACTACACACTTTTGATTTTTTTACGAGATCAAAGTGTCAGAAATACCTCCTTTTTAATATAAGGTCTATCTGGAGTGCATACACGTACCATTTCCCATGTAAAACGGCTGGTATTTTTTGGCAAATATCTCAGAAAGTAATGTAGTAGGGGGTTGAATTTTTTATGTCAAAGGAAGGGTGATATACATTTTTCTTTAAAACGAGACAAAATTCGTTGATTTCTAAGTGAAATGATTTTTCGCTCGGACTACCTTAAATGCAGACGGCCGAGTAGAATCCAAGGACAAAGAATCAAAATTTCACACTTTTCATAATCTTGCAGCTAATGGGAAAATGAGTCTCGTGTTCACTTTTAACCCGCCTTGGCACATATTATCAACCCCGAAAGTTACATGGACTTATCTTTATCCCTAACACCGGTTTATCCTAACCCTCTTCCAGCCCTAACCAATGCATGGATCATATAATAAGAAGTGAATTCTGGCAATAATACCTTAAGGGCCAACGCTTAAAACTAATCATAGGGAAATAAAGGCAAGAAATAATACTTTTAGCCTTGTACACACTTTCACAAGTACCTGGACCGGTTTTGATGGCCACATCATTATCAAGAAGCTTCATACAAAGAATGTTTTGGGAATATCGGCAAGGATATTCTTCCCTTTTATGAAATGGATGAGATTTTTTAAAGAAAGATATAGGGATTAAAACTCAAAATTGTTGATGACATCCCAGCTAAATAGTAGAAAACAATGGAGTGGAAGACTATATGTAGTCATTTTAATTTCAAAATTATCTGCGTTATTTAAAAGAACCAAAAAAAGATAGCAAAAAGCGTATTAGTTTATGTTTCCCTTCATGAAATTCAAAATATAAATCAAAATGGCTACATAACACTGAAAATTGCAAGGCAGAATTGGGGTTAAAAATCCGACAAGCAAAAGGGATTAGGAAGTGCCACGCGAATATGATAGGGGTCTTTTGCGAGCGAGAGAGTGTCGAAGGGAACGCGCTCGTCGCACAAAAGGAAAAGCAAACAGAGAGAGATAGGTTCGTGAACCAACACCCGTGACCAAAGAAAAAGAAAACAACATTTCGATTGCCCCAGGTTGCCAACTGTGGCTCAAACGCCAAAAACGGCTGTATGAATGGCGATTAAATTTGAAAGCAAGGATTTACGTCCTACGCAGAGAATCCATGCTCTGATTGAATCGGCGGTGTTTAACGGTCACCAGGAATAAAACTCACGCGCAGTGACATAATGGAAAAGGAGTTTCCACAGTGCTAAACGTTGGTTTTCATCGCACACCATTACTCAAAAGAAAGATATGGCCATATCAGGTAAGGAATTGACAATCTTCCACGGCTTTTATTCATAGTTTCAACGTAAATGATTTCACTGTCATTTAATCAAGAAAAAAACATCAATTGATAAAAAAATCTCTAAAATACTTTGCATACTGTTTGGCGTCACTCATACTTATCTTTGAGTATTGAAGTTTTACTACATAGGTGATGGCTAAATAAAGTTGTAATGAATAACTGGATTATAGATTTGACGATTGATAATTCGATCTATTTAATGCAAATTTGTCAGACTTATGGCTGCGATAGTATATTAACACAATGCAAATTGAAAACTCGGGCTATGGGGCTAACTGCGAATCAAATTTCATCATAAACACACCTATTTGGTAAATATTGAGGAAAATAAAGAATTACTTGAAGACATTTTAACGTGATATATCACTCACACGTATAAAAATCGCCAGTAATACTGGCGCCCTAAGTTGAAGATTCTAATCATCTTGTTAAAACACAAAAAATGCACAAGACATGTACGATATGGGGAAATCAGTTTCTCCTAAGGTACAAAATTGTGTAAAAAGTTTAAATGTACGATTTTATTTCAATAATTCACGGCAATCTCTCTCAACCATAAAACTTGTTCTCTTACATTCTTTCTCATCGAGTCAGCCCTCTGTCAAATTAATCTCGTTACCGACCTTGAGCTCAGAAATGTAGGTCATATGGGTCTAGTCAAGAGGGCCCACAGGGTCAAATGCTGCGGTCTTCAACGGGAAATTCCCCGCAAGTGTCTCCCCACCCACCACTATATCGTGGCGTGTAATGGCCCAATAGAATCTCCAATGAGATCATGAAGACGAAATCTTAATCGCCTTGCCCGCACGGACGATTCCCACAGCCTTTTAGCGTCAGGCCGAAGTAGCCATTCCTTTTAGACGCGACCATCGGAGCTTAACACTTTATCACTTCCGCCAGCTGCAGGATAACGGCGGCACAAGACTTCACCAACCGCCCCCACCCCCCGTCGCGCACATAGCGAGGAGGCAAGCACTTGCTTAGACTCTACATTCCTCCAGCGGGGTATGGGCGATTAAAAAGCGATATCATGGACGATAAAGGAGCACGTGTATCGATGCTTCAAGTTTGATAATCAACAGAGGGCCATCGTGCCGCTTCATACTTGACCATGTCGATAATTTTGCGTCGCAACTTAGTCCGAGATATATATAATAATTGACCAAAAATGTTCAAATAGGTACTAATGTTGTAAACTAAATCTCTCAGGGTATCTTAACACTAGAACCGCCGCCAATCTGGCTACCCCTCGAACCGCCATTGGGTCTGGCCAGACCCACCTCCTATTTTCAGAGATTTCATTTGGGAAACCGAGCTGCTGATTGCTTCTACGCTTATCCAGAATCATATCAGACCGTATCAGGTCTAAAGTTAATTTATAACTTGCTTGAAGATTTGTGCACTGCCAAAAATTAATTAACAATAGTAGGAATGATGGTGTCATTAGACCCATGTAATTCAAGCGATTTTTCAAATATGTATTTGTGAATCGATCCCTTTGCTTTCTTTGATTTGTTTATTTTAGCATGTATTTCGAATAGAAGCAAATATAATAACGTAATCTTTATCGAAAAATATTATACAAAAAGTTATACCTCTATTGGACGGAGAGGAGTCATTTGACATCTCTCCTGACACCTGGTGAGGTTGTAGCGTTTTTCCCACCACTTCTTCTCTTCTAGGGATTATTTCATTGATTTACATTAATTTTTACGATGAATCATATTGTAATATTATGATTTTAGGCATTTCTTATCTTGGTTTGTGAATCCTTGGATGTACGGTCGTGTACTCATAAATGAGCTTTCACGCTAGTTCTTTATCGGCCTACCAATATTGAAGATTATTTTGTCATTTTCAAAGTAACTTTTAAAAAGGGGGCGGGCTTGGTTGCTGATTCTATAAAGGTTATTGACTAGGGAATACGACTGTGGATGAGATAGGGACTAAACGTGGAAATAATGCGCCAGTGTTGCAGAAGAGAATGCTAATATTAGATGATTTTATAAACCAAATAGGCGTATTTGAAGCAACGAATTAATGATTTAATTATTCAGCTGGTCATATATGCGTCTTGCATAGTCTAACCTCATCCTCAATATCTATTGCCCTTCATCTTCTTTCCCACTCCATCATTATTTATCGAACTGCTGGACTTAAGATATATCGATACATAGAAAACCACAAATATAAATCGATTTCCATCCCCATTTCCGGAATCGATTAGCTACCAGCAGTCTATTCCTTCTTAAATGAGCCCCGATATGCCGTCACAACCCAATCCAAAACTCGTTTCCTTCCCATGCAGCCTGAAGATCCAGTTTAGAACCGGTCCTAACGCCCGTGTTGCTGCGGCCTGTCGGTCCACCACTCCGAGCAGAAATGCTCTCCCTATAAAAGGGATGAGCGCGCAGCTGCTGTGACCATGCCAACGCCAAATCGCCAGACCTACCACCCCATCCCTCTTCCCCTTGCCACGGTCGGTTGTGTAGTTGACCACCACTATGTCACAATATGTGAGGATTGGCACGCACATTCCGAATCCTGGTCACAACGCCGATTCCCCCGTCCCCCCTGAATTCCCAAGACCCCTTCCAGTTATCCAAAAGCGGTGACAGGGAAGACCCTAGTAACTATAGGCCTATTTCTCTCACATCCATTTCGTGTAAGGTATTTGAACACATAATCGTAAGCTCCATTATGAGGCATTAAATAGGCAGGAATTATTAATAAATAACCAACACGGATTTCGAAAGTGCAGATCTTGCGAAACTCAATTGGCCCTCTTCGTTCATGATATCTTGCTCTCGGGTGAAAATAATGTTCAATTTGACGCGATATTCCTCGATTTTAAGAAAGCTTTTGATAAGGTACCTCACATTAAGTTACTCTCAAAACTAGAAGCATATGGAATAGATAACAACATAATTAGTTGGATTAATCAGTTCTTACATGGGCGGGAACAAAGGGCTGTCGTAGACGGTATCATGTCAAACACAGCGTTACATCGGGTGTTCCTCAGGGAAGTGCCATTGGTCCACTTTTATTTCTCTTGTGCATAAATGATATTAGCAACGTCGTTGACAGTAAGCTTAGACTCTTTGCAGACGACGCGGTTGTGTATAGGGATATTAACAATTCCGAAGATAGCGACTCGTTAACAATCGACCTACTTGCTATTCATGCTTGGTGCGAAAAGTGGCAGATAGAACTAAACATAATAAAGTGCGTAGAGTCAGCTTTTGGAAAAAGAAAAATAGGCCAGGTAGGGCTTACAGAATTAATAGTACGGAAATTATTCACGCCGAGTCTGTTAAGTACTTAGGGGTCACAATTACTCACGACATATCTTGGGGAAAACATATTCAGGAAATATGCGCTCAAGCATACAGGAAGCTAGGCTTTATCAAGAGAGTACTCGGAAAATGTGATGAGAAAGTGAAAGAACGTCGTTAATTTTCAATCGTTAGGCCTCATCTGGAATATGCTGTTAGTGTATGGGATCCATACGAAGCGGGGTTGATATCAGAGTTAGATCGCGTGTAGCGAAGAGGAGCTAGGTTTGTGAAACGATGCTACGATAAGTTGGCTAGTGTGTCTGGACTGTTAGAAGAATTAGGATGGGAATCACTATCACAGCGTAGATTAAATTAAAGGCCTAACCTCCTAACTAAATTTCAGGAAAATCATTTCTCTGACGACGTAAAAAAACATACTGTTAACCCCCTCGTACTACGGCAGATTAGATCGCGCCAATAAAATTAGAGAGCTAGATTGTAGAACCGATAGGTATAAAATGTCATTTTTTCCGCGTACCATTCGGGACCATAACAGCTGTGATCGTCGTCATGAATAGTTCGAATTGTGACAATAGGCAGACAGTAAATCTTTCTCTTTATATTCTCTACGATCTTATTTATGCATGATGTAAATATTGATGTTCTTATTTATGCATGATATTTTGAATATGTAGCAGTAGTCTTTGTATCCCTTGCATGTTGGAATGATTGACGATAGAATGTTTCTTGGTTATTAGATTTTAAATTGGCGCTTTGCATGTGTGGTACGCCGGTTTCAATGTAATTTCGGTGTTCTACCGTATCATTCATGCATGCCTGGTGTGGAAGCACCCTCTGCCACACACCCTTTGGGTGGCTTGCAGGGTATGACGTAGATGTAGATGTATCCAAAAGTCCCCCAGCCAGGCCCCATCTCACAACAAAGAGCTACTCATATAGATTTCCGCCTGGCTTCAAACTTACATTTTAAAATGATTCAGCGTAACCAATGTATTTTAGGGCAGCCAATACTTCACGAGGAAAATAGTTTATTCCAATTAAGTACTCGTGCTCTGTCCGAAGCTGAAATATTGCGTAAATTATTATACATGTTAACTCATCAAACGATCCAGATAAAAATAAACAACTAAAGATGGCTTATGGGTCACACTTATCCCCCCTTGAATTATCGATATATTTCGTGCCAATGTTGAACGAGGTATGAAGTGGAATCCGCCTTAAACTGAAATTTCAGGTTCGATGTCAATGGGATTTCCCAAAAATATTATTTTTTAATAACTATGATGAAAAAGGCATTAGGCAAGTAATAAATCTGATGAGTAGTATGGCCATAACGTTTAAAAACACCCAATTTTTTCCAAGCCAAGGAGAACCGGGAGTATTCATAAGTCAATATTTAGGGTGTAACCCAATTTTTTTTCTCAAAAGCAGTAGCTTTAAAGAGAAAGCCATCCAGACATGCACTCTAAGCCTACCGTGCTGCATCTGAGTCTCTATTGGCTCCCAACCTAAACCCTCTACTCTCTGTTAAACACTATACGTTTGCTCGTAACTTGTTGACGAAAAGACCAACCTTCATTCGCATTCTACGTACTCTTCAGACTAAACCTTTCTGTTCAGGGTCCCAAATGCTTGCTGCGTGTTTGGAGCGTGGACTAAACAGAGTGAAGAAGCAGCTCTCCATAAATTTTTTCTCCGAGTACATCCCTTGTATATGTGCGTTAAATCCTACTTCCCTTAAGGCCGAGTCAATTACATTCAGCGTTAGTGTATAGCACGTGTGTTGTAAAACATTTCTCCCTGTCAAGCAATTGCGCACTCATGAAGAGAAGATCGATACCCGGTATTTATTTAAAAGGCATATTTCAGCATTTATCCCTTTCCTCGATCAATTTAGTTTACACGGGCATTCCATTCTATGGCATGTGCCTTAATCCTCTTTCAATGTGTCTTAGAGACCACTTGCGGGGTAGTTCGAAAATATAGACGCACACATTTTCAAATCCCATGTGATAATAACATTCATAAGTGACCTGGTCTGACTACGATGATTTTCAATTCAACTGACACATATATTTAGTGCATAAAAAAACTATCCTTATAATTACATAACTGAACGTCTTACATCATTTTAAACTGACAGTGATCTGATAATCGGTTTGCTGTAACTCTGCACTCACAACAAACTCCTTCATCGTGATTCATTTCTTCCTTTTGACGTCCATAACAATTTTCCCCACATATTGTATCTTACATCTACATACTACCCTATAATCCGCCGCATAGGCGTGTGGCAGAGTGTTTTAGGACACCAGCCGTGTAAAGATGTAAGGAATGAGATTTTAGGAGGTGAAATGGTGACGCGTATTATGGGAGTGTATTTAGTGGAGCTCCGGTTTTATTGTGGTCGCTTATTGTGCGCGGAAAGAAAAAGATTTTGCACCAATCTTTTCGGCAATGTATCTCTCTTATTTTATCACTTCTGTCAGACCTAGAGATGTATTGAGCAGTCCTGATTATATTCTGTGTCGCTCTGAAAAACACCAGCAGCCTTATTCTGGAACTCACTCTCGATACTTACTTTCAACTAATGGATACGTTAGCTGCGCTTTAAGGCACTCGCTTTACAGGAATATTCCGGAACTCACTAACTTGAGCAAAGCCGTTACCGTGACCGTTATTGGCGCTTCAAGCGAAAAATTTCATCCTGGGACGGGCATCAGCAAACACTCTTAAAACAGGAAGCTTTAATGGGCTAGTTATCGTATAGTGCATGTCTTTAACGCTTCAAGTGCAAGATCACATGCCTTAGCGGAGATAATTAACACAAAAGAACAGGTTATAGGAACATGGAAGTTTCAAACTTACTTTTATTGTTTGTTTATAGCGACTTGCATGTTATACTTTCGCATTTTTCGTGCATTTATCGAAAAATTGAAGTAGCAAAACGTTTTGTTTTTTTTTGTTTCCTTGTCACAACCTGCGGTCAGTAGGGCGATCAAGTACGTTGCTAGAGGGATTATGGAGGAATTAGGCCAACAATGGACTAAATTTCCTGTAACTGATGAGAGACGGAATGCCATATAATGAAGGTAGAATGATTTCCTTGAAGAATTTTCAGGTGCATTTTCTAAACAATTTCTTACTTTCTTCATATCTTTTTTGCCTTAATTCTTATTATATATTCCACAGATTTAGGGAAACAAATGGCATCAAAGGAGTCATTGGGTGCATAGACTGCACTCAAATAGCAGTGGTGAGGCCCCACATACGTGAGGAGGCGTTCTACAATTATAAAGGCTTCCATTCACTCAATGTGCAAGCTGTAAGTGAAGTAATTCCTTTCTCGTATGGCCTTCTCAAATTTATTTGCATCTGATTTGGTTCTCACTTTTTAATTATTATAGATATGCTGGTATATCATATCATGCACGCACATATCTGAATATACATGATTGTATTTATCTCACTCTTTACTGAACTAAACACTCCTCTGTGGTCTTTCTCTCTCATCTAAGTCTATTTCATATTTTTCAGGTGTGCTCTTTTGATCTTGAGATCTTAAACCCGAATACTAGGTTCCCTGGATCTGTACATGACAGCTTTAAATGGAGGCGATCTGCTATCAGGCAGGAACTGGTAGGACTTTGGGAGAATGGGAACAAAATTTATGGCTCTTAGGTGAGGCCTCATTTCTTTTCTCAAGAGCATAGTGTTGGTTTCTGGATTGTAACAATCAAATATATTACATAAATGCTTTATTCTTGTCCTTAAGTGATAGTGGGTATCCCCTAGAGCCTTGGCTCATGACTTCCATTCTAGATGCAGCTGAGGGAACAGCTGAGGCACGATATACTCGTGCACACACTCAAACAAGGAACTGTGTGGAGAGAATGTTTGGTGTCCTTAAGAACACTTTCCTGTGTATAATACCCTATAGAGTACTGCAATTTCAGCCCCCGGTAGTTCCAGCTATAATTGTGGCCTGTGCAGTGTTACACAACACGAGAATACACCACAACATAATGGATAGAGGGGATGGTGGGGATATAGAGCAGGAAAAAAATGAAAGAAATGTAGAGATCAATGGTGGAGGGAATACGTGGGGAGCAATTAGCTGAAGCAGAAAGAGTCAGGGCAAGGATTGTTAGGAATTTCTAAAAATGTTACATGTGTGTTGTATTTGGAGGGAAGTATAGGTGTAAAGAGGGCTATAACTATGGCAGTAATGTCATCTTATTTCAATTTGGTGTTTGAGCATCAGTGGTACATAATAGAGTACAGTAACTTAATCATCTTGTTAAGTTCATATTGTGAAAGAGGTTTAAGGGTTGGGATATAATGCAATGCCAGAATTTTTGACCTATCAAATGCTTTATTCTCTGTATCCCATGACTTGCTTTTGCACTAAGTACAGTATCATGGATTTTCACCAAGTTCTATGTGTTTACCTCCTATCTGTCACATCGAAATCCGAATGTTGTGTATAAATGAATGTCATATGTTCTACATATATAGTCATTCCTTACGAGGTTATACACTTACAATACTCTTGAGCCAATAACAATATATTATCCACATATTATGTCCATTGAACAATCAAAACCTAAATTATTCATATTGATTTCATGATTGAATGAACCCAAGAGAGGGACTATAGCCACCCTCCTATTGGGCCTAAAAATTGCTCTAGATAAAATGGCTTCTAAATATTTTTAAATCTACAAACATTATTGCTACTGTTATTCATTTCGTGTTATTAAATAAGTACAGTAGGCATAAAATGATAAATCATATTCACCTTATAGGTATCTTACTTGATAGGTAATTATGTTAAAAAAATAACAGCTGTAAAGTCACAAGCAAGTATAGCCTCCCTTTCTCCTTAGTCCCACAGAATATAAATAATATGCCGTGGGTGAATACACGTCGCATTGTCTAGCTAACATTAATCACAAAAATTATTAATATTAAAGATGGAAATACGCATGTCTCACATTTCAGAAATGTTTTATAAATTTCTCTATTGGATAGTACAATTTGAGATGAATCTGGTACATAGAAGTAAAATTTATTTAAAAATAAGAGTATGATAATCATAACAGCAGTTATATTACCTTTTCGGCGCCTATTTTTCTCTGGATTTTTTGCATTTCGTTCTTCACTTGCTTTCTTCTTTAGTTCCCTATTGGTCGAAACGATCCACGTCATCAAAATCAGTGACGTCAATGGCTAAGCCATTAAGGAGACGGATTCACGGGCTTTCACTTAACCATCCGGTGATCGGAATACGATGGCAAAGTGTCTGCCTATAGCTGTAAACCCTTCGCGCTTTAAGCAGCTCGTGTCTACCCCAGTTCTGGAATAAACGTGCAGTTGTGAACTTCTCAAGAATAACTAAGCCTAAGGTGGAGCCTCCGAGTCTCTATGGGTACACTACTACTATCTCCGAATATCTTGGTTACGGTCCACTGTTATTCTCGTCACTCATTATTCCGCCTCTTTTTTTTAATCGGCCGTAAGGTCGCAAAATGTGTCAAAAAATAATCTTCTTCATTCCAAAGTTTCTATCATACTTCCTTTCTCTCCAGCTGTTTACAGAACTTTATCTTCATCGATAATGATCTACATCCATTGTATGCCACTCACTCTTAAGTGACACCACGCATACATTGCTTCTAATCTCTGCCAAACGTTTTTGCTTCACAGCTGTTGTTGTCAAAGAGTCATCCCACCGCAAGGCTCTATTATGATCTAATGAAGCAATTTCCTACCTCTTAGACTTCCAGGACTGTCACAAGAGCTGTGAGTAGAGCCTCCTTTTCAAAATATGCATTTTTGCTCACGAAAGTTAGCTACAAGTATTTTTCAGTCGCTAGTGATATTGCTCCAAATGTGATATGAAAAGTGTTCTAAATCAAAATTTTCAGTCGTAGTGACAAAGATACCACATAAATTACTCTCAGATGAATGCTAAAAAAATAACGAGATCAAAATATATAGAAATATTCAAGAAAAGTGAATCACCATCATATTCAGGGATCAATAACCGGCGCGAGAGAAATAATGTTGCGAATTAACAAAATATAAATTTAACTAATAAAAAAACACGTAACAGTACGGAACATATGAGCTGCCAAATTATTCTTTTGCTTTTTGGACCTCCTTGAAGACAATTTCTCATTAACCACTAAGTACCTAATTATTCCGACTGGGTAGTGTTCCCAAAAGTTAAACTTTGAATTTTCTGTAAAGCCAAATATTTATTTGTGTACATGTAGTTTGAATACATTGTACAATGAACGAAATTATTTTAAGTAAACAAATTAAGATGGTGAGATAGAGCTTTCTTACATGCAACTTTTTTTTTAATAAATGCTGTTTTTGTAGCAAATGAAATAAATATAATATTTCGGCGTTTGAAATAAGGGAGATAAGTACTCCGCTGATAAGAGTCAGAGAAAATGGCAGCATTAAGGGACGTCGATGAAAAATAATGATAATAATACGGCAATATACCGCCTATGCCGCCGCAGTCACAATTTAAACCGTACAGAATCCTATAACCCTCACGTTTGCTTCACTCTCATGGTGTTTTACGTACGTCATTGAGACCGGGGGAATAGATTCCAATACTACGTGAGAAAAAGAATGAAACTGCCGTATAAAAAAACGCCTAGCCGTAAAAATTCCCTGAGTCGCGACGGCACACACCTACTTGCGGGATGAAGTGGGTGGGGGACGGAAGTAAGAGCGAAAAGAGGAAGCGAATGTATTTCGCAAAGATAAGGGATGATAGAGGGAGAGAGGGAAGGGTCCCTTATACATGTCTTTACAGCGCGCCTTCTTCTATCGTCCAGCAAAGCCCCACTTAGAAGCCACGAGTGGACGACAATAGACCTTTTGGAGAGCAAGGGCCGCATTGTTGAGCACTGGAACACCTGTAGAGGACCGTCTGGACCGGGGTCGTAAAAAAGGAGACGGAGGATGGAGGCTGGAATGGGAGAGGGAATTCTATAAATCGGTTAAGGAATGGGAAAGAGAGAGACGAGAATCGGGAAAAAGGTCGATAAGTGGGATGAAGTTAGAACCTATTTAAGATTTCCATGAAAGCAGAGCATTTAAAAGGCGATCAATAATACAATGAGTGAAAGAAAAAAAGTATCTGATGGAGATCCATCGCGATGATGAACACGTATGGCATCACTGATACAATTTCTGTGATAACTATTACCCACGATCAACTCTTAATGGCAATGTTTACAATTATCGCATGGGTAAAGGATGGACAGAGATTATCACATGCATAAATTTGAATAAGTGCTCATTTTTTTAAATTTTTCAGTTGCATTTTCTTAGAAAAAATTACCACCGATCACCATAAGACGTCGCAGTTCCGTTCATATTTTTCATAGAAAATTTTCGGGCCAGGTAAGGATAAATTACGCAGGAAAAAAAATATCCACCAACATTAAAACTTCATTTGAACGTTAACGATACAAATAAGTATGAGCAGCTAAGAAAGGCTATTCAAATAAGCAGCATTGTAAATGCTAAGCAAGAGCGCAGCAGAGAGTGGGTACTCGTCCGTGTTGAAAATTTTGTACTGCAAATATATATGGGCGGGGCAATTAAAATACAATATCAAAAATTGTCTCCCAGGAGTACCAAAAATTCTTGAGATAGCCGTGAATAGTCCAGCCTTCATCAAGGTAGGCAATGGGAAGACTTAGGGAGGAGGGAAAAGATTGGGAGTTAGCAAAGAAGAGGTAAGATTGAGGGAGGAAAGGGAAGAAATGAGAAAACCATAGCGGGCTCCGTTCAGATTTTGGGGGAGTTAAATGTTGATGAATTCATATGAATGCATTAATAGAGTGTTGAGTCCTAAATAGGTGGCTGAGGCGGGAAGGAAGCCATGAGGCAAAGGTTTAGCCGCAAACCAGGTAGATAAAAAAGGGTATAAGCACGGGTGGAGTTGAGGGGGGGGCGAGGCACGTTTGGGAGTACGAGGCATCTTAGGATCAGTGGCCGCGAATTCCGCGGTAACCCGAGAAATGCCACGGAAAGGGTAGGACTTTACTGTGGGTGTGAGAGGTATCACAGTCTGTATAATTTTAAATAACCTTTGCCACCGGAGTGTCAAGTAAGACAAGTATTATTGGTCAGTCACAAGGAGGCGTTTCTTAAGGGAGAAAGGCAAATTCGTCCAATTAAAGCTTAATAAAAAATAAATAGTTGGCAGTCACATCAGGTGCAGAAATGGATGAAGTATCTGCAGTAAACAAACGCTGCCAATGATGGCATAGAAACTTATCTATGAGAAAGAGTCCTGACATTAAGCGCATTAATTTTCATCAGATATTAAGTTTATCTGCAGTTTCAGCTACCATTACCTTCAAACAATTTCATTTCCGTATCTCATCCCCATCATATGAATGTGATAACGAAATGTGATAAGGATCTCAACGTCGAGCGAGACAATCCACAGCCCGTTGAAGCACAAAAGCACGAACAATGAAAACTAGCCTAGCGAGAACGAGAATGGAGAACGCAGAAATAATCGAACACGAATCGATAGGGCACGCGTTGTAATTGAAACAGTTTAATGTTGACAATGCCAGCTCGGTGGGCGCCGGCGAGCATTTACCAGAACAAAGGAAGCCGTTGGAAAGGGGACGTTGGCATATATACGTATATTGAAGAGCGTGGGGCATTCGACGGGTGGTTGAATGGGTTAAGAGGGGTCGAATGGGGGAATCCTCGTTCGGCGGGTGGGAGGCAGCGGACGGATTTCCTCGCTGGCATTTACGACGCAGCGTATGGCTGGAGCGGCGATTCAGAATCAAGGCGGTTTTTAAGAGAGGGGGGTGGGGAGAGTTTGAGGGTGACGTAGGCGATGTGAAGTCGAGGGAAAAGCGGGGGGGAAGAGTAGGGGGGAGTTGGCGAGGGATGGACGGAAATGCAAGAGTGAACCAGCGTTGGAAAGGGCGATCCGGGAAATAAACTGCCAAACCTCCTCGCAGGTTTATCGAACATAAAAGGAGACTTTTAGAACCGTCTTCATTTCCCTTCCTCCTCTCCTACAGCACTCACTCTGCTATCGCTTCCCGCTTCACCAAAACGATTCCAACACTCTCCCGACCAACTCCAAAGTCTGAGTCCAACTGACACCTTCCGACTACTCGCGTAGGAGAGAGAGTACGTCTGATGATAAGTCGCAGTATCAGCAATCCTAAATTATAAAAGATCGTAGGCTTTCCCGGCGAATAATATTAGTAAAATCTTCTCGGGAAAGAAAGAAACTCTCTTATCGTCATCAGGGCTAAGACTGTTTTCCGAGTTAGGTCCATGCCGGGTTTTTATATTTAGCTTTCCAAAGACGGTTGAGACCCATTGTTGACCGGCCAATTTCGAATTCGCTCTCGGAGGTAGGAATTTGAATTGTCTCCGCGACCGTTCTTAGCCCTGATGACGATGACGGAGTTTCTCGCCAAAACGTTGGCCTTTAATAGCCTTACCCGGTGCCAAACCCGAGAAGATTTTACTAATCCTAAATGATCTTTGTTTTTCTCACGCAAACAATTCAAGCTTGAAACGCCTAACCTCTAAAATATATGTACTCGTTTGATGATGTTTCGACCATAATGTGAAGAAAATAGTCCTGAAAAATCCAATTCTGTAATTTCAGTTCATAAATCTCAGTTTTTCCTCAAATTATTTCTATCACCTCAAATAAATTCTCGAATTTTGACACTCAAAATGTTTGTAAATTGCGCAGCCACAGTTACTAATTCGAAAGAGTCAATCTCCTTCAAATATGTGATTTTTCAGCACACTGTAATAAGGAACGAATATTTTCAAGAAACTGAATGGTAGTAGAAGGAAAACCCCAACTTCCTCCGAAATGTCTGGCTACGGTTGAGAGTGACCAATTATTTGACAGATGTAACCCTTACGTAAATGAGGATTCACAGCAAGCGCTTAAAATAGAACTTATGAATATTTTGTTATTTTTCTTGATAGTTTTGAGAATATGCCATCTGCCACGGCCAATCCACCCTCCCCCTCAAACGCCGATGCCAATGAAACCTTAACAGCCTTAACAACCACACCCCGTGCCGACCCCAAACATCCGATCGTTCCGGTCGGCCTCGGGGAAGCCTACTCCTCGCGTACGTGGTGGGAGAAGCGAAAATAAAAGATAATAAATAAATAAAAAATGTCTCGAGAATGAGTTGAGAGGAGGGGAACGGAAGGTATGGGGTTTTGAAAAGAGCGAGTCGAAGGGGACTTTTTTACGGCCGACACCGCGGGCGGGCGCAAGGAAAGGCCGACGCCCTCCCCTTTCGCCTTCTCATCCCATCTCTCCCCCGTCTCAGACGCACCCCTCCCCCACTAACTTATCCAGCCCACCCTCATTCACAGGGTGGCCCGCACACCGACCAAGACATTCTTCTCGTCTGCTGCCCACTCAAGACCCTTAACCTTCTGAGAAAGGAGACTGAAGACCTCGCCCTCTTTCCCAACCAGTCAAGCAACACCAAACATTTGCAAGTCGTTCTCTGACTTGATAAATACGTTCGTTCGAAGCCTCTACGACGGGTCCACTCCCATTATTTTCATATAATATTAATTAATTCCAACACAAGGTAATTAGCAGAAAAATAATGAGGCTTAGAGGCAAAAATATTTCAACTTCACATTCCAAGCAATTCATGACTTGTGAAAGATTTCATGTATTATCTGCTAGGTGTAATTTCTCATAATGCATCATTTCACATATCATGGCAGGATGCATGATATTTCCATACAGGCTCTTCTGGTTAACCCTGCGGGTTAAAAACCTACCCCCCGGTCTGAAGCTCTCGCTTATCGCCTGGTAATAGGTAGGAAGTGGTAAAAGGGTATTGGGAGTGGGAAGGGTTAGCGAAAAACGCAGCCACTAGGAGGCCGACACCATGAGGCAGATTGCCGTCAAAAGGACAACAATGGGCCCCCGCCTCCCCCTAGTCCTCGTAGCTGTTGGGTTCCCCCGACAACGTTAGACGAGTCCCCACCAGTATCGCTAGCGCGAAAACTTCCCACACATCTGTTGAGAACCGGCGAAGTCCATTGCCCAAATTCTTAGGATAGGGTATCCGCCTGCTCCGTTTATGGGTAGACGTCGCGTGGTCTGCCGGAGTACGTCATCGGCTCGGGGCCCTATCGGACCAATGGATGGTCAAATCGGACCAATTATGGTCAAAGTGTGGGTCCCGTCACCTCAATACTCCCCATCTACCCATGATTTACCATACAGAAAGATTGTGTGAGACATTTCCAACCATTTTGCATAAAATTGCCTAAAACATTTAAATATGCCGGCGCTATACAACACATACCGCCAAGGACGGCCAACATTGCAAGACATGGCAATTTTTTCCAGGAAGTAACATATTGTAGTTTATGTATGGAAACATCGCAATATTATCTCAATAATATAAATGAATCGTATGGAAGGCGCAACGGACTCAAAAGTTACAAGGAATACAACTAAATCCAGAAAGGAACAAGGAACATGTCCATTTTAAGGAAATTAACGATTAGATTATTATCATAAAAAAGTTCTATATTTACAATAATTTCAAAGAGGAAGCATTTGAATCCTTTGCAACCTGAGGAGTCAACAAACGGCATTCAATATCATTTTTATATTGCTTTTACCAATAGTCAGCGGCGTTAAGAAATTAAAATAATACTTCACTCTCGATATATTAGAGAAAATACCGTTAAATTCCAAATTAACCAATACAGTAAGTCGATTTTGTAAAACATAACCGAGCGAAAAAGGATTCAGACCGAAAAGAGGTTAATAAAATGTGCAGACCATTAGCTTTTCGTCAAAAGTGAAAATAGGAATTGATGAAGTGATGGTTAATCTAACCAGATGGATAGATCTTATTGTGCTCAGACGATTAAAAACTTATCCCGCGGCTAAGATTGCCTCCTTCGCGACCTCTTATCCCATTCATTGTTGCAGGCATCTCTATTCGTCCCTAGGGCAGGCGTTATAGACGTTATAGATCAACCCCACCCACCAACTCCTTCCAAGACAGACCTCCTCATTCCCCCGCCCCCCTTTTCTTACGCTCCCCCATCTCCCTTCACTCGATGAGCTTCCTCGGTCCACTGAAAAAGAAAAGGCCTGTTTCTCTCTCTTCCATTTCTGACCTTCCGAGTTAGCGAATAAATAACGCCACCTATGGTCCGTGACTCATAGTCCCCCTTACAATAAGGCTTTCGTCCCGACGTCGAACTGTCTGGCGACCCCCCCCCCCCCCTCCACAATATCACTCTTACCGAAAGGAAAGCGAAGAGGATGGACGAGTTCATTCTCCTCCCATTCGAATAACCACTTCCTCTTTGCTAGGATTTGCATTACGACCATAAATAGCACCCCACCTGTAGTTAACTTAGGCTGCAATTGAAATATCTCGTCATAAATGGCAACCGCAAGGTAGCAAAGTTATTTCTAAACATACTGTTAACTGTCAGTTGGGGTCAGATAATCCAATACCGATCCCATCTTGCCCTCCGTCCGCTCCGAGTGATCGCCATTACGGTTCGGCCAAACGGTTCGGACAACCGTTTATTAGAAGAAGTGAACATTTGGAAATTTGTGTCTCCCCAAGACTGGTATTATAAAACAGAATGAAGTATCTAAAACAGATTTATTGTCCATGAGAGTCGTTTATTCCTTCGTCCAAAGCCAACATATATGACAAGAAGCTTAAGCAAGCACAGCAAGAAGCTTAAGTGACCTCAGCCCTTATGAAGACAAAGTTAACAAGATAACAACATTACCTAGATTCTTGGTAAGACAAACTGGAAAATGTTTACAAGATATACTATCTAAAAAGCTGGCTTGCCATTGATGAAATAACAATACTGTTTATAAGAAAAAAAAGCCAAAAAAAGGAATTCTCTTGGACGATAGCAACACTAAAACATTCGTTTAGGCGTATGAAAAGTTTTCGCTTTATAAATGCTTGGAGGATGCATAAAATATGCAATGCATGAAAATGAACAGGAGTAGTACGAAAGAGTAAAGATATGCATTAATTATATGCTCCCTGCAATTAATGATAAATATGAAAACATGAAATAATGAAATACTGAAGGGGAAGTATGAAAATGAAAAGAATTGACGACGTGCAGAAAAGCAATGTAAGGAATAATGACTGCTGATGATGGCAATGGAACATTTCACAGAGAATTTTATAGAAGGAATTTAATAATTTAAGCTTTACACTCGTATTAGTTTCACGAGAAAATATACCTAAGTCCCATGTTGTGACGCTAAATTAATGACTGAATCATAAGCAAACACAATACTACCAAATCTATGCTAGAATGTACAAATGAGAAGAGGTAGTCCTGTCCTCCTACACAGCTCCGAGTATCTTATATTTAGTTAGCCGTAGCAGGAATAAGCTGGTATGCCGATAAAGCCTTCAATTTCCCTCGGAATGATTTTTCCCGTAGCCACCTAGCCATTTACTTGGCTGGCAATCGTTGCTTGGACGGCCTCAGCAACTATTTACTTATTGAAGGATTTCGAGCTCACGATCATAAATAACATTAAAAGTGCAAAAATATGAACTCAGAAACTAATGTGCACGAAATAGAGTACGTGGTGGGGAACGGACCAGTGGGGAAATAAGCAGATATATTTTATCACGACTTTGTCCTTTTTAAAATCCGTTTCGTTTGGAAATAAGTGATTTGATCCAGCCAATTCTGTACCATTGGTTCAAAGGAATAAATAGTTTATAAATTCTTCTTAAGGATTTTATACATAAATTTTATTCATCGCCGCATACATTTAGTCAGCTGCGCATAGAATACACTGGTAACATTCGTAAGCGGAAATGGTCTTTTAAATGTATTCAGCTTCACGTTGCCGCCGTAAATATCCTGCAGCATATGCTAAGAAACTCTTTACTTACGCACGTGTTGCATACAAATACGGCGCATTAAATAAATGAAATAGAGGCATGCACAATACAATTATTGAAATACATACATATTATCTTAAGTGCTCCGCATTATACCAATCATAGGGACGTTCAAATGTTTTTTTTCTAGATTTTTTGTCATTAATCATCATTTACTGTTTAACTTCATTGAAAGAGGTTACGTACAATCATAGAGTAAGTATATATAGAGTGGCAAAGCAATGATAAAAACTGGACAAACATTTTTGAGAGCTTTGGGAAGAATTTCTGAGGTGACACCACCTTAGGGGAGGAAGAATTTTGGCTTACAGAGAAGGCCACTTGGAGGCGCTAGTGGTACTCGGTCATTTTGAAGCAACATACAGAAGAGTGGATTTACCATGGCTGTTGTGCGCTTTTAATCGAGTATCAATTGATTCGTCGTTCCTACGATACATAGGTAAAAGTTTTACTCCATGTTTGGAAATCTTGTTTCTTATCATATTTACGTGATATCGATTCATTATATAAAATGCTCATTGAAGGCACCTTAAAATATATGTTTAATTTGGTCTCTACGACTCAATAAGATTTGTTTCCGTTGCTATGGGTCGATTAGTAAACATCCAGGCACCGAAATCATCATAATAACATCATGTGAGTTATGCGACACTAAATGAAGTGGCCGTGTGCCAAAGCTCATTTGTTATGGCTTGTCGTGTAACTTCGATACACCTGTTCCATCTAGCGGTCAAAGTATTACTTAAAAACTCATATCCGAATCTCCCTCTTTGCCACTCTATATGTAATAACTCTATGGTACAATATTTAGCTAAGATTTTAATGCGTTTCTAAATTAGCTAAGTCCGACTTAAGTCGTGAATTTAACCGCTGTTGGGGAACTATTCTTTTGTCCGCTTCTGATATTTTCCCTCCCTCGAATGGCAAGCATTTCGCAAACGTTTCATGTGACGTCGACAGATCCGAAGAAATCTCTCCGAGAGTTTAAAAGGAAGCGTCAAGAGGTGGACGAAGAGAAGCTCCCGGAGAGAGAAAACATAACGCGTCTGGCTCCTCACAAAACGAGGAGTCAAAAGTTCCCTCAGCCCATTTTCCGAAATATCCCACAGCACCTCGTGAAGCGGAACATCCGAAAGACATCCTATCGCCACTCAAATCCATTTTCCCACCGAACCAAGCAGCAGTCACTCCAAATCCCTCCTCACCTCTCCAATACAACACTCATCCCCCCCCCCCACACCTCCGACCTTTCCCACCCCTCCACCCTCCACCCCCTCCCACCATCATATCGATCCTTGCGTTCATTCGCCACCCATTCCCATTTTTCCCTCAAAAACCACTCCACCAAGTAAGTGTACAATGCGCGGCTGGCTATTCTGAAGGAAGCCCTTTGGGAAACTTCGTACTGGCGGAAAGCCCGCGCATCGCAGGCACCCGAGAATAGAAATAGCCAGCCAGTGGCATCTATAAAAGCGAGTCTGTTTCTTTTAGATATGCAGAAAGTATCAAGACGAGCATAAAATGGATTTCAACGAGAGAGATTTAAAGCGTTGTTTTGTTGACAACTGCCTTTTTACTTTCGAAATGTGAAGCGACCTTGATAGTTAATGCTTCTACTCCCCACAAGCGTGTCGTTGACACGATGTCGAGGTGATGAAGGATGAAAATAAACTTAAATATAAAGCAAGTTGAAAATACTAGCCGTTTTTTTGTTGAAAATTATCTTGTGAAAATCATAGTCAATATTTTACCTTGTGTTTTGAAATAGGATTACATACATAACATTAACATCGCTAACTTTGACGTAGGTAGGACTTAGGGGACGTAGGTAAAGTCAAATAACGTAACTAATGCCGTTCGGCTTAAAAAAACCACATCTCCTGTGAAAACTTCATCCACTATGTCCTATTTTCGCTCACCACTTTTCCCTCTTCTATTGTGACACATTGCCTCACACACAGTCTCCAATTCTCAAGATTTCTAGTATTTTTCCTTTTTAGAGACTCTCGCCATATTCAACCACGGCTTTCTTTATTTTCCTCGTTGTTTTACGCCACTCACTCCACTAATGTAGGTACTAATGTATTCCACTAACGTATGTCCATTACACACCCCCATCAAACCTATTCATGCACAATACAATATCTTACCAGAACCTTACATATACATTCCAGAAACAGTCAACTTCATCGACAAAAACTTTAATTCTTTTGAAAAAGATTCGGACAACCATAACTATAACACTAGAACAAATGATTCTCTACACATGAACTGCCACAGAACATCAAAAATACCACATAGTATCACTCACACAGGATTCAATTTATACAATAAAATTCCATTATCAATTAGATCCCGTGACATAAAAAAATTCAAAACCAAGGTAAAAGATTTGCTTCATGACAACTTGTTTCATAGCACTGAAGAATACATAGAGCATGTATTTTTGTAAAATATTATAAGTTTATCTTCATCTGTATTGTTGTGTTTTTATTTATGCAATGTATTAAATGCGATGTGCCACATGAGTTGCGTTAATTTTCATGTTTTTTTCTATTTCTCATTGCCTGTCTTATGCTCTACAACATTGTGCATTGTAATTTATTTTTTATGTTTTTTATATGACGACTCCATGCAAATGTATTTGTCTATGGACAATAAAGATCCATTCTATTCTATTCTATACTTCATCTTTCTAAGAATCAATTACCATGGTTTATTATGCGCTTTAAAATTATTTTCAATCAATAATTATTATAATTAATAAAATACAAATTTATGTTTTATATCTTTCATGCAAATATATAAAATCGATTATACTTGAATCGATAACTCATTAAACGTCACGTCATTCATCTTAGCAAACCGGCAAGGAAAAATACATTTGTCTTTGTAAAGGTGATAAAATTTATTTACCCTAGCTTAATTACGAACCACTAAACATATCACACCACACATAGAAGATGAAACTATGTTAAGAAGAAATTCTAGGTACCTCAAGCCAATTTCATTAAGATTGGAAAAAGGAGAGGTCGGTGGTTTGGTGGTTAAGTGTAAGAGATTGGTTAGTTAAATTCAAAAATGAAAAAAGGGAGATATTATAGAAGTTATTGGTGTTGGTTGCCATGTGGCAGATGTTTGTTTTATGGTTAAGTAAACAGAATAGTTGGTGATATGGCTTTTGTACTGTTGATGAAGGATTTAAAAAAATTAAAAGATATCAACTGATAAGTTTTCGCTTAAATCTGCAAAACTAAACAGGATATAGAACCTCTTACCTGAGGTCCACAACACCGCGGAAGAGAAGAATTCCAGAACTATAAAGAGACAGGAAATAACTCGGCCACGAGTGCCAGACAGTGAGAACATCGGAGTCAAGAATGTAAGATCGTCTCCTCAAATAAGCAAGCTACTAGATAAAGGAATTGGAGGAATGAACCTTGGATGACCGATGAGCGAGGAAGATAGGCGGTGAAACTTTTAAGAGATGTGTAACAAGGAACGAGCAAAGCGGAAAGGAAATTGATACTGAGGGATGACTGATCGAGATTTGATAGGATGCGAATGATCGAGGACAAAAGATAAGACAAAAAGTGAGTTCTAGTGGAGATCAAGGTGATAGATGGGCTTTTTGATGGACGTAGAGAGACCAAATGGATTTGAAGAGGCTCTGACAATTGCCTTCAGGATGGCAGCAAAGTTTGGAATTTATAGCAAAACGTAGATTGGTGTCGAAACAGAGGAACTAATTTTTATACCTTCAGAAACTTAACGGATACTTTTCAAAATGGTGAAGTCAAGCATACAGAAAAACGATGGTCCAAGTGAAGATGTATGACTCAAGATTTGAATATAATTAAAACTGCAAGTACAATCAGAATTCATCACGTAGAAACATGAAAAAAGAAGGGCAAGTAATTCAGAGAGGAAGTAATTCAACAAAGAGAGTGTATCAACAAAATCTAATTTTTAACACTGATCTCAAGTTTGCGGGATCAATCAGTTCTAATTTGCGAGCGATGTATTTGCAGCTCTGAATTCTCTTTTCTGCAGAACCAGGGGCCAGTTTGAATATATATATATATATATATATATATATATATATATATATATATATATATATATATATATATATATATATATATATATATATATATATATAAACCATCATATCATATGATGTTGCAATATAATCTAAATCAATGAAGACGGTTACAGAGCATATTAAGGCCGTCACGAGTTAAATTTCTACACTCGATCGAGGCCGTTTTTTGATGTAACCATGTCATCTGTAAATTACGGTGAATAGAATGGTTCCGGTACCATAAATCAGTAAATTAGGAAGGGTAACTTCACGCTCATTAAGCATCGAGCGCAACTGACATCACTTACTCGACACTTATCATCTCAATTAAAAACACATACTCCTGAAATTTAAGGTAGTCCGAGCGAGATAGTTCCCTAGTCATAATAGAGACAATATTCGAATTATGCATTTTAATTTCACCAGCTGTAGGACACATGTATTAAATATTGCATTATTAATGGCGCAATACTATAGTTTAATATGACATACATAGTATATAATTAAATGAAAATATCTAAATAAGTCTTTAACTTGACCGTTTTTTCGCGCAGTGCGTTTGAAACTCATTCAAAACGGAATGTTTTTTGTGATACCCAAAAACCTACTGCGGTGACAATGTGATTAATTTTCAAATATAGTTGAGAAAACATACAAACTATACGCTGTTAGTTTTTTTATGACATCTTACGTGTTATGAATACCTCATTGTGTAGATAATTTCTCTATGGAGTGCATACATGTACCATTTCCCATGCAAAAGAGCTGGTATTTTTTGACAAATATCTCCGTAAGGTATGTGGTAAGGGGTTGAATTTTTTGTGTCATTGTATATGTGATATTTGTTTCTTTGAAATGAGACCAAATTCATTGATTTCTAAGTAAAATGATATTTCGCTCAAACTACCTTAAAAGAAAATATTTTTGTATAATGGATCTGGTGATGGATCAGTATTTTTGGGTGACACAGTGAGAAAATAAGCAGAAAAAGTACATCAAAAATACAGAAATAGACGCTATTAACACCCACACTTTGTATTAGAATGGAAAAGAGTATTGGCAATGTGGAATATTTAGTGAACTGTAAACCCAATAATAAGAGAATTCAAAATTATATCCGGCGTCACCACCAAGGTCAGAATACTGCTAAAGTTCGAAAGTTAATTTCGCTGTCCAACTAGGCTGATGAGCTCTAAAAATGTCCACCACCCTTCGACATTTTTCCCAGTCCGTGGGACTTAACACCACGTTACCTAGTTAATGGAAATCTAGATAAATTGATGATACACTGCGTAAAAATAGGCAATGTACGAAAACTGTTTCGTTCGCGTTGCTTCTTCGAGAGCTTGTAGCCATGCTTTTTGAGTGAGTTTATAATTTCATTGCACATTTACTTAGCGAGACACTATTCCATAAGTCTGCCAATAAAAAGGCCTTTTTTCCGAAACATCCGTCTCTTCCAACCGATACTCGCTTTGAAAGCACACGGTAGATTCTAAATTCCCTTGATGATGATGATACGTGTATTTTAATGTATTCTCGTATCTATTTGACTGATGGGAAAGCCCTAGCTTCGATGTTCCGTCACTAAAACACTGGCTCTTTCCTTGTTCTTTAATTCTTCCTTTTTAAGATCCTCTAGATGCCTTGCCAGTACCTCGTTTAACTATACAGCCATTGGGGCACTGGCAAGATCTTGGCTACGTGCGACATGCAACGCCCGGCGACATTTAAGTTGCATCCTGGAACCTTGTTCCCACCTCCCTCGAATCCCCGACTACGAGCAGTACAGCAGAGCAGTCGCTTAACCACATTATGCTCATGCTCATGGTAGCCGCTGGTTTACAAATTACCTCCATCCTAGCATTACTTTGGGCTATTTACTGTTAAACCAATGTTTTTCATTTCCACCCAATTTTATCCTCAATCCATAAAGGCCACTTTACACGGTACATTTTATTGTGCAAACGAATGTATCATAGAAGAAACTGAATGGAATTAGAGCAGCTTCTATTTCCCGTTAACTCACTCAGACAATCATCCAATTTGCCACTTTACACGGTACAAATTCCTTCATGAAGGTATTTGTACATTCCTTTGTACAATAACATGTAACATGTTTAGCGGCCTTAACAAATTTGGTTATGTCGACCGAATCAAGTGTGCACTTTCCTGCGGCTTTGTACACGTCTTAATCTTTTCCTTCGATTATTATCTCATCTTGGAATCCACCTTTAGCCTAACTCTAGGGAAAAATATGGATGACTGAAATTCTCAACTTGTTCACTGACTGACCAATATCTTTCTTGTTTTTGCTGTTTTGATGGCAATCACGTCGATAAGTTTCTCTTATACATTATAATTTTCCACTAAGTAATGTAAATATAACCTCTTCCTTAAAAAATTGCACCCAATTTCAAAACAATAGCCCCTATTACCACCAAAAATTAACCTCACCATTTATAGACCTGTACCAATACTAGTAACAAGCGTACGTACCCAAAGATTAACGTAAATCTGCGCGTGAATGAAAATCGTTCCAACCTAGAGGCGGAAATCGTGTACCGATACGCAAGAAGCATGGAAGTATGGGAGAGTTCTCTCACGAGCGCAAGAGGGTGCGAATGGAGAAGAGCAACCTCCGTCTACATGTGCTGGAACTTGGAAGGAAGATAAGGAGGCAGGTACAGGAGCTGAAGGAAGGAAGGGCGTGAGTAGAAATGGAAGTTGGATATGAGAGGCGGAGGGTGAGAAGTAGGAAGATGGCGAGCGACGAAGGGGAGTCGACGAGAGGGGGATTAGGGAAGAAGCGAAGGGAAAGGGGAAAGGGAGGAGGAGGAAGAGGAGAGGAGGAGAGAGAGAGGTTAGGTCGGTAGGTTTGGTACATGAGAGAGAGGGGGTGAGGTGGATCTTTTTGTGAGCGGATGGGAGAGTGTGAGGTGGCGTCGAGAGATAGAGGGGGAAGGACCCTTCAGTGATAAAACGGGATGGACCGAAGAGGGCGACAAATTGAATAAGCCGGGAGGAGGAGGGTAGGTGGCCCCGTGGCGGACATCCTCCGTTTGGGCTGAAAGACTCGAGAGGGTAAAGGATAGAGGGAGGGAGGACAGCACTTGGATTAATCGAAGAAAGGATCGGCGGAGTGACTTGAAGTCTTGAGTATGGAATCTTTCAAGACTCGCCGTGACAAAGGGGTTCTGTTGTCAACCCTTTAGTTGGCGCGTAAAATTTTGCTACACGATTAGGCGCGTGGGCCCCACCGGTGGCTCAAATTCAATGTTTTTATTGCCTAAAATTTTAAAATTGTTTGTAAAATATTTTTAACAGCAATCAATTTAGACAAGTATTTATCGTTTACTTAGGTTTTTTTCTACTATGGAGTATGTTTATAGTCATCAATGGAACAAAACCCAAAGTCAATGAAAAATCGTGAAATATTTTGAGCATCGAACATCCACTGTGACAAAATTTATATAAAATATCCAAACATTTTAATGTAAAAGATTATAATATAATAATGTGTAAATACAATATAAATAATACATAATATAATAATGCCATCAGAAAAAGGTGACAGAGTTAGTGGCATGGGCCACATTTGTGGTCCATGCGACGCAGGCTTCCTTTCGCGCGCTATTTATCACTAACCCTGCAAAAATTTATTACAAACGACTATGTGAGTCTTTTCAGAACATAATAATGTGCAGCTACTGAAAGTCACGTGCATATTAAGCCAACCTATGAGAAACAGCACACGAATGAAACCCCTGTGGCCCACGTGCCTACTCAAGGGTTAAGATGGCGTCATTAGCTTCTTTTTGTTCAAGATCATTCATTAGCGGGTTTTGAAAACGTGTCTGAAACAGATGTATTGCAACGAAGATTCCCCTCTATTTGAGGGACGGACAGTGCTGATTATACGTTTTACGGCTCATTAACAGTCATTTTGTATGATTCTCTTCACTTTAGACTTTCTAATTATTCGATTGACTCCAATTTTATTTGTTAATGAGCAGATTTAAAAAAATCTCTGGAACGGTAATAGAGAGAAAAATAGTTTTAAAAAATAATCACTCAAAATTAAAAGCCTGATTACTATGAGGTGTGTCCACTCCTAATCGTAAAATTGAAGTTTTCCTTTCCACAACTGAGAATGCAGTTAAACCATTCGGATAAATAAAACGAATAATTTATGAGCGGATGATTGGATGAATAATGCCAAGACTAGCTCGAGTAAGTGGCAGTAAAAATTCAATATCATTCTAGGTAGCAAGGAAAAAGTGACTTTCTTCATGGGATACGAAACGAAAGATACAAGGCGCTACCCCAGATAATAGGGCTGTAGTTTGCAGTTTGCTGGGCCTACATGGATGGAAAATTGGAGATTTTCCTAAGTAAGAATGGCCGGCTAGGGACTGCAGAAGTAAAGCGATGTTGGTTTATCTTCAGAGAAAACTTAGTAGAGAAGGATGAAGAGTTAAGGGCCTTCCGCAGAGATGAAGCAAACGATGCCAAAAAAAACTACCTGGTCTCTTAAAGGCAAGAGGGCTAATGACATACAGCTCGAAAAGGAGAGTTTCCTGTAGAAATCCTTTCACAGAAAAATAACTAGCGGTGGAGGAAACCTAGATTAATAAATTCAGGAGTTTAACTCGTCATAAAGAGACTCCAAGTTTCCCTGTAATGCAAATGAATTACATGATTAAAACATAAAACATGCCGACTTTAAGGACATCCATAATTGATATTACCCGTCCGACGCAAACAAAATTCAGCGCGTTAAATTTTCACCAGACCCTTTAAAAATCTTAGCAGAATCTCAAAAAAAAATTCACGATGACGAGAACACTCATTTTTGGGTTCACCTCATTTGAATTTACTCATCTACAAACACTATGCACTCTCCGAGTCCGTGCATTACTCAGTAGTTTATTTTGGGTGCGAGTAAACAGGAAGAGTTTTCAACGTCATCCCTGATATGGAACGCAAATAAAACTTGAATGTCGCCGCCAAAGTTTGGTAATAAAATTACGATAAGCACGTGTGGAATTTTGCGGAGAATTAATTCAGGCTGCACATCCAAAATGACGGAAATTAACAAGTGATTACAATATGCATGAATGAGCGACTTCACAACGCATTAAAAAATGAAACTGCTAAATACTTAGGTACAGAACGAGCTTGCACGTACATTATTAATCAAGCATGAATACGTAAAATATTAGTGTACCGAAATATTAGATGGCAAAATTTAAATTGCATGAAAGAAGCCTTAGTGAAAATTTACCATTGATAATAACCAAATACGAGAGGATCCCTGTGAGTCGATAATTACTGAAGCCTATGCAAAACGGTAAAAGAATGACTGGTCTTAGGCTCTGTTTAACCTATTGAAGCAAAAAATGGTAGCAAAGACAAAATGTAACAGAGGAAAAATATTTACATAGTTCTGATTGTTTAAGGTAGTCCGTGCGAAATAGTTCCCTAGTCATAATAGAGACCATATACGCATTATACGTTTTAATTTCACCAGCTGTAGGACACGTAAATTAAATATTGCATTATCAATGGCGCAACAATATATTTTTATATGGCAGCAATTGTAAGTAATCAAATGAAAGTATTTAAATAAGTCTTTAACTTGACTCATTTTTTTCGCGCGGTACGTTTGAAACTCCTACAAAACGGAAGGTTTTTTGCGATATACCCAAGAACCTACTGCGGTGACAATATGATTAATTTTTAAATATAGTTGAGAAAACATACGAAATGCACACTGTTAGTTTTTTTACGACATCTAAGTGCATGCACGTACCGTTTCCCATGTAAAAGGGCTGTTGTATTTTATGGCAAATAACTCCGAAAGTTATGTGGTAAGGGGTTGAATTTTTGGTGTCATTAGAAGGGTGAGATATTTTTCTTTAAAATGAGACCAAATTCATTGATTTCTAAGTAAAATGATATTTCGCTCGGACTACCTCAAGCATACTGGAAATCTATAATTCCTACACTGCACGACTAATTTAGCAATGTTTTTATCGTCATTGCTTGCTAGACCTATCTTTTCAATGGAGATTAGTCACTGGTCCTTCAAACAATAACCCATTATAACAGGCTAACTAAATACATTGTAAATATGTATATAATATATCAATATATAATATAGTTTTAATAATCTAATGATTGATATTATAAATATTGTTATAAGTCGTAATAAAATGCTTAAAATGGGAAATAGCAAAAATAAAAAGAATAAAACTAATACGATAATCGTCTGGATCATTTGAACTTAAAAACGCTTTAAGGATGAGACTTAAATCTACTAAGTATAATTCATGATTTGCAATGAAAATGATGTCACTACTCTTGGAATACCCTTGACAAAATAGATATCACAGATGTTATTCCTGAATATCACAAATTTAATTCCTATTAATGGAACTCTATTCAAGAATGAAAATTTCGAAAAATGTTTCTCTAAAAGTTTCATAAATATTATGCTTTATTTATGATGGTGACATCCACAGAAATAGAGATTGATCATTGAAAACAAACACCAAAGCCAATTGAAAACGATAACCCAACAAACCAATAACAGCTTGGTTTTAAAATCTCAACGACACTCGAGCATATTATAACGAGCGATAATCATCGACACATAAATGGTAAGGATATTTCAGTAATAATACCATTACTCCTTCCATGACACCCCGTTGGACGTAAAAATCGCCACCTTTCAACACCAGTCTGTGACGACGATCAAAGCGGAAAGATTATTGGAACCTGAATATTTAGAATGAGAGGAATGCTACACGGCATTACTTAGTAGAATCCCATCGTAGTTAAAATGGTATCATAACAATTTGAAATGCTACAACGGATCCTATGGCAGAAAGTTGATTAAATTATGTGAAATTTTACAAATTCGCCATTCTTTATTTCAATATAAAAAATAAATGATGGTGATTGAACAAAGGGAAAAAATGAGAATTTGGATATTACGATATTCAAGTAGAAAATATAAGTCATTCTTCGCAAAAACACAAGAATTATCATGAAAATATGCCAAGTTTAATGGGTTTTTATTTAATCGTATTGGCAACAAGCGTAAGGTACCCGTTGAAATTCAACGTGCGTGAAAAGCATTGAACTTATATTATACTATCGATAACAATCAAAATATATCGACATATATCGAGCACAGTGTATTTCTCATGGATTCTTCAATCTCAATTGATACGTTCTGGGCCAAATATCGATATGAATTTCGGCTTCAACAATGCTATCGGTCGTCAAGGGGACTGCGTACCGAAAACGATGAATTTTCAGCAATTTAATGATTGTTTTGTCAGCATTTAAAGTAAATCAGTTGGAAAACTAGAATTGATAGAAAGAATAAGGATGTTTATTCATTTTTCTTTCCAAGAGTCTTTATCGCGACTTTATAAAACTATTATTTCTAATTTAAATATGCAAAAGAAAAAGTTCTGTATGTCAGAAAAACGAACTTTATATATATTTCTTATGGAAACGCTTTTACTCGTCTGGAGTCGAACCAGAGACCATTAGGTAAGCAAAAAGTAACCATAAATATTTCGAGTGACGCAATAAATCACATCACAAAGTTTTGCGACATTCCGCGCAGTGGTTTCGTAGTTATAACTGACTGCACAATCACGCTTTCATTTTTACATGTTGGCTATAAACTGGGTATATATACTGAAAACCTCATCAAGAAAAGAGCACCTTGCGACTAACCACTCATCAAGAAAAAAATCAGAACATCAAAAAGAAAATATCTTAACTGCTTTTGTGACGCCCTCAACGCGAGGATATATATTGACGAAAGGAGCGCCAATAGACGGGGGAAGATCAAAGCAGGCGAGAAGACCCAAACTTTGTGAGACTCGTCGAGAATAAGGAGCGTTTGACTTCCGTCCAGAATTGAGAACGAAAGGAGGAGGAGGCGAGAGGAAAGAGAGGGAGGGGGGGGGGACAAGGGGGATGGGGAACTGAGTGTTATAGTCAGGAGGGGTGGGGTGGGAGGAGACTAGGGGGGGGGAGGGAGGAAGGGTATCCGATGGCATTCCACCGAGACATCCCAAAGCAATCGTCATTGGGGATGAGAGCGGTGAGGGGCGGGGCAGAGTGCCAGGAAAAGCAGAATGCGTGCAGAGGCGAGATCGGAGGAAAAGGGCAGGGTAAGGATTTGTAAAGGGGGCGGGTGGGGCGGGTGAAGAAGAAATAAAGAGAGAGGGTGAGATTGGGGGAGGGAAGGGATGCTAAGAGTGCGTGAGGGAGGGGGAAACCTACTCGAAGATACTCTTCAGGGATTCGGGGCACGTGAAAGTGACCCTTCAACAACTCCCGGAGGCAACTCTTCCTCGGAGCCATTCCTACCCTTGCCCTAGCCTCGCCTCAACTTGGGTCAGGAGGACGCATAGCATATATCGATACAACAATTATTCCGAAACATTTTCACCCCCGATACACCAATGCACAATTTGCAAAAATGTGAGTCACCTTATGCACTCAGATGGACCCGAATTTAGAGCAATCATAAGTGCAATGCCAAAAAAATCGGTAGTAACAAAAGATGAGGTGACATTGGCAATAATGAAATTCAAACGGACGGGATGAACGAGGAATCGGTAAGAAAAAAGTTTGTCACTGAACTAGAGTCCGAGGGCACGGTTGAGTGGGTGAATGAATGGAAAGGAGTCGGGAGATTTGGGAACCTGTCGGGTAATGGTAATGGCAAAATGGCGGGCAAGGGCGTGGGTTCGTATTAAAAGGCGAATCGGGAAGGTGTAATTAGGAGTGAGAGGTAGAGTAGAAAGTGAAGGAATTTATTTACTCGATCATGACCATTATTGGTGGAAACTAAGTGGAGTATGTCTACATGATTTATGGGTGGAAATCTTGATTGATAAATAAAAAAAAGTGTGAGTTATTCCCAGTAAATACTGTCTATCGTGATCGTTGCGAAGAATTCCACATATATCTTAGGAGAGAGTGCTTAGGATGGTGGTATTTAAAAAATAATAAATTCGCCCGTTTTTCAAAAATAGGAGTAAATTGGAAAGTGAGAGAGAGAGGGAGCCAATACAAACATTGAAATAGATGGCAAGGAGGGCATAATTGAGATTAGCTGATGGAACTTCTGATCGGAGGTGCATTAAAAGGGGTTGCAGGTTCGAAACCATAGGACGTAACGTAGAGGTAGGGGAAGAATAACAACGGATATCAAGATAAGTATAGCCTAAGCTAAAAACCGTTCACGGTAAAAAGACAACTTCTGTGACCAAAAGCGGATGTGAAAAAATTCGTGTCGAGCGTGACACTCTACGGATCAGAAGTATGGACCATTGGAATAATAGAGCAGAAGGGACTATGTACTTTCAAAACCTAGCGTTGGAGGATTGATGCTGAAAATAAAATGGGCGGGTATTACGAGAAATGATTTAATTTACTGAAGGGTAGAAAAGGAAAGGACCGAATAAAACAACATTCAGAAACAAATGAATTGAACATATCCTGAGATATGAGTTTGTGAAGAACACTATTGAAGGAAAATTGGAGGAGAAAAGGTCACAACAGAAAGACCTAGGAATAGATGCATTGACCAAATAAAGTTGAAAGCACTCGAGTAGAGTCACACCAGGAAGCAAGAGAACAAGTTTTACTTAACGACGTACGTAACAAGTACGGAACGTAACAAGTACGGAACAATGTAACAAGTACGAAAGACAGTGATCGACAAACCTAGGATTAGACGACCGATGGTGATCTACATCTACATCAACATAATCCTCCGCATGGGAGGGTGGCCGGGGGTGTTAAATCACCAGCCGTGAAAAAGGTATAAATTTCTTGGAGACGAAATGGTGACATGCATTATAGGAATGTATTTAGTGATCTTAATATTTATTGTGATCGCTTATTGTTCGCGGAAAGAATGAGTTCTTGTACCTATCTGTTCGGCAGTGTATCTCTCTTATTTTATCGTGTCTGTCACACCTATAGATGTAGTGAGGAGTCATGATAATATTCTCTATGTCGATATGAAAAATATCAGTTCTGAATTTATCAAGCAGCATAAGCCTAGCGTGTAGCCTCCGAGTATCTAGGGGCTCCCACCTTATATAGAGATTAAGATGTATGAGATATAGAGATTAAATGATGAAGAGAGGGAGGACAGATAAACTTATAGAAGATATTGGTCAACACAAAAGGCTCTTGATGACAAAAATCGCCCGAGAAGTATAAGAAAGAAATAGGACGAGCCAGAATGGTATGACAGCCAAAGGTGAAGGATGACAAAATGAATTCTTAAGTCGTTCGATGACAGGTGAGTGGAGAGAGCAGATTCAGCCTTTGGTCAAATTGATTACTTGTAACGATTATGACGGTTACTACGGCAGAAGATAAATGAACAGGATCCTTCGCGCCATGAAGGATAAGCGAAGAGTGGAGGGGGAAAATCGAGATAGACTAAGCTTCCTCATCTCACAAATCTTGACGAGAGGTGTTTTATTGTACGACGTCACTTCCTGCGGGCAATATCTGCACTTAAGTTCTATCCTCGACGGGCCCTATTGAGGATCGGGATTGGAAATAAAGAGTAATTTTCCACTCTTGGGATTTACGCCGAGACCCTTTGAATGGATACATAGTTCTATTGCCACCATAACTTATCAATCCCCGACATAATCGGTATCACGGTTTATACACTGGCACGCACCGTGTGACATTCAGTAGCCTGAATGGACCTTATAGAGAAGGCTGATGACAAATTTACGCCCTCTAGGCAATAAAAGCAACCATATCAAGCATCGCGCTAAAGATATGCAAGTTACTTAAGGGATTAATACATTTACATCTGAGATGACACCTTTGTCAGACCCGGACCTACTGCCCAGGACATGGATGAAATGAGTCAATTGTAAGAGAGGACTGTAGAGTCCTAAATTCGCTCACAATAAAGAAAGTTATTATTATTATTATTATTATTATTATTATTATTATTATTATGTTTTTTACTTCTGTAACTTTCCCCTCCGAGTCCCCGGCTAACATCGGGTTTCGTTGTCGTCATAATGGCCGAGAACTCGAGAGGGGGGGTGCAGAGTTCGTAGCCGCTTCCGATTAACCCATCGGATCAGTGGCTACGCTGCGTTCGGGTCGTGCGCACGGAGCAGACGGAGCGACCCCAAGAGGACGGCCTTCTGCATGCGGGCTGCAAGTGATTCCGCCTGTGCCACGCAAGCAGGAATACACTTGATGCTCTGTATCAGCGAGCCCTTGATTCCACCGAGCACACCTATGACTAGGACTACTAGTTTTACAGAGTGTCCCGGGTACATCTGCCGAAGTTCGAACAGCAGGTCTTGATATTTCGTCCGTTTTTCCGCCTCTTTCGCGTCCAAGTTCGTATCGGCCGGAGCCGAAAACTCGATTACGAACATGGAACGAGATTGGCGGTCGAGGAGAACGATGTCAGGCTTGTTCGCCTCCAACTGCCTGGTGGTGGGGAATGAGTAATTCCACCAGATTTTTATTTTGTCGTTCTCCACGACGGACTCAATATCTCCAGGGGCATAGGGCAGCACATGGACTTCGTCGATGCCGTAATGATGTCGAAGGTGGAAATACAACACTCGCAGAGCTGCATTGTGCCTAGTTAAATACGCTGATTGCGCGTAATAACTGCGGAGAGAAGGTGACTCAAAGTCTCCGGCTTGGCTCGGCACGCTCTGCATCTCGTGTCCGTCACCTCCGCCTTGAATATCATTCGGCGGTACACGAGAGTGTTGATGACACCATCCTGGCACGCGAGAACGAAACCCTCTGTTTCGGACCTGAGACCCGCGGAACGAAGGAAGGCAAACGTCAGCTCCTTCGATAGCCCATGTTTTTCCATGTTTCGGTAGAAACCTCCATGCATGGGCTTATCGGTGTGCGTCTTGAGAAAGGTCTTCTGCTCAGCCTTTTTGACCTCGAGTTTTAAGACGTCTGCCCTCAGTGACACGATTGACGTGCCACTGTCGTTACCGTCGGATGACAGGTCAAAGTCCAGACCGATTTCGTCCGCTGCCCTCTTCGCCGCCTGGAAGAGGAACGCCCCCACCCCGGCACCTTCGTGCTCCCTTACGAGAGTGAGCAGGGGGTCCGTGCTGTTGAACACACGGTAAACTGTACCCAAAACAACTCTGTTATGTAGACACTCCAGGCTCAACAGACCTCTACCGCCTACACTGCGAGGGAGATACAATCTGGCGACGGAAGATTTTGGATGAAGACTTCTATAGATGGTCAGCATCTTCCTCGTTCCCCGGTCGAGGTTTTGCAACTCGTTGACATTCCATTTCATGCATCCGAAGGTGTACAGCAGTGTCGGAACCGCGAACATGTTCGTGGCAAGAACCTTGTTCTTGCTAGACAGCTCAGAACTCCAGATTTTTCTGAGAGTCTGTCTGTACTTGGCGGTGAGTCTTTCCTTCACTGCTGCTACCTCCTGCATTCGACGCTGGGGGACGCCGAGGTATTCGTAGCATTCGTCATCTTGCAGATGACGAACTACGTTCCCGTCAACGAGTTGCGAGTCTTCCTTGTCCTCCGATATTCTTCCTTTCGCCAGGTGGATGGATGCACACTTGTCCAATCCGAATTCCATCCCTATATCCTCACTGTATTGATGTACGGTGTCCAGTGCAACGCGCAGTTCTTTGGCGTTGGAAGCATACAGTTTAAGGTCATCCATGTAAAACAAATGGGTGACCTTGTGCTTCCTGTCACCAGGAACACCGCACATGTATCCTCGGCCTCGTCTCAGCTTGAAGGAGAGGGGGAGGAGGGAAATACAGAACAGGAGGGGGCTCAAGCTGTCGCCTTGAAAAACGCCACGGTGGTATGTTACCAACTCAGTGGAGACGGTCCGTTTGCCCGAAGTCAACACGAAGCGCGTTCTCCAGAGTGGTAACAGGCGTTGGATGTAGGACACAACCTCTGGGTGGACTTTCATCAACTTCAGCACGGCGATGAGAAGCTCATGCGAAGTGGTGTCGAAAGCCTTGCGATAGTCCACCCATGCCATTGATAGGTTTCGCTTATGTCGGGCGGCATCCTGACATATGCACCTGTCAATGAGCAGGTTGTCCTTGCATCCCGCGATTCCTCGTTTGCACCCCCTTTGCTCGTACACCTCCTCCCACACAGGCTGGATCTGCCGGAGGATAAGGTCGCTCAAGATCGTGGTGAACGCCTTGTATACAGTGTTTAGACAGGTTATAGGGCGATAGTTCTTCGGATTGGACAAGTCTCCCTTTTTCGGAATGAGAACCGTGCGTCCCTCAGTCAGCCAAGGTGGAAATGGTTCTCTACCTGTGATGAGGGACGTGAGGATTCTGGCCAGATGTTTGTGGGTAGAAGTGAACTTCTTCCACCAGAAGCTATTCACGGCATCCATTCCTGGAGCCGCGAAATTCTTCTTGCCAGACAAAGCGTGCTTCACGTCACTTTCCGTGACTGAAAGGGGTCCATCCACATTGTGTAGGTGGCGGTCGCAGAACTCTTTAAAGAGTGCGATGGCCGGAGTGTCTCCATTGAATGGCCTCGTCGTTTCGTAGATATCCTTCCAGAAACGCTCGACCTCATGAACGGGTGGCGGGGATTCAACAGCAGGCGGAGGAGGCCGAAAGAGACGGGACGGCTGAAGGAGAAAGGTGGAATTCTCCCTTACGGCTTTACTCCTTTTCAGGAGTTTTTTCTTGGCCGAGGTAAGCGCCCGTACCCTATCGACCTCGTGCTGCTTAATAGTAAGCAACACGTTTTTGTTCAGTGTGTGATGGTTGAACCTGAGGCTGCGCGCAATGCGCCGAACTTTGGATGTAAAGGTTCGCCCGGCAGTGATGTACTCAATCACACACTGAATCTTCGACGCCTGCTGTCGCGCCAGCGTGATCTTGGCATCCAGCTTTTCCAGCCTTGCTGCTGCTTTATCCTCCCGAGAGGAGTCCTTTCGGGGGGTTGCCAAAACCTTGGCCGCAGCGTAGACCACGCAATTCACCGTCCAGAGATCTGACGTCTCTGTCAGGATCTCGTCGATGAGTCCATTCATTTGGGGCAGGTGGTTACCCCGCAGAGAGATCTTGCGATGGATGATTCTCTGCCTAGTCTGTCCTTCGTCATAGCTAATTGTGCTTCTTAACCGCGATCGTAATAGTTCAGAGTCAGTCTGACCTACATCCTCCCTCTTAGTAGGAGATACCGACAAACGTGCGGTACTCACGTCAGCAGGTGGAGGTGCTGCCTGTGACGGAGAGGGTGGTTCGGCTGGTGGTGCGTTACTCTGAACCTGCAGTTGGTGGGTATTTTCCTTTTTTCGCAGATGGTTGGCCTGGTCGCGCAAGTTCTGCTGCGACAGGTGGTCGTGTTCCGGATGCATCTCACACCACAAAGAGTGCATCCTGGCCATGTAACCCCTGCGTTCGGGCTCGCTGGCAGCATAGCAGGCGAGGAGGTCGCCCCTTAAGGCTTCCGTCCACTCCATGCGAGCTCCCATCTGAGGTCTTCTTTTTCCTTGGCCACGCCCAACTCTACTGGGGCCCCCATCCGAGAGGGGCCGGTTGTGGGTGGCCTTATCTGAATTCATCATAGGAACCAGATTATACTATATGGCGGGTGGTTAGCCCGCCACATAGACGTCCACCATTAGCCGGCAAAGCCGTTGCCAGGTACGCCACGATGAGGCTGGTGGTCCGCTTTCGTACCCTTTATTATTATTATTATTATTATATGTGCAGTCAACAAAAATCATTGCAAAATTTTTATGTTCCAGCTTCTACTGCCAACATTGCACTATCTTCAGCCTTACGGATATGAACATGAAAAACAAAAATACACAAGGGTCTACGTTTTAAAATAAACATGAAATTCACTGATTTTAGTCCGTCTATGATTATTACGCACTTAAGATATACCAATATGGCTAAAAAGGAACATGATGTGGAAGAAACTTTTCCCAGCCGTGTGATTTAAATTGAGTCTACCACCGATAATTCTTCGGTCACATTATTCCATTTCCTAATCGGATGAATTTTCCAAATATCAACGGCGCTATTATCTAGAGCAAACTCCAACAATGAAAAACTAAAAAAATCAGCGAATTTTGTGTTGATTTTTTTCGATATATGGGTCTACCACATTCCTCATCTAACTATGGAAATGGCACATTTTGGCGCGGCCACTTATTCGTAATTATAAAAAGTTCAGCGATAATCCCCAGTATTAGATTAGAGATAAGAAATAAATGCCACTAGATTACATAAGTTAGTCTCTTTGACAACTTTTGATTCTTATTTTCTCTGGTATTTACATTTGTCATCACAGAGAAACATTTCGTGAGTTGTATTTATTTATCATGTACTTTAAGTAAACGAGGTCACTGTTACTCTCAATTTTATTTTTCATCCCTAATCTACTATTGGGGATTATTTGATAAAATCCAATAAAGAATCTACTATAATTAATAATTAATATATTTTAAACAATAACAAATCCCTCGTACTACATGTACGTGTGAAAACGTCATACCACGGGAGCCTCAAGGAAGTATGGTTACCAGTCGAGTGGTAACGCGCGGAAACATACCATTGTAACGTCCCCCGAAACATTCAATCGGTGTCTCGTCGAAACGTACCGGCGCCAAAACGGCTCACGCCCAAATGACCGCGCCGAAACGTCCTAGACCCTCCAACAGTGCCTCAAGCTCTCTCTCTATCTCTCACGCCGCATCTGAAAGTCTTCGCCAGTTCCAGTTGCCTCGTCTTTTCCTCCCAATCCATCTCACCCTTCCGCCGAACTCCTCGCAGTCCCTCTCGTTTCCCCGGAGGAGAAAAAAATGAGCATCGGACTCGGAGTCCTTCCCTCCACGCGCCCTTTCATTCATCTCCCGTCCCACGCTTTCCTCGCCCCACCTCGTATTAACGAGTTTATCCAAATCAACCATTTCATCTCTTCCAGCAAACAGTACATCATCGCAAGTGCCCTGCGAATATTTTCACTCGATATCGGGTTAGTGCGGTGGCTCAAAGGTACCCCCAGTCCGGTTGACGTCACGGCTTCTCGTGGAAATAAAAGAGTAATGAAGGGAGGTTTAAGTTGGAGTATTCGGACGGAGAGGGAAGCGACGATGGCATTGGTCTGCTCACGCCGAAAAATACCTGAAAGTCCACCGTTTTTCATTCAAAGGGCAGAGTACTTCTTATACAGATAAGTTCTACCTGCTGTTCTCCTTCGCTCTTCCAATGCCTCTCTGACATTTCCTAGCCATGAACTTTGAACAGCTAGGACGACTGCGGAAAACCTTATTTTATCATCGACCCATAACTGGTCACTCTGGCATTCCATCAGCTAGTCTCAATTACGCCCTCCTGGCCAATTATTTCAATGTTTGGACAGGCTCTCTCTCTCTCTTTCCAATTTACTCCTATTTTTTTAAATAAATTCCGAATTTATTTTATTTCAATACTAAGCACTCTCTCGTAAAATATCTGTAGAACTCTTCGCAACAGTCGCGATGAACAGCATTAACTTGGAACAGCTCTCACTGTTTTCTCAATCTATCAATCAAGATTCACCCTTAAATCATGAAGGCATACTCCACTAATAAGGGTCATGATCGAGTAAATAAATTCCTTCACTTTCTACTCTACCTCTCACCCCTAATTACACCTTCCCGATTCGCCTTTTAATACGAACCCACGTCTTTGCCCGCCACTTTGCTTACCATTACCCGACAGGTACCCAAATCTCCCGACTCCTTTCCATTCATTCGCCCACTAAACCGTGCCCTCGGATTCCAGATCACGTCCACACTCAGGATAGCCACCCTTTCGCTTTCTCACCCTCAACCCCTCCCATTCTTCTCACCCCAGTCAACTCTATTTCCGTTACATCTCCGCCACATTCCCCTCTTCATCCTCCTCCTTTCTTTCTTTCTTTCTCCGGCTTCCTAACGTCTCATTCCTCCTTCTCATCCGGCCCTTGCCTGACCACGCCTTGCCTCCATCCTCCCCTTTTACTCCAACGCTGACCCTGAGGAAAGAAACCCTTTGAAAGAGCGCAACATCAAACTACCTTTGTACTGTATCATCGCCTCATTTGCTCGTTGAATCATTCTTCAGCCAAAGAGAATTCATTGCTATCGCCTAATTTAATCGTGTTCCCTGCAATTAGCTGCCAATTCCTGTCTAAATTTTTGCAATGCTCTCAGACAAATGAATTAGCTGATATATTTTTTTTCCATATCGCTCATACGTAAGATGCTTGGGTTTCATAAACCAGACTTCACCACTGCATTGAATTTTGGGCTCAAGATTAAGAATAACAATAATTTCAGTTTTTCTAAACTGGAGATCCAATTGCCTGATATTTAAGGAGTCAAGCGAGACATAATTGCCCAATAATGTGCCGTCACATTGAGTCGGTGATACAACTAATCACCAATAAATCTGGTATATTATTAGTGATGCACTCGTGTACAGCTCAATTTTCATAAAACATACATGAAGTTATTTTTCTGGAGATTGTAGGTCATAATTCACGCATAAACTTTTACTCTGTCGCCAACGTTTTGTATCTTCATTTATGCTTCATCAGGGCTACGATGAAAATTAATAGTTGTATTGTACATCAAATGAATCCAGTTTACAATTTAGGTATTTAGTTTTTTTTAAAATATATGTATGCATGTGATTTTAGTTATTACCTCAGAGAGAGTTCCTTTTGAATTACTTTTTGTTGATACCTTCGTTGCTATTTATTATCTGTTGGTCAATTGTTATAAATTTAGGAGTTAAAAAATCCAAATAAAATTAAGTGTTGCTAAAGAATATCACATTATAATAAATTTTACTTAATTTGGCGATGTCTGTTTTTTTATTGCAGGATATTTTGCTTCTCACTCTCTGAGGTAGTAACAAAAATGTATAAAACATGTATACATGTTTTTTTTAAACTAAATATCTAAATTGTAAACTGGATTCATTTGGTGTACAATACAACTATTAATTTACATTGTAGCCTTGATGAAGATTAAATTAATATGCGAAACGTTGCCAAAAGACTATAAGTTTATACATGACCTACAATCTCCAGAAAAATAACTTCATATTAAAAAAAGAGGTCACGAAGAAGAATCATCTAAATAAAATACATAGAAAATTTAATGAAAAGTAAAAAAAATTATTTATATTTAATTGAAAAAGCTTATTTTTATTTTTTCTCATACATTTCGTCATGGTTGAAATAGAGCTTAAAACTAACATTTCTTTGATTTCAAAAAAACTGGTCTCCAACTTCAGAACACCATGCAAAAATGGAAAGTCTCAGATAAGTGTCTTCGTACCTTCAGTAAATAATACGTAAATAAACCTGAATTTGTAAGATAAAATGTTTTATTGTATAATGAAATGCATTAAAAGTTTAAAGAAATGTTTCCAGCAGATATTCGGTTCTGCGTGCCTCTGCAATTAAAACCTTGGGCACAAAATATGAACACAAGTATCTACTGAAGAAACTGAATATGGAACTGAAGGTACTGAACATGGAAATAATGAATATTTGACTTCGATAACGTGAATAGCTATAAATGATGAGAGCTGGAAAATATATATTCATTGTAATATCTAACACGGTGCTTGGGCGTAAAATTTTCACCTAATATAATATATTCTGGAAAGGGCCTAATATATTCTGGAAAGTCCAGGAGCAAATTTTAATGGTCCTGGAATTTTAAATATTTCTTTTCAGATATTTTAAATGAGTTTGCTTGTATTTTACATATTTTTTTACATTCTCAAGAGTGAAAATATACATATAATACTGTACACATATGCATGTCGCTCCATGTGTCATTATGAATAGCCGATTTTGTATCAATATAAAATTGACGTCAATTCTTATAATATATTATATCGCTTAATAAAATTTACCCGCAAACTTCTATGAGATGAATGAGATCGTAATCGAAGGTTCCTCAATCGAATATAAACGTCTAGTTAGTTAATTATCGTCGATAATAATTAATTAATGCACTGTCACCGGGAGTAGATCTATGCAAAAAATTCATATTTCATAAGCAGATATTTATGTTTCAGAGCTCTTAGCCATCGGGAAGTTGTTACATTTTAGCTGCCAGATTAGACGTAGACGAAAGCTCATTCTCAACAAAACAATTCTTTCAACGCATCATAAAATATCAATCATTATTATTAATACTAATATTTTTATTTTCAGAGGAAGCGTGTCTTAGGTCTAAATTTTACACATCTACGTCATAAGGAAGTAGGTTAAACTTCAAGTACAATATTTGAACCATGCAATCTACATCTACACAATACCCCGCGAGCAGCCCCGTGGGCGTGTGGCAGGGGGTGGTAGGTCACAATCCGTGTAAATATGTAAGTATTTGGGAGGCGTAATGGTGACATATATTACGGGAGTTTAATAAGAGGTGCTCAGTTTTTTTTTTGGTCGCTTATTGTGTGCGGAAACAATGATTTTCTGTACCTATCTGTTCGGCAGTCTCTCTCTTATTTTATCGCATCTGTCAAACCTAGAGATGTAGCGAGGAGTCATAACAATATTCTCTGTGTCGCTCTGAAACACACCAGTTCTAAATATTTCAAGCAGCCTAAGCCTAACCTGCAGCTTCCGAGTTCCTTCATCAATCAGGTGAAACCAAAATGAACCTTATAAAAAATGTTATTTCAAAAGTAAAAGAATAATCTTAGTCAATATTACACGTGTGGTGCCTATCCTTTCTTTGCTAGATGCTCAAAAAATATCTTCACGTTCAAAATTAGCCATATTTGAACTTTATATTCTTCTTTGGGGGAGTTAAAAAATACATGGCTAAGGGAATATTAAGGTATAAAAAAGCCCTGCAAAGGTTATCAACTTAAAATTTCACGTTCTACTCAAAAGGGAAATATGGTGCTTGAAAAATAGGATGATGCTCTAACTGATCCATTTCTCGGAATTCATTTTCTACGTTCGATCGGGGAGCTATAAAACTTCAGTGACTTACTGACTACAGGGATATGTAGAAATGCAGCATTTCATCAAAAATTGAAGTTCCAGATTTTATTCGAACAAGATTGGGAGCAATTGTAAAGTAGCGGAAAATTGAATCCAATTGTAAGCTGTCACGACCGCTCTGATTGTTGAGATCCACTGGAAATACAAAATGGTTAAGCCTGTATCACAAGATACTTGGCCTTGTACAAGTCGAGGATGCTAGCGAGTGCTGGATTTCTAGTACGAAACCTAGCATGCTTGAAATCTTCCTAGGAGATATCACACGATACTTGAACTTGCATAAGGTCTGTTTAGAGGATCTGTGATCTAGTACAGTCGCGGAAGGAGTTTGACGACCGAAATGGATGATTTCGAACGAAGACGACGGCTTTTAGCCGCTGCAGCTCCTCAACCTCAATTGCCTCAGGTACCCAAGCCATTGTGTCTTGTTGTGAGGTTTGAGTTGTTTATTTGATCGCGAGAAATTGTAATTGTCACGAGGGACTATGGAGGCGCTGACATCAAAAATTGACGACCGCATTGCAAAGATCAAAGGTGATTGGTTGGCGGCTACTAGGTCCTAACAGGAGCAAGTATCAAACTAGTACCGCACCAATTACGAAAACAAGGATACCAGCTAGTATGCTAGCGATCATGCAGGACTTCCAGTATGTTTGGTCTGTATCACACGATACTTGACCTTGCATAAGTCCTAGTATGCTAGCTAGCATCCTCGGACTTGTACAAGGTCAAATATCGTGTGATTCAGGCTTTAGTTTTTAAGCCATACAGCTTTAATTTTGGCTGATAAATTTTACCTTCCGCAAAAGTTCCTGGCCCAAAATAACGCGGCAAGATGGAGAGGTAGAAGTGAGGACGGATGAAGAGAAGGGTTATGGAGGGAAGCAACGAGAGAGAAAGAGAGAGAGAGAGAGGGGGGAACCAAACTGTTTCGCAAATAACTGCGAGTCACTCAACCACAAGGCAATGTCTTTGAACGTCACCCATGGCTCTGACTTTACCAGTAACCCGTGTTTGGAAGTCACCAATGACGCCGAAAATGCGGTGATGAATTAAGCAGTAGTTGCAGTAAAAAAATTATTCGGGACTGGGATTCGAAAGACTGCCCTTTGAATTGATGGACAATGCGCAGAAAGTTATCACTACGCTACCCAGGCCTCCTAATTCCCCATGGCAACTTTGACGGAGAGAATATCTCGAGCCCATTTTGTCCATAGAGGAAACCAATGCAAGCTAAAGAGGACTTCAACGAGGTCACAACAGATGATTTAACCCTAATCCGATCCCGCATGGCAACCTAGGCTAAGGCGGACATTTCCCGGTGCTGCCAAAAATATGGCGATGAATTATTTCTAACTACTTTTGACAAGAATACGAAAAACCAAAGGTCCGTAGTTCAATTCCCGGACTAGGAAAATTTCTTCTCACGGCATTTCTGTCAGATTTTGAGATCTCATTAAAACAAGTTGAAACGAGACGGTAAGTAATCGTGAGTCACCTCACTTCTGATGGCCAAAGTGTCGGCCTAAAAAACATAAAAGGTGTTTTGAATGACCCTTCGCACTAAAACTAACTTCCGCTACCATCTCTAAGGATTTTTAAAGTTCAGTATTCGATGATCTGAAATTGTTCACTATGTAGCGCCGGGAACTTTTGCGTGAGCTACATATTCACGGAGATAAAAGAGAGCCTATAAGTCATTGAAACAAAATTGCCATTCACCAAACACCATTCGTTGCCCCGAGAAGTAAATATTTTTCGGTATCTTCCACTTCATTCAATACTTTGAGAGAGGAGACGAAAATGAGGCTTTGCACGCCGCACACACTGGATAAGGACTGAAGAGTCGAAAGAAGAGATTGTGGATGAGACGAGGCAGTGGATTTGAAAGCTCCTCTAAAATAAGTCCCTATCTTTTCAGTCTCAAATGGCCCGTGGGGAGGATGGGGCTACCGAAAGAGAGAGGGAAAAAGCGATGAAGTAAGAAGAAGAGAAAGGGGGAGGTTGAGCGAAAGGAGGCAGGAGAGAAAAATCAAAAGGGAATGCGCTCTGGATTGGAAAGCAAAGAGGAAAAGAGGTTTGGTGTATCGTTGGCTGAACTAAGGCACGTGGAGAACGGGGGAATGCGAAGTTCCTAAGGAAGAGGAAAAGAATTGTACACCGCTATAACCCGCTGCATCGGAAATAAAGTAGTAAAAACCAATCACAGGATTGAGATAGGGATAGGGAGGCACAAGAGAACGAAATGAAATATTATTAGATTCAAATTGACCAACAATAAAAATCAATTCTGAGTTTAACATTTACGTCTAATGATTAAAAGACATAATTTACAGAGCCTTTGAGAGAGAGATAATATATTTGATAAATTAATCTCGTCAAATTAAACAAACAATAAATAAACTATAAAGGTACTATTTTTTAATTTCTTAAAAATGCTGATTTACCTTATCTTTTCTTTAAATATTAATATTATTAATCTTCAAAAATCACATAAAATCATTAAACGGAAAACCGTCAATCCGTACCGTACACTCAAACCACAGAGGTGTAAACCAAGTAAAATCATTCCAACACTGTAATCACACTTGTGGAGAGCTAGAGGGAGAAACGAGACAATGAGTGTCATTCCACAGGGCATCACCTCTTCCATTCACACGAGAAATACCGTCGCTGAATAGTAAACACCTTCAGCGCACGAATAGGGCCCGGGAAGAATTACTTTGCGGTGTTCGGGGCGAGCACGCGTCCTCCTCAATATCTTCGTCCCATCCTTTCACATCGCCACCCACACGCTTCTCCCCCGTCCGAGACCTCAACTCCTCGCTACAGGATGAAGGGCTGTTCCGACGCTTTTGTGTCCCGTTGTTTGAGAGGAAGGAGCGGCATTCCGTATTCAAATCGACCTTTGTAACTGACCTGGGAACTTTTGTAACTGTCCACACGATTCGAGTCAAAAGGACAAGCATCCCGGCAAGTTGGCCCAGGCGCCGCGAAACGCCTTTGACTTCCGTTGAGTCCAGTGCCTGAATCCCAATGGTCGGCCTCCGTGAACCCTATCGAGAGTAACGCTCTTGAAAATGGGTTCGAGGTAAGAGCGGACGGAGATAATGTATGAGTCATCTTTTCTTGACACATTAATTTCTAATTTTTTTAATGATTCGTTTTTAACCTAATTTATTTGTAGAACAAACAAATTCTGCGCAAATAATTTTTTTACAAATACTCTTGTAACCCTGGAGAACGATCCTAACGCTAGCGTTATTACACACATTTTCAGTCAAATCTAAGCAATTTACAAAAATGTCAAATTTATTCATATTATGATAAAGGCTAACGAATTTGGTATGTAAATATTTCGTGTTATATAAATTGATAGTTGATAGGATTTAAATGTATACGCTATATGTTAGAAAACATAAAAAGCGAAGTAATTAGAGCGATCACTGCGAGAAACGCCAAGAAATACTTCAAATTACACAGCAAAATTTAACATACACATTTTTTGACAAGATTCTTTTAACTCCTAAACCGATCATAAGAATTACTACTTGGAGAAAAAGGATTTCCAGAACAAAAACTGTTAACACTTGGAATAAAGGAAAATGTGTCATTTTTTGAAGGCAGAACTCGGATTCAGAGTTTGAAATTATGATGGAATATGGAGCATGGCTACATCAGGAACTGCCCCGATAGAATGAACGTGACGAGAATGGACAGAATAAATGTTTACTGCGATTTCTTCGGATCAATTGATGGTGAGATAATTGTGAGGTAACTAATTCTGCACAGTCAATAACTCCAGAAGAGATAGAAACTTGTGCAAAAAACGAAAGGGCGCTTTGATCCATGCAATTTTTCGCTATTGACAATATTGGATTCATCAAATTTGTGGGAAAGAAGAATGTTCATATCCATTTACAAAGCAAGGTGTCCTCGCATTTCCAAAAGTAATTTGTGTTTTCGCGCGTTGGGTGAAGGTGCGTGGTTTAATACCGGGAAACATACATTCCTTCGAGTTCATGCTCACACATTTTCCTATCGCCGTAAAACAAGTGTGGAGTTCGAAGAGGTGACAGGCAGATCAACCGCAGTCTACACGGCTCCTCAAGGAGCAGAGGCTCCAGGAATCATTTGTTCATTCACTCAGACCAGAATCGGTAAAGTGGGGCGAAAAAAAATTATTCGCCTACTTTTAATTAACGTATCACAACGAAATTGAAATAAAATTTAATTCAAACCTAGCGCATTTTCGCAGTAGTTTTACTTTTTCAATACCCTAATATTACAAGGAAAAAGAAGCTTTCGAAACTGAAAAGCGTTTCTCCTCTCCACCATTACACCATTTTGCATTCTGCGGTAACAATGAGATTTACTTTCAAAAATAGTTGAGAAAACATAGAAACTACACGCTTTTAGTTTTTTACGACATCTAAGTGTTAGAAATACCTCATTTTGTAAATAATGTCTCTCTGGAGTGCATACACGACCCATTTCCCATGTAAAAGGGCTGGTATTTCTATTTAAAAGGGTCTCCGAAAGTAATGTGGTAAGGGGTTGAATTTTTGGTGTCATTGGACAGGTGAGATATTTTTCTTTGAAATGAAACCAAATTCATTGATTTCTAAGTAAAGTGATATTTCGCTCAAACTACCTTAAAGAAATGGAGAAAGGGGGAGGGAGAGCGTGCGTTCAGTGGATATATGTCTTTTTTCTTGCGCGGAGGGGGGAGGAACTTGTTTAGGCGTGAGTTAAGAGAACGAGAGAGTGGAAAAGAGAGCGAGGATGGATATGAGGTCGAGAGAAGAGGAGGGCCTGCTTCCAAGGCCCAATGTGAATGCGCTAAAGGATTGCACGAGCGTGGAGGACGAAAAATAAAGAAAAGGGAGAGACAGTGGAAACAGAAGACTGTGCGCGAGGCGTGCAAAGTCGTGCTTAACGCGGGACGAAGAGAGACAGCAGGGAAAGGATTGGACGCGAGAGTAACAATGCGTTGAGAGGGACGGAGGAGGAAGAGGGGGTCCTCTGCGTGGGATGCTGTGCCGGGTGATGCTGTGCCGGGGGATGCATTAAGGGAATAACGGAGCTTCGTTAATAGAGTAGGATTGGGTTATAAGTTAAAAAAGTACCTCATGTCCCGGCTCATAGCCTAAGCACTAGACCATAAGACCCTCCGTAAATTTCCGAGTTACATGCTTGGAGCGATATAATTTTTAACAGCATTTGCTAATTTTATAAAAATATTAAAAGAAAATGAGAATCTTCAATTTACACGAATAGGAACAGGATTAGAACTTTTTGCTTTAGAATCAAAGGAAAGAAGGAATGCAAGATTAAGAGCCAACATTTTGCCATGCACCAGCTCGCGGCAGCAACGTAGCGTGTGTCGAAGTTGGGCAAACGCCATATAACCGCAACAGATCGGATGCAATGCATGAAAGCATTGGCCAAGCACCCTTGGCCAATGAGAAGAAGAAATGATCGCCTTATGCTTTTTAGAGAAAGAAAGTGCGTCTAAGGTTCCGGAAAATATGAAATATATATCTCCCATTCCAATTATACCTCTTGCAGCGATGACATTAAAAATCACGAATGGCAAATTATATAAATGTCGCACCAATTCCCGCAATCTCTAATTTTCTGCAATATTATTTTATTTATAATGTATTCTACCGGTAAAGGTAGGTTTTGTTGAATATCAGAGAATCTCCTCCCGGTATTTTACACATTCAGGGGCCTATCTCCCTCTAGTATATCCTTTTCCGCCTCTGCATAAGATCTACCCTTCTTCATCCCGTTCATGAAACCTATTCTCTTTCTTCCCCTTCCCCGCTTTCCCAACATCCTTCCCTCTATCACACTCTTCAGCAACCCATCACCCTTTATTACATCCTTCAGCCATATACCCTGCCTATCCCGGAATTCATTCAAAAGTTTCCTTTCCTTGCCCACCAAGCACTTCCTCGTTAGTCTTCCTTTCCGTCCACCTTCTCCATCCTTCTCCACACCCACATCTCAAATGCCTGCAGCCTTTTCTCGTCCTCCTTTCTCAGGATCCACGTTTCTGCCCCATACAAAGCTACGCTCCATATCAAGCTCTTCACCAGCCCCTTCTTCATGTCCTTACCCATTGTCCCCGTCATCAATTCTTTTCTATTACTAATTGCCTCCTTAGCTAGTGCTAGTCAAGTTAAAACAATAAACGCAATTTTTTACGCATCCAGCTCATTATTCTAATTTCCTCTACATTTTAAATCATTTTTTCTGAAAATGTCAGCTACAATGGGAAAAAGAACATCCCAGAAGCAATCCTCCCCTACTTTTCTAGAATGAGTGGAAACGTGGTGATTTTTGATAATCATTAAAGAAAACTTCGAGGAAGAACAATTCCATTTTAGAATAAGGAAAGCAACGTACGGATGATCTTAGAAAGGCATGCATGACTTCCTTGCGCGACTAATTGTCTTCTATATCCTAGGCCTTTATTTTACATTTTTATATATCATTGAATTTTTCTATTTATCAAATGCATTTTTTTATTTGATTAATTATAATTCTCTATAAAATTTCATATTTTACCTTTAATTTTACTTAACCCACTTGTGCTTAGAACCTTTGGTCAATCTCGGTACCAACGGTATCCGAGCAAGCTGAACCGAGGGTCAGGTCGCGTACACCCGAAGGCAATTTCACCCGATGCAGAAAGGGACGATGGCGGCAAAGTGCTCTCCGCGTAGTACAGAAGTGGGGACATGGAATGAGATATCCCTCCCAATGAGAAATCGCAGCAGCACTTCCTCAATTGTTTCACACTCGGTCCAACAAAATGGGGACGCCACACTAATCCGAATCCCCAAAATTTATTGTGTAGAGCGACAAGGTGCAATGTGCCGTTATGTGGAGCTATCTCCTTCCTCCGCAACACATGTGTAGGTATTGCTGGTGATGGGCCCTCTAAATGATTGTGAGATGCTTGTGGCTATCACATATTAAAGATATATTTCCTTACAGCTATGTTATGTATACTACATTGTTATATTGGGCTGATGTGCTGTGGATGAAGAGATTTATAGAGGTAATAAAAGGAAAACTATAGCAAATTATTTAATTTGCAATAATTTTCTATTTAATGAAAAGAAATAAATGAAATAATTTTTCTCTTTGTACACTCCACACACTATTATTTGTAATACACGTTTCGACATACAATGTCATTTCAAGGTTGAAAATGACATTATATCTGTCGACTTCATGGTCGGTGAAAATACAAAAAATGTATGGAACGTACTAAGTGAAAAATTATTTCATATGTCACGTTTCCACAAAGTTAAGCCTGAAACTGTAACTTTTATTGTACAGTCAAAGTTTGGGATACTTAAAAGGTATGTATGCTAATGACAAGAATAATTCACTGCTTGTCCATGTGATTTATTAAAAACTAATGCAATCTAATCTTTATTCCGTTCCACTGAGTGATTGTTCTCGAGTAGCTGCTTTCTATGCGTCTAGAAGCATATGACTTGCATATTCCAGGGAGAATTATGCGGTGATAACCAAAACATCCATCACATCACAGGGATACTTGTAATTTTCTGTTCACAGCTGAGGCATCTGGTGAAGGGTACGTCTACTCAACTCCAAAAATGCCTGACGGTGAAAATGCTGCTTCTTGCGAGTGGAGGCGTTATGACTTAGCCAAGGAATATTTCCCGAAAATAGATTGACTGACGAAGAGAAAAAAAATTGGCTCAGCTTAAAAAGGCACCTGCTGCAATGGAATAGCGTGGAAGAAAGATTAGAGGAAAGGAGTGAGCACAAGGTTAGGAGAAAGGAAGAAACGGTAAGTGATAATATCCTTAAGGAGCATTATAATTCATAAAGGATAAGTCTGAAATGTTGAAAAAGCCTGACAAGGAATAGATTTTTTCGATAAGTTTCGGTAAAGGGATCCATTTAGGCCCACCCAACTATGTAACAAGGAAGTGTGGAGTGATTTTTGAAATAACAATAAAAAAATGTGAAAAAAAAAACAAATTCTGGTCTTTAGAAAATATAGAGATAATCACAATTTTGGAAAAGATAACTGCTCACCGACAATATTCAGTATTGATAGTTCTGCCATCTTTATCCTGCTTTACATTTAACATCAGCAATTGGCTATGGCTAAAAAGTCAAACTATTGACATGCAAATAATAAATAAGGTGCGCGTGAATAACCCGCAAAATTGAGATAGGCTGAGGACACAGACGAATAGAAAAGGAATTAGAAGGCCTGGATGAGCTAAAGCTATGCCGCATAAAAATGCGCGGGCCTTTGATCCTCTTTGATTTTCTGGCATAAATAAAACGAACGATAAGTCATTCATGCCGCATGATTAATTGTTCACATATTTAAATTCAACTCAAATAAAAGAAATCTTAACTAAAATACTTCATTGAAGAAGTCAAAGCATTGATAAATTAACATTTATGCTATCACAAACTCTTAAGTTCACTGAAGGTAATTAGCAAAAACGTATACTAAGCTAAAAAATGTTTATTCATATAGTTTAGAGCGAGATGTATCCTTTAAAAATAACAGGAGTTTGGTGAATCTATGAAAATTATGCCGACCAATAATATTTAGCCGAAAATTTCCCAGTCTGCCGATAAAAATTCCCCCTAGACCGCAATTATGGCGATGCGGATGGATTGGATGCGACTCCCTGGTGAATTCGCTGTCATAATTTCCAAGTAGGCGCACATGACGACAGTAAAAAGAGCACACTAGCGCAATAATATACAGTAAAATATCTTGGATATTACCTTAACATCTGATATATCGTGGGGATTACACATACAAAACATATGCGGAACAGCATTAAAGAAACTAGGTTTTGTTAAGCGTATAATAGGAAGGTACTCGGATGAAAAAGTAAAAGAGAGATGCTACTTCGCTCTGGTTAGACCACATCTCGAATAGGCCGCAAGCATTTTGGACACTGGTCATAAAGATTTAACCAAAAAAATTAACAAAGTACAAAGAAAAGCAGCACGCTGCGTTAAAAACTGCTACAAACAACCATATAGTGTTACACAACTGTTAGAGGATTAAGATGGAAGCCCCTAGAGACTCGGAGGCTGCACGCTAGGCTTAGACTGCCTGAGATATTCAGGACTGATATTTTTCAGAGCAACACACAGAATATTATCATGACGCCTCATTACATTTCTAGGTCTGACAGATGCGATAAAATAAGAGAGATACTCTGCCGAGCAGATAGGTAAAAAAACTCGTTCTTTCCGCGCACAATAAGCGACCACAATAGAAACTGAGCTCCTCCAAATACACTCTCATAGGACATGTCACCACTCCAAAACTTGTATACATCTTTACACGGCTGGTGACCTACCACCTCCAGCCACATGCCCAAGCGGCAGCTCGCGGAATAGTATGTAGACGTAGATGTAGATCTTGCTGTGCGATATTTATTAGATAGCACAAGCTAATCATGGTTAAAAGACGACCTCTAAGTTCAGAAAAGAAAAACGATTAAAAAGTACGAGAAAGTATTCGTGTGGAGCCTAGTACTCCACGGATCGGAAGAATGGATCATTGCAATAACAGGCCACAAATATTGGAAGCCTTCAAAACCTGGTGCTGGAGGAGAATGCTGAAGATCAAATGGACGGGCAAAGTTGAAAATAATGAAGTACGCAGGAGAGTTGAAGAGGAAAGGACCAAATGGAGCATCATAGAGAAAAGAAGGATCCCGGCGAAAGACCCAGGAATAGTTGTGGTAAATCCACAGAGGAAAAATAATTCACCTTGACTGGGAGTCAAAACCAGATCCTTCGATTTCGCGCCAAATCGAGGGAATCGCACCTCGGTGCGAAGTCGAGGGAACTGGATTACCAGTCCAGATGAATGGATTTCCCACTGTGAATTTACCACAGTTGTGTGAATACTAGCGGGCTATTTCGTTAAAATTACTGCGAGGCTTGTTCCTCAGTTCCTTGAAAAATCCAGGAATAAGTTCATGGGTCATATAAAAAGAGGAAAGTACATAGGAAGCGCAACTAGGAAGTAAGGGAACCAGCATTACATGGGGAAGCCTGGATGGCTGCTTTCACCGAATCTTAAGATTATATGACTAAAGATGACCTCCGTATTTTAGCATTCAGCTAAAATACGTTGGTCATCGCACTGCGAAGCGCATGAGGTATTTAATATCAAATAGGTTCGAGCGTTATCACAACATATTGACCACGATTTCCGATATTCATTAGAATTACCTTGCTAGATTCAGATGCCGTGCCGGTCAAACAATTGCAAAGAGCACATCCAATTACATCGAGAATTTCAACGAGATATCGCTATTCATCGACTACATCCGTCACACAACACAATGAATTGACCGTTATGAGCTATAGTCATCAGACAATACCTTGTGATTACCCTCCAGTGAACAAATGGCACAGCTCAATTCACCAAGCATCGAATAGCACAGGTTTCAGATATACTTAAATGCTTGATAAAATATCTTCTGCCTATTTGAGGCATTGCATTCATATAAACGGACTCACTCAGCTGTAAAGGGAATAATAGGAACGAATCGGATAGTGAATAGAGAGAGATTAGTAGTAAACTTTTGGGTTTTTAGAGGAAAAACCAAACATGAATGATTTTTATAATAAGAACTTAATCGCAATATTCTTTTACATCCTTAATAAAACATTTATAACGTTTTTCATGATACATAGATTTCTAAATGTTTCCCCCTTACTGCTAGCGCTTAACGCATATCCCACACCCATATACATTTATCCCGCACTCATGCTTGTCTTAGGGTTCCAAAATTTCTTCATTCAAGTGTCAAAAAATACGAGAAATCATACTTTCCATTTTTTCAATTGCCCGTTTTCCTGCGGCTCTTTACAAGGATTGTCTACGAGCATAAATGTATTACAAATCTATTGACTCGGACAGTTTAGAGTAGTGTCAGACTAAATTGCCTCAGAAAGATTCTCAAAGGGTGCTAGTGCTTCTTTGCATCCGAGGTTCAATGCTTGGAAATAAGAATCATTATGAGAGCGGTTAAACAACCAATGTGTAAGGCGCAGTGCCAATGCCGAAGTAAGGATTTTGCTTGGAAGTTCGTAAGCTTCCCCGCACCTTTAGTAAGACTGCTAGAGTTTATTTCAACCAAAAGGCACAATTTCCAGAAAAATGTGCAAATTTATACGTGATTTGGCAAAAAAGAGTATAGAGTATATATACAAAAAACATGGAGACCACGAATGACCATAATTTGTCTAGAAATATGACAATGGACAACACCAGATTTTATTACTGTCATTGTGATCTGTTTAGTAGATAAGCAAAGACCCGAGAGTTCATTTCAACCAATTGATCAAAACTACAGAAAATGTACACACATATATACCAATCACGCCGTTCCCTTCCAGGGTAGGCAGAGTCACTAAGTTTCACTCATAAATATATATTTGCACACCTACCTCTGCTACAATAATTTCCTCCACACTGATCTATCCTTCCAAACCTCTTTTGCCTCATTTACCCCCATACACTGCTTCACACACGCCCTCCTGTTTTAAGTCTCCTAATATTCCTCCTTCTAAGAATTTCCTCAAACACATTCAACCACAACTTTCTCGGCCTACCTCTACCTCTCGCACCATTCATTTCTCTCTTATATATCTGTCTCGTTATTCTTCTCTCACTCATTCTCTCAACATGGCCAAACCAACGAAGCACACTTCTTTCATATATGTCTATTACTGGAGCATCTAACCCACATTCATTTATTACCCACTCATTCCTCAACCTATCCATCCTACTTTTGCCGCCAACACTCCTCAGATAACTCATACCCACGGCGGTTTAGTCTACTCTTATGTCTATCCTGACATACCCATGTTTCACTACCATACAACAAAGTGGGGAGAAGTAAACTTTTGTAAACGGCAAATTTCGCTTCCTTAGACAGGCACTCATTCCTTGATATGCTCCACATGCCACCTACAACTATCCTTCCAGCATTCGCACGTCTCTTTATCTCCTCATCCATCCGTTCATCTTCCGCAAATATCTTACCTAAGAACACAAAACAAACACGGCGTTTAGTCTGCTCTCATGTCTATGCTGACATACCCTGACATATCCTGACAGAAAATGTATCCCTATTCTAATAATAATTATGTCCCAGTGCGATTCAAAATTAGTATTCTCCACACCGATTTCGATGCATCGCCATGGGAAGAGGAGATGGGGTGGCTGACGAGAGGGTGGCTTTTTCTTTTGGCGGCGGAAGAGGGTGTGCGGGCAAGAAGGGGCGGGCTTTATTCTCTGGAGGGAAGAGGATGGGGAAGTGGGAGAGAGAGAGAGAGGAGGAGAGAGGCAACGCAAGGGATCAGGAGGGGCGTTGAATACAAAAGAGGTGCGAAAAGAGTAAAAGGGGGTTAAGACGGACGAGGGAGAGAGTACAACAATCAGTCAGAGAGAGGGTAAGAGGGAGGAGTGGGTAAGTAGTAGTAGGAGGGGAAGGAGGAGGGAGGAGAGGTGAAGGAGGGGTGGGGGGAGGGAGAAAGAGAGTGGATTAAGGCGGTCCGGAGATCTGCTCCACGACGGAGTGAGTGAGATAGTAGCAGGAGGAAGTGGAATGAGCTAGATGTGGAATACGGTGAAACGTGCACGGAATTATTACTAACTAAAAGCGAGCATGTCCGTCATGATTCAGCTTTCTGCATGATTTGGTGTCCCGTAGTTCTACTTATGAAAACGACCTACAAAATATACTTTAAGTAATGAATAACGTCATGAAATACGAATTTAGCATGAAGGTGAAGAGAGGGAAAACGAAAATACTCTTATGCAGCCGGAGCAAGAAAGATCATAGAAGAGAACCCGCAATATATATCGATAATGAAAAAATACAACATGTAAAGGAATATAAGTACCTGGGAAGCCTGATAACGCACGATGGAACCAGCAAAGGAGAAATACGAGGTAGAATTATTCAGGCAAAGAACGCCTTTAACTGAAAGAAGAATCTAATTACCAGAAATATAGACCTAAACATATGGAAAATACTAATAAAGACGCACGAGTGGATTGCGGCCTCGTATGGCAGCAAAACATGGACAATAGGGAAGCCATAAGAGAAGAAGTTGATGGATTCTGAGTCTTGGTGCTGGAAAAGAATTCTTAGTATCAGTTGGGTAGAGCATATGACAAATGAAGAAGTATTCAGAAGAGCAGGAGAAAGCAGAAGCTTTATGAGGAGCCTAAAAACAAGAAGAACAAATATGATACGACACACACTCTCAGACATAATGGTCTGCTAGCAAGAGTCATCGAAGGGATGATGGAAGGGAGAAACACTAGAGGAAGAACACCCTTTGCATACATCACACGGATAGTGACAGACACTGACACAACTTCATATTACGAACTGAAGAGAATGACGGAGAATAGAGAAGAATGGCGAGTGGCTGCAAACCAGCCCCAAGGCTGCTAACTGACGAAGAAGAGTTCTACTTAATAATCTAATTAGTGCTGTGCGAATCAGGGATTTTTTTTATAATCGAACAGAATCGAATCCCCCAAAAGACATTTCGAATCGAATCGAAACGAACTTTTTTTTAAAATTTGGTTGCGAATCGAATCACCCTAAAAATTTCACTTGCAAATCGAATTCGAATCCAGATAAAGTGCAAAAGGTTATGCGCAGTTAAAGTAATAAAGATTTTCACAATATTTCAGGGCTTTACATTAGCTTATGTAGCTTCATTTACATTAGCTTATGTAGTATATCTGCATCTGCTTCGTAGATGCAGATATACATTAGCAAGTGGCAAAAAGAATAGTGGAGAATAATATGTGGTCGTTTAAATTTTCGTTTCGTGTGAAGAAAACATCGTTCAAACGGACGGCGCACCATTTTTGGAACGAGCGCCAAGTTTGAATGGAAGCAACGATTCGAAGGCAAATCTATCAGATTCGAATATTTCGAATCATTCGGTTTCGAAGCATCCCAATTCGCAGGCGAAGCGAATCGAATTAAATCTGATACGAGTCAATTCGAATCCATTTCTAAGCATTCGCACAGCACAAAATCTAGGTCATTATAATAACCGTAAAGCATGTTAGCATGTTCGCCTACGTAGTACTCTCATAGTTTTTGGTTTCACTGGTTCTTGGTTTACTGTAGACTGTTTTTTGGTTCACGCCCAGCGGCCTGGAGAACTGCGAGGCACTGGTTTGAACTGGGACGATTGCTGCATCCCTAGTGTGGATTCAACCCGTACCACACACCATAGCGATGGCCACCACGGTCTTTCGTAGATGCAGATATACATTAGCAAGTAAAGCATAAAACTGTACGCATACACGTAGCGATATACAATGTATTTAAGTTAGCCTGGCGCCAGCGTAAGTTTTTCGATCTAAAACTGAAATCGATGAACTAAATTCACCAGGACAGTGGATTCTCAAGCCAAACCACATCTCCTGTGTTGCAATGTGCCTGACATCAGCCGAGAACAGTTGGTTCGAATAAATAGCCACAGAAATCATCGTTAAAATAAGAAACATTAAGCCTGATCACATCTCCTGTGTTGCAATGTGGACTTCAGCCGAGAACAGTTGGTTCGAATAAACAGTCATAGAAATCATCGTTAAAATGAGAAACATTTTGATGCCCAGTTTGGAATCCCTATCAAGCCAAATTATTTTTTCAAGGCAAATTTTTATCCCTTCTGTGTTCTTAATATCCCGTATCAGGTTGTGAAATTGAGCTCCCTACAAATAAACCACGATCTATTAAATGATCCAGTGTCAACTTCAGCAGCTGCAATGGCATTCGGTTCCATCTGTTGGAATATCGCTGAGGTTTTTAGAGCCTGAAGTGATTAACACCACTGAGCGGAATTAGAAAATGCATTGAGATCGAGTCCGAAAATTAACTCCATTAATGATTGTGTACAAAGAGCTTAAGATGCTGTGTGTGCGAAGATTGTTTAAAATAAAACTATCATAAAATAAAAACGGATACTATTTTACATCGAATAACTATCATACAAATCCCATACAGATGTATGAGTGGTGAAGTATGATTTTGTAAATTTGCTTTTCGGAACTACAATTATACACGTATGGAGTTTGAACTGTGTTAGAGCACGAGATAGCATGGGATAGGTCTGCATCGACAATTTCAAAACGTTTAGCCATGGAGCATGGGCCAAATTTTGGCAACACACGACCAATGTTTTGCTCGCAGATTAGTAGGGCTACGCTAGGGATTACACCGAGGACTTCAGCGCCCCTTCCCTTCAATTGTTCAGCGTTGCATCGAAAGCAACTCCACTGAAAAACAATGGCATTGATTGTTGACTTTTCATGTCATATCATCAGCGATGAAGGTAGTCCGAGAGAGATAGTTTCCTAGTCATAATAGAGACCATTTTCCAATTATACGTTTTAATTTCACCAGCTGTAGGACACATCAATTAAATATTGCATTACTAATGGTGCAATACTATAGTTTTTTATGACAGAAATTGTAAGTAATTAAATGAAAATATCTAAATAAGTCTTATATTTGACTCTTTTTTTTGCGCAGTGCGTTTAAAACTCCTTCAAAACGGAAGGTTTTTTGTGATACCCAAGAACCTACTGCGGTGACAATATGGTTAATTTTTAAATGTAGTTGAGAAAACATACTGCACACTGCAGGAAGGTTTCTCGGGTTTTCCACCGGTTGATATTCTGCATCTCTCCCTGGGAGATCTCTCCATCTGGGAGAGATGCAGAATATCAACCGGTGGAAAACCCGAGAAACCTTCCTGCAACTGATACACCGGGAAAACCTGAGATCATACATACTGCACACTGTTAGTTTTTTGACATCTAAGTGTTAGAAATACCTCATTTTGTAAATAATGTCTCTCTGGAATGCATACACGTACCATTTCCAATGTAAAAGGGCTGGTATTTTTTGACAAATGTCTCCAAAATTAATGAGGTAAGGGGTAGAATTTTTGGCGTCATTGGATAGGTGAGATGTTTTTCTTTAACATGAGACCAAATTCATTGATTTCTAAGTAAAATTATATTTGGCTCGAACTACCTTAAGCATTATCTACGGTGCAAAACGAGCACAGAGAGTTTTCCAAAAGCAGTTATCTCAGCAAAAATTGTTCTCGGTTATCAAGCCAGGACGATTTAGTAGCATAACTGTGATTTATAATTTCCACCTTTTCACTGCTTTTCCAGGGAGCTTGCACGATGCTTGAGAAGTAAAAGAGAATTACTGGTGAGTATTCATTCAATAAATTCAACTTCGCCCCCGAAAGGTTCCGCAAAATGTTTCGAGAGAAATCTACATCAGAAAGCGATAGTATAAGTGATTTTAAGCGTGAGAGGTCCGAAAAAAAGAATGAAAAGTTTTCCAGTGAAACTGATACAGAAAATTTTGGGAGGCTATTACCTGGGGGAGCACCAGAGACAATTATCCACATGAATTTCCTTGTGTACAAGGTGTCACTACCCCTTTACTTGCAGAGCTATGGAAACGCAACTATTTTAAACCGACTTATTTTGCAGTTGGCATGGAGGCGGCGAATAGTAGTGAACAATTCTTAATGATAGAATGTAAAAATTGCAAGAGCGGACCATTAGATATGTATAATTCTCATTATACGGTAGTTTATGATAATTTATCTAGCAGGTGGCATCAGTATTAGACATTTTTATAACAACAAAAACATCTACTGGAGACAATGGATAAGTTTCAATGAGTACGCTAGAACTTAGAAAGACGTGTACCCCCATTCTCGTCTGTAAAAAATGCGAAAAATTACATTCCCTCCAAAAACCACGACGATTCTTCCAAAAACGTCCTGCATATCTGAGGGGCGAAAAACCCATTTAGTAATTATATTACATTTTTAGAAAATAAATGACTAAATGGCTCTTACGCTACAAACTGGGAAGTAGTAAGTGAAAACATTCGTGTGGAGCGTGGCACTCTATGGATCGGAATCATGGACCATTGTAAAAACTGACAGAATAGAATAGAAGCCTTCGAAACCTGGTCCTGGAGAAGAACGCTGAAGATAAAATGGCCAGACAAAATAAGAAATGATAAGTGTACAGAAGAGTAGAAGAGGAAAGAACCAGATGGAACACCATAGAGAAAAGAAGAAACAAATGGATTGGACACAACCTTAGACACAATGGGTTTAGGAAGAACAGAAGGAAGAAGTTGAAGGTAAAATAGAGGAAGAAGTCCTCAGAGGACGACCCAGGAATAAGTTCATAGACCAAATAAAGATGAAAGTACATGGAATGAGCTACCAGGAACTAAGGGAACTAGCATTAGACAGGGAATGGTGGAGCGCTACAGTCAATCAATCTTAGGATTGAACGACCTTCCTTTATGCTTTACCTTGCGATATGCCTTACCTTAAACTAACCAATCTTATGCTTGGCCTTCAAAATTCTGGGCCATCTCCAATAATAACTGTCCATTGTTAATAACTTTCTTGCTGCATAGGTGCCCTAATCTTAGAACCCTCGGGATTACCGATCCCCGTCAACTATGAACATTTGACATTTGAGCCTCAAAAATTCATAGTGATGGCATTAACAGGTCGAACATGGAAATCTGAGCCAATTTCGAGGAGAAAACCTTCCTGAAGATGACACCGCACGCATCACTTTTGTTATTCTAAGAACACACACCTATGGAGTAATTTTTATTTCAAATTTTTCCTAATTTTTTCTCGATTTATAAACTTCTCTGAGTTTTGTCTAACAATATGTTTTATCACTGCAGCTGTAAACTTTATACCCTTGTTACTTGAATATCTCTCAACAAACACCCCTTCCGATTGTAATCTGATTCAACTTCATTGTGCTATGCTGTCTTTCACAGTCAGTCAAGCCTTATCATTATTTCACATAATCTTACCTTTATCTTTTTAAAATGGATATTCTCCTCATAGAGTATGTACTGTATCTTCAATATGCATACAAGTATTATGGCAACCCCCCTCACAAAGAGAAGTAGACGAAAGAAAAAGAATCTCGTAAAGTGGGACTCTGCTTTGCGGAACCTCAAAATTCTTCGCAGGGATGAAAAGGAACGCAGTTATTTCCTTGATCTGCGAGGAATCGCAATCTGTCAGCTCCTTTGTGGCGAGGCACTTTAGGGGAAATCTGATCAACTACAGCCAAGCCATCGATCCTCACAAATCGCTTACCGAATGCGAAAATCACATGGGAAATTCATCGCGCGATGCGGTAAAGGTGAAAGTTGGAGAGGTTTCCGCAAAAGGATTGAGATAAAACGAGGATGCGAGGAGAATGGAAAAGAGAGGCAAATTGACAAAGGCAAAGGAAAATGTTGAAGTCTCAAGACGTGGGACGGGGGAAAATATAATGAAGAGGTTTCTGCGAATGTGAGAGGTGAAGGAAGATGTTGGTTCTTGCTTACAGTTTGAGAAGTGGAACTGAATTTGAGATCGGGCGGGTGAAACGGGCGGAGGCGACGCCGCAGAACTCCACATGCATGAGTCTAAGTCGGGAATGAAAGACCTTGAGATGGAATTATGTAGGAAAAATACATTATGCAATGGGGATGTAATTGTATTACCTTTATTTATACAAAAGGACCTATAATGCATGCTATGACACTATTTTTGGTACAACTATAGACCTTGAGTATTGCGTCATATATTATCAACTTTCACGAACAATCCAACTCGGAGTAATGGCTTAGTAAAGAGGCCGATGTGGTCAAAAGAAAAGTGGGATAATATTGAACTAAATTTCATGGCTTCGCATATCCTCAGAGAGCCCGAAATATTAAAGTAGTAATATGATGTACATTTGACGACGGTGTCCCAGGTTGGGAAAGGTAAATGCTACGTCGCCTTCATAGAAAGCAGTGCATATTTTTTTTTATAACCTTAAAAATAATTCTCCATGAAATGGAGATTGGTTGAAAACTCTTCAATCCTTTTCAAACTACGTATTTAAAAAGAAACTTCATCCGCCACGGTCACCACAAAACTTCATTGACTGATTCCCTCTCGATACAGTTCTCTTCTGAGGGCAAAACATCGCCCATGATGAGACAGAAATTTAATCATATGTTTTAATATATTATTGTTCTCAACGTCCACAGCATATATTTTAGTTTCACATGTAGAAATGCTACATTGTATAATCATACTTAAAATATATCGGAGCAAATAGTTCTAAACTTAATGTTTATCTATTAGCTCTTCGTAGAGAAAACAAAAAAATGACTGAAGTCTAAGAGACCCTTGATCTAATTCATATTTGTAGGTCATATTAACATGTGGCTGCCATATTTAAGGCATATGAGTCTAAAACATTTTTCAAAATGTATTCCTCACATGTCTTACTAAAAATTCCCCAATATACGGAGCAGATACACGAACATTCTGCAAATATGTATGCATAAATAATATCAATGCCTAAGCCTCAAAAATTGCTGACTAAAAGGTTGCATTGAGGAACATATTTGGTCCTCCAGTTCCAAAGTCAAATAAATTCTGCGAAAACTAATCCAAATCGAGGATTTCAAGTGACATGGGTGTCAGAGTAAGTGAATATTTTGTTTGTAGTACGAAATGTATATGAACGGCTGAAACACGGAATGTATCCCATTCTTATGTATGATATTGGTGCGAATCAGTCAATTTGAAGGCGAGACTTTAGGCAAGACGAAGACTCAAAGTTTCCATTAGAGGCGCATCTGGTTAGATTAGTTAGCCCAGAATCCATGAACTGAGAATCAAGATAAGTAATAAATGAGTAACCACTATCTTGTGACGACTGGGATATAAATATATAATGGAATATATATAATGGAATAATGCAGGTATAAAATGAAAAATAGACTAAAATTATAAACTTGATCCACAGAAAACAGTTTTTGCTGATGATTACATGATATTGATTCAAAATGCCACACCACACAGTAAATTTTACTCACCATTAAGACTAGAAGATATTTTTAAGATAAAATTGTGACACTGTGATCTTGCATCGACGTGAAATCGTGACGAGATCTTGAATTAATTATTGTACAATTTATACTGCGTCCCTGAATATGCCTTTCTGACCTTTGAACTTACAATTTCATAGAGGGTAATAATTGATCTTTACCGGTAATTTTGCTACTTTTGAAGAACACTGTGGAAAAATATAAGGCTCATTCCTCAACATTACTGACACCGTCACACTCGAGGAGGAAACATCTATTTCCACGCAGCACATTTCATGGAATCGAATTCAATTATCCAAATCATTCTTAGTGAATGCAATGCCTCAAGAAATAATGCGTCACCGTTGTATCACCAGGAAAAAGCTGATTAATTGATCTTCAAATGTAATCATAGTAATAATAATAGTAATAATAATAGTAATAATAATAATAAGGCGTCTTTATTGGGGCGAGATTGAGACTAAAGCAGTCCGTCCTTCCATCTAACCCTTCGTCAGATGAATACAAGAAATGAGTGTGATGAAAGAGATATACATTTGTGGGAAAAACGTAAGGAAGTAAGGAAGAGAATATCCTTGACGAAAAAACCCACTGCAGGAAAACACCCACACGTGTATAGGGGAGCGCGAAAAACCCGCGAAAACCTAGAGAAAGATTAAGCTAATGTCACACCAACAAACAAAAAGAATCCATGAAATACAGATGAAATGATAATAATAATGAAATGGGTAATTTATGCATGACTACAAAGTTAAAAATAAATAAATAAGTAGTAAGAGAATAAAAATAAATAAATTATAAGAAAGTAAAAATAAATAATAAACCATGTAAGTGAACAAATAAAGTAAAGATCAATTAATGAATAAAACAACGATGACTCCAAAAAATAAAATAAATAAGTCCGCAAAAAATCGAAATGTAAGTCCGCAACGTGAGAGAAGTCAGGTGGTAGATATAAAGTATTACTTATCTAATTACCGAGGATTTGGACGAATAATAGGACAGATTATACGAATATAAGAAACCATTCTTAAACTAATGATATTAGTAATAAGGTGATGCATGAAAAGGCGTCATTTGAAGTAGGTCGATGAGCAGAAAGTCTTCACCTGGATCCAGTCGTTTACCCAACGTTTTCTGCAATAAATTCACGACACTGTGCGGACACTAACAAGGAAAGCACTGATGAGTTTTCAGGATCCAATGAGATATAACACATCTTATACGTACATTGGTTTTCCAATTTAGAATGATAGTTATCGAGATATTATTGATATGAAACTACCCTCAAACCCTGACCTCAGCCTCACGAACCATTGTTGCACAAGAACCGCATTTCCGAATTCTTTCAATTATCCGCAATACAAGTGTGTGTCCTTCAGTACCTTAATGAGTTTTGGAAACAAAATGCTCCTCTAAAAGGCCATGTTGTATAACCCTTTAAAAAAATTTGGATTCCAGGTCTAATAGACTGATATAACGATTTGGGTAACTGTATTTTTAATTTATTACTAAAATACAACGCAGGCAAAAGTAGCAAAAGATAAATAAATAAATAATTCCAACAAAGTTTTACTCCGGTTTAATAAGGTGGTCATTATCATTCGTCGAAGCAAATCATATCTCACGGTAGAATTCATTATAAGCACAATTAACGGCAGTTTCCGATAGAAAACTGAATATGAATCAAGGAAACTGAATATATCTTATATGAATCAAGGTATATATATTGATATATATTTAGGTATAAAAATATATGCAATTTAAAAGAAGAAACATATAAAGCAACAAATAAGCTATGTATGAGGCCTTAGGTGTACAAAGCAACAGATAAGCATCAGCGATCATGAAACGTATTCCCAATGTCAAGGCCAAACATTAAACATAAGCCCTGACTGGAACCACAGAATCGATTTTGCACGCATAGATGTACAAGTTATTAATGTTCGAGTATTCACTACACAGGTGGAACAAAAAAAACCACAAAGCCAAACTAAAACTCATTAAAGACTCTTTAAAAAGGAACGCTCGTTGTTAACTGCCTGATAAGGAACTTTATCCCAAGAATTATATTTGGCATGCCACCTGCTGATGACTGAAGCAAAGAAAAACACAAAGCATCCTTCTTAATTTCTAAACACTGGAAAATGTACTTCCGTCCTAAATCTTGATAAACTGGCAAGTAATCTATTCAGAAAAATCAACGATGAATAATGGGACAGCGTGAGCCATATATATATTACATTGATTTAGATGCTTGGAACTGTTACCTAGACTACAAGTTTCCTAAATTTCATCTTTTAGTTCACCCAGTCTTTGGCGCCACTTTGATTAGAGTCTTTTCAGTTGTTATTGTAAACAGACGTAGTTATTTGTTGCTAACGTAAGACTGTGGTGAATATTCAATAAAGATCGAGGAGATTTGAATTACCTGATGCTTTGATGATCATATAGCGATATTCACGAAGTACCAAGAAGTTAATTGTGCATTTGTGTGATTAAATTTGGAGAGGAATTGAATATATCTGAAGACCGTACGATATTAAAAAACTGTATAATTACGTCCGGCGAGTAGAATTACATTTTTATTCACTGCCCACTGCATTATGATTAATTGTGAATAAAACCCATGTATATTCATGGCAAAACCAGTACGACGTGTTTATTTACAAACTATCGACCGTATTTACATTTGAACTTCCGTCTTTCATCACTAGGAGGCACCACTTTCCAAAATAGTTGTTTGTTTACGGAATTCTAGACAACAGTTTTTGGCGACGAGATCACAATCCATAATATGTATTAATGACTGAAGCAAAGAAAAAATAAAGTATCCTTCTTAATTTCTAACTACTGGAAAATGTATTTCCATCCTAAATCTTGATAAACTGGTCAGTAATGTATTCATAAAAATCAACGATGAATAATGGGACGGTGTGAGCGAAGAGGAAAAGAGAAAGAAAAGAAAGAGTGAGGATAAAGTTGAGAATGGAGACAAAGGAGAAGGAGGAGGAGAGAAGAGAGGGATGACAAGAGAGAGTGCGCAGAAAGTGTCAGGAGATGAATTGCAATACGGATAAATGCGCGGAGGAGTGAGGATGGCGGTTGGTGGATGGAGGGGGGTGCTGTTTCGCTGGTTTTGAGGGGATTACGAGAGAGAGAGTGGTCCACGCGTGATGGGATGGAGCGAGATTATGGTTGCGATGTGGACCACCAGGTGGCAGTGCGGGACGTCAAACGCAAAAGATTAATGAAGCCATGACGCAGGAATTCATTAAAAAGGGCAAAGCGGGTGCTGATGGAAAAACAATACCTTTGCCCTGAATTGTTCTCGTCAGGCCCTAGTGCCCTTTAACCCTTTAGAATTTCCTGGGAATGCTTTGTCATTGAACATATGATTCCGTTTTGAAGGATGGCTGAATGGATAGAATAAAATAATAGGTAGGCCAATGTCAGAAATGATAGGGGCAAATATATACCTTAATATCAGTCGATGATAACTTTGACGGGATATTTTTCCAATAATAAATATTTAAATGGGATTAATGAGGTATAAAATGAAAAGCATTGACACGCTTTACGGAAAAAACAAGAAAAGTAATTTCGCTTAGAATGATCACCGGAAAACAATATACTTGAGCTTCCATTCAAGAAAAAAGCAGTGAGATTATCTTCTTGCATACAGATTTAATAATATGGTAGGTACTTGCTGAATATATAATACAGTAATTTCATTCTTGGCATAAATAAACATTTAAGCCAATTACTCTTTCAATAGAGGCAGATGTATCCCTAAAATTCTGTATTTTTCACAATCTTTCACCATTTCGAAATTATTCGTTTGTGACCCGTTCACAACTTCTAAGGCTAAAAAGTAGTTAACTACATTATAACACTGCGATAAAATGAGTACCAATTGAATTAATAGGGTAGACAGTGACCTCTGGTATCACGGAAAAAAAAACATTTTTCCCATATCTTATGGTAAAACTATTGTAAGCGACTTCGTACTAGCGATCATATAGTGTACCATAGGTCAGGATGCAGAGTCAACCAAGTGAAGCTAGCATTCAATAAAAAGAAAACTCTATTCACGTCAAAAAGCATTAGTTTAGAGATAAGGAAAAACCTAATGAAGACCTACGTTTTGGAGTGTTGCGCTATGTGGAGATGCGAATCGTGGACTGCAGGGGAATGTGAAATGAAAAGACTGTTATCCTTTGAAGCATGGTGTTACAGAAGAATGCTGAAAGTAAGCTGGACTGAAAGGAAAACGAATGAAGAAATCTTTGAAAAAGCTCAAGAAGAAAGAAGCATAGTAAGAATCATTAAAGAAAGGAGAGCTAAACATATTGGACATCTACTACGGCCCGATGATCGAGCGAAAAGGATAATTGAAGGAAAAATTGAGGGAAAAAACCGCAGAGGAAGGCCCCGACTAGACTTCATGAGCCAAATTGTGAAGGATATGAATTACAGAACATTCTGCGAATTTAAACGAAAAGCTGAGAAGAGAGATGAATGGAGGTCAGCTGCCAACCAACTCAAGGGTTAAAACGGAAGAAAAAGATAATCAAAGAACGAGAATGGGAACCTCGAGTGATATAAGGGAATACAAGGTGGGTTATGATAGCTTCAAAAGTTTAGACAACGCCTAAGACAATACACTATCGGTAAATGAAGTTTTAGATACAGTATATCCATAGTAACAATGCACACGAGATATTAAGAGGGCGGAGGTTTATCCAACGTTAACAGTTAGTCGGCAATTGGCTGCCAGATTTGCCACATCACCTCACACTAATGACGTCACATAATTTAGACTCAGAAATAGCTTCAGAATACACTGGCTAAAATGTGTATATATTGATATTTATAGATTTAGGGCAACGAAACAATGCACGACGATTAATACTGTCAGCAGATATTATTGTAACTCTGCACGTAAACTATAAAAAAATGTTGGCCGCTTGGATGCATGGGCATTACAGAGCGCAGCCGTACACTACTCCATATCCCCGGGAACTATTTAAGGGTAATTAATAAATTTATAAAAAAATAATAAACTTGATACGATCAAATAATTATTATAAGGATAGAATATTCAGCTTTGCAGTTCTAATTTTCATAAAATTTCCCAGCCCAAGCTAGGCCTGTACTTCACCTATTCATTAAAAATATTATGCCACCCAGAGCCAAACTCCAGTTACACCACTTCTAGCAAGAGGGATTTAACGTCAAATACTCTAGCCGATAAGACAGCACAAATATTTTAAGTGAACCCTGACTCAGGAAGATCAGGTGTTTATTTTTCATTTCACTGCATTAATGCATGTAGACAATACCGTCCATAACCTTTCCTTAAAGTAACTGCTCGTAATTCCAGCACCAAAACAATTGATTTTTCGTCCTTTTAGCAAAAACAAGTGACACGAAAAACGATAATCGGAGTTAATAAAATCCTTCAAAAATAATATGGAACTCTCAAACTCATTGCAAAAGGCTGAATACACCCTAAATCCCTTCCATAAAAAATGTTTAAAATTGGCAATTACATCATTTCACGCAGGATGCAAGTTTTTTCACGCAGGCCATCGTTAGTCTTACAACCCAACAAGTGGTTGATTCAAGCCTCTCCTCCTATTCTTTACCCTTCTAACTTTTTATTATCTTTCTAGATCCAATGTTTCAAGTCCCATTTCAACTGAATTCCGTATCTTTCCCTTGGTTCTCTTTAAGGTTTTTTGCCTCCTCCTTTATCCCGTTCCTTACAAATTCGTAAATCTTAAAAAGCAGCCTTACCAGGGGGACCGCGTCTTCCTAACGGTGTATTCCTTCCTGGTTACTTACTCCATATGGTGTTTGCCCCCCTATCATTCGTCTCTTCAATTGATTGTTTCTAACCCAATTCGCCGATTCGATCAATGTATTCTATGGGCCCCTCGACGACACATAGGAGGAAATTAGCGATCACGAGAGAAGAAAGAAGAGTAATGCGGTCTTTATAATAAGTCGAGGAAAGGCCGTTTTAGAGATCAGCTAATTGAATAAGGAGGCGAAACAGGCGAGGAGGCCTGGCAACACAGAGAAGTGATCCTCTGATCGGAAATTCATCTCATTCACTCTACTTAGAAAAAAAACAGCTGGTAATATGTGCAACTCCTGAAAAACTTTCCTCAGAAACATTAAACAATTAAATTATAATTCGTGAAAATTCCATTAAAATATTTATGTAGAATTGTTGTCAGACTATGAATGAACATTTATGAGGAAATACAATCACGTATATTGCTTAAAAATATTAAACTAATTACTGTGGAATGATTTGATTGACAGAGCTCAAAGTTTTATAAAAGTAGCAGAGATGAAAGTGTTACGTTTGGATTCATAAAAATTCCACAATTCTGATAAACGCAATTTTTTCTTAATTTAGGCAAATAGTCATACCAGGTCCAGTTTCAACCTTGGTGGAGAGATCTATCTGTTGTTTCCAATGAGTACCTGTGCAAAACCTTTTTGGGGAATTTATAAATGTTTAAAGAGAATTTAATCAGAAGCAACAGGCTCAAGACCAGGATATAATTCATATTTTCGATTAGAGTAGCCAGCGAAGCCACGGTTGCTCATGATTCTTCTCTCACTTTCAACCAAATCATCAGTTAAATGTTTTTTATTTTTCATTTTTTTGCTTACCTACAGTTATTTTCGCAACAAAATTTACGTCATGCATAGTCATTTTTGAAGTATGGTCAACATTCTCTCTTAATGAGCAACGATACTCACAATTCTCATCAGAAAACAGGTCCTATTTTCAGTTTCAGTTCACTTTTCAGTTTCTTTTATATAACCGGGATAAGCGTAGACAACTTTTGGTGCATTTTGGCAAAAAAGAGCTATTGAGGCAGTTTGAGCAAAATATCATTTTGCCTAGAAATCAATGATTTGGTCCCATTTTAAAGAACAATAAATCGCCCTTCCATGGACACGAAAAATTCAACCCCTTACAACATTAGTTTCCGAGATATTTGCCAGAAAATACCGGCCCTTTTATATGGGCAATGGTACGTGTGTGCACTCCAGAGAAACCTTACATTAAAAATGAGGCATTTTATACCCTTACATCTCGTCAAAAAATCAACAGTGTGAGGTTTGTATGTTTTCTTAACTATTTTTGAAAATAAATCATATTGTCAGCGCAGTAAATTCTTCCGAATCATAATATACCTTCCGTTTTGATGGAGTTCCAAACGTATGGCTTTAAAAAAAAGAGTCAAGTTAAAGACTTATTTAGATCTTTTCATTTAATTACAACTTCTGTCATGTTAAACTATAATATTGCACCATTAATAATGCAATATTTAATTCATTTTTCTCACAGCTGGTGAAATAAAACGTGTGTATCGTATATGGTCTCTAACTCTCTATAATGATTAGGAAAATATCTCCCTCACACTACCTTAAACATTGTAATTTATGCCTTGCTAAAAAATTCCTTAAAAGCTGTTCTGTAGAACGTAAGGAATTCTACAGAAATTGACTTTTTTCTTCAGAACTAGTTCCTTTTCTAAGGATCTGTACGAAAAATGAGAGCCTGACTCTACAGATTAAATGTTCTGTAGAGTTATTTCCTCCAGAGCAAAATAACTCCTTACAAGCTGTTCTGAAGAACTTCAGCAACTCTACGGAAATATGTGAGGTTTCTTTGAGCTTGTAAGGAATTCTACATAGCGTAAAAGGACTGTAGAACGCCGTAGGGAATTCTAAAGAATGTCCTAAGGAATTCCGCAGAACGCCCTAAGGTGTTCTGCAGAACATCTAAAGGTATTCTGCAGAATGTCGTACGGATTTCCGTAAAATGACGTTTCACTACTTCAAGGAATATCTACAGAACTTCTTAAGAAATTCAGTAGAAGTGTTTATAAGGAAACTATACAGATTTTTTTAGCATGGTGGTCAAGAGATGTATAATAATTTACTGCTTGACTTAAATGCAGTCACATTCACATTAAGTACGTACAGGTATATGCTCACTTGCAGGTCCACTATTAGAATAGAAGAAAGTAGATAGATGAAAGTGGACGTGTGCGGTGAGAGAAGACAAGGGGCAGCGGCGGAGAGGAAATATGAATTCGATATGCAAAGCAGGAGGGTGAGGGGGTGTGATGACGGGGAGGAGGAGAGAAAGGGAGGCGGAAGGGGAGGTGAAGGAAGATGGAGAGACGAAAGAGGAGGAAATGGAAGGAGACTAAGTAGGCGAGCGAAGAGAGATCGAGAGAGACGGGGCGCGCCGGTGCTAGAATAAGAAACAAGCGAGTCGCCGTAAATAAAGGCATTAAATGGGTGGATAAAAGCGACCTCCGGCGGCAAACGACGGCGAGATGGAGGATTGGTAAGGCGGCTGAGGACGGGGAGTCGGAAAAGGGAGGCGACAGAAAGGAGGGGGCCAGGGACGGTATGGAAATTTCAAGGGGCGGGAAAGAGGTGTGAAGGAAAGATTGGTCGAGCGAACGGAGAATATTCTCTAGAAGAAGGAATGCGGTAGGAGAAGGTATGAGGACACGAGGGCAGATATATTCCACGGTGTTCGAGGCATCATTTCACCTTCATAGGGAGAGGCGCGGAAGTAAGGGAAATATTCACTCTTCTTGTAGCTTTTCTAGGTTTTTCATCGGGATTATGACCAGAGGAGTAAAATCTAATGAGTTGCGTTTCGAAATAAAAGCACAAATATTGTAAGCTATTCTATCCTGGCATCCATTTACGCATAAAAAATATAAATATATTATATTATCTAGTATAATGCGAGATTTTTACATTTTTAAGTACAAGATTTGAATTTGGGCACAAAATATTCTTGCGTCAATGCCGCGCGGAGACAAAACGTAATGGAAATAATCAATCGCGCATAGATTTTTTTAAGGTAAAAAGAAATACAACTACAATTGGCAATTAATAAAATGCTACATATTAAAATGAATATTCTTATAGTATAAAGTTCAACATGTAATGTGTCAACACAACTTATCTACAAGCATATGAGCTGAAACATCCCCAGAATCTTTTTTTCCTTGTTTTATTGCTAAAAGCAAACGAATTATTTCTAGGTTTACAAAAAAGAAGGAAGTAATATGATAACAATTTAATACAGGTGTCTTTTAAGATTTATCAATCACAACCATAAAGTCACTAACTGCACGGTGTAAAATTTCCACAAATCATAAGCATGTGACCCTCAAACCACTTCTCTAGCAGCGATTTTACCCGGGAATTCTCATTCACGCATTCTTAAAGGTTTCTGGAGAGAAATATTGCTTTTCTGCATTGCTTCTACCGCATTCTGCACCGCTATAACATCAAAACGATCCATCTGCCACCATCAAAATTAAGGGATCAGTTGGTTAAGGCAAAAGATCCCACCGGCTTGAAGACACCAGGGGTATATCAGATTCCGTGTGAATGTGGCAAAATATATGTGGGGGAGACTGGTCGAACAATTGAAACCAGGCTTAAAGAACATCGTGGGCAATTTAGATTGGCGCAACCAGAGAAGTCGGCAGTGGCGGAACACAGCATCAACGAAGACCATGCCACTAAATGGACCGATGCAAAAATCTTTTGCCGCGCACACCGTTGCTGGGACCGCATTATCAAAGAGGCCATCGAGATACGATTGCATCCGCATAATTATAATAGACACACCGGATTACAACTGAGTAATACCTGGTGGCCAATGGTCAAATGTATTAAAAAGACGAGAAAATGATTCAACGGCCAGCGGAACACGTCAGCCAATCATAGGGATCGCAACCTTCATTGTTGGGGCATCAACAGCTTGTTTAATTTTAGTGTTATAGTGGTCACGGCGGAAAAAACACGTGCCTTGAAAATGGAAAAAAAGTCATTTTCCGAAACGTCGGCGGATTATGGAAACATTCCCCGGTGCGAAGCCCGAAAAAGATATTTATATATCTGAGGAGTATTTGCGGAAAATATAGGATGGATAGGGTAAGGAATGATGGGTAATAAATGGAAGTAGGTTAGATACTCCAGTAATGGACATCTATGAAAGGAGTGTTCTTCGTTGGTTTGGCCATGTTGAGGTAATCGATGAGAGTTGAATAACGAAACAGATAGATACGAGTGAAATGAATGGTGCGAGAGGTAGGGGTAGGCCGAGAAAGTTGTGGTTGAATGTGGTTGAAGAAATTCTTATGAGGAGGAATATTAAGAGTCTTAAAAACAGGAGGTCGTGTATGGAGCAGTTTATGGGGCTAAATGAGGCAAAAGAGGCTTGCAAGGACAGGTCAGTATGGAGGAAATTATTGAAGCAGAGTTAGGTGTGCAAATATATATTTATGAGTGAAACTTAGTGACTCTGCCTACCCTGGAAGGGAACGGCGTGATTGGTATGCATGTATGTATCAAGAGCCATGCCAAGGATACTTCCAATAATAACACGCCCGATCCAAATTCAACAAAGTGAACCAAAGGTGTTAACATTGAAAGCGCGAAGGCCCGCCAGTTTGTGCAAGAAGACTGAGATGGTTAAGAGAAGCGGTGGATAAGAATGGTAATGAAAAACGAAAGTATAAAAGGGACTGGAGGAGAGAATAATGAGAAGAGAGAGAGAGTGAAAGGAAAGAGAGGGTGAAATGTAAGCAGAGGAGGTGTCGAGTTGGAAAAGAGAGGCGGGATTACTTAAGGCGGCGGTTCACAGCGTCGAGGTTTCCCGGAAACCCACACATTCGTGGGTCCCTAGTGAGGTGGGAGAAGGGCTTTTTTGGAGGGTGGGGGGTGGTTGGAAGGAGGGGTGGGAAGGAAGGGGTGGACGGTGGGCAGGAGGTAGGGTTTTTAAGGGTTTCCAGGCGGGGAGTGCGCGGTCCAGGTCTTGAAGAGAAAAAAAAGCAATTCAATGTATTATTCACTCCACTATACACCGTTAAGAACAACAGGGAAATACCTTCCATGCAATTCCTTCCATGCTGTAAACTGGCAAAATACGTGAATAATTAAATGCAATGTACGCAGTTAATTTTAAATTATACGTAATTACGCGAAAAGGGCTAAAATAAATATCTTACAGAAGTAGTCCCAGACTTGGGTTACGGTGCACCGACACCATAAGTTTTTTTTCATTCAGTTCAAAGAGTTTGAATTTATTATTTTAAAAAATTGTAATGTCATAAGTAAAAGAGGTCTGCCAGGAACCTAATGATTATTATAGGCACATCAACCACATGTGGATGCCAAAAGTTTATGTCGTGTGTGATATAAATGCTAAAGATACTTTTTCCTAATTTTTTCCTTCTTTTACTGTTGAAAATATGCACTATTTGACAGAAATTTTATTTATACAATACCGGCCATGATTTAACCATTGGCTTTTTTGTGAGCGACATCTAATTGCTTATTTCCGTCATAAAATTAACGGAAATATGATATTACACATATGATTTGAGAACTTAAAAAAGTTGAGTGATAAATAAAGCTCAATAAGTTTAGTACCTTTCAGTAAATATAACCTTTTCAACATATGCAAATCTCCTAATTAACCTAGAACGAACATCAGTCTTTTCCAAATTGGCAAAAAGAACTGGAATTATTAGACGTCTAGGACGTTGTGCTACAAACCTGGCTACGGTCAAGATTTAATTTTCAAGCACCGTAAAGAGAGGCAATAAAGAAATGTGGAGGCCGAATATGTAAGGACTGTAATGGAGACGGGTGGGGCTTAGAGTGCTACACACGAAAATACATGCGCTCTTAATTCCAGTGATAATCAAGCGGAGACATGGAGTTCTTCGAAATAAACTCCACTTCCAATACTGACCTTAGGAATTTAAAATTTGGAGCTGTAAAACTAAGAGAAACCCTACAATCCTGAGTCTCCACTATACCGCGTATGCAGCTTCAGTGCATGATTTTACAATCTCTACGACGTAAACTCATGAAGATAGAAACGCCTCCTACATTAAGCTACGTTTTCATGGACGCGTCAGACTCGGACGCGCGCGACGAGACGCGTCATTTCTCCGCGTGGACCGTTCGCATGCAAGCGAACCTACACGTAGGAGCTTAAACTAAGCCACTTCTGGGCTTCTTTTTGCCCCTCACATACGTATCCTGAAGGGTTTTCCACCGAGTCGACACATTTTTTTCGGTAAAACACAATGATATTACCACAAATGCATCGACACATGGTAGCTTTGAGAATCATCGGAAATAAAAGTCGTTCTTACCTTCCGCTCCAATGGATACTCCTATCTCCCTCCACGCCTTCTCCCTTAGGTTTTGCATCCCTGTATCGACAGTCCATATAGTTGTACAGGTACGTGTACCTCTCTCGGATTTCCGAGATGATCATTTCATCTAGAGAACCTACTCTTCGCCGGTCAGCCATGCTTGTGATTCTACGCGTTCCACGCGTCGAAAGTTGAAAATATTTCAACTCGGGCGACGCGACTCTACGCGAACATCCGCGAATTCACGCGAAGTAATCCGGGTTTCTAATTGGCTGAAGATCTCGCTTTCGCGTCTCTTCGTTTGAAACGCGTTCATGAAAACATACCTAAGTTCATAATTTCGTTAAGCCACATTAAAAATGATGCCTTCATACCGATATTCACAGTACCTGGATTGTTGGTTGGTCCCAGAAACTAAAATCTGGTGAAAGTTAGGTGTGTTGTAATTCTCAAGGTAAACGTTTAACGTTCATCTGGCTAGATACTGCATATATATTTATATATATATATATATATATATATATATATATATATATATATATATATATATATATATATATATATATATATATATATATATATATATATATATATGTATATATATATATATATATATATATACACGATGTGGATAGGATGGAGGAGATAGACACACAAAAAAAGAGACGATCACACTTACATCGCTAGCTTTCGGAACTAGTCCGTCTTCAAGGCGTATCACGGAACAAATGTCGTGTGCGCTGGTGAGGATAGGGGTAGGAGGGGCGGTAGGTTAGGGGAGGGGGTAGGGGAAGGGGTTTTTTCCAGCGGTTGACGAACGGTTCTTGAAAAGGGGAAATTTTTACCAGCTCGTGTCTTGGCCGGAGAGAGCGGAAGGGGTCGCAGTGAGGGTGGGGGGGGGAGAGGGAAGGGAAGGGGGTAAATGGAAAACAACGGGGAGCGTGCGATTAATGTATTTTATTTAATCCGGGCGCGGCGTACGATTTTAGCAACCAGATTATGGCCAGCTCCTTCTGGCGCACTTCAATTAACGGGGCGTCCGGGGGAAGGGAGATCAATATTGCCACCTCAAAGCACTTGTCAAAGGACAAGCCATGCTTCCGCACATGAGTAGGGACGGGGAAAGTGGAAGATGGGTCTTTACAGGTGCACCGATGGTTATTCATTCTAATATTAAGGGGTGTAATACATTCGCCCACATAAAAACCGGGACATAGTTTACATTGTAACACATAAACTAAGTTGTGGGAGTCGCAAGAGCCGGAGGCTTTGATGTCGAACGGCGTCTCTGTGTTAGGACTCTGAAATGAGGATAGGGGGCGAAACATGTTGCACGTTTTGCACCGTGGTTTGTTGCATCTCTGTGTGGTGGGACGGGGAGTGTCATTCGATGTACCCTCTCGCGAAGAATTGGAGCGAAGAAGATTGGCTAAGTTAGGTGGACGTCTGAAACATACTGTGGGGCATTTGGGTAGGAGATTGGCTGTCGATCTGTTAGTATCTAAAATTGGGAATAAGTCTTTGAGGATGGTCTTGAGTTTTTGGACGCCAGGAAAATATGTGATGTGAAGATTTAGGGCGTCCAGGGGGGTGTCTTTTTTACGTGGGGTGAAATTAGCAGAGGAGGGTAAAATACGTTTTTTTAGAAGTGGCTCGGGATAATTTCTATTGGATAAAGAATTGTGAAGCTTATCAAGGTATTCGTGAAGTTTTTCTTTGGAGTTGCAAATCCGGTGGCCACGGATCGACAGCGAATAAGGAATTGAGTGCTTAGTGTGTTTGGGATGGCAGCTGTTGTAATGCAAATACAGTTGTTTGTTGGAGGGCTTGATATGGACCGAAGTCTCAAAGGTGTTATTATTTGTGATGGAAATGTCTACGTCGAGAAAGGTGATTTGAGAAGGAGAAGTGGCCGATGTGAAGCGAATGGATGAGAACTGATTTAGAGATTTGAGGAAGTTCGCTAGGGTATCCTCGCCGTGGGTCCATATGATGAAAATATCATCAATGAATCTAACCCAGAGCTCCGGTTGTAATTCCTGGGTGGCGAGGAAATCACTTTCGAGCTTTCCCATGAAGAGATTGGCATAAGAAGGGGCCATTCTTGTGCCCATAGCCGTTCCCTTGGCTTGAAGAAAGAAACGCCCATTGAAAGTGAAGGCGTTGCGTTTCAGAATGAATTCAACTAGCTTGATAAGGAAGTTGGTGGAGGGAATTCTAGGGTGATTTCTTCTCGAAAGGAAATGGGATATGGACTCTAGACCTTCATGGTGAGGAATCGAGGTGTACAATGAAGTAACATCCACCGTAGCCATGATGACGCTTTTGTTGGAGGGAATATTTACTGCTTTCAGGATGTCTAGGAAGTGATAGGAATCACGAAGGAAGGAAGGGAGTTTAGCAACTATAGGCTGCAGGTGATAGTCCACGAAGGCCGATATGCGCTCGGCCGAGATACGCCAGGAAAATATGTGATGTGAAGATTTAGGGCGTCCAGGGGGGTGTCTTTTTTACGTGGGGTGAAAAAGTCAGATGTTCTCAACCTTTCCTCTACTGCACTCACTAAGAATGATGTCTCTGTTTTAAGTAAAGGACTCACTTTCTCACCGACTCCCAAAGTCAATCATATACAATTACTCTCGGATGTCATCAGTTTCTGCAGAAACCTCAAATGGCGGCACTTTTGGAAACAAAACGACGGCCACACTTCAAATTTAAACCCCGCCATCAACAAATTTCGTCCTAAATCCAACTATGAACCTAAACCTTTGGCCAATAATCACCCAATCGAGGTATTCTGCAACCAACTTCTAAATCGTGTGTCAGATCCTCAATTTCTCAATTCCCTCACTCCTGCCCCAAACCTTAACAGAGAGGAATTGTCATCTCTCAGTCGCCTCCGCCGCAATCCCAACATTACCATCAGTAAAGCGGATAAGGGATCAACCGTTGTGGTTCAAGATAGGGAGGATTATGTCACCGAAGCAATGCGACAACTCGGTGATGTTTCTTCCTATCTCCCACTCACAGAGGATCCAACTGCGGCGTATCAAGCGGAAATACATGACTTCTTAATTTCAACAGGCCCTGATGAAGGACTGTCCAAGTCCGACATCAATATTCTCTCGCCCACTCACTTCAAAACCCCGTATTTCTATCTCCTTCCCAAAATACACAAAGAAGGCGTCCCCGGACGCCCTATCATCTCCAACTGCAATTCCCCAACGGAGCGCATATCGGCCTTCGTGGACTATCACCTGCAGCCTATAGTTGCTAAACTCCCTTCCTTCCTTCGTGATTCCTATCACTTCCTAGACATCCTGAAAGCAGTAAATATTCCCTCCAACAAAAGCGTCATCATGGCTACGGTGGATGTTACTTCATTGTACACCTCGATTCCTCACCATGAAGGTCTAGAGTCCATATCCCATTTCCTTTCGAGAAGAAATCACCCTAGAATTCCCTCCACCAACTTCCTTATCAAGCTAGTTGAATTCATTCTGAAACGCAACGCCTTCACTTTCAATGGGCGTTTCTTTCTTCAAGCCAAGGGAACGGCTATGGGCACAAGAATGGCCCCTTCTTATGCCAATCTCTTCATGGGAAAGCTCGAAAGTGATTTCCTCGCCACCCAGGAATTACAACCGGAGCTCTGGGTTAGATTCATTGATGATATTTTCATCATATGGACCCACGGCGAGGATACCCTAGCGAACTTCCTCAAATCTCTAAATCAGTTCTCATCCATTCGCTTCACATCGGCCACTTCTCCTTCTCAAATCACCTTTCTCGACGTAGACATTTCCATCACAAATAATAACACCTTTGAGACTTCGGTCCATATCAAGCCCTCCAACAAACAACTGTATTTGCATTACAACAGCTGCCATCCCAAACACACTAAGCACTCAATTCCTTATTCGCTGTCGATCCGTGGCCACCGGATTTGCAACTCCAAAGAAAAACTTCACGAATACCTTGATAAGCTTCACAATTCTTTATCCAATAGAAATTATCCCGAGCCACTTCTAAAAAAACGTATTTTACCCTCCTCTGCTAATTTCACCCCACGTAAAAAAGACACCCCCCTGGACGCCCTAAATCTTCACATCACATATTTTCCTGGCGTCCAAAAACTCAAGACCATCCTCAAAGACTTATTCCCAATTTTAGATACTAACAGATCGACAGCCAATCTCCTACCCAAATGCCCCACAGTATGTTTCAGACGTCCACCTAACTTAGCCAATCTTCTTCGCTCCAATTCTTCGCGAGAGGGTACATCGAATGACACTCCCCGTCCCACCACACAGAGATGCAACAAACCACGGTGCAAAACGTGCAACATGTTTCGCCCCCTATCCTCATTTCAGAGTCCTAACACAGAGACGCCGTTCGACATCAAAGCCTCCGGCTCTTGCGACTCCCACAACTTAGTTTATGTGTTACAATGTAAACTATGTCCCGGTTTTTATGTGGGCGAATGTATTACACCCCTTAATATTAGAATGAATAACCATCGGTGCACCTGTAAAGACCCATCTTCCACTTTCCCCGTCCCTACTCATGTGCGGAAGCATGGCTTGTCCTTTGACAAGTGCTTTGAGGTGGCAATATTGATCTCCCTTCCCCCGGACGCCCCGTTAATTGAAGTGCGCCAGAAGGAGCTGGCCATAATCTGGTTGCTAAAATCGTACGCCGCGCCCGGATTAAATAAAATACATTAATCGCACGCTCCCCGTTGTTTTCCATTTACCCCCTTCCCTTCCCTCTCCCCCCCCCCACCCTCACTGCGACCCCTTCCGCTCTCTCCGGCCAAGACACGAGCTGGTAAAAATTTCCCCTTTTCAAGAACCGTTCGTCAACCGCTGGGAAAAACCCCTTCCCCTTCCCCCATCCCCACTCCCCTAACCTACCGCCCCTCCTACCCCTATCCTCACCAGCGCACACGACATTTGTTCCGTGATACGCCTTGAAGACGGACTAGTTCCGAAAGCTAGCTATGTAAGTGTGATCGTCTCTTTTTTTGTGTGTCTATCTCCTCCATCCTATCCACATCGTGTATATATAAAAAGAGACGATCACACTTACATAGCTAGCTTTCGGAACTAGTCCGTCTTCAAGGCGTATCACGGAACAAATTGTTTTATATTATTGTTATTAACAAATTGTTTTATATATATGTATTGTTGGGACATTTGTTCCGTGATACGCCTTGAAGACGGACTAGTTCCGAAAGCTAGCTATGTAAGTGTGATCGTCTCTTTTTTTGTGTGTCTATCTCCTCCATCCTATCCACATCGTGTGTTCATCGCCGCATGGCTGACTCCAATCCATCAACGTATTTATATATATATATATATATATATATATATATAGTAGAGTAGTTCTGCACAAGCTTAACGTAAATTCCGCTTTTAAAATTCACCCTTAAGAGTCTAAACTCGTAGCAAAACCTAACAATTCCTCTTCAGGTCCATGCATATCCTCACCTAGAATAGTGATTAACATTTCCTCATGGTATAGTGCTAATTTTGAATGCTCGAAATAAACATTTAATTACATTCAACGAATTGAGATTGTGCCCGGTTTATTCATTTCTGGTTTACACTGTTCTTGTTATGCTCTCCATTTACGACATTTTTCGGCATTTTTGCTCAAACGTACGCACTGCAAAAAAAACAAACCTCGTATTTTAATGAAATTCTTTATCATATTATGACAACAGTTGACGAGACATATTGGACCCCAGCCTAAGTGCGCTTTGCAAAAGAAAATACGACAGGTGGGAAGTGGATGCGTATGTAAATAGTGCAGGGGCGTTGGGAATACGAAGAGGGGGAATGCAGCCAGTTTAAATTGCCTCGATTTCCAGGTCCCCCAGAGCTATCTCCTTAGTCCCTCCCTCAAGAAAAAAAAAGCCCCTCGTTCGTGTGCTTTCAAGGGAAACCGCACTTTCATCCTTGCTTGCACGCCAGTGAAACCATGCCTATCAGTACTAAGCCTACTCCACCTCCTCAGTCACATCCCTACCAATGTACCACTTGCATTATAACTGTAGATAACATGCAGAGGGGTCAGCGTTTATACGTTTCGTCTCAAGCGCAGAGTTTTGCTCTCGAAGCGTCTTTGATATCATATCACAGTGAGGAATGAAGTTCCTCAGGCGTATTTCCGCCACTGCTATACCATTCAAACCCGGAAGCTCCGATTGGTAAGCAAGAACTCGGACCACAGTACACACCTCATTCTCACCTTTAAGCTCCTGCAGCCTAGTCATTACATCCTCTGTCGAATAATCTAATGATTTTTTCCAAAGAAGTATTTATTGAATATATAAACACCAATACCTTCATCAGACCAGGCCTTACGATAGGTCTTAGGATGTTGGTCCGATACTTCCATTGAACAACTACCAATTATGACATCACCACTCATTAGCGCTATACTGACATCTTCAGACTTCGAGTATGTGAAGCCTATTCCATGCATGATGAACGATTATTGCTTAAAATTCTACCACGGTGTACTAAATTTGGTTCGGGAGGGTCAACTAAAAAAACTAATGCCATAACTTAGACATGGGGTAATCAACACCACCATAACCATATTTTGTCACCAAATTCTTAATAAGGCTGCTATTCTATTTATTGAAATAATTCAGAAATCAGTTTAATAATGGACTATAAGGATTTTCTCGAAAAGATATCAAAAGTTGGAAATGTTCTTTCGTCCTTAGAACATTCGCAATCTGAGTCTGACGTTCTTCAAAAACCCCAAATGTAAATTGTCATGGCAATGACGAAAAGACTACATCATCTAATGTCCGTAGTAAGCAGTCACAAGACACTTGGCTTTGATGAACCCAATTGGAAGCGACACGGAAAAATATAGATAGGAGTTGTATAAGCAAGAAAAGGAAGGGTAGGAATTCAAATTTGGCGAACTTTCTAAAATGCCATGGTTCACAGAACCTTCTCCCGACGGTCTCTTGGTCCCCAATCCATTTCTCAAGATCAAAAACCCCTTAAGAATCATAGCATTGGTGCTAAGTGACCCATATGCTCAAACGAGTGAGGCTTAAGATTGTTCAACAACAGTTTTCAACGTTCGAAAATGACGTGCTTCCCTAGTAAGCAAACAATGAGGCGTAAGTGTAATAAAGAGTGATCTCAACTGCCTCGTTGCAATGGAAGAGTCCAAAAGGAGCTGGGCCCGACGTCCACATTGGTTAACGGGCGGAAACGATTTCTGCCGGAAAAGTAGCGGCCATAATTGCGCCTCTGACCATTCCAAAAATGTAGGATTTTAGTGAAAATCAGATATTAAATCCTTCATCAAAATGAAATTTTTGAGGCCGCTGAAATATATTTAAGTTATCAACCTATCATCCTGTTTATATGAAGATTACCTATTAACCATAACGTAGATAAAAAGAATTTTGAAATTAATTGATGTGGATGGATTTTCATATTGTAGCAATATTTACTAAAATTGCTCGGTGCAAAACATAATGTTTTAACTGTAGATAAATTGTTATATAGATTAATCATAGAGGAAAATTATTTTAAAAAAGAGTACAATATTCCTTGTAAGAATACGCACTGCATGCTTAATAGAAATACTCCAATGTTGAAAACGTACGATTATTGTAATTTAGATGGTAAAATGTTGGCCAAATATACTATACACAAAATACCTTTAATTTTATGCTTTAGCACTTACGCAATCTACAAGGTATGGCAGAAATTAAGAAAAAGGTTAATGAATGGTTAATTTGCGAAATTAGAAATCCCTTATAAGTATGTGCTATACTTATGAATCTGTGACACTTAAGTAATCACTTATGCATTTATTGTACATATATAACCACTATAATCTGTTATAATTTTGACAAAGATTTTTTTCTCTTTTTTTACCTTTTTCCTTATTTTCGCTTTACAAGTTCGGTAACTTTTTCAATGTCATTATATTGATTTTTTTGTCTTACATTTAACCATGTATAAATTATAATAGAACTATTCCACTGCGTTTATGTGACATGCCGCTTTGTATGAATATAATGGTATCTTCTGACAAGCCATGTGGCTTAGAAGGACCAAGAATTCCTCTATGCAATAAAGGCATTTAACCATTTTAAAAAATCATTACTGTCAACAGTCAAATAAATGAACTTCAAAAGTGTTAGTAGAATATTATTTAAGCAAAAGTTTTGACAGTAGAACAACCAACGACGGAATTAAAATAAACTATTCACGCAGAAAAGAAATCAACCACAATAAGCATAGTCCATGATATAGTTAAGGAGGCATGACAGGATGCTGTCAAAAACGAAAGATAGCCGAGGTAAGGCTCCTTCGGTCAGTACAGTGCTAGATCTGTAACTAATCGTAAAAGTCTAAGAAGATCAAAAACTTGGATTAACGCAAAAGTGATTTTTAACACCTTTAGAATGATCCTTCATGTAAATAAGTACCTAGCATTAGCTTGCTAACTTTGGTTTGGTATGAAATCTAATAACGCAGCCAAAATTGTTTTGCAGAAATCCACTTTCAGCGCGCTCTTAATGTGGAGATATGGAAGGTCACACAAGTGAGGAATGCAAGAGAGGAGTCACACGGGGTTGTGTGAACGCGAGACGGGTGAACATAGGCAGTCTAAATTGCCTCGATTCCCCAGGGCCTTCTCTTCGGCCCCTTTCCCTTCCACGAGACCAAAAACACCCCCTCCCCCTCCCAAACCATTCAAGCGCTCTTGAGGGAAACTCGGGCCACCACCCCTCTCTCCTCTCCGACGGGGCGACACCACACCCGAACTAGGACTAAAACCCCCTTTCCTACCCCTCCCTCCCCCGCCCTTGTAACTCTCAAAGATTTTCATTAAGTGCGTTGGGAAAAAATGGTGTGGCATTACGGAGGGCACAAGATAAATCACCCCCACGGAGCTTAAATATGGGGGAGGCAGAGCCGGGAAAGAGGAGGGGTTGGGACGGGTGGGGACAAGAGAGCAAAGCGTTTGAGGGGGGGAGGGTTGAAATGCGGGGGCGGTGGTGTTCTTAAGAGGGGGGGAAAGGGGTGGTCGGGTGACGGGTGTCAAAATGGTGGGCGGGGGGGGGAGGTGAGGAGAGGGTGAGGGGCAGGTGGTGGTTGGAGGAGCGTCAACTCACGGAAGGGGGGAATGGGTGCCTTAAGGGTATAGGGTTCCTCTCCGCTCTCTCCACTCATCCATATTTCCAAGTCCCATTCTTCCCCACCCCCTTCGCCTCGAACCCTTGCTCGCCAACCAACCAGCGACAACCTAAACGGGATACGCCCACGTCCTCCTTTCAAGGGCTTAAGTGCGAATGTTCGAATTTCAACATCGCACTGCAATGTAAATTTCGCGTCGCAAAACGCACTAAACATTGCGCCTCATCGCAAGCAGAAAGTATCTACATACCTACATATTAACCTGCAGGTCGCCGCAGAGGCAGGTGGCAAGATGTTTAAGGGGACGAGGTATAAAAAGGAGAGGTAAGAAGAAAAAGAAGGTATGAGCGCACAGAAATTAATTGCATGTTAACCATGAGTCATATGTTATTTTATTCTGAGTTTGTTACAATTACTAATAGAGCGTTGCAAGAAATATAAAATTTTACATAACGATGGCAGAGTCAATGACATAATGTGGGAGTGAGATGTGGGTACTCTGATAGAGTGGCAGAAAAAAATTGAATCAGCTGAAAACAATGAAATTTCTGAGAACAGAATAAGGTTTGAATATAACATGATAGAATTTGTTATGAAATCGTAAGATAAGATATTAACTTTTTTGAATTAGAAGATACAATAAAAGAATAGAAAGAAGAGAGCAGGACCGCCACCACAGAGATGCTGTGGAGTGCAAGGCCAGAGGGCAACGAAGTGATGGACGTTCCGGTACGATCCGGAACACGCAACATTGCATAATTCATGGAGCGAGGGATAGGATGAGCGTTTTTAAAAGGTATTTTTCACCTATCAGTTCGTGATAGAGTACCTCTCTCATTTTGTCGCCACTAAAGTTGGAACATTTCTCATGTCTCACTGCGCATGATACCCATAACTATGAACGTGAGGGTGATGTTAACATAAAGATATTGAGTTGCATCACAAATGTATTACCGAAATACGCAATACCGAATACGCAATGTGTCGAGTGATATCACAAGCAATAATATCGGATGGCGTACATACTCCTAAAAAATACAGCACATCTCACGATTACGCGTATCGAGTCACATGTAGAACAAGATATCTCGTCTCATTATGTCTAAATCTGAAAAACATAATCTTATAGGCTAACGAACATTCCAATCAGAAATAATAGCAATGTTGAATATCGCCTATAATCATAAGGAGGTAAGTATATCGAATCAGTTCGTCTCTTGAGATCGTACTTTTACATTCTATTTTGTGACGTGTAGTACGCGACATATTTCACACGAGACGGCTCTTTCTTTCATAGCCACAGCAGCACTGGTTTTCCCGGCAATACTTTTACCGCCGCTTTACAGCACCTCCTGCACGGGCCGAATTGTCCCCAGCCCCCCCCCCCTTCCATATCTCCCCCTCCACAACCCTCTAGACATCTCATTCTTGCCCCAACTCGCTCATTAGAAAATTGCAGAAAATCATCCCAAGTCGCGAGAATTTTATCCCTACATTTGAGTTTTATATTAACATAAAAATTTTTAAGAAGCCCTCAGTGAATATAACTATATCCAGGGATCAATAACATACTTTGTTTGACGAATAAAATTATCTGATGTGTTCCACGCCGTACGCTAAAAATTCCTTTAAAATGACTATTTCACCTTTTTTTTCAGTAGTATGACCGTGTGAAATAGCATTAACTTTCGAAATAATCGAGAAAATTGTATAACGCTACGTTCCCCATGTGAGCTATGAACTGGAACTTCATATTTTTAATTACATTCTCTCTGTAGAACGGAGCATTATCAAACTATCTTGAAGGGAGCTTCTATTTTTTTTAGGATATCTCTTAAGGAAGTGAGGTAAATCTTACATCTATATCACAAGAAAGATTATATCTTTCTCTAACTACTAATATTAAACTGATAGAATTATATTTATAGTGATTGACGCGCTTAGCTACAGAATACTTGATATCTTCATCTTCTCCGGTTACAATCCTAGGATTGGTCTGCAACAGTCTTCCACTTTATCCGATCTTGGGCCAATCTTTTCACTTCACTGTACGATTTGCTACCTAGTTCCTTCATCAACTGTCCCATATAGTCCAGTTTAGGCCTGCCCCTCTGGTTTTTTTCCCTCTACTGTACCTTCTAGTATGGTCTTAACCAAGCTTACGTGTCGGAGAATATTGCCAATCCAGGCGTTCCTTCTCTTATTTAGCATTTTGAGTAGACACCGTCTTTCCCCTACCCTGTTAAACACCTCCTCGTTCGTGACTCTTGCCACCCAGGGTATTTTCAGCATTTTCCTATAGCACCACACTTCAAATAATGCCTCCGTTCTTTCCTTCTCTCTCTTTCCAATTGTCCAGGTCTCACTACCATAGAGCAGAACGCTCCATTCAAAAGTCCTCAATAGCAATTTCCTAATCCTTAAATTAATGTTGCTGGCGGTGGAGAGTTTGTTTTTCTTGTTGAAGGCTAACTTGGCCTGGTTAATGCGGCTTACTATTTCCATCTTTTTACTTGATATCTACCTCAGATAGTCTCCCGATTACTAAACATATTCTCGATATAATGGAAGTTTTTTTTTAATTAAAACCAACGCACAACAAGCTGGCGTGTCACATGAGCACACTCCCTCTCGTCAGGTTTTAAACCTTCCTCCCATTCTTTTCCGAAAATGTCACCCTTTCCACCTTTCGCCCAACACCCCCCCCTTTCCCCACTCACTCTCCCGTTCCCCAGCAACCCCCCCCCCTCTTTGCACACTTCCTCTTAAACACTTCGCCCTCCATAATTTCCCCTCATTGCCACTTCATTTCATCGTCGCTGTATACGCGCCCTCCGCTGGATTTTCTCGACTAGGGTTCAAGTTCTCTTGAAACGCGGATTCCTAAATTACTTGGATTTTATGATCCTCTCCATCCTTAATTTCGTTCGGCTCCGGCAGGATTTTTTTTCTTCACCTCGGCAACCTCTTGGAAGGGATGTTTTTGAGAAAGGCGGACGTTAAGATACCGCTTCGCGTCAGATAAAAAAAAATATAATCTCAGGAGAGGGAAGTATATGGGTTCTTTTAGGAGAAAAATGTGGCTCAGAATATATTATATCTGTCTCGAGTAGATTATGGCCCTATGTCAGTCACCTTCACTTCATTTTACGTCAGTCGCAACTTTATCTTTTTTTTTCATTTTAGCATAAGGAGAACATTTACAGCCTTTTTTCAGCTAGAAAATACAACATTACGTGAAATCGGTTGAGGTATTGCAAACTCAGTAAGCTAACAACTTGTTTTACTATTGCTAAGACAAATTAGCCAGCGACATAGGCAAAGTCCATTGACAAATATTACATCAGACAGCTGGAATCCCCATCTGATCTATCCTATAGTTTTGCTTCACGACCTTTCTGAGGACAGATGAGAGTGAGCAAAGTTGAAATATAAGAGAGAATTTTTTAACTATTCACTTCTATTTCCATTTGTAGGCAATAATGTCCGGAGAGTTGCGGTGGAAAATCATTAAGAACTTAAATAAAAAAGAAATGATGTTAGATGAAATGAAATAGACAGTATTAAACCTTTATTTAAAATAAATTTCACAGATGGAAACCACCCTCTCCCTTTATGCAAGACTTTCAAATGAGAACTATTCTCGCAAAGATAATATAAAAGTGTTCCCAATGGTTAATGCTATTCATTAATTTGGGCTCCCATAATCTCAATCAGACTCATCGTATGGTACATAAAATTGGTCCCAAGGAATGATGAAGGGATAGTTCTAACCATCTACAAAAGTAAGGATGCAAACGTGCACTTTTGAACGTTCGTTGGATACTCCGTAGTTTTAAGGTATAACTGAAAATAGAGATCGCTCCCCCTTTTGAGTGATATTAGTTAATAATGGCATTCACTAAATAACAGGTTGTATGTCACCTCTCATCCACTGAAACTCACGGCACAAAAAGCAGAAGCGCTCCTTGATTGACAATGATAGTAAAACAGGGTGTCCAGCAGCTGGGAATTTGAAAATTCCCTGAGATTTCCAGGATTTCCAGACATAATTTCTATTTTCCAGAGGAAATATTAACTATTTCTCATTAATCATAAGAGGATGTTCGGTATGTTTTTGGGTAATTAGACGTGAGGATGATTTTTAAACTAGCATATTTGGAGGAAAATAAACAAAACTTTAAAATAGTTTGAGAGAAAATCTCATCACTACCCTTTCAAAGATTTAAAAATTGTCATGGTGGCGCTCAAGGAACAAGGTTATATTACAGCCATACTTTGCTATGAATAGCATTGATATAAAATGATCGACAACTTTAAAAGCTGAAGGAATTGATTTTTTTCCTTATTTTGCTAAATGCGACAACGCAAGGGAAATTTGACTTCGCTACTTGCCGATAAAGGTACGTTCTTTACGCCACTGATTTACAGACTATGACCAATAAGAACACAATGTACCTACATAGAAAACATTGTACAGATGGGAATGCAAAGATGTAATGTAGGGAATGCAAAACGCGACAACGCAAGGGAAATTTGACTTAGCAACTTGCCGAAAAAGGCACATTGCTTCCGTTGCTTTTTTATGTATTGACACCACAGTAAATTCCAAAGTCAATTACATATTTCTCTGAGATTTCCCTGAGATTTTCAGTGAAAATAAAATCCCTGAGATTTCCCGGTCTTCCCGGTTTTCCAGAGTGCTGGACACCCTGTAAAACTACTGTAATATTATCATGGTAAAAAATAAACCTAAGAAAGGTAAATGCCTATAAAAACTTAAACATCACGGGTGTTATTTCAACTCTGTAATGAAACTTATAAATGAAACACTTGAGCTCGTTTTAAAATTAGTCTGTTGTGTGAATTCATTCCACTTCGAACACAGAGTTTAGACCATTACACATCTGCGCAATCAATTCAATATGGATGAAGTGAAATAGTGGTTATCCGCAAGCAATAAATGTCTTTTCCCCATTCGATTGCGATCTCCTTAAAGCACCGGTCGTTTCTTTTTCTCACACACACCATTCCTCCACCACATCACATTCATTCCTCTCCTCTACCATTTCTCCGAATATTCCCGTTTCACTCCCCCCCCTGCCATGCGCCTTTGTCACGCGCCGGGTCTCAATTCATAAATACCCTCTTTTTCCGTTCCGCTCTCCCGAGCCTTCCACTCACTCCTCCTTCCACTTCCACCGCTCGCGTTTTTTTATATTTGTCGTCCTCGACCTTATTATCGCCCTCTTCTCCCGGGCCCGAGTAAAATGGCCCCCCTTGCGGTCATTTGTTAAACTTCCTCTCCGCCATACGACTTCTCCTTTTACTGCCTCCGACGCACTTAATCTTCCAGAAACCCCACTTTCTCTAGAAACCCCTTGATTCGATACGCTTATATTCCCCACCGCCGCCGCCAGGCCCTGTCCTTTTCGGTCGGTTCCGTTGGGGGGGAGGGGTGGATTTGACACCAGAAGTCGAAGATTTCCGTTTTGGAAGCATTTATTTTGTCCATCGCATCCATAATGACGCTTTTATTTGTCAATTGCATTTTGGAGACTTATTAAACTTATTGCTGTAACGCATAAGGTAGTTCATTCCAGTGAAATTATGTCGATCATACACTTAGGAAAGTGTGACATAGGCCGAAGAAAAAGTGAGGGACAATTATGAATGCAAAAATTAAATAAAATCATTATCATCATCATTGATAGATCAATCCTAAAGCCTAAATCACACGATACTTGACCTTGTACAAGTCAGAGGATGCTAGCTAGCTTACAAGTACTTGTGCAATGTCAAGTATCGTGTGATATAGACCAAGAATACTGGAAATCTTGCATGATCGCTAGCATACTAGCTGGTATCCTTGTTATCGAAATTGCTCCTAGTAGGACCTAGTAGCCGCCGACCAATCACTTTTGCACTTTGCAATGCGGTCGTCAATTTTTGATGTCAGCGCCTCCATAGTCCCTCGTGACAATTACAATTTCTCGCGATCAAATAAACAACTCAAACCTCACAACAAGACACAATGGCTTGGGTACCTGAGGCAATTGAGGTTGAGGAGCTGCAGCGGGTAAAAGCCGTCGTCTTCGTTCGAAATCATCCATTTTGCTCGTCAAACTCCTTCCGCGACTTTACTAGATCAAAGATCCACTAAACAGACCTTGTGCAAGTTCAATTATCGTGTGACAGCTCCTAGGAAGATTTCAAGCACGCTAGGTTTTGCACCAGAAATCCAGTACTCGCTAGCATCCTCGGACTTGTTAAAGGTCAAGTATCGTGTGATTCCGGCTTTAGATTGGTTGACTGCAGCCATCCAATATTCCCTGTCTAATGCTACCTCTTGGTACCTCTCTCTATGTACTTTCCTCTTTATTTCGTCCATGAATTTATTCCTGGGTCTTCCTCTGGGGACTTTTTTATTTTACTTTAAATTTAACATAATATAAATAAATAACATCTGAAAACTGAAAAGTGAATTAAAGAGAATGATTCTTTTTGCAATTAAAATACGTTCAATAATTTAGAAGCTACGATCATCTTTTTAGCATGAATACTAATATTTTTACCATAATTTGCCCATGAATCATAATATGCTTACCGGTTTGAGTAGGATAAAATTTTTATTAAATTAAATGAATTCGAATTAGTTGAAATAAAAGATATTTACTATCTTACTATACCAAAATTACACCCCATACCCCACTATTTATAGAAACAGGTATTTGCCTAAAACTAAAAGCTGTATATCACCGGGAATACTGAATGCGCACTCCAAGGAGAAGAAATTGATGAAGAACTCATCATATAATACATTTACCGGCACGCAGATAATTTATCTCCTTAGCTATTTATCATTGCAGTTTTTTTAACATCAACAATAATTTAATTAAAATCACAAAATCTCATCGGAAGACCTTTTCCAGTTTACGATAAGTAAAGGTAAATGAAAGAAGCGGATATGAATATTTTCATAATTAGTGGAGAATGCCCAAAAACCTTACCATACCCACTTATTTCAGGCCTCTTATAGCTCTGTAGAATTTAAAGTAAATATCGAACAAAGTCGCAGTTGCACTTGAAAAGAAAGGTGTTCGAATGGCCTAAGGGTTTACAATATTTCTTATCTCTCGGCCAAACAAAACATAAAGGGAATAATTTAGCACATAGGCATCAAGAAAGGTGCTCAGACAAGTAGCAACTTTTCCGGATTCATCCAGTGAAAAAACTGGTGATTTCAATGAAACTGCTTTTTGTACACAAGTAATCCTCACAATAAAATTTCACTCACAAAAATATCCATTCTTGAATTTGTATTGTTGCCTTTCTAATTAACCACAGTTGACCATGGCGTTACCTACCCATGGCTAATTTTAACACTCACCCCTCATCAAATTAAATATGTTAAATATCGTAAATGATAACACATAACTCAGAGCGATATTAGATATGTAACATTAAATTGACTGCCGAAATATTCTGTACAAAATCCAGTGGAGTGCTCATTCATGGAACCGACCTGTTAAAATGCTAAGGGAATTTAATGATAAAAGATATCAGAAATAACTTACTGGCGAAAATTAAATTTTCTTTTAGACTTATTTGACTTGATAACATTAGCAAAATGTTAAAGAAAAACATTTTTTCCCCAGAAAACTCACGGCAGGTCCCTTATTATTAATATTTCAGTCCCTTTTCCTGAACAATAGTCACCACTTACGCTACGAAGTATGATAATTCCACCAGATTAAACATTGTATTCAAGATCTGTAAAAACCATGGCATCCTGAAGTACTCTTAAACTTAGTAGATCAAATTTTCCAATTAAATCAATCCGAAGAACTGAAATGATATTCTAATAATAAATATTAATATTTTTGCTTGCGATTCTCGCAATTCGTACACGAAGCTGAGCATTTTCGCTCATTGTATAGTTGTACTTTAAAACATTACCAACCGATTGAAAGTTATCAAAATATTCGGTATCGCTATATCATTATTACATACTTTAACGTGAGAAACTTTTATTTTCAGTGAACTATTTATTGCATCAATGCTTCGAAACTACTTATTTCAGATTAAATTAGACAGCGGTTTTCGACGTTTTCCGAATTAACGACCGTTGAATAGTGCAATATCCTTCATAGGAACCAGAGATATTGCAGTTTGAAACTGTATGCGTTTCTTACCGTTATCATTCAACTTCTTCAAGAGTAACTAAACCACCACGTTTGAGAAACAAGTAGGGAAATGCTCGCATAATTACTTGTCTCTTAGCCTTTCTGGTGGGGCTTTCCTTACCATTTTTACCATCTATCATGATCTATACACATTTTCTGAGTTTTTAAAATGTGCATTATCAATCTAAACCTTGTATTACAGTAGGAAAGTACTCTATTAGCATTTTTTTCTTCTGTGCACTACCTCATTTCTAATGTTACCCGTTCTGTGAATCTCCAGAAAGTTTCCCCAATTATGTTCATCCCGATACACCGGGCTCGTTTACGCTGTGGGTTTGAACAAGGATGGAAAGGGTGTTCTGAATAGCAGTCCCGAGGGCCAATGAGGAGGTATTGGACATGGTTTCCATTTTGCGTGTCATATTTTATTTTTTATGAATTTGACTTCAAAGACGGGCTTTGGATGATTAAGCCTCTGTTTTAAATTACAAAGAGTTTTAGGAACTATTTTAACTTTTTATACCTGGACTAAAGTTCACAATTTTACTATTTTTACTCAAAATCACAACTTTTAAAAATATTTTTCTGTTCTTATTAAATTTTTATCTTCCTAAATTCTTTTTAAAGCCTGACGAAGTACTTCACGCGATTTTTTAATGTATCAGACCTCAAACATAGACATCAAATTTAATGCTTCTGATGATAAGTTTCAAATAGTCATTATTTTAACTTTTACATACCTAGATTAAAGTCCAATATTTTATAGAATTTTAATCAATGACTCAACTTTTTAAAATATTTCTCTGAGTTTGCTAAATTTTTTACCTCCCTAAACTTTTAAAATTCTGACAAATGGTTTTTACAAACGTTTTATCGTTTAACATCTGCTGTTGTGGACATTTTACTTCGTATTTGTTATGTCAACATACTACATAGCTTTAAACCAAATTTTATTTACTTTCAAATCACGAATGTGAGTGGAAGGAAAAGAACTTAGGAAAAGGACTTTGACCACGTCAGAGTTGTTACCTCAACGGAACGACCGATTGCTGCCATCAAACAGCCCTCATCTGTCGCCAAATGCTGCTGATTACCAAGTTGCTGTCAAATATTTGAAAAATATATTTTATTTTAAAAAAGTATTACTTGAATGAAAAATTGCATAATGGAAACAAAAGTATAAAAATTAATTTTACCTAATAACATAACAATGTAATGAGAGCCGTGGCCGAGGGGAATAAAAGGCCATTGGGCCTCATCTGAGCCACGTAGAATAAATGAAAGTCTAAGTCATGGTTGGAGATGAGGCAGGGAGTGGAGGAGGCAGAACAGATGGATGGAAGACGCGTTGAATAGAGAGGGAATGCTAAATGTTGAATGAAAGGAGGGAGATTACATGAAGGGGTTTTAACAGGAGAAGCGAGGGAGAGGAAGGAAGAGGATAGGAATTCTGGACGAAATTAGAAGAGGGAGATGATATGAGGAATTTATGAGGGATCTAATAGTGAGTCAACGATTGGAAAGAAAAACGGTAGGATGCGCCATAATTTGGGACAATAGGACAGAACTGGCTGTCCACGAACCTACCAATATGCTGGTAAAAATACTCAAATGAATGATTGCCTGGCTCATGTATTTGTTCCTCTCCATTTCCGAGGGAAGTTTCTTACCATTTGCCCCTCCCCCTACTATTATTCTTGCAAACCCGATGTGCCACAAAGTATGGCCTTTACATCCAGGCCTTGCATTCATTGTAGAGCTTCACACGATTTTTTTGCTTTGTCTGTTTTGCGGTATACCTCCTTTTGTGTAATGTTATCTATTCATTTGATAAACTTGCTGATTTCAGGCTTGGCTTTGCGGATATGCATGATGATGAAAAAGAGCACTTGATATTTTTTCACGGGTGTTATTTATATGGTACAACTAGTTTGGATGCATAGGCGTCATCACCAGTCGACTGACCTTTTCCCTCATGACAACGCCTATGTTTCGAAACTAGTTGTGCCATTTATAAATAGACCTGTGGAAAACCATCAAGGGTTCTCCTTCACTTTCATATGATCTTCACAATAGGTGCGCTAGTCAAAAGACGCCGTTTCACCCTGGAAGACGGCGTCGCAGTCGAAGGGCTGGAGGAAAAGGAGAGCCTCACACGGTGGGCAGCTGGAGACAGGAGGTTACCTCGGATGATTCTCGCCTTCTCCGCTCTGGGGCGCCAGCCGACCTCAACTCCCAACCACTCCCCACCTTCACACCTCTTCCCCACATTCCAAAAATAACGCCCTTTGAAGTTTACCTCGCACACGAAGTACGAGGAGGCATCCATGAGCCCAGTGGCCAAACCTCCGGCCTCTCATCCCTTAATGCCGCTGGACCCAACCGACTCTCCGCTTCGCCATCCTCTCTTCATTACGCGCTAATTTCCATCCCCTTGGGGAAGAAGGAAGGAAGGCCTTGAACAAATACTCGTCCACCCAGGTGTCAAATTTGAGCGCGTGCTAGCACAAATACAGGGCAACCAGAGAAACATTCTTCTCCTCCTTATCCTGTTATCACGCCACAAAAACCCCTTCTTTCCTGACACCCCTTTCGCATGAGAGCCTGGATGCCTCTTCGCACGTCTTTCGACACCTGTGCCGCAACATTCGCATCCTTTGAAGCTCACCTCCATACTCCTACTCCTTGAAGGCAGCGTCCTGAATTACTACCCTTTAACCTAATTATTTCCCTCCACCCTCTGATAAAACGTCAATTCTCTTAATAACTTGGCCCTTTGGGCATATACCTTAATGATGCACACAAACCACACTCTTATATTCCTTCTCAGATATTTTTAATGACATAAATTATACCCTAGATAGGAAGGTTGCCAATGCAAGCGATGAGCCTGACGAACGACGCTTATGGTCCTTTGCGTCAATACAGGACAGTAGGACAATAGGATAGTAGACATTACAAGGACAGTAGGGAGGGTAAATAAGTTTTCCAAGCCGAAATCCGCTGAAATAACCGCTAATATAATGCTCCGAAAATTATGTGGAATGTGATCACAAAATAGGAACGAAATTTCACACACAATGTACTTCTCTATCTTCTATTATCTCAAACATATGCAATTCCGTCAATTTGATATAAAGTGTTAATACTGTTTTTAGGGAGTTATCAGCTGCTTGCGCTTGTTATAGTGACATTTAGCATCATAATGGCAATGAATTAGGCTCACACGTAAAACGTTCATTGAAAGAAATGTAGGTAAGAGCATGGAGAAAAATTAAACAGCAAAAGCCATTTAGCCTAACATAGTATTACCTTATTTTCAGACGACTATTGCGCCCTTTCCCACTTTCATCCCTCCACGGTCAACTTCCTCCTCTCCAGTATTTTTATCTGACGAAAAAAATAAATACCCATTTTTGCCTTTTGTTTCATCACCACTCCACATGTCAATACTTCTTCCAATATTTTTTTTTCGCACCCCACTCTACTGAATTTGATATTTTCAATGAATTGTACTCTTTCGCCGGTGGCTTTTGAAGGGGAAATGGTTGAGCATCCTCCAATATTTTGACAGCTTCCCATCGTTTTGAGCCACTTTCAATGACGCGATCACTTCCCGGTCCGCTGAGCTTGTCCCCGACAGACAGAAAAGAGCAGTGGGATGAGAAATAGCTCTCGTACATTTCGCGGGCGCGTTGGAAAAATTCGCCCGAAGGGACCACGTATTCGAGCGGAGACATTTTTGTGTCCGTAAACGCATTCGTTTCAGTTTCGACTGCAACAGGAAATGCTTACTTAGTCAAGCAGCTCATGAATGAAACATTACCAGAGTTAAGGACCCCTTCATAGTACTATCATCTCCACTTTTGAACTTACCACAAATGTAACTCAGAATGGATTTTTTTAGACTCACGTAAATTTCACATTACTAATCACTGCTTTGAAATTCGGCTGTTATTACTCGTGGGTGAAGAGGAAAGGTTGAGAAAGGGTGATCAGAGAAGTAAAAGACAAAACAAGAAGTACTTTAGGTGAAATATTATGAGAAGAAATATCAGACGGGGAATAGGATGAGGCAGATTAGGTACTTAGAAGAGGTAATTAAATGGTAATGGGAAAGCTATGTCAGGTGCTCCTAGTAAGGAAACTAATCACTTTCCGAACCCTACCATTATATTAGGTATTACTATGAAGAAAATCATTACGAAGGCCTGTGCAGTAACTACTACATTGTAAATTTGATCGTCTGCAATTAGTGATCCTGGTTGAACTAGTTCTACTCGAATTAATATACTTAATGTTGCATCAACTATACCTGCAAGGTGGTGGGTTGCTTAATATGTTAGTACAGATTTCCATTGATGAACAGATTTACGTGAGACAGTGTGTTTGCCCTCATTAGTAATATTTATAGATAAAAGTTAACATATATATATCCTGAAAACTGTATGTCAACGATTTGGTTTCTGGAAAATATATTCCATTTTTACACGCTGCGTTATGGTACTTGGCATATATATATAGAAATAACTCGATTAATAGAAATATATCGAAATAACTACACTGGTTTTCTGAAAAATACAAAGTCATACATTTCTAATTATAACTATGGTGGCTAAAAATTATCACGATATCCTGGCGATTCAAAAACCCGTGTTTACATATGATTGTCGCTTGAATTTTGAATTCCACGCCGTAAATCCAACTGTATACATTTACAAAATATAATTCATGTACAATTCCTATTGCAATATGTATGGTTATTTAACCAAATAATTAAGTTGAGTGTGATCCAAGGATATTTTCTCGACGTTCTTGAAAAGTTATCAATACGTGCACTTACTGACTCAAGATTAAAGCTCTTCTTCAACCGCCTTAAAAGTAGTCGTTTGAAGGAAGGTTGTTGGGTGAATGGGAAAACATAATAAGTTGTAGATATGGGAGGAAAAAAAGACGATATTCGAGATGACTGACGACATTAAGACAGGAGATTAGCTTGTGGTTGTGAATGGTGGTGTCACTTATTCCATCAAAACCTACCATGGCCGGTAAATCACATCGAATAAAATTAACTAATGTCAAAGTCTTTGTTATTCACAATAAAAGGATCTAATAGAGGCTATCAGTTACCTAGATAACGATTAACAGACTCACGGTGAATGGAAAGCAATTGAACGAAACAAATCCTTAAATAACACAATACTTCTCACTTTTCCTCCAAGCTATGATCTTAAAGGTTTTACAAGCTCGTACCATGAAATTTTCATGCAAGAAAATGCGTCATTTTTTTAACTACCCCTCTCATTTTATTTGATTCAATTAAGCACTCCAGTTTCAATTATAGAATTTTTAGAATAATAAATTTTTCTTGCCCCTAACTGCGTAATCACTACTTGCTTCAGTGCAGTCAACAAAAAACCTTTAGCTATCTTGTTCTCTGTGATACACAGATTTTCTCCGTCAATTTCTTTCTATTTATCCACTCAATACCATTTGAGAGTATTTATACTCGTGCATGAAATATTTTTCAGCATTACCTAAATATATACTCACTTGCAAATGATGGAAAATTTCAGTTTTTTTTAAACCCGAACAATTCGGAAACTTGAATAAAATTTCCACCTATCCCTTTCCCTCTTTAGCGAGAAAGTCTTTTAACTATAAAATGATTTTTAAAGACAGTTTCCTAAACTATACAGCGTTATTTTTCTAATATTTTTAAAACCAAGTATAAAGAGGACTATTTTAAATTTTGATAATGAATAGTACCATTAAATTTTGAATCTCATGGCTATCTGGTCCGACAGTATTCGTGCAAGCGTCCATGAACAATATCACTTTATTTCTCAACTTTTAGAAGTAAATAATTATCTATTGAGATCCGTATCCACTTCTCAAACTACCAACATTAACAAACCCTTTTTGCCCACAGTTGGAATCGAACAGCCAGTAAAAGTTTCAAAGACATTGTGATGCATTCAGTCGGTAGGAAGCCAACGCGAAGCCTTTAGTGACGAGCTGACAGATGACGGGAGAAAACCATTCGTTGCAACGCATACTCCAACTTCAACCAAGAATGAGATTTGCGATATAGGTGGCACCGCGAGAATCAAAGGGAATATTTGGTTCGGCAGCAGCTCAAATCGAGAGTAAATGGTTAAAAAGAGGAACACCAAACGTTATTATGGCACAGTATAAGGATAAGGGGAATAAAATGGTATTCACGCAACTGACTTACGAGGTTAGTTGTACAAATATGCCAAGGATTTAGGATAATATAAAATCACCTTCTACTGATAAATATTTTAAGGTATTTTCACAATGATTGGCGCATAAGGAAAATTAACATAAAACTTACATCTCCTGGATGGGTATTGAAAGCGAATGACAATTCATGGAACATTCTTTAAGGCGCCAATATCGTGGAAAACTCGAAATAAAGAAACAGTGAAGATATATCCACTATTAGTATAGCCAGCCTTCCGATTTAGAAACCTTTGGATGGCTGTAGGGATCTGCTGTGCGTCGCTCATTTCCTGGAATGAGCAGATATGTATGAAAGGACACTCAAAAACTGCAACAGAGGCAGTAATATCACCTAACATGAGACGTAGGCAAGGGTAACCAATCTCTTTAACAATGAGAGCAAATGGTAAATGAAACACAACTAATCAGAATTAATTCTATGGACTGTATATTTATTTACGCAATCATTTATTTAATTTTCACCCCATTATGGTAACACGGCATCATGACCTATTCCTAAGTCATCATTTTGGTTCACCAAGCCGGTTATCTCATAAAAAATGCACTACTAGTCCTCTCTACCCGACCAGTCTTGCTGTTGCATTGAGTTTGTTTTTTGTTATTTTTTAGTTTAGTTTTAGTTAAGTCCAATGTTATTCCCCTTTCACCTTTCAGTTTCCCAGCCAAACCATTAATATCCTTTGCTTATAACCACTACTTCACCGCATCTTTACATCTTTATGGTGGTAATTTTGTTAACAAAAACTCAACTCTTTCAATATCCAAGTTTCTCTGCGAAATTTCGCACAATTGTGCATTGCGGGTGACTTCGTAAAAGTGAAACTCCTTGGCTATTCCCGGAGAGCTTGAAATCTGTCTTTTGAGAATGATAAACGCGTAGAAACAGAAATGTCAAATAAAAAGTGTGCAATTTTGGGAATCTCATTCATGCGCCTATGTCTTAATGGAAAATATATATTCCAACAACTACAACCGTAACCGCAGAACTTTCTGTAAAAAGAGTAATGTCACGGTTTCAATATCGTCACGACCCTATAAGGTATGATTTTTACCCAGAGCATGCATCATTACTTTGAAAGCTGTGGCGTTCCTAAACCAAAGAGGTTATTGAAAATAGTTCAACACAAGTTATCGCGTTTAACTCATAAATTCGGTAATTTGGAGCGGGGTTTTGGCATGCAAAAATAGCCACGAAGCTTCCAATGAAAACGATATCATTGTGAGTACTCGACAGAGTTACTGAGTTACGAGTTAATGGGCCTGAATAATGGTCAACGAACATAAACGTAGAACAGATTTAAGTTTCTCCTTGTGAATTACATTTATAAACTCTTCTCGGGCTCTGCACCAGTTGATTGGCTTCATGTTTGCCGACGTTTCGGAAAACGACTTGTTTTCCATTTTCTAGGCGTGTTACTCTGTCCGTGTCAGATTGTAAACAGAATGGAGTTGACCGTTGGTGGGGCCCAACAATTCAGCTCAGGTGCCATCTGATTGGCTGAGGTTTGACTTTTGCTCTTGAATTATTTTCTGGTTTTTCCTTATGTTTTTAATGCAATTTAATACAGGTGTCCATGTATTGCTCAGATGAAAGCCAGAGTCACGATTGAAATTTATTGGATTAAAGCGTATTTCAATGGCTTCCTTAATTATGCGGTCCCAGTAGCGCGCTGAGCGGCACAGAATTTTTGCATCTCCCCATTGAATGGCATGATCTTCATTGATGCTGTGTTCCGCCACTGCCGACTTCTGTGGTCGCGCCAATCTAAAGTGCCTTCGGTGTTCTTTCAGCCTCGTCTCAATCGTTCGACCTGTCTCCCCCACATATATTTTTCCGCACTCGCATGGAATCTGGTAAACCCCTGGTGTCTTCAGTCCGATGAAATCCTTCGCCATTACCAGTCTGTTCCTTAATTTAGGTGGTGGTAGGTGGATAGTTCTGATGTTATACTTCCGTAGAATGCGGTGGATCTTTCCAGATACGGTTGAAGCATAAGGGATTAAAGCCTTGGCCAATGGTTTTTCAGGTGGCTCTCCCGGGAAATCCTCCTGTTTTGCGTTCGGTTTTCTTAGGGCCTTAAATATCTCTTGCTTGCCGTAGCCGTTCTGCAAAAATGTTCTTATAAGATGGTCCAACTCGGATGGGATGCTCACTTTATCCGATATTACCTCGGCTCTACGAATCAAAGTAGATAATACGGCGGCTTTTTGCGATGGATGGTGGTGGCTCTGTCCGTTGAGGTACAGGTCCGTGTGGGTTGGCTTCCGATAAACACTATGCCCTAGGCTTCCATCGTCTTTCCTGCAGTGGCGGAACACAGCATCGATGAAGATTCATGCCATTCAATGGGGAGATGCCAAAATTCTGTGCCGCTCAGCGCGATACTGGGACCGCATAATTAAGGAAGCCATTGAAATACGCCTTAATCCAGTAAATTTCAATCGTGACTCTGGCTTTCATCTGAGCAATACATGGACACCTGTATTAAATTGCATTAAAAACATCAGGAAAAACCAGAAAATAATTCAAGAGCAAAAGTCAAACCTCAGCCAATCAGATGGCACCTGAGCTCAATTGTTGGGCTCCACCAACGGTCAACTCCATTCTGTTTACAATCTGACACGGACAGAGTAACACGCCTTAAAGATGGAAAACAAGTCGTTTTCCGAAACGTCGGCAAACATGAAGCCAATCAACTGGTGCAGAGCCCGAGAAGAGTTTATAAACGTAGAACGTTTCCCAATGCTCAAGAGGTCACTGCGTTAAGCATTAAATAGTCGGTAGCTACGAAATTCCTAATTCAGATGAGATTAAGAGAAGAATTCAGGGGAGTGAGAGACGAATGAGAAATTCAGAAACTTCAATTGGACTTTCCATTTGAATGGACCAAACTCAAATGCGACACATCACCTGTGCAGATGCCGTGATTAATAATGTGAACTGCCACAGAGGAAAAATCATTCGCCCTGACCCGGTCTCGAATCCAGATACCTAGATTTTCAGAAATAAATCCGCGATCCGGGTACGAGTTTAGGTGAATGATTTTTCCTCCGTGAAACTTCGCAATCGTGTACGGTTGCTGGTGACTCCGCTTACGCTCGTCCCGGTATCTTAGAAATTTGACAGTTATTACTGCTTAAAGTTACATACATACACACAGACCCATCACGCCGTTCCCTTCCGGGATAGGCACAGTTAAAATGTTTCACTCATTAATACGTAATTGTACACCTAACTCTGCTTCAATAATTTCCTCCCTGCTTTAAGTTACCCCTCATAAAAATATTGGCCGAAACATTGGACAAATACCCATCCACATGAATTGAAAGCAACTGGATAAGTACTTAAGGTAGTTTGAGCGAAAAATCATTTTACTTTTAAATCAATGAATTTGGTCTCATTTTAAAGAAATAATCTCACCTATCCAATAACACCAAATATCTACCCCTTACCACATTACTTTCGGAGATATTTGCAAGAAAATACCCGCCCTTTTATACGGGAAATGGTACGTGTAATTACTCCAGAGAGACATTATTTACAAAATGAGGTATTTCTAACACTTAGATGTCGTCAAAAAACTAAGTGTAGTTTGTATGTTTTCTCTACTATTTTTGAAAATTAATCATATTGTCATCGTAATAGGTTCTAGGGTATCACAAAAAATCTTCCATTTTGAAGGAGTTTCAAATGCACCGCGCGAAAAAAATGAGTCAAGTTAAAGACTTGTTTAGATATTTTCATTTAATTACTTACAATATCTGTTATAAAAAACTATATTATTGCGCCAATAATAGTGCAATATTTAATTGATGTGTCCTACATCTGGTGAAATTAAAACGTATAATTCGAATATGGTCTCTATTATGACTAGGGAACTATCTCGCTCGGACTACCTTAATGGAGTAGTTAGCTTAATATTGACAAGTTGGTAACTACGAAGTTTCTTGTTGCGTTGGAGAATCAGAGACGAGTTTTCAGAACTAAATTACGTACAATCATTATATTTGCGGTTCACCCACATAACTCAGGCCCAAAATATTTTTTTTGTGCATCAGAATGCCGCATTACTAGCAACTATGAAGTTCCAAATCCGTAGAAGATCTTAAGTAGAGCCTATGGGATTGGATGGAGATCAAAATACAAAAATACAGTAATTCTCCCACACAGATACGGTTACAACAAAAAACTGAAGACTAAAATGATGACAGCACATGATGGGGGATGAACAAGGAAGAGTCCGCCGGACTAAAAACAATAATAATTTTATTGCCCCTTTAAACATGGCCCAAGATTACACAATCACTTAGCAAAAATAGTTGACAGTAGCTTCAGGTGACCCCTAAGGCAATGCCTGTTGTCGGGGGCACCTTCAGGACAGATGCAATACAAAAATGATCACAACAGAAGTGGCAGTATAAAATGTAATACAAAAAAAAATTCATCAATCAGAGTTTAACCAGTTTAAGAAAAGATTTAATATGATTGGTCTATTTAATTTGTAGTGGCAAAGAATTGACACTACAAACTAGAGATATAACAACTTGAAATTATTACTAGTGTTATTTATAATCTCAACTAAACCCAAAAGGTCGTTACAACAATTTTTAGAAATTATCATGTACCACATTTGTTGCAGTCAACAGCCAAAGTTTAACCTGCTTCAGAAAAAATTTTACATGCTTCATAGATTTGATTGTTTTAGGCAAACAATTTAAAAGGTTTGGCCCCATATAGATAAAACATCGTTTGTACAATGTTACGTTTGGCTTTGGCAAAACATATAACAAGTAGGACCGTAGGCCGTAGGAATGAGGTTTTTCCAATACCTTTGGGTTATTCCCACTTCGGAGGTAAAACGAACGTAAGACCTTATAAACATACATTTGCCTCACGGGTAATATCCGCAGCTTGACAAATAAGGGAAAAGATGGTGAAAGGTAGCCTTCTCTGGCCATGATTCTGATAATTGATTTCTGGGTCGTTTCTACTCTTTTAAATGAGTTCTTGTAGGCACCACCCCAGCTTATGAGACCATAGTTTAGCTTTGAATTGACAAGAGCATAATATATGTTGTATGATAATATGATAGCACATGACGGGGAGGATGAACAAGGAAGAGTTCGCGGGGATGACAATGAGCGGCGTCTAACATGACACAAATGCGGTTAGTCTGAGCGATCACAGGGGAAAATTAAAGGATAGGGAGAAGCAGACGATGATAGGGTAGTAGTAGCGAGAATCAACTCCTCCTCACAGACCCCCCCCCGCCCCTCCTTCCCCAAACATCCCTCCACCGACATTTTCCCTCTACCTATCCCCTGCACCTCAAAACTCCCCCCTCCACACCACATTTCTCCCTCCCCACTCTCCCGCACCGCACACCGCCAACTATATCCCCTGTGATGTATTATTCATAGGCTGCTCCTCCCCAACTGCACCCCTACTTCGTCCCCCCCACCTCCTGCCAACAACCAAACCCCTATGCGCCTCGCCTCGCCCCACACCCCTTTCCCTTCGGATCTGGTCACAGAGAGAAATTTTAATGACTGCTGGAGTGCGAGTGAAGCCGTGTAGTATGCGCCTTTGCTTGAAATTGGGTGCAGCTCCACATCCCTCCACACCCACTAAGCGACCCATACACACATACACGCCATCTCTTCCCTTCTCATGCCCCTACAACACCCATCCCCCTTCCTTATCGCCGCATAAACAACACCCCCTCTCCCCCCCAACCAACACCACATACCATACACCCATCTTTCCCACTCTCACCCCGCTAACATTTTCCACCTTACTCAACTCTACCCACCCACCCTCTCTGCCGTGCATTCTAATACATCGTCCCCCCCACTTCAAAAAGGTGCCACCGAGTCCCGCACCCACACGCCGCACCCGCACCCCGAAGTACCCGCAAAGCTTCTCCCCCTGCTCATCTTACCCGCCGTGTCGCACGAAACCGCGCTTCTGGTCCGACACCACCCACCACAATACCACCCTTGGAACAGGAATGACAAATGAAACAAACTTTGCGATAACTGTATCAATCTTTGTTTCAATTGATAGGCCTCGGCCTGGAACGGTCAAATATGGTGCGATTGTAATTTCATTATGTTTTTTTCTTCGGCCCACGACATTTGGCCAACAGCCCACGCACGCTTTCAAACCTTCGATTGAAATTTAGACAATTTTTCTCTACACTCCACACCAATTTATTCTGACAATTTTAATAAGGTTTTACGGTTTACTTAATCCATCTACATCTACATAATGCCCTGGGAGCCGCCGCATGGGGGTGCGGCAGGGGGTGTTGGGTCCCCAGCCGTGTAAGGGTGTAAGTTTTTGGAGATGGAATGGCGACACGTATTATAGGACTGTATTTAGTGGAGCTCAATTTTGATTGTGGTCGCTTATTGTTCGCGGAAAGAATGAGTTTTTGTACCTATCTGTTCGGCAGAGTATCTTTCTTATTTTATCGCATTTGTCAGACCTCGAGATGTAGTGAGGCGTCATGATAATATTCTCTATGTCGCTCTGAAAAATATCAATTCTGAATTTATCAAGCAACCGAAGCTTAGCGTGTAGCCTATGAGTTTTTAGGGGCTCCCACCTTAATCCCTCTAAAAGGTGTGAGACACGATATGTACGCTTGTAGCAGTTTCTAACTAAGCGCGCTGCTTTCCTTTGTATTTTATTATTTTTTTTGGTTAAATCTATATGACCAGGGTCCCAAATGCTCGCGGCGTATTAGAGGTGTGGCCTAACCAGAGCGAAGTATAACCTCTCTTTGACTTTTTCATCCGAGGACCTTCCTATTATACGTTTAACAAAACCTAGTTTCTTTAATGCAGCGCCACATATGTTCTGTACGTGTAATCCCCACGATAAATAAGAAGTTAAGGTCTCCAGAAGAATATCATATTACGAGAATATAATTAGAAAATAGAGACAGCTAAAGAGGCAGGTTTATAATATCATATCCACCGCGATCGAAAATAGACCAAAATGGCTACCAATTAGACTTTGAAGTTGGTCATTCGATCGGTTGGTTGGTTCGACAGGTAGGGTTGCTAATTAGTTGACTTATTTCTTAATCTGCAAAATAGTATAAACAAATATTTCGTTTTGAATGATTCCTGTAGGAATCTTGTATTTTTTATCGTTAACATTGTAGCAAATCAATAAAAATTCATTCTGTAGCATTGGAAGCATAACTAAAGTGCAAGTTGGTGAAAGTTCACATTTAGACAAGTTTTTAGAAGTTCTAGCTAATAAATTGAATTTCGTTGTTTCTTTAACTTTATTATGGTGCATTATTGTGTAATTAGGCGACAACTCACCCATTGCCACACACATGGCGTGAGATGGCTCGCGGGACACTACGTAGATATGTAGCGGTTGATTTGATGAGTTGTGCTCGGTCATTACGGAGGAATATTCAAAGTAATAAATGGATTGCACTGAATACACTAAAATGTGCCACTAAACAACCCTCATGTCCCTCTTCTAGCAATCGGGCTAGTTATTATATCGATTTGTCATAAAATTAGTCATCCTACGAGAGAATGACAAGAAATACAATCAAATAGGCCAGCCAACAGTAGGTTTGATGAGTTAACGTCACAATCGCGAATATGTTTGGCCTCTTTTTTTTAGGATTCACGTAACACATTAATCAATATAGTTGTTGATACGGTAGTTCTGATTCAATTTGTGTCCTCAGGGTGCATGACACGGAAATAATTTCCAATGCGGTATCAAACACTACGAAGACGATTTCAGGTGCAATCTTAGAAACTTCGTCAGCTGAACGATTTCACGTGGTTAACACGTTAACGTGGAAAACAAGTTACGTCAGCTTAACGTGGAAAACGCGTTAAGGCCTCTGAAAATGTGAGTCTCGACACAACAAAATGAATACATTTTATTTACAATGGACTCTACATAGCAAGACTTAACTCAACAACGGTTTCAGCAAAACACTGCCATCATCCACTATCAAAGCACAGAGTGAGCACTAGTCTATAAGTTGAGTAAACTTAATGGTTGAAGGCGTAACTTTGTGGAATGACACTACTGACATGACTAAAAAGAGAGAACTCTTAGTATTTTCCACCCTTGAAACTTTAATTCCCGACCCAGGTTTCGACTGCCTTGCAATCATTATCAAAGGTACATTATACATGATATGAGAGTTAATATATAAAGTTTTAAGTGTGGAAAATACTAAGAGTTCTCTCTTTTTAGTCATGTTACTATGAGTTGAGCCTTGGTAAGTGGATTTGTGCATTATTGCACCGATTGAATACGTTCCACCGATTCAATCTTCAGCTAAATTGGCTTCAGTCGAAGAGCGGAGGTCATTGACGCCATTAAGGACGGGGTGTTCACTTTATGGATGTGAAGATTTTTCGTAGGAATGGAGAAAGGGTGCTGAGAGAAACCCGGCGTTGGCAAAACTGTGTTGTAAACGGAAGGTCTCTGTAGAGTGGTCCCATCCGCTGGCCTAACAGAATCTATCGTCTGGCTTGACGTCCAAATCGACGGGTGGGGTAGAGAAATTGCAGTCTCCCTCCCTCCCAATGGAATCGGGATTTTGCTTAAAATTTGCCACCTCCGCCATGGGACGTTAAACAGGGGCAGGCCTTCGAGATGAGATGCTAATACTCTTGACGCCTAAGTCAACAGTTCCTCTCGCTTTCCTGTAATTGACAGACATCCTATCTCTACTCACTACTGACAACTTCTAATAGTGCCAATGGAAACATGTACGAACTATTCCTAAACAGAAAGGTTACAATTTTTGGTATGTTACCGATTTTTTATTAATTCTTTTAAGAGTAAATAAACTTTTCCAATTGATCTAGCTACTATAATTACCATAGCATGTAAATGAGGTGATAAGGTAAACCAGAACGCTTGCGTCAGTCTAGTAAACAACCGTTCCTTACTGCATAATACACTTATTTGTGATATTTTTTTCAATTTCAGACCAACGCGAAGTACGTACCAAAGATGTTGACTTGATCATTATTAATTTTCACACATATCAAAAAACTTTTAAATCGATAAAATTTTTAAAATTATTAAGGCCATTGACAATTCTCTGGTGGAATGACGTCATCAAGTACCTAAAATTACCCAAAATTCATCGTTAAACTATCTAATAATTCCAAGTAACCAAAACTCTCATCCAAAGAAAAGGTTGTTAGCGATAAATGTCATTTAATATGGGCCACACCAAACTGGTCCCTTGATGAGATCAATTGCTGAAATGAAAAATAAATTTACTGAGATGAAAATTTTAACTTTTATCTTACCACATTAAACATGAAACCTTAAGCTAAGATGCGTTAGGTCCAAGTGTCTCATTAGATAACGAGAGTAATTACAATTTACATTCTTGTTTAACATTTTACGGAGACGATTAGAAAATTCTACCCAAAAAAACTTTAAAGGGAATGAGACAGTTAAAAAAAAGCTTCAGGTCGTTTGAGCGAAAAATCATGTCACTTAGAAATCGATGAATTAGGCCTCATTTTAAAGAAAAATATCTCACCTATCCAATGGCACAGAAAATTCTACCCCTTACCTCATTACTTTCGGAGATATTTGCCAAAATATACCAGCCCAATTACATGGGAAATGGTACGCGTATGCACTCCAGAGAGACATTATTTACAATATGAGGTATTTTTAACACCTAGATGTCTTAAAAAAAACTAACAGTGTGTAGTTTGTATATTTTCTCAACTACATTTGAAAATTAGCCATATTGTCACCGCAGTAGGTTCTTGGGTATCACAAAAAACCTTCCGTTGTGAAGGAGTTTCAAACGCACCGCGCGAAAAAAATGAGTCAAGTTAAAGGCTTATTTAGATATTTTCATTTATATAATTACAATTTCTATCATGTAAAACTATATTATTGCACCATTAGTAATGCAATATATTAAATATATGTGTCCTACAGCTGGTGGAAATAAAGCGTATAATTACAATATGGTCTCTATTATGATTAGGGAACTATCTCACTCGGACAACGTTAAGAAACTGCGGTCCACGTAATAATATATGGTAAAATTATATACGTAATTGTGGAAGGCTAGAATACTGGTTTTCTTAAAAAAAAAGTTTATTTTCCTTCAAGTCTCCCACAACTTCGCCACGCCCCCCTTTTCTCTCTCAACCCCCGCCTAACTCCTCCTTCCTTCGCCCCATCCCTTTCCCACTGTTGGTACGGAAGAGACCAAAGGACCTTGCATATTTGTGTGCCAGTGCACAGCACTGCCAACCCGTTAAAGGGACGTTAAACTGAGTCTAAAACTTTCGCGAAAGTTACGCGCCACTGGAGGTAGTCAAAGCACACGTGGAAAAAATAAGAAAGAAAACATTTTTTCGTAACTTTGTGAAAGTCTATGGGACGAGCTTTTTGGAGGATTATGTCCCAGTTTTGACGTCGTCACCACCACCGCCATGCATGAATGGGTCTGTGCATTACGTACACCACTTATTTTCATAATGAAAACCTTTTTTTTGCTGAAGACTTTTCCTCACACCAAAGTAACTTTGAAAGTGTTTTCATTTGGTTTATATCGATAAATAACTGTTATTACGATAAAATGTCTATTCTAAAATTTAACCACAGCCTTAGTCGAGTACCATTCTCAACTATGAAAAATTGGCCCATACGTTGGTGTAACAAATAAAAAATTCATTCACTCGTACATATGTGAGAAATACTGGCGTAACCTATTGCTCGATTATCTTCTGATGCGGATAATTAAGTTTACCCATTCCACTAGTCGTATTTTCCCATTGATACTTACTTAAAATTTCAGTGTTCTCAGCGAAGTTATTCTTTCACAAGACATAGTGGAAGACGTAACTCAAGTTTTCTGGCCTATTCATGTGAAATGAAGACATTGTTTATCTAGGTTGCTCATTAAGAAAAACCCGGCATTAGAGAGATGGATCTTATAATAACAAGGAAAAGATATGCAGAAGGGGGAGAAAAAGGGAAGTGTGCTGGAAAGGCATGTGAAGAGATGGAGAATAAACTTCATGGACGGTATGAATACAGGTATGGATAATGCCGAGTTAATGGATGAAATCGTGTACTGAGAAAGGAACCTTATAAGGACTAGTTGAACGACTGATGAGAGTAATTTGATCTCTACATAAAGATACTTCTTAAAACGGAAAGCTGACAATTTAGTCATAAAGCTATTAGGACTATTAAAAAAATCATCACTGAAGAGTTGCACATTATCCTTGAACTTGTAACACAACCTTCAAATTGTAAGAATAAGAAATAAAACCTTTATAAACATTAAGAATATTATTCGGAACAACGAAGATCTTCCAGAAAACATTAACAAACTGCTATTACACTTAAGAGTAGAAATATAATTATCACCTTTTCTAATTCTCTATTTTTCGTACGGAACTTCCTCAATCCGCAAGCTATCTAAAATACTGGAATGGAATAAAGGCCCCGATAAAAAATACCTTTGAAGCTGTTCTATAGAACATAAGGAATTCTACAGAAATTGACTATTTTTCTTCATAACTAGTTCCTTTTCTAAGGATCTGAACGAAACATGAGAGCATGACTCTACAGATGACTACGTAGATGTGGATGTACAGACCGTGTGCTCTGTAGAGTTATTTTCTGCAGAGCAAAATAACTCCTTACAAGCTGTTCTGTAGAACTTCAGCAACTCGACGGAAATATGTGAGGTTTCCGTTGACTCAGTCATTTTCTAAGGACCTATATGGAGAGTCGTAGGGAATTCTACAGAACGTCCGAAGGTATTCTGCAGAATGTCGAAGGGAAATTCGTGAAATGCCGTTTCAATACTTTAAGGAATATCTGCAGACCTTTTTAGGAAATTCTGTAGAAGTATTTATAAGGAGACTATACAGAATTTTTTAGCATTTGGGGTTTCAGGGAAGATATGGATTAGAATGCATTCATATAAAATCAACTGCAATTATTTGTACATCAATTATTTTATTTCAATGCGCTTGGATTTAAGTATGCCATCATTAATTTTACACCCAATGAAATACATATTTACATGCAGAAATTGAACCAACGATGGTACAGCACATGTAGAAGTGAAACAGATCTTATGGGATGACGCCCTAGGCCCAATCACTGCATGAATGCCAGTACCTACGCTTATCTGGTCGCCCGTAAAACTCGCAGACGTATAAAACTATTCCCTCTGGTAGGACACATCCGACTCAATTTGCTGCCCAAATGACCTGCTCCGCTCTCAATAAACCCGCGGCGCCATCTCCTTTAGTGCAGGCACTCTGAGCGACCACCGTCCTTACCTTAAGCCCCGACCGACCGACCGAATCACGACTTCCCCCCCCCCACACACACACACACTGCATCCTGCAAACACCGCATCATCGTGCCCTGCGCCATTCATTATGCATATTTCCACGCCTCCACACACGGTCTTCAATCTCTCGCCCTCGTAAGCTTACTGTAATTCCGCACGGTTCCGGGGAATAGCGCCTTATGGGTAAATCACTAAACAGACACACATTATTGGTACGGCCAGAGAGACGGCACTTCCGGTTCGCTCACGCGCTAGAAACAGGCATGTCAAGTGAATCGAAACGAAATATTTAGTTCCATTTCAGCATTTAGAGGAATTAACATATTATTTCAGTGCATACAGTGGGAACGTGAAACATTGTCGCGCGATCAAACTAAACATTCGATCATCTTCAAATATATAAAAGAGGAAAGTGTGAAAGTGCGGTCACAGTTATAACTACCAAAACACTGAACGGAATGACGTAAAACTTTGTAACATGATTCCTTATGTCACTCGAAAGGTTTATGGCTACGTTTTGCTCACCAAATGGTCTCCGGTTCGACTCCGGTCAAGTAAAAGCGTTTCCATCAGAAATACATGTAAAGCTCGTTTTCCTGGCATGCGGCGCTTTTTTCTTTTGCATATTTAAACTAGAATTAATAATTTTACAAAATTGCGACAAAAACCAGTGGAAAGAAAAATAAATAAAACTTTTTATCCCTGTAGTCGATTTTTGTTTTCTAATTCATTTACTTAGAAAATTTTGATAAAACAATCATAACAACACAGAAAAATAAGCATTTTTGTTACGCTGTCCCCTTGACTACCGATATCATTGTTAAGGCTCATGTGGATATGTATATGGTGAATATAGGCCTAGGACGCATTAATTGAAATAGAAGAATCCACAAGAAATAGATTGTGCGCGATATATATCGATATAATTTGATTCATATCGATAGTATACAATAAGTTCAATGTTTTTCATACCCATTGAATTTCAACGAATAAACATCCGCTAGTTAACTATAAAAGGTAAACTTTTTATTTTACTGAAAATTTTCTAGTTTGGAGTGAAATAATTTTTCAGTAGATAACCTCGCAACAAAAAAATGTGAAAATTTACAATGAAAATAAATTATTCCCTCGGAAATATTTGGAGAATTACATGGATGGCTGCCAAGGTGTGAGTGGTGAATTCCAAAACTAAATTTTGAAGTTCTCACCAGCTTCGATGGAGATACGATTGAGCCGCACTGCATGCCACGCCGCATAAGTATTCGCTGCCTTCTTCTGCATGAGTAAAAGGAATCGACAGGGAAATGAAATTTTTTTCTCTCCAGCTTAGAGCAAAATATGCTATTTGTTTTGCTCCGCAATAGAACTATCTCTTGGCGAAAGTGCTGTAATGATATCAATACCTACCAGGCTATTGCGAAGACTTATGATTGGAATTGGTATGTAAGCAATTCTATAAGGAATCGTCATTAAAACTGCACTGCTGTCAATGTAATTCTTTCATTTTCATGGAGTAGAGCGGCAGCACTTTCTTTATGGTCCACAGGATATGCACAGAACTTGAGGACCTAAAAGTCCAGCATCTTCTGAATCCATACGCTTCCTTCTCCAGCTGATGCATAATGTAAGCGCACTCAACGATAATAAGGTGGATTAGTCCAGCTCAGCACAGAGGCACTGAAAGAACTAGACGCGTCCTTTTTTTGCCACAGTTTAATCATTTTTTCACACACCGACCTCGTTTTACAGGGCAGCTGGCTTTCCAGCAACATTTGGCCATTTTTTGTTTTCTATTCAAAACAAAATTTAATCAATTAGCATGAAGCGTAATGCAGATGTGATATTTGTACAAACAGCGAAGGATTACATATTCTCCCACTTTTTAACGGTGCACGAGTCAAATTCGCTGGTCAACGAAAGCTGAGCGCTTTATATTGTATTGTTGATAAATTAACAATGAAATTAATTTGCATTGAGTTGTGTTTTAATAAAATTACTGTATGCATAATTAATACCATTTTATAAGAGTTTTATCATATTAATGGTCCAAAATTTACGCTTAAAACGTTAATTTTTTAGCTTTAAAACGAGTTGAACAGGTAGAATTTTTAATTGTTGCCAATGACCACTGTGTAAGTACGAAATTCTACTTTCGCTATATTCAAGGATTAACTTTCATTAAAATAACTAAGAGATGTATAATGTTTAAAATGCTCCTTATTATATCATTAAGCGGTAATTCGTAAGCGGAAGATAACTTATGACACAAATATTTGTTAAAGATATCAAATCAGCCCCATTTATAGCATTGGAAAGTAACCTCTCTCAATTTCATTTAAATATATTCATGTAATTGTGTCCTTAAATCATTAAAAGCCTTGAAGCTTAGGCCACGAAAAATCATTATTTTCCTTTCAGACAAATTGTTCTCCCAACAATGCATGCGATAGTTCACATCGATTCCTCGACCTCCACCAGAGCAATAATGATCGGAGACCAATTTGGAAAATTACTGCATAGGAAAAGTAATCAGAACTATAAAAAATTACTAATGTAGTATGGAATTGAAAATAAATATTTAAGATGGATAAAGTGGAAGAGTGAGTGTAAATTTGGGAAGTAAAACAAATTAATGCAATAAAATGTCGCAATTAATCTCCAGGGAGAGTCCAAAGAAAAGAGAAATAACAGCAGGACGAGGGGAATACTTAAGCCGGGAATTGATTATCGTTCACCAGCCGTTCAACTAATATTGACGAATTAATCACCACTTCTAGTCGAAGACAGTTCAGTAATATGACATTTATTTCATTCTTAACGAGCACAGGCAAAAGATACGCATTGAAAAAGACATCCGAAAAAAGGGATAAAATATATGTGCGCGTCAACTTACGGCTACAGCAGTGGGAAGAGAGACGAAATCCCAGACGTCTCCATGGTAACGAACACGTTGAGGGTAATGATGCTCAGTCCAAAGCTGGCTCCAAAGGTTGTTCTCTGCAGAGACAAAATGAGAAGAAAAGGGTTAACAACGGAGTTGAAAGCGCTTTTCGCCCCAAGTCATAAGAATTCCAATGTAACTCCGAGCACCGCCCGCGGTAAATGCATATAGTATGCACCGTATGAATCTTTTGATGGCAGAAGCGGTTCAACCCAAGTTTAAGTAACTTAAGCACATCAGTCGAAAGCCTGCATTCCTATTGCATGAACCTTTTCATTAGCTCCTCCGCACATTACATGCATGCAAAAATAACAAGACGCGGCTAATTTCCTAGGTTGAGCGGGAATCCCTAATCAATATGCACATCCAAATTCATTTCTACCATCAATAGGAATATTTTTGGCAATGCTTTAACCATAGAGGGAGATAATGATTGAAAGCATACATATATTTTCGATAACTTTTTTTATTTTTAAGCATAAGCATATTTTTAAGAATAAGACATTGTCTCCGCAACTTCCTAGAGTCATCAACATTCACTTAATGCCACTGACAACCAAAAAACATACTACAATTGAAAGCATGGAAGAGAAAATTGTGGAATTTTGAATAAGACTACATTCAAATAGATAAGCCAAATAAATAGAAAATGACTAATTTTTAGACAAATAACGAAGATGATACGATTCTTCTGAATTTTTCGAAATAAAAATACGTTTTTCAACGACATATAAACAAACGGCACGATGCCTAACAGGAGGAACACGACAAAATTGATATTACGAACTAGCAAGTTCGATGATTTTACAGGTGAAAGTTTCACGAAGAGTTTTGAACCGAATATTAAAGTTTTGATTTGTTCGGGAAATCTTTCCAAAGAGGATTTGAAAGTGCAAGAGGAGAAAGGAGAAATATTGCCAAGTCCTCACCTACACATCACTTTCCCTCACCAACCCATTAACTGTTCACGTTAAAATAAAACATAGGGCATAAATCTTTCAACTGTAAATTATTAAGTTTGCTTTAGACAATGCTCGGGAAACCCTGTCAGCGCCAAATATAAGGTTCAATTTTTAAGTCTTCAAGCTAACCTCTCGCACCCAACCGTCAAATAATCGTCTTTAATACTTCTGACATAAACACACGCACAGCAGGAACGATTGAAGTTTCCAGCCATCGTTCGCCGGGACTTCGGATCACTAGAAATGAGAGCAACAGAAAAAAATTAAAAAATAAGATTTCTATTAGCCTGGTTTAATCTGCTACACCCCATTTCAAAATGACCTTGAGTGACTCAAAAACGCGGTTTTAACAAAAATCACTACGTGATACTTGAATCTATCAGTCCATGACACATGCAATCACTATAATCCCATAATCCCCCGAACATAGCAATTCCAACCTGAAAATATTCTAAAAACAAAAAATGACATCCAAGCCATAATATGGCCAAGAGCGGTAGCCAAATTGCTACAACGAACACTCGAATTCTAGGGGAAATGGTCCCTCATTCAAACTACCTTAAGCCAGCCATCCGCTTCGAAATGCATTCACATACAAATGTTGGAAACACATTCCAGACCTCGGAGTTCGAGTCTCAGACCAAGCCGGAGTGATTTTTCTCATACGCAATGATTATTATCGCACGCAATAATGCTCTTTTAATTGCATAATTTATTTTCTTATCATTCTTGGGTCGTTATAGCTTGACCGCATGCAAATAATACATCTCCTCTAGCCATCAATCCATCAGAATTGGTTTGTAAATGTCTTCAAACAGCCTCCCTCTCTCTCACACTCTATTATCTGCCATCCTCTTCATTTCTAAAGCCCATTCACACTCCATATCCTCCATTATCAGCTCCAAATAAAATTATTTGCAGACGATACAGTTATCTACCGTGAAATGAGCGAAGATGCAGAATTTGAAGCTCTGTCATCTGACCTTAGTAACGTTCATTCCTAGTGCCAGGAGTGCGGGTTACACTAAAATATCAGCAAATGCACCACAGTCCACTTCCTGCGAAAGTCATCACAAAAATACCATGTCTATACTGTGGGTGGAGTAAAAATAAAATCTTCAGATACAGTAAAATATCTTAGAATCACCTTAACATCTGATATATCGTGGAGATTACACATACAAAACACATGTGGCGCAGCATTAAAGAAACTAGGTTTTGTTAAACGTATAATAGGAAGGTCCTCGGATGAAAAAGTCAAAGAGATATGCTACTTCGCTCTGGTTAGGCCACATCTCGAATACGCCGCGAGTATTTGGGACCCCGGTTAAATAGATTTAACAAAAAAAATAAATACAATACAAAGGAAACCAGTGCGCTTCGTTAAAAGCTGCTACGAGCATACATATAGTGTCTCACAACTTTTAGAGGAATTAAGGTGGGAGCCCCTAGAGACTCGGAGGCTGCACGCTAGGCTTAGGCTGCTTGATAAATTCAGAACTGATATTTTCCAGAGCGACACAGAGAAAATTATCATGACGCCTCACTACATCTGAAAGTCTGACAGATGCGATAAAATAAGAGAGATACTCTGCCGAACAGATAGGTACAAGAACTCGTTCTTTCCGCGAACAATAAGCGATCACAATAAAAATTAAGCTCACTTAATACAATTCTATATGTCATGTCACCATTTTATCTCCAAAAAACTTACACCTTTACACGGCTGGTGACCTAACACCCCCTGCCACACGCCCATGCGGCGGCTCGCAGGGTATAATGTAGATGTAGAAGTTTTTTTTTTTCGTTTGACCCGAAGTCCATGTCTCGCAGGCATACGACAATACACTCTACACAAAGGTATTAATCAGCATTTTCTTCAGCAATATATCGACGGAGTTGGATGCAAAAAGTTTTCTCTAAAAATTTAAGCCGACCTTTGCTCTAAGTATTCTATTGCACAATTCTTTATGATCCTTCCATCAGAAGTTATTTTGATTCCTACGAATCCTGGCTTACTTCACTTTTTTTAAATTTTCTGTTCTCTTCCCACCTTGAGCCTCGCATCCTGATCTCCTCCTCTGTTTTATTTAGGATTTAATTTAGGTTTAAAGTAAGGATGAGTCAATTACAAATGTCGATTCTCGATTCCACCGATTATCTGGCTTAGAATCGGTATCGAGAATTGATCGTCTAAGATTGATTCCGTTTCCATCCATCCCAGATTGATAAATATTCAAATGAAATTTCATTTTCATCATTTAAAGCTCTAAATTTGAAAAAGTTGTACTGTTTTAGCCTAAAATACCAATCGGTTATTTTATTGTACTTTTATTGCAGGTTCTATTTCCCGTTAAGTCATTCAGACAATCATACAATTCGCCGCTTTACACGGTACAATTTCCTTCATGAAGGAATTCGTACATTCGTTTGTACAATACAATGTACCGTGTAAAGCGACATTAAGAATATGACTGTAATGAATAGAACGCAGTGCCATATATAAATGAACATGAAGTTTTAAATCAATATGCTCATGATAGCTATTTTAGCTACTGCATCATCGTGCTCGTCCGAGTAATTTTAATAAAGTTTATCGACGTAGCTGGGCGAATGAGATGGCACCATTTGTACACAGATAGGTCAAAATTATGCTACATGGAGACAACAATCACATAAATCACTTCGGTGATTGCACTGTCAATTGATTCGAAGCGCTTGTGTGTAAGGCAGTCCGAGCGAGATAGTTCCCTAGTCATAATAGAGACCATATTCGAATTAAGTATACGTTTTAATTTCATCAGCTGTAGGACAGATGAATTAAATATTGCATTATTAATGGCGCAATAATATATTTTTAAGACAGAAATGGTTAGTAATTTAATGAAAATATCTCAAAGGGTCTTTAACTTGACACATTTATTTCGTGCGGTGCGTTTGAAACTCCTTCAAAACGGAAGGTTAAATTTGATCCCCAAAAATTTACTGCGGTTACAATATAATTAATTATAAAAAAAAGGTTGATAAAACGTGCAAACTACTCGCTGTTAGTTATTTTACGACATATTTTAAGTGCTAGAAATACCTCATTTTGTAAATAATGTCTCTCTGGAGTGCATACACGTATCATTTCCCATTAATAAGGGCTGGTCTTTTTGGCAAATATCTCCCAAAGTAATGTGGTAAGGGGTTGAATTTTTAGTGTCATTAGAAGGGTGTTATATTTTGCTTTCAAATGAGAACAAATTAATCGATTTCTAAGTAAAATGATCTTTATGCTCAAACTACCATAAGTGAGCACGATACGAGTCATAAATTGGAGTTGGATGTCTCGTGACGCTAATCTTTCGCGATTTTGAACGCCATTTTAAAGAAATGTTCCACTTTAAAAATTGAGGCAGCTCAGCCAAACCGATTGCGACAAAAATGAACGAATGGAAGTGTACATCGCCGTTTGTCTTAATTAATTTCAAATATTTATTAAGAGCGATTATGCTTTTTGTGCTACTGCTAGATGATCACTGGTTTTGAGCTTTCCATTTTCAGGCCTGGTAAAAATGTAAAGTTAAAAGAAAACAATGAGGACATACTTCATTACTGGGTGGCTACTGATATCCAATTTTCAAATCCCCTGACCTTTCCCTACACTTTTCCCTGATGGATTTACCAGTTTCCCTCACCGATTGCAGAAAGGTCATCTATCATTGGAATATTTTTTTCTGCTGCATTCAAATCTCTACGGCAGCTTTAAATTGTCTGTTCATCGTCTCGTATTTTTAAAAGTGCAAGTATGTATTAACTATAAGCTAGTGTGCTCCAGCTACTTCTCGTCCTGAGTTTCGGAAGCTAAAAAAAAAACGCGAGGCAAAATTTTCCGAACAACATAGCTTCGGATTCCTAGTGATGAGCGTAATACATTGTGATCATGATTTTTAACACAACTAGGCAGATATTGCAAAATGGATATATAGAAGGGATACACTGAACGTCTGATTCACAACTAAATAACTAAGATTCACAACTGATTACTCCACGAATTGATGGTGCTTATTCCATGCACGTCAGCGACGGACGTTAGTTTTTGTTGGTGAAATAAAGGGCGGGAAAGACTGGCAGATAAACGTAAGTCATGGTATAAAAATAACGAGGATTCCTACTACAATTTCTCCCTGACTGTTACGAGAATTCTCTGACTTTTCCCTGACTTTTCCAAAAATTCTAAATTCCCTGACAACTCCAGGTTTTCCCGGTTTTCTCTGACGATCGCCACCCTGTATTTTACTGATAGGTTCAATCATAAAAATAAATGAACTTTTTTTCGCAGTTAGCATCACTGCATTAAATTCATGACTCCTACAGTTGAGAGGAGTTTTAAGTAAAACATTAGTAAAATCTTTGTTATGAGTAGGCAATAATATCACTGAAACTACCTCAACATAATGAGATACTGAAACTTTGATATTGCTCAGCCTTTGGATGGGGGGGACATAATGCATAGGGGATTCATCCCAAAGGAGAAGGAGGGCTGAGGAGGAGGTAAGGTTAAGAGAGAGGGGAGATATCACCTGCGGCTGCACATACAGAAGAAGCCCCCTGGAATCTGCATATTGATAGAGGCTTCACAAGACCGCGAGAATGGCTGAGACTGCGACCGTTCGTGCGTCGTGCGAAAACGGAGAGTGGAATATGCGAAGGGGGAGTCGCGCTTCGACGAGCAAGCAGCGATATGCAACGACGGTATAAACCATAAATCACATAAGAACTGCGCCTATAAACATTTTCATTTTCACTATAGTAGATTAATCAACCTGCGGGGGCTACAAGAGGGACAAGCATTGCAAAAGAGATTGGTGGAGTAGGAAGTGAGGACGACAGGAGAGTGCGAAGAGACTTCTCCCGAAGATCAAAGAAGAATTTGCTAGAAAGAAGAGGACTCAACCTGGAGGAAGAGAGAAGAAGGAGAGGAGTAGAAGAAGTAGAGAAGGAGAAAGAAGAAGAAGAGGAGTGAAGGAGACTTAAGAGGAGGAATGCCAGAATAAAACGCGAGTCAACACTGCCCAGGATTATCGGTGATAGTAGGGTTTTATCGAATCGCCAGTTTTTGTCGTATGGTCACCAAATTTAGGATTTATCACTTATTTCACATTATAAATAATACTAGATATGGACGAGAGCGCTGTGACAACGATTAAAATATGATAAATACTTACTACTCCTAAAATACTACTCCTTTCTTTTTTGTTTTTGTCAAACACCTACAAATTCCAGTCATTTCAAAGAATAGTTTTGACTTATTCTTGAGGATAAACTGTTGGCTATGAAATCCGCAAACAGAGGAGCGCATTAAAATAAAAGGAAAGACTCGTTCGTTCAAACGGAAAGCAAACCACTGTCTCCCAAGATCGCGCCTTGAGGTAATTTATATGCAAATACTTGACGATCTACATGGCTATTTTTGGCTTGGTGAGGTAACGTATTACATATTTGCATGAATGTATTATTATTTCGACCCCATAAAGGAGCAAACACATATCGACCTGTGAACCTGCTCAACGACCTTTCTTCAGTGCATTAAATAGCTTTTGGGAAATTGCAATCCAACTGTTCCGGCACGCATGTACTGCCTATGTTTCACAATGGGAGTTCTTATTTGGAGCGTGAAGGAAATGCTGGAGAACTTACGGACCTAACACAATTTCCTATTTAATGTACTTGAATATAATCAAATCAAATTTTGTGGAGACAGAAAAATAGCCACGGCATTACTCTTCACGATTTTACTGCAAGGGAATGCCAGTGCGAAAATTTCCAAGAGGAAAAATCACATGACGCGGGCGGGACATGAACCCAGTCATTAAGGTCATATTCCATGAATTGTTGGATTTCTTTGGAATTATCACTGAATTTATGTCCATTAATTGACGTTAAAATGCCTTTGACAGTTGCACAATTGCACGCGTATTGTTCTAAATGGATAAGCTAAGTTTTCTTTGCACTGGAAAGCTATACCTACAGGTAAGAGCTCAAGCTGTTTGGTCCGATATAAATTCCAACCAAAGAAGGGATAGGAATAAAAGTAAACTAGCTGATCCGTGCGAATATTGCGCACAGTATGCAGCTTCTTCATGTTTCTTCCTTCTTCCTTCCTGTTCTTCTCCCTGTTTCTTCCCATGGACAATTATATGTAATTTATGTTTGTGTTATAGATACATGACGTAAACGGTCACACTTATTGCATGTAGAATGTAAACAATCTAACTAAACGATGTGTTAATAGATGGCGCCTCCCACAGCTTTTTAAGCACGTAACCATAGCCAACTTCTTTATTGTCAACAGATGGCACCGTATTATTTCTTAACAAAAACTTTATTTTTAAACCATTTGTCTATTTTTTGTCAAAAGCGGGGAGCATAAGCTTTAAAACGATGTTAGAACATTATTTGATGAAGAATTATGGGAGCTCTGGCGTTGCGACAAAGAAACACCTTTGAGAAATAATATATATAATAATGATAGCAACAACTACAAGTGAAATCGTGATAACTGTTGTATTGAATAATCATTCCACTTGATGAAGAAAGTAAAAAGTGGTAAAAGGCTGAGAAGCGACAGGAAACTTTGTAAATATACATACATTTAAATAATAATTATTTAAAAATAAATTTTAGTGGATGTACCAAATACAAAGTTATTCAGGAATAATATTAACTAAAACAGTCTCTATGAATTATATTCTTCGTTATTGAATGAAAATATATGTCATACGAGATATTATGCAATGTGTTTGTTTTATAATGATCGCGGAATAAGCTATCATCGCTGAGGATTGGTGCCATTTGCATAAATTAATTATTTTAATTTTTGATCTACACACCACTCCATTTCTGACGCGATAATGACGACGGTCGCCCTCTTTTGTTCAATAATTTCTCTAAAAAAAGCAGAACTATACACTACTAATGAAAAATGACTTCTTAAAATTTGTAAAATATTTTATGAAGTATTTAAATACATTATTTTGTGCATAATTTCACGATGAGACCAAAACCGTTAATTTTAATGCTTAAGTATCTGGCCCAATTCCTATAAAATGAGGTTAATACTCATCTACATAAGAAACAAAGTTAGCAAGGGTCACTCGAATCTGACTGAAAAAAAATTATCAGAAGACACAATATGATGTAACACATTGTTTCACATGCAATGGTGATTTTAGAGAAAATCTTGGTGAGAAATTTGAATAAAGGAATAAATAGTAGGTGAATAAAAATTCTGGGTGGCACGAGAAAGGGTAGGAGATGTATAAGAGTTAATTTTGAAACATAAGGCCATAAGTAAAGAGTTAACCTTAACAGAAATAGCAAAAAGGGCTCATCTTTGTACGATTAATGATTAATTAATTTTCTTTTCAATCACCCAGAGGTGATTGAAAAAAGACCAATTAAGTTTGGATTGACTTACAACCAACCATATTGACAAAAAACACGCAGAAAATTGACTGAAAATGTTGGTAATGACCGTGCGTAGTTAGTGGTACGTAGTAGAAAGTGGAACTAACCCGTCAATTAGCATAGTCATAGTTTGGCGGGAGGCAAGTTTCAATTGCATGCCACGATCATGCATTTACGAGTGATCAACTTTCGAAGTTCACATTCAACAAATCTTCAAAATTGAGGAGATTTCCTAGAAATTTGAAGCCGGTAAAATTATGCGTGTTCGTGATGATTGGGACATTTCGGCGGGAACTATTTGGGGATGAAAATAGTTTACGGATAAAAATGGGATCATTACTTTTTCCATAATCCTTAGAATGGAATTACAAATAATTTATTTCTTTTGAGAGAATTTATATTTTCGGCTCATTACAACTAATTTCAGTTGTTGCTGACTCAATGCTGAATGCTGACGTGGAATTGTACTAAGGAATTTTATTAATTAGCAGAGGAATTTTACCACGGAGCAGATACAGCTGTTATGCCATCAGAATCAACTGGCGTCATCACTAAACCAAATGCTCTCAGCTACGCTCTATAAACATGTTCTGAATGTTGAGTGCTGAGTGGTTAAAGCGCTGCATCCACACCGCAGAGGTAGTCCGAATATTACTCGGCTGCTAGTGAGACATTAATTCCCCGTGTCATTTACTCCCATCATCTGATTTCCGCCCCAACATCAGCTAAATGATGTTGCAGAACATTCGCTTCCCGTCAAGCAAACACGCTTCACCAACACACTATCTCGCGTCCATCATTGGCAGCCCTCCACACAAAAGATGATATCGCTGAGGTTTTCCATTTCCCTCTACCATCAGCTAGTCTATTTTTTGCGTTCATAAAACCTAATTTTTGTGTCCTGATCCTTGTTACTGTTTCAGGTAGTTCATCTTTATTCTTTTTTGCTGACTCTATATATTCGTTCCAGGTACTTACCTTAGCTGCTTCGAGGGAAATTTGTGTCTCAGAAAATGTTCCAGAAGTTTGTCTCAGTTTTTTCTCTATTTAAACTCTTAAATCGTCAAAGGCATTCCACTCAAATCAGTCTTCATATATACAATGATTCCAATAACTGAGAATTGCAATTGAAAATAATATGCCATAAATTGCATTATGAACTCAATTTTCACAGTAAAAAGATGCAAGGAAGTGACCTAAATACAAAGTACAACATGGGCATTTGGAACATTAGTCCTACCTAATTAGCAATTTAAAATATCCCATTATAACTTTGCAGGCAATTATCAAGCAAGTATCACCACAAATTTTATAAATAGATAACCATAGGTTTTCTATCTTGGAATCGGGGTGGATTAGGCAGCGGCTGCGCATGTAAATCACCCGTCGACTTCTCTCAATGCTCTCCGCCTAACTTTAAGGTAGTCCGAGCGAGATATTTCCCTAGTCATAATAGAGACCATATTCTAATTATACCTTTTAATTCCACCAGCTGCAGAACACATCAATTAAGTATTGGATTATTAATGGTGCAATTATATAGCATTATATGACAAAACTTGTAAATAATTAAATGAAAATATCAAAATAAGGCTTTAACTTGACTCATTCTTTTTGCGCGGTGCGTTTGAAATTCCTTCAAAACTGAAAGTTTTTTGTGATACCCAAGAACATACTGCGGTGACAATAAGATTAATTCGCAAATACAGTTGGAAAACATACAAACTACACACTGTTGGTTTTTTCACGATATCTTAGAGTTACCTCAGATACCTCATTTTGTAAATAATGTCACTTTGGAGTGCATACACGTACCATTTCCCATGTAAACGGGCTGGTATTTTTTGGCAAATATCTCGGAAAGTAATGTGGTAAGGGGTAGAATGTTTATGTCATTGGATAGCTGATATATTTTTCTTTAAAACGAGACCAAATTCATTGGTTTCTAAGTCAAATGATTTTTCGCTAAAACTGCCTTAACATTTTCAACCTCTTTCCCAACAGCAAACGCCTTTCCAAGCCCCATCAGTTACCCCTGCACCGTTTTCCCCTCTTTTCCCCTGATATTCTCTCACCTTATCTTGCGATCTTCCGCGCCTCTTCCTCCGCTTCACTTCCTGTTCACATTTTTCCCTGTCCCTCCACGAATTCCTAATCCCTGCCTTCTCCGCCTCTTTATCTCTCTCCCTCTCCACACCCATTCTTTATCCTCCCTCACTTCCGCCCCCCTCCTCCCTCCTCTTCCAAGCTCATTTGAGATTCTGTTTGAAGCCACACGACTTTAAAAGACTCGGAATGGATGAGCGGACTCGCATTAAATTGAAAACAAGTGCCATCAGTGATATCGGTCGGACGAAACCTATATGAATTTCGTTATCTATGAATCTCAAATACCTTTAAACGTCAGTCAACACAAGACCCTTTTAGCTTGTCATTTATTCATGATTTTCAAATCTCCCCCCTCTCTTCCATGGCGGAGTTTTATTTTCGTGCCTCGTCATGAAGTTTAGCACTAAACTCGAGCTTCATAAATTGTGAAATTCACGAACGTCGTTTAAGAGAAAATTTGCTTACAGGAAGCAAATATTCGAGCATTAATTATTGAAACGTAGATGATCCACAAGAGTACAAACTGGATGCAAAGCATTAACCACTGATAGCAATTATCTCCGACTCATTAGCTGCTCCTCCAAGTTGATAAGAAATTAATTAGCAATTATACCGAGATTGGAAAGGTGGTTGCATTATGAAATTCAGCAAGTTCTTAATCTTGCCGATTAATATTTGAAACAAGAGAGAGAGAGCAAGCGTCATAACGGCGATGCAGAGACGCGGTCTTAAGGAGTGCGCGATTGCGGAGGAGATTGGCGAAATATTAGATTACCATGACGCAGTGGGCTGATTGCTTGAGCAGAATCGATATTATCAGTAGAAGCAGTTGATAATTGTTCTTAGGCAAACGTATAATAGGCCTTCAGTGGCGTTAAGGATACTTTTATAAGCGCTTCGGAAGAATTATCAAAAACAAAAGATGACGGGGGTAAGGAAACCTGGCACCAGTAGAGCCTAAACTTTTATCAGATCTACCTAAGGGCCTAAGTACGAAGGTTGTTTTTTAAGTAAGTGCCGCTTTAAATTATAAAAAAGCAAGTATAATTTTCGTTACAATTTTATTATTGCATGAAGACCTGTCCCTTGATGTACTTTCCTACATAATTTCCACTAATATAAAGGCACTTATCGCATCGTGAAACAAGCTTTTGAATCCCATCCTCACGGAAGTCTGCCGCCTGATTTGACTACCACTGTAAACCGGCCGTTTTGACCTCATCATCGTCGTCGTGGCGCTGACCACCACCAGATAAATCTTCAAATGCAAAAGTAGGTGGTAGTCACTGGACGCTAGATCGGGACTGTACGAAGAGTGATCAAGTTGTTCCCTGCCAAATGATCCGATGAGTTCTTGAGTTTGATCAGCGGTGCGTGGATGGGCATTGTCATGGAGCAAAACAATCCCGTTACTCAGTATGCCACGCATTTTGTTTTGGATTATCTAAAATCTCTAACCTATATTTGTACCATTTCATCGCTTATGGTTTTACCATAATCTTCACTGATCTGACGATGTATCTCAGCCGCTTTCACACCATTAGCACTGAGAAAACGAATCACGGAGAATATTTCAAAGTCAGCAGGATTCTCAAACAGCGGAGGCATTTGAAAAATTAACAAACAAGCGTAAACATGGTCGAATGTTTCAGTAATCCTAACTGATGCAGATGTACAGCACGCATGCACCAAATGTCGACCGCAGTACTGCAGTGGCCGAATTTCAAAACGGTACTTACTTTAAAAATACGCCTCGTGTTGCCATCCAATTGGCAGGCTAAGAACTGCATATTTGGGGATCTTCGAATGGCATCATCTAAGGAGCGATCATTCCAATAACAAATTCAGTCTCATTCGGATCGACATTAGGGATGACGGACAAATGGCTACTATCTAAACGCGAGAATATTATTATGATAAAGAGAAGAACCTAAAGAAGTTATATTGATTTAAACTGTTTTATAAATATTTTTATCAAATGTACATTAATTTCATGAATTCAGAGAAAATTACCCAATGGGGATGTAAGGTAGAAAAGAGGCATTTTTTTCCAAACATTTTCAGGAAGCTGTCTAAACGTATGCAGATTCAAAACTGTTCATTCATTAGGCCAATTCTTTGCGAGAGGTCGGTTAATTTTCCCAACACAATGGATAAAAGGTTATTTCATCACCTGTTATTCATAGCCTACGAGGGATTAGCCTTGTTTGATTGACTTTTACTAAACGTTTCCTTTGATGAGTGTGGTACCTTGACGATACAAGCTCCGAACATAAGGCTTGATTACCTATTAACTATTGAGAGCTGACGAAGACACCATATTTATAATCGTGGACTATACTGCTGCGAGCAGAAATCATAGTAATTTGGCATATAACGTGCGCCACTTTTTGTGAGAACAAATAGCTCCTGTTTTTTTAAATTAGTTGAAACAGTCAGCGTTACAACGGGAATTTGAGATCGAATCCCAGCCCAGGTGAATGGTTTAGTGATCATGATGCCAAAAAATATAATTTCTTAACAATTCGGATCCCTACCATACTTAGAAAGTACATGAGAACAGTTTAAAGCACGAGAACATTTTAAAGCACGCGCACAGTTTAAGCCATTTGAGCTATCGTATATTGCAACACAAATTAAAGCAGATGTTAATAGATTGGAATCAAGAAAAGTACTGGGCTTGAGTTACTTGACCAATTCAGTTCACGTGAGTTTCAGTAAAGTATCAATTAACCCAGAATAATATCTATAGATTAACTGAGAGAAATTAATTAAATTGCGAAGCAGCCTTTGGCATTATCAATCCATATAGTGTTGAATGCACTCACGCAACTACTAAGTCTCAAAATTCCACGGAGGAAAATTCATCCGCCTTGTCTGGGATATGCCCGCGAATTCCTCGACTACGCCCCTTGAGCATTAGAACTTTCTAATACTCCCACCCGAGTGGAAAGTTTAAAAGAAACTCCAAGTCCCTCGACTGCCGTGCAGACAAGGCTAGGCGGCAAGGATAATGCTAGAATCACTGGGCTACTCGCCACGAGACTTAAGGTAGTCCGAGCGAGATAGTTCCCTCGTCAGTCATAATAGAGACCATATTCCAATTATACATTTTCATTTCACCAGCTGTAGGACACATCAATTAAATATTGCATTATTAATGGGGCAGTAACATACATTTATTTGACAGAAATTGTAAGTAGTTAAATGATAATATCTAAATAATCTTTCACTTGACTCATTTTGTTCGTGCGGTGCGTTTGAAACTCCTTCAAAACGGAATGTTTTTTGTGATACCCAAGAACCTACTGCGGTGACAATATAATTAATTTTCAAATATATTTGAGAAAACATACAAACTACACATTGTTAGTTTTTTTTAAGACATCTAAGTGTTAGAAATACATCATTTTGTAAATAATGTCTCCTTGGAGTTCACACCCGTACCATTTCCCATGTAAAAAGGCCGGTACATTTTGGCAAATATCCCCAAAAGTAATGTGGTAGGGGTAGAATTTTTGGTGTCATTAGAAGGGTGAGATATTTTTCTTTAAAATGAGACCAAATTCATTGATTTCTAAGTAAAATGATGTTTCGCTCGTACAACCTAAGGTATATCTTAAAAATGAAAACACTTAGTTTTTTCCACCAATGTATTTAAAACACATATCAACCGGTTTCAGCTTTTTCAGGCCATTATCATGATTACAGAGTAAAATACCAAAAGACAGCACAGTTTATATAAGAGACCTCAAGGAGAGGGAGGTGGTTAAAATAAGGGGGGATGAGAGGTGATTGGGCAAAGCTGCAGGGGAAGGAACAAACAGGTGTGGTGAAGATGCCAGGCTCAATGGACTACGGGGATGGAGGTGGGGGTACTGGGGGCACAGGGAACAAGGTGTGAGGCGGTTGAAAGGGATTATGTCATTGAGTAGTTTATCACCATGGACATTGTAATACGACAGAATTTCAAAATTTTCCAAGAAGTCCGACCTCCCCCCCTTGTCCCAACAAACGTGTATCAGCTTTGGGGTTAAATTGGATCTGTGACCCTCATCCATTAAATGATCTGCAAAATTTGACTTTTTGTCACCACTGACAATGGATTGAAAATGTTCCATTATTCTTGTATTCAACCTTCGTCCAGTTTGACCAACATAAAAACAGTTACATTCAGGAGTATCACATTTGAGTAAATATACCCCACTTTTATCATTCATGTAAATTTCATCCTTAGAATAAAATAATAACTTCTGGAATGTCACAGCATTATACACGGAAATTTTGTATTCATTTTTGGGGAAATATCTACAGTTTATATGGTAAATTATTAACAAAGGGTAACTTCATCCACTTAGTGCCGGACAGGAGTATTGGAGAAAGTGAAGTGGATGTGGCAATGACACTGATTCTATTGATGACACTGTTTCTATGGTGGGGTATTGTCGGAGAAAATTTATAACCTTTGTTTAAGAGATCCAATTTAGGGACAGAAAAACGATGCTGCGAAAGATTCATAACATGATTGTGAAACGATCGGTCACCCACTTCACTCATTGTGTTCCCGGAAGGGCGAATAACTTATGAACACTTTAGGACATGAAGTTCCTTCAAGGTTTTAGGAAATTTTTAAAACATTACGACTGTGCGGATACGATTTATTTTTAAAACTGTCGAATAAACATACAAATTGCACAATTTATACTTCCTGGAAAAATTTAGGTGTTAAAAATTCCTCGTTTTTTAAAAAAAAAGTTCACTTTGGAGTTCATACCCGTGCCAAGTTCCGCGTCAAATGGATAAGTGTTTTGATGGCAAATATTTTAGTAAACTTGAAAAGGTGAGATATCAAACGAATTCAAATCCATTACATTCCAGAAGAATTGATACTCGCTCAGACTAGATTAAGATGCGGGTTAAACACATAAGTGGGTAATGCAAAGGGCGTTAAATCGAGGGATGCGGGTCTGAGCCAAGGCGGTCAATGCGAATCATGTTTTCCCCGAGGAAAATGAATATGGACTCTGTTGACCTCATACTAAGATTCAATTGACTCGAACGGGGTTTTGACACTCACTAAGAATCGAAATAACCGGTCATGTCGATTAAATATTTCAGTAGAATTAATAAAAAGTTTTTTCTTTAATCGCCATTATGAACTACTACCACAAAATCATGCCAGAAACCGCTTCCTCCCCCATTTCTTCCCCTTTCCTGGATTTATAGAACAGGCAGACAAAAGGTTGGCACACAACTCATATTTGTTAACATCCTACGAACGATTAAAGCGAGCCACTGAAACAATCCGTCAATACACACTTTCGCTCTCTCCCGCTTCCCATTCCTTAATTCACAATTTCTCTTTTTTCAATGATTGGCGTCCTCTCTCCATATTCTACGTGTCCCTACGGTGGAATTCATCGTAGCACATGAAAGGAGGCGTAGATATGCTAGATGACACATGCATTTACTTAATACTTTCCCCCCCATGTCTTTATGCCCATTCATACACTACGACTGGTTCGGGGAGAGAATCGGTTCTACGACCACAACTTATAAAACTGGTGACGTATTACAATTGATGACCAAAACTTGCTGGTGAAGGGATGGACGGTGGTTCCGACTCAAGTTCAGAATTAATATTTGTCCACCCCCGACGTCCGTCACTTTTTTCTACCTTCTCTTCCCATAATCCACCCCTCCTCCTCCTCCAACAACTTTTTCTTTCACACGACGCAACCTTAGTCTTACGGAATACTCCCGTTTTCCCAACCCTCTCATCGCGCTGACTTACCTACTCCCGCCTCTACCTCCCCAGCGCCTAAAGTTACCCGAGCGAAATAGTTCCCTAGTCATAATAGAGACCATATTCGAATTGTACGTTTTAATTTCACCAGCTGTAGCACACATCAATTAAACATTGCATTATTAATGGTGCAATAATTTAGTTTTATATGACAGAAATTCTAAGTAATTAAATGAAAATATCTAAATAAGTCTTTCACTTGACTCATTTTTATGCGCGGTGTGTTTGAAACTCCTACGAAACGGAAGGTTTTTTGTGATATCCAAGAACCTACTGCGGTGACAATATGATTAATTTTCAAAAAATAGTTGATAACACATACAAACTACATGCTGTTAGTTTTTTTAAGACATCTAAGTGTTAGAAATACCTTATTTTGTAAATAATGTCTCTCTGGAGTGCATACACGTACCACTTCCCGTGTAAGAGGGCTGGTATTCTTCGGCAAATATCTCGGAAAGTAATGTGGTAAGGGATTGAATTTTTGGTGTCATGAGTAGGGTGAGATATTTTTCTTTAAAAAGACACCAAATTCATTTATTTCTAGGTGAAATGATATTTCGCTCAAACTACCTTTCGCTTAAAGCGGTGGCAGGAGTGAGTTGGAATCGTGAGTCATTGAGTGCAGACTTCTGTAAATTTTAAAGTAAGCTGAAAAATAATTCTTGGTTCAATTCTTGGGAGGAAATAACCATGCATGAAGTACTGTATAATAAAGGATGTAAGCATTAATTTTTAACTTCTTTAACTCTTGGAATTGATAAAGATCTTGGAATTACTATAGCCTCAGATATATCGCGGGGATTACACATACAGAACATATGTGGGGTAGCATTAAAGAAATTAGGTTTTGTTAAACGTATAATAGGAAGGTCCTCGGAAGATAAAATCAAAGAGAGATGCTACGTCGCTCAGTTTGGCCATATCCCGAATACGCCGCAAGCATTTGGGACCCTGGTCATAAAGATTTAACAAAAAAATTAATATAATACAAAGGAAAGCAGTGCGCTTCGTTAAAAACTGATACGATCGTACATATAGTGTCTCACAACTTTTAGATGGATTAAGGTGGGAGCCACTAGAGACTCAGAGGCTAGACATAAGCTGCAGACACGCTTGGCATAGGCTGCTTGAGAAATTCAGAACTGATATTTTTCAGAGCGACATAGAGAATGTTATCGTCACTCCTTACTACATCTCTAGGTCTGACAGATGCGATAAAATAAGAGAGAGACACTGCCGAACAGACAGGTACAAGAACACGTTTTTTTCGCAAACAATAAGCCACCACAATAAAAATTGAGCTCCACTAAATACACTCCTATAATTCATGTCACCATTCCATCTCCAAAAACTTACACATTTACACGGCTGGTGACCTGACACCCCCTGCCAAACGCCCATTCGGCAGCTCGTAGGGTATTGTCTAGACGTAGATCTCAATTAAAGCATTGTTACAAATAGTATTCACGGCACGGAATTCGAGATTTAAGCTAGAAGAGTATGTGACTACGTTATTTCAGTTATGTAAATACGAGTTTTTTATACGACATTATTCCTAGATAGTTTCGAGCAACAATATTAATAACATGAAACTAATTATTTCGCGTACAGCGGAAAATCTCGAATAATGGATCGAAAGTTTTAAAATATATTTAAAAAAACCATAAGGATGTGTGTTGAAGCAGTTTCAATTGCCGCTTAACCTAAACAGTCATAGCTATGCATAATGTATAGCTCTCGGGTTTCCATTCGGGAAAAACCCGAGGGCTATACATTTTAAGCATTAGCAGGGAAAGCCTTGATAATTATATTCATTTATTTAGCCCAAACAGGTGCTCCCGATTAAATGGACTATGATCAAAAGTGAACATAATATAAAAAATAGAAATGTCATACATTACAATAATACAAAAGTACGAAATTTAACATATACATAAAATTCCATAAATTAGTCCTGTCTAATATATCCAGTTGCAATCTTTTTTTAACAGTTTAAGGCGGTAGAATAAATATCAACGAAATTGTACAGCTCGTTCGCTACCGCAAAAACTCGAGGAATACAAGTGTCGAAATACATTCTTTTTAGCAAACGGCTGTACAAATGAGGTCAGTTGCCGTGTTCTAAGTACCGGCATCCTGAGACCCAAAAGCTCAACCAAATCTTTACAATCAAGCATTCCATTTAAAATTTTATATACAAAGGTAACATCAAAAACCTTCCTTTTCAGCCATAAGGGTTGAATTCTATACCTTTCACAGACAATAATAATCATCCCTGCTGTAAACAATTTTTATATCTTACATTAGTCCCATGCAATTTTATTCACTTTAAACTGCGCATTTATTACTAACACGTACACGCATTCAAAACCTCGTCAAAGCTACATACAAACGGAAATCGCTCCGACCACCCCCTCTTGCATTGTTGAATACCTTCTCTCTGAGTGCCAGTGAAGGATCATCCTCTGAACATGACACGGTGGCTGCATGGTGAGGAAGGGAAATGATTTTCGTGCACAGTATTTTTGGAAGCAGGGTTTGGATACTTTTTCACTCGTTTCTTGATCATCGGTCAAATACACATGGCAAGAACATATGGCAATAAATAGAGTAACGAAAACGATGTATTTTCATCATAGACATAAACTCCACTCAGAGAGAAGACTTTCTTTAACGCCAAAAAAACAACGCTCCATTTACTCGGATCATGGTGAGAGCGATCCAAATGAATTTCGGCGTCCGTTGAATGGGACGTTTAACGTAGGGCCTCTGGGAAATTCTCGATAACAGCTATTTTCGACACCGGGTATCCTCCCTCCACTTCCTCTACTCCTCAAATAATCCTTCCATTATTAACCCATGAACCTCATTGGTCGGCTGCCTCCCGAAGGAACAATCACCATTCAACTGCATGCATTCACTGTCATTCACCACTCGCAATATCGTACATCTCGTGGCATCACGTGATATCACGTGATATCACATGAATCATTATTATTATGATGTATTGTACCGGTAAAGGTAGGTTTTGTTGAATTTCAGAGAATCGCCTCCCGGTATTTTACACATTTAGGGGCCTATCTCCCTCTAACATATCCTTTTTCGCCTCTGCATATGATCTACCCTTCTTCATCTCGTCCATGAAACCTATTCTCTTTCTTCTCCTTCCTCGCTTGCCCAACATCCTTCCCTCCATCACACTCTTCAGCAACCCATCACCCTTTATAACATCCTTCAGCCATATACCCTGTCTATCCCGGATTTCATTCAAAAGATTCCTTTTCTCGCCCACCATCTCAAGCACTTCCTCGTTAGTCTTCCTTTCCGTCCACCTAATCTTCTCCATCCTTCTCCACACCAACATCTCAAATGCCTGCAGCCTACTCTTGTCCTCCTTTCTCAGGGTCCACGTTTCTGCCCCATACAACGCTACCCTCCATATCAAGCTCTTCACCAGCCTCTTCTTCATGTCCTTACTCAGTGTCCCCGTCATCAACTCTCTTCTATTACTAAACGCCTCCTAAGCTAGCGCTATTCTCTTCCGTATGTCTTTGCTACTGTGCCCATTTTCCTCTAGCGAGCTACCTAAGTAATTAAACTGTTCTACTTGCTCTAGTTTGTACCCTCCAACTTTAATTACAAGCTTCGCTTTTTTGTCCTAGAGAATCTCATTGAATAGGAAAAAAAATCATTATACGGCCCAGTGACTGAAAATTGCAACACAATATCCAAAGAATTAAAACGTTCAGTGTCAATTATTCGAATGATCGTGACGATAGAACGATTCGATATAACGTGCATGCACCGAAGTATCGCTGAGGCGTGCATTCAGTGCCGAAAATCGACCCTCACAAATTTCTCATGCATTATAATCACCGCATGATTTCTAAGTCACGCACCGCGTAGCCTGGCTGTCAATACCATACTTTGAAGTACTATTAATATCGTATTTCGATGAATCGATTACTTGAGGTGTCGTTTAGGTATCGAGGTATCGCACACGAGTGCCGTGAGAACCACCGCTAACCATTGTCCCCTCTAACTGTCTCCATGGTTGAACTTCCACTGTTTTCCTTTTCTCTGCCATCTCTCCTCTCCGTCCCAGGTCGTTCCGACCCCAATACTTACGGCGCTCCAAAACCATCACGTAAGACGAACGCACACCGTTTTTTGTCGCGATCGCCTTTGGCCGTTTTTTGTATCCCTTTTCCCTTCTCCAGGCGACGTCCCCTTCTATCCATCGCCTCACTGGGCCCTTTTGGAGGAGATATTAGCGAAGGGATGGGAAGAAGGGGAGGGAGAAAGAGGTGTATGGCGGGGGTCACCCTCCTCTTAACCTCCCAACTCCTTCCGATTTGAGCCATTTGTCATCCCAAGAGGACCACCATTAAGCGACACAAATACGTTCGGAGTCCTCTCCTCCCCATGCTTTCCCTCCCCAAGCACAGAATTTTTGAGTTCGGGAATCCAAAAAGAATTCGGCCATTATGGGTATTGTAGACACGTTTCTCCGGCTCTCTCGATTATGCGACAATCGACTAAGGACACAGGCTACGTCAGTTTCAGCTCGGTATCATTTCAAATTATGCTCATGAATTCCACTTTATTAATATTAGGCTACATTTATTCATAAGAAAACAATTTCATATTCCTAATTTTACCATACATATTTGACACTACGTTTTGAGAAGTATACCAAAAACAGAAGGCCTTTATTATAGAGATATGACACGTATTATCTCAGAGGGGCGTGAGAAAAAAGATCGTTCTGACTTACCGATCGTGTTAGAATTGGATATGTGAAAAGCTTCAAAGTTCGAGTGTCTCCTCATTTATTAAAATGAATTAATGAAATAACCACTGTAACACCATTCACATAATCCGAGACAGAAACTTGATTTGCTCAGGAAACTTGATTAGCGAGATAATACGCTGGCGTTGTCTAAATAAGAAGTTATAGCGTGATGTGCAAATATACCTAATCAGTTTATAATTACTGATAAGTTGATTCTTAATAATATGTTTCGTCGTATATAATATGCCCATACCAATTTGATGCGCCTTTAATCTTCTCATATTTTCACGTAAACTCAAACCTTTATTATAATGAACCTTAAACGTTGCTTCTCACATGATTTTAGACAAATATCGCTCTAACTACTGAAATAACGCAAAGCCAGGTACTCGCGATAAAATTTTACTCATGTCTATTCACTCGTGTCTGTTCACTTCGTCTTATGCATGTCTATTCACCAATGAAATGTTTGCATTACATATAGGTACAATACCATAAGTAAATAAATATATGTACGTATACATAAATGTTTCATAACACTTATTTAATTTTGGAAAGTCTCTATGCGCTATTGCTTGGGCTGAAGTCGATGTAAATTGGTTAATTTTATTTTTACGTTTACGGAACCATTTACAAAGTAATACTTATAGATTCAATGTTTATTATTCCTACAAATAGAAGCGTTATTCAGATTAAAGGCAAAATTTTAAATTGCGTTCCTTGTAACGGTATCGGCTAATTTACAGTGAATTATCATAGATCCAGCAAAGAATTGATTTCCTATAAACCTTCTTATACACGAATTATACAATGCACAGCAGCTGTAGTGCCTTTATTTACTTTTTGCCAACTATACCTCCCCCATTCTAAGTATTAAATATAATATGCCTCTCCATACTAGCTATTGAATGCTTGCTGCCCGCCAATTCCCCTAGCCTTTTCTCTTTAGTTGACCATTCCCGTCCCCTCCCTCACTCCACCATCCTTTCCACCCCCTCTTCACCACTGAATAATAGTATACATAAGGGATTGCTGTACCTGTATCACCTGATGATGACGCTCAGCCGTCGAAACCCGGGTCGTGGTGGTGTGTGTTTTTCTGTGGTTTGTAAAAGTTTTCCTCACTTTAATAAATTGTTGCGACGGAATACCACAAAGTTTCCGAAGATGACGTTTTATTACATTTAGATTATATTTTACGGTTCGCACACTCGTATTGACATAAGTTAAAAAATCAATGAGTCTGTCATTAAAGAATAAGGACAAGATTCAGCCTTGAATGAACAAAAATATGTAGTATAATTATTTTAGAGCCAAGGGTACCAGCTAGTATGCTAGCGATTATGCAGGATTTCCAGTATGCTTGGTCTGTATCACACGATACATGACCTTGCACAAGTCCTAGTATGTTAGCTAGCATACTCGTACTTGTACAAGGTCAAGTATCGGTTGGTTTAGGCTTCAGATTCTTTATTTCACCGATCGATTTCAAAGTTTATTACGTCATAATCTAAAGTCTTTGATATCATGTGGATGAGGCTTACAAGAAGGAAGGCGTAGGCGGGTTAAAGGGATAATAGCGGGAGGACGAAGGAAATGTTATTTTGAAATTAAGGGATAAGCAGGACAAGGAGGGGACGAAAGGCAAGGGTCAATAATCTCAAGGTCAAGTAGTGACGTCTGTGATAAGCTCCATTCTTACGGATTTTAGGGTTGAGAAAAGCTGTCAAAATGCAAAAGAGACAAAAACACCTCGGTACGATGGAGCTTCATAAAAATATTTTCTAAAATACCACAACTGGTGAAATCAATTATTCTGTAATAATGAACATTTCTAAATGACACCAGGGTTGAAATTCGCTATGAAAAAATCATTTGACTTGACCGGGATTCAAACCCGGATCTCCCAATTTCCGATCAGGTGTGTTAGCCACCTGGTGGGTAGGTGTTGATAATTGAGGGAAAAGTTAAAGGAAAGTTTTGTAAATCAACAGAGGGAATGGAATTGAGGGTAAATGCGTGCAAGACTAAAGTAGTAGTTTTTATAAGGAGAATGGGGAGAATAACTGCATGATGAGGACAAATGGTGAAGTAATTGAACTAGTGGATGATTTTTTGTACTTAGGTAAGATACTTGCGAAAAATGGACGGATAGATGAGGAGATAGAGAGATGTGCGAATGCTGGAAGGAAAGTGGTAGGTAGTATGTGGAGCATATCAAGGAAGAGTGCCTGTCAAAGGAAGCGAAAATCGCCGTGTACAAAAGTGTCTCTCTCCCCACTTTGTTTAATGATAGTGAGACATAGGTATGTCAGGATACACATAATACAAAACTAAACGCCGTGGGTATGAGTTATCTGAGGAGTATTTGCGACAAAATTAGGATGGATAGGGTCAGGAATGAGTGGGTAATGAATGAGTGTTGGTTATATGCTACGGTAATGGACATATATGAAAGGAGTGTGCTTCGTTGGTTTGGCCATGTTGAGAGAATGGATGAGAGTCGAGTAACGAAAGAGATATATAAGAGTGAAATGAATGGTGCGTAAGGGAGAGGTAGGCCGAGAAAGTTGTGGCTGAATGTGGTTGAGGAAATTCTTAGGAGGAGGAATATTAGGAGTCTTAAAAGCAGGAGGGCGTGTATGAAGTGCAGTGTATGGGGGCAAATGAGGCGAAAGAGATTTGCAAGGATAGGTCAGTATGGAGGAAAGTATTGAAGCAGATTTAGGTGTACAAATATGTATTTATGAGTGAAACTTAGTGACTCTGCCTACTCCGGAAGGGAACGGCATGATTGGTATGTATGTATGTATGTAAGTTAAAGAAAGGAGACCTTAGAGGAAGGCGACGTCTGCAATATTTGGGACAGATAATGAAGAAAGTGGGATGCAAAACCTTATGCCAAAACGAAGAGGATGCACGTGACGAATGGCGAGTTGCCACAAATCGACAGATTGAAGACCAAAGGAGAAGAAGAATTATTGATTAATATACTTTGGTACTGAATAGGGGATTGCTACTATGTATTTCAGATATACCTCCATACCGATCCTTCTGTTTACAACCCACTCACTATCTTTTGAAGCAAATGACTTAAGATGTCACTCCATTCAATAAACAACCGACCGAATTTGAGTACGCGATGGAGAGGGCACTTGCTATGATGGCGGGTATTGCTTGTTCTTCGGACCCACCCGATTCACCCCAGCGCTGACGCATTATTGTCGCATTTACACGATATTTTTCTTCGATAACCCACTTGAAGTTACCGCACCTTTTAATTTGAAAATATTTCTTCATTTTATGTTTTCTTAACTAAGTATGAAAAAATAGGCAACTTCCACTGTGATAAAATTTATTCCGACCGGTTTCGCTTTTTACAGCATCTTCAGGTGAAGAATGCCGTAAAAAAGCGAAACTGGTCGGAATAAATGTTATCACAGTGGAAGTTGTCTATTTTTTCATTCTTAGTAATGTTCCGATTCCACTCCATCGAGCATTAAACCACAGATTATGTTTTCCTGTTAATAAAATTAAAAATATTTCATAATTTCAAGGTAAAATCAACTAAAATCAATAACTCCAAGTAATCAATATGTGTTTCAAGATTTACTTAACATACATTATCAACAGAAGGTAGATAATGCTGCTTTATATCCGCAAACAGGTCTTCTTCTTCTTTGCCTTGCCCATTGACAGACGATGAAAGAACAGGGCGAAGGAATATGGAGAATACTCCGGTTGTCAGGATATTTTGATGACGTCATGCCCTCTCAATCCATCTCAATGGAGCCAGCGTACTCAATCCTATAAAATCTCTTTCTAAAACTTTCCACCAATCATCCTCTCTCTCTTTCACTCTCACTCTCTTTGGCACTAACGAACTACCGAACTAACGAACTACTACTACCAATCATACTATGGTTACTAGAACAGAACCAAGTAACCTTCCACTTCCGACCCACCGAACCACTGCATTTCATATAAGTCGTTTGTCGTCGTGGCCGCCGCCTCACAACTTTGGAATTCCATTCCGATTGATGTGAGGAAATACCGCTCGCTGGAAATTTTTCAATCTAAATTGTATGAAATTTTATTAAATGAATGTTTTCCAGAATAGTTTAGCCTGGTCGGTATTTAATTCGCATTGCCAATTCTTTTATTAGACAAAAATTGTTTCTTTTCCCTCATGGTCTGTTTATGTTTTTTATCTTGTATCATATATCTATATATTGATTGTATTTACACCCATCTCAGAGTTCAACTGTATAACATGTACAGTAATTGTTTTTCAATGAGATTCGTTGTTTTTGTCTTTTCCTTTATACATTGTATGTTATTAAGCTCTATTTATTTTTTGATTAGAACTAAAATATATGTTAATTTGTTTATTACCTCAATGCTGTATCATTATATTATTTTATTGTAATGTTGTTCTAAGGGACATGTGTCCCAGAGTAAAATAAATGATTATTCTATTCTATTCTCGCTTTCGCTCCTCTTCCTCATGCCTTCGCTCCATTTCGCCCCTCTTCCGGCGTGGAGGTGGTCGAACACACCGGGGTCACCAGGAGACTCCGAGGGCCGCGAGTCATTGTGCGGACGAGAACACGCATAGTTGGGCGAAAGAGGATTGCAAGGGGGTTTGGTTGGGAGGGTGGGGAGGTGGAAGCGGAGGCTTTGGAGATGATGCGAAGGGGTTAAGTGGGGAGGTGAAGGCGTGGGTTCCGAGGGTGACGTGAAAGGTCTGGGCGGGTAGGTGGGCGGGTGATATTATGGGAAGGCAGAAGATAGCGCGGGGCCACATTAATGGAATGGGATGAGGGTCGTACCTTATGAGATGGAAATGATAAAATGAGAGAGGGGGAGGGAAGGGTGGGCGAGAGAGACCTTTGGGATATTTTAACCGGGGGTATACCGCCGGAGAATGTGAAGGAATTAATTTTGAATACCTTTCTGTTCATTTATGAAATTATTTTCGCCGTGCCATAATCATTTTATTTCATCTTTTTTTTACTCTAAACTCTTGGACCCTCCCCCTTCTCACACTCCTTACCCCCCCTCCCCTGATTTCCATTCGCCCTTTTATTATAATCCACGCTGAAAAGGACGAAAAAAAGCTTTTATTTTAATTAGACCGAATTCCGTAGTCGTAAATTCAAAGTCCACCAATCCAAAAAGAACGTGAGGTTTGTTTTGGCTTCGAACTTGCGAAAAATCAGGTCTTCAATACTGCACATGGAGGTTACGCTACATCAAGACTAATCAAATGCACTGTAGTAAATGTGCTTCGACTCCCCTCGTACACTTTCCTGGGAGACTTCTGTGCTCTATCCAGAATAAGACAATTAAAGATTAGGATATATAAGAAGTGGACTGCTTCTATATATCTTATTTTTGTGGGCAGGCCTGAGCGTCCCGATATTTTGTATCCGGAAGATGGGTGGTTTATAAATAGAGGATCGAAAATTTTTTATGTCTGGATATTATTAGCAAAGTAATAATTTACATTATAAAAACAACTTTGTTTCAATCCACACATATATTATAAATACGACCCGGGTTTCAGCAACGTCGTGCCGTCATCAGGTCTCTGGTTGACCTGATGATGGCACGAAGTTACTGAAACCCGGGTCGTATTTATAATAAATGTGTGGATTGAAACAAAGTTGTTTTTATAATGGATATTACTCACTTCCACAAAGTTAAGTCTGAGACGATTACTTATGTTATAAAGTAATAATTATCCAGAATCATTCATTGCAAAATTCATAATCTCTGCTTCGATGGCATTTTTAGGACATATGACGAGGATGTACGTTCGAAAAGAGGACTGTTTTCCGTTGCATTCTCTTTCATTACAAAAAAGGATAGCAGTGTCCTTTATTCAAATTTTTGCGACCTATAAGTCTCCACGAAATATAGGTAACCGGCATTACAGAAGTGATTTCACCACAACACCCAAGATTGTTTCAAAATTTTCCCATGATTGTGTCTAAGATTTTCACCAGTAAGATCATCGTCGGGCAAGTTCCTTTCCAAGAGACATCTTTACTTTCCAGGATGTAACATAACTCCTGAATAAGGCAATAACTAATAATAAGAGCCGGAGATGTAATAAAGTTTTCCTAAAGATCCGTGCCCGAAATGCTCCACTCTAGTACAAGATGGTCAACGTATCGAATTAACGTTACACGAATGCGGTGGCAACCTAGGAGACTAGGTTTCAAAAATCGTTTTCTTTAAGTTGCAAATTTTTAAAAAACATTACCCCGATTTCTCCAAGATGACTATTTTCAATTTCTATTCGAACAAATTTCACTCTCGACTTCGGGTCGATAATTATCTAAATCCCGTTCGTCCCTTGGTCTTCTTCAACGGGATTAATCTTCCATTTTCCCCAAAATCACGTGCATTACTTATTCGCTGGATTTCAAAATGAGGCCGACACATGTAAACCTTGTCTCACTCATGGCATATTATGTAATTTATTCTATTCTAATCTCCGGTGAGCATCCTCTTTTATGATCCAAGAGGTCCATTTGATCTTTAGCATCCGCCTCAAGCACCACAACCATTTTTTCTTTTCTTATTGTCTTGTCTCTTGTGTTGCTTTCCCATGGCCAGTGAATCAGAATCATTGGATCGAAACGATTAAATTCGTGACGAATTCGGCAAAAATAAGTAACATTACGGAGATTCACGCAGAGGGGATCACAAGAAGAGTGAATCGCATGGCAAGTACGCTTTTGGGTCATAGAAGTAGTAGAAATTTCCATTCAATAAAATATTTACGTGGAACTTTGCATGCGTGTACTTATCAGTAGTATGTATAGACGAATGTTAAAATAAAATGCAGGTTACCGGTTTGGTTTCTCGGCAATCAATTGAAATTATAATACGCAGCCTTATGACACTTCACGTATATTTTGGAAATGATTCGATTTCGCTGGCACAGATTTTCCCATAAACGCGTCAAGCCCTTTTGGCGTCGGCAGACGGTAACCCAACCGCGCAGTAGTTGAAGGTGCAGACCGGAACGTGGAAGAGAGACCAGATATAGAGAGGGGATAGAGAGGGAATGAGGAAGGAATGAAGAGGGAATGGAATAAAAGGGAATCGGTACATTAGTTCCCCCCCTCTCTCTCTCTCTCTCTGAGCTGGGGCTTCCATCATATTCTTATCGGCTCCAGGTCGTCTTCTCCCACCTGGTTCTCTTCTTATCTTACATCCACGCACATCCAAAAACAGGCACGTGAGGGTGCGTCCAGAGCGGGACCCTTGGAGGGAACGGGACTTTATTAAGGGATTCCCCGGACTCAGAGTCCAAATCCACCACCTCCCTCGAGTCCACGCTCTTTCTTCCTCCCTTCGCACGCGGTTCCTTAGACCGCCGGCAGAGGAGCGGAGGCAGGACGTCCTCAAGTGACTTACGCTGGGCGGGCGACACCACATTAAGGGTGCTTTATGATTTAAGTACTTGAAATTAGGAAATATCTCAACTTTAGTCGTTCCCCACAGCGTTTCAATTTTCTATTGCAGAATCATTAAAAATATCGTAAAAATGAGCCGTTGTTAAAAAGGAACACGTTGGTAGGAAATAGGGCTACTCTTTTTTAATTTGTAACACTTTTTGAATGAATTGACTTAAGGTAGTTTGAGCGAAATATCATTATCTACCTAGAAATTACCTAGAAATCAATGAATTTTTACTCATTTTAAAGAAAAATATATCACCCTTCCATTGACATAAAAATTCAACCACTTACCACATTACTTTTGGAGATATTTTCGTCGAAAAATATCAGCCTTTTTATATGGGAAATGGAACGTGTATGCACTCCAGAGAGACCTTATATTAAAAATGGGACATTTTCTACACTTAGATCTCGTCAAAAAATCAACAGTGTGTAGTTTGAGTGTTTTCTCAACTATAATTGAAAATTAATCATATTGTCAACTCAGTAGGTTCAAGGCTATCACAATAAACCTTCCGTGTTGATGGAGTTTCAAACGTACCACGTGAAAAACATGAGTCATGTTAAAGACTTATTTAGATATTTTCATTTGATGACTAACAATTTCTGTCATGTTAAACTATTTTATTGCATCATTAATTATGTAATATTTTATTCGTGAGCCTCACAGCTGATGAAATTAAAACGTATCTATCGAATATGGTCTCTATTATGATTTGGGAACTATCTCGCTCCCACTACCTTAATCTATAGTTTCAGATATTTGCAACCACTTTCAGATATTCGACGAAGAAAAAAATTATTCATTTTACACCATCGATGGTATGTTTTCCAGGAAACCTTGTATTTAACACCGTAAAGACAGAGTAGCTGCATTTTGTAAGCTAGAAACTTTTTATGCGATTTTTAATTACAGACATATTACATATGTATTTCGTTATGCATCATTTAGACCCTGAATTGACGGAAAGCAAAACACAGCCTAGATACACCGGCGAGATGTTGAATAATCTGGCTTTGGGTCCCAGTTAAGGCAAATGATTATACCTCTGTAGCATTTGTCACTTAATTACACTTTAGGGCGAATCCGTAAAATTTATAGTGAGGGTAGTCTCCGCATAAAAAAAAACCATTCCAAATTTTGTCATCGGTAAGTTCTTTACGATCTGTTTGGTAGGTTGGAGGAGAACGCTCTCCATAATTTTCTCATTTGTGGGGCAAATTTTCGATTCCCTGCTCATTACTTGCACGTCATCAATATTTCCTTGAGACCCCCAAGCCCTTTGCCTAATGTCGTCAAAATTTATATCCAATTCCTTCCTCTTTGATGCATCTACAGCGGCACTGTGCGATATTGAACCCATTTACTCCAAGAATTAGGAAGCCAGAGTTTTCAAGTGATTAGAATGACAAAAATCTTCATCAATTCACAAGATATAAAAGAGGAAATATAATTAGTTACTACCTTCGAATCGAACTAATACTCAGAGAAACAATTTTTTCATATCATTTTTTTGCCACATAAAAAAATATTTATACATTTCTCGGAAAAAGAGGAATAACTAACGTTCTGAGATTGCTCCAATTATGTTTGGATCGACTTGGGTTGTTGAATTTTCAATATGCATCCACAGTGACCTGAAATTTATTTTGTATTGGTAATATTTTTCAATTAAATATATTTGTTGGTCCACTTTCTTTCCAAGTACTCTTCAATATCTTTCCTCAACATCTTTTTGAGATCCAGAAATACATTTGGCATGCAACACCATATGCCCTAGTGTGAGATCATGAAATATTTTGGTGAAGCACTAACCGTGAGTCATGAAGTGCACATATCAAAAACTGATTAAGTAAAGCGAAAACAATTTTTGAACCACACCTAACTAATTTACATCGGAAATAATAATACATTTAGCCATATAAATGATAATAAACCTATTTTCTCTAAGTTTAAGCATTGTCGTGACAGGTTTACGGCGCGGAATTCGACATTAAATCGGAAATAATAAGTTAATGCGTGTTTTTTTACTCGGCATGATACTTTTATATTGGTCAGCTACAGTATAATAATCATATAAAATGTATTACTTCTCGTTTAGGAGAAAATTCGAACGTGCAGCATGGAATTACTTCGAAATATTAGTCAAATGCCGTAAAAGTACGTGTGAAAATAGCAATACATTTTTAAGAAGCAGAATTGGTAAAATGTAATTTTTTCACTTTAAAAATTCATATTACTAAATAGTACACGTATGAAAACTTTTAAGGAAGTCTGTAATCAAACTAAAATCGCTCCAACCACTTAAATTGATCGAGCGAATAAATATTCCTAAAGCGAGAACGGTCGACCGGATTTAACATGGGCAATCAAAAGAAACACTATGGGGTTTAGGTGTCTACTAAGGCCCTTAGCAAGAGTCTCTCCTCACGAGGGAGCCTTTCTTGCTCAGCGGCTCCTCACTCGTAGCCAGAGACTAACCTCGGGCCTGAGGCTCCCTCGGATTGGGTAAGGCGAAGGGTCACTTTGGCGAAGGAGCCGAGGGGGCTACCTCAGGCTTGGTAAGGCTCCCTCATTGCCTAGCAACTGAAGTAAATATCAATGGGTGATTTGCTTTTAGAGAGCCCACTTCGAATTTTTATTAGTAATACTTTCAATTACAAGGCAAGTTGTACTGAAAATTACATTTCTTGTACAAAGAATGTAGTTTAGTAAAATCCAATGAAATAGTATTTGTGGAACGATTTATGTGAACTTACCATTTTTCGAGCTAAATTATGACCGGCATCATCATACGATGAATCCCGCATACAAGAAAATCATCATATGCTACTTGATACCAGTACTACTGAGATTGCTGATCGCCCTGAGTTTTATCAGCTCCCGGAAGCTTGGAGGTACGTTATCGTGACATTCAGCGGTAAGTAAATACCATTAATATGGTATATCTGTTATAACCTTGTAATATCACTCGACCACCTACAGTAGCACATACGCAAGTCAAAAGACGTGTGTTTCCCGCTATCGATTGAGATTAGATCTCCATTTGAAACGTTTAGTTACATTGTGATTACTTTGTATGCTATGCATCATGTGTTACTTTGTTTTCGTGGGGCTGGGTTGGATCGAAGTTCGTTCGTCATAGCGCAGCGTGGCGGTGGGCATGAGCAATATTTTGTCCGTGTTTGGAGACTCTTCTTGGTTTTCCCACTTTTTAGGAGTTTATTAATAGCATGTAATTAATTCCTTTTAACTATCTAAACAAAACCTTACGCTTGTTATCCAAAGGAAATATAATCTCATTTTATTGCATTGCAGGGTATACCCGAGGACGTTAGACTCCGACAAATTTAAGTAGTACTACCAAAGTGAGTGCTTTTTTTTCTACCACTGTGACGTGGGAATAGTGAGTCGAAGAAAACAGAGATGATTAGATGTGCATTATTACTGACTTATAAGTTTTGTCGAACATAAATGTGAATATGAAGTAGATCCCGTGCGTCGTTTGATGTTTGCATGTGTTTACAAAAAGTTTGTCAAGCCGATGTGTGGAGTCCAATGACATTGCGGACAACTGGAAAAGAACAATAAACATATTGGTTGTTCTGGATGCACATTCTGCTGTAGACTGATTTACTAATTGCTGTGAAGATGTCCGTTTGGTGTTGGTATGGGACATGGATTTCCGCGGACGCCAATGTAATCTAATCAAGGTAATTTTATTTTACTGAATTACACAAGATATTTCGGTTTGGAAACAAGGTATGAGTAATTTTTATAAGACTATTAAATTCACTATCACGTTGTAATAATTCAAAATATGATTTGACAGTGACTTCATTTTATTTTTTAATTTCTATAATATGTTTATATTGGTGCCTAAGCTGGGAGGAAGTTCTCCTAATGTTAGCAATGTCCGAGTGCTATTTATTCACAGAATCTACCCTGATTCCAATGAAGTAAATAGCATAATGATCGTTAGTGAGAAGGCAGAGTAACCTTAGATGATCAATGTTATCAAATTATAGTGATCTATCATTTAGCTTCTTCTTCTTTCTCTAGTCCCCTTATGCTGTTAGGCGTCGAAGTCTGCCATTTAGCATTTATGAAAATATGCTCTCCATCTCGATACAGAAGCCAACCGTATATTAGCTAATTATATTAATTATTTATAAGCTATATTAATAATATTATTATTAATATAGCTTATATAATTACATATAAGCTATATTAATAATACAAATTATATTAATTATATATATAATATATATATGTTAATAATATATAAGCTAAAAACCAATTATGCTGCTTAATGCACTTATTGCTGCAATTTATAATGAGAATTATTCAACTGTCGGTGATATAAAATAAAAAATATGGTCCATACTGCTTTGTAATTAGTTGTTAAGGTATTTTGTGCAATTGACCTCTGTATACAGGCAGATAGATTGAAATATAATTGTAGCAAATTTAGATTGTAATTTGAACCCTCACTTGCCAATGCAATTTGTTTGGCTATTTTGAAGGAGTTATGTATTGGTGTTAAATTTCCTGTCAATGCTGATGCTACCTTATTTAGACAACCTGCTATTGAGCACAACAAAGGCAAACCAATCTATTTCATTAGTATATTAACTCATGCTAGTAAATTTACTACACAAGATATTTGTTATTAAAAGGTATAATCTAAAATAAATGGTGTAAAGGCATCGTAGTTTCGTTCACGACTTTCTTTCCTATGGAGAAAGGTTCACCCAGGTAACGCGATATTACTAGATTTTAAAAAAGCTTCCGATAAAGTTCCGCATTCAAAATTACTTGTCAAGCAAAACGCCTAGGGATACATCACGATATAACATGCTGGACTTAAGATTTCTTAAGTAACTGCGAACAGAGGGTGGTTCTAGATGGCGTCAGTTCAGATACAGTTGAAATCACACCCGGTGTGTACCCCTGGGAAGAGTCATTGGTCCCTTATAATTCCTTTTGCATAGTAATGATATCACCACAGTCGTTGCGAACAAAATTTGCCTATCCGCGGACGATGTATTGTACAGGAAAATTAACACGGAGTCTGATAGAATTGCGTTGAAGAAAGACCTAGATGCTATAAACGAATGGTGCGACACTTGACAGTTAGCGTTAAATTTTAATAAGTGCGTTGTTATGAATTTTTGGAGGAAGAATAGCATAACCAACGAGACGAACACAAATAATCAAGATGAACCAATAAATGTAGAGTCAGTTAAGTACTTAGGAGTGACCCTTGCTGAGGACTAGTCGTGGGAGAAGCATATACGTGAAATTTGCGGTAAAGCAAGTCGTAAATTAGAATTTATTGAAAGAATACTACGAAAATGTGACAAAAAGTAAAGGAGTGATGTTATTTTTCACTTGTGAGACCTCACTTGGAGTACGCTGCTAATATATGGGACCCTTACGAAATACGACTTGTTTCAAATATAGATCAAATACATCGAGGTCAGCTAGATTTGTTAAAAATTGTTATGATAAAAATAGTATTTTTACTAAATTGTTGCGGGAATTAATGCGAGGATCTCGATCCGATCGACGCTTTTGAAGTTTTGAAGCTAACCCCTCTCTCTTTATCCTTGATGATGTTGAGAAGAGGCAATAGCAAGAATATCGGATTTATTGGACCAAGGATGGGAGCTTAACGTAGTTTGAGCAAAATATCATTTTTCTTTGAAATCAATGAATTTGGTCTCATTTTTAAGAAAAATATCTCACCCTTCTAATGACACCAAAAATTCTACCCCTTCCACATTACTTTCGTAGATATTTGCCAAGAAATAACACCCCTTTTACATGAGAAATGGTACGTGTGTGGACTCCAGAGAGACATTATTTACAAAATGATGTATTTCTAACACTTAGATGGCTTAAAAAAAAACTAACAATGTGTAGTTTGTATGTTTTCTCAACTATATTTGAAAATTAATTATATTGTCACCGCAGTAGGTTCTTGGGTATCACAAAAACATTCCGTTTTGAAGGAGTTTCAAACGCACCGCGCGAACAAAATGAGTCAAGATAAAGACTTATTAAGATATTATCATTTAACTACTTACAATTTCTGTCAAATAAAACTATATTATTGCACCATTAATAATGCAATATTTAATTCGTGTGTCTCACAGCTGGCGAAATTAAAACGTATATATCGAATATGGTCTCTATTATGACTAGGGAACTATCTCGCTCGGACTACCTTAAGCTACCTAGTCAAAATGCATATTTGTTTCAATTCCAGTGTAAGTGATTTTACATTCCGTAAAGCGATACTTATTATAATTCGAGATTGCGACGAAGTAATATTCACATGAGTTCGCCGGGAGGGCCGTGTCTGCCGGCCCTTGGGGACACGACTCCTTGTTTTCCCTTCGGAGAGTGAGGAAGAAGTTCGGTCCAATCGGCTTGCCTTGTAGCACCTGCAAGCCATTCGGCCCGTGGCGCACACGACCCAGAGGTTCCTCCTCCGCTATCCGATTAGCGAAGCGGAAGTGCTTAAAAGCTCTCCTTCCCCCCCTCAACCCACCCGAGCGTTCCCTCTCCTTTAATCCCCCTCCTTCCCCTACTCACCCCCACCCTCACTTCCCCTAATCTCACGCCTCCACACAAACTCTTGGCACCCCCCGCCGACCACCTTTTCCATCCCCAATTTCCACCAGAGCTTTGCCCACAAAGCTTTCTTCTCTTCTTTTTTTTCTTCCTTCCGCACACTTCCCATCTCCTTCTTTATTTTTACGATCCCTTAATCTGTTAGTTTTTGCAATTAGTTTTGTTATCTTTTTTTTAGTCTGTGAGGGGGAGCGTTACAGTACTTAACCCTGTTTCTCAATTTATCGCCTCTTCCACTGTTTTCTCAAGTGTACCCCTCTTCTCGCCCTCTCTTGTATAAATAAATATCTCTTCCCTTTCTTTCTTCTTTCGTGCCTCCAATTCCGCCGATCTCTCCATTTCAAATGTAACCGTTCTGCGATAGTTTTTCCAAGCCCGTTGAGGTAAAATAAGGACGTGACGTTACAAGATCATATCGTGAATTAACCTAAGCTATATCCAGTGTCATCAGATCTAATGATGACGATAGGTCTCTTTTTCTGTTAAGTAGGTAATTTTATTATTTTATTCATAAGTCTGGAGTACCAATGAGGGTATGATAACGAAAAAGGCAAGGTACCGTTTGAAGGATAATCCTATTTGGCCTAACGAGCTCGTGACTAATGAAGAGATTGAAGAAAATCTGCTCCCCTTGAACCGTGTACACGACGAAAATGTTAGCATCATCTTCAACAGGAGCAGCTAAATTGTATGGTGCCAGTGAATCCCGCGGATTTACGTGGGTGGAAATTTCCGCGGAGTAAACCTGGCAAAATCAATGTTCTAGCGTGATTACTGGGGTCTAATCATTCCAAACGAACAACTGAGACACTTCCGGTCTTGTTATTTCCAGAAACTGACTAAGAACTACATCTTCGTCGAAAAATTGAAAATAATTATCGAAACCAACGGAGTGAAACTCGAGACGACAGCCACTCGCCTCAAAAAATAGCAAAATGAAATGCAAACAAGCGCATTTGATCGGATAACGACTGCTGAGTAATCTTCCGATTAGGATAGGTTTGAGTGGAATTCAGTAAAAACTTTATAGGTTTTCACAAATGGACGGCCCCACTAACGTGTAATGTTTCATTTTCAATCTCAAATAAAGTCCTACCCTTCTTCATCCCGTCCATGAATATATATTATGGATTCGGATATTTGGCATTGTTGTCTAGGCTACGTGTTGCCTAAATTTCCCCTTTTAGTTCACCCATTCCTTGACGTCACTTCGATTAGAATCTTTTCAGTTGTTATTGTAAATAGACGTAGTTAATTGTTGCTAACGTGAGACTGTGATGAATATTTATTAATGATCGAGGAGATATGAATTACTTGATGCTTTCAATAATATCTTGCTATTTTTCTGATCTAAAAGTTCCTTTGTAAGTGATAGAGAGGAAATATCTATTTCATAAAATGTGTAAGAGGTTTATGAAACGCCAATCGTGTGCCGACGACGATGTTTGCCAGACTCTGATTCTAATTTGAATGCATCAAGCCCGTTCGGCGTAAATAAAGAATTTAGAATACCTTGTTTAAACAGAACTTGCTTCGTACCAGGCTGCAAAACAGGGTATGCATCTACGAGGACCCAAAATAGGAGACGTGGATTGAAAAATAAGAATCTGCTCAAGGCGGCGGTAAGTGCAGACCTTTTTACCTACACTGCAATGATGGCCATTGGGAATACTCATGAAGTCACCTCGCATTATTATTAAATTTCCGGACATCGATATTCACGAAGTGCTAAGAAGTTAATTTTGCATTTGTTTGATTAAATTTGGAGAGAAAGCAAATACATCTGTAGACCGGACGATATTAAAAAAGAGTATAATTACGTCCCGCGAGTAACACTACATTTTTATCCACTACAATATGATTAATTGTAAGTAAAACCCATGAATATTCATGGTAAAACCAGTACGACGTGTTTATTTACAATCTGTCGATTGTATTTAAATTTTAAATTCCGTCAGTCATCACTAGGCGGCACCACTTTCCAAAAAGTTGTTTGTTACGGAATTCTAGACAACAGATTTAGGCGGCGAGATCATAATCCAAAATATATATTCATGATCCCGTCAATAAAACCTATTTCTTTTCATCCCTGACCAACATCCTTTCCTCTATCACGGTCTTGAGCAACCTTCCACCCCCAATTGCCTCATCCAACCACACACACACACACCCTTGCCTTCTCCTCATCCCATCGAAAAGCTTTCCTTCCATGCTTCCTCGTTTGCCTTCATTCACGTCCACCGAACGTTCTTCAGCGTCCTCCACGTCAACATCTCAACAGTCTTATTCTCGTAACGGTCGGTCATTGTGCCTTAAATTCTTCAGGTTGTGTCCCAAGGAAATAGGACAATATTTAACCAACAGTTGACGAAACTCACTTTGTACAATTAGGCGGTGCAAATACTAGGACGTCCGTTACACGCAAGCACAAACGTTGTTTCCTCGGCATAGCATTAAGCAGTTTTTCCTTTCTATAAAATCCAAAGTATCTACAATTGTCGCTCCATTAATATGTAAATCGCGATCTTTTTTTTAGTGTAAGAATCATCTGCATAGAAGGTCATTCCATTCACCTCTTCATCTCTCTCTCTCTCTCTCTCTGATTTCCTTACTACCATTATGGAAACACCCGATATTTTCTCTCGCAAATCATTTTTAAAGGAGAAAACATTTCAAATTATAATAAGATAGGGTGTGAGGATACTATAATACGAAAGTAGAAATTTTATCGCGTAATTCTGAAGGAGAAAAATTGTAGGCTGATCGGTCCTCATAGTAAAGAATATATTATGAGAGAAAGAGGGATAGAGAGAGAACATTACGATTCATCCATTTCAAAATTTGATTGCTGAATCTCAAGTGATCGTCAGTGAATCAAATTAAATACAGATATGAGCCGTCTAGTGCTCATTAATTCGTCAGAAAAAGGTCCAAGTAGTAATAACATAGTCGCAAAATTGAAGGTACTTCGCAAATTTCCACACAGTTTTATTTCACCGATATAGGCTACAGCATACTTATGCCATCATCTAGTATGCAGGTATACTTTGCGAGAACATATATAATTAATATTACAATAATTACTTCGTGCTTCCTACAGCAGCTGTTATTAAAACATAAAATTTGAACATGGCCTCAATTACGACAAGGGATGGGATATCTCGCTCAAACTACTTAAAACACACCCATCCCCTAATCCGTGCGCCAAACAGCAAAGCAACTTAGGTCAGTCCAAACTTCTCCGTATTTTCGCGGTATTTAAGTAAAACTTCCTTCCATTGAAAAGATAAAGGTGTGAGGGGAATGGGCAGATTGAGAATGTCATGAGCGAATGCGGTTGCTGAGACACTTTAAAATGGAAGAATATTTAATAATGTAATATAATATAATGGAAGAGTATTAAGAATAAGAGAGCATGAATTGGGCGATGCATGAGTTCAAAAGAAGTAAATAGGAGGCAGTGCAGTGATCGGGTACGAAGGAGAAAATGACGAAAATAGCGCCCATTTTCAAGGCCTAACAATAGTGACTGGGTTCTTCTTTTCCGAAAGGTAAATGAGTATGCATGTACCTATGTTTTAGAAATATCCCTCCTAAAATATATTATTTTTTAATCCAAATGTTCTAATTTTCCTGCGAAATAGTTTGGAATCCTTAAAAGCCCCTCCTAAGAATTCCTGAGAGCACCAGAACCAGGCAGTCAATCGGACATCATGGAAACCCTGAATGGAGGGGTTGTGACAGAGAGGGTTTTAGAGGCTGGACACCGCCGGATGCTGGACCGGAGGGGAGCCCCCAGCGAAACGTGACGAAGCGACAAGACACCTGACTCCTAATGGAACACACGGACGCATTCCATACGATCTATCTTTCTCACGGGCTGTGACAGCAACGCTCTCTCTCGACGATTTCGCATCGCTCATCGCGGATTTGGCACATCGCACAATCATCACAATTCTTTCGTCCGACGATTGATTTGCTACGTTTCCATTCACATTTCCATCAAACGATCCAGTCTTGCTTAAGGTAGTCCGAGCGAGATAGTTTCCTAGTCATAATAGAGACCTTATTCGAATTATACGTTTTAATTTCACCAGCTGTAATACACATCAATTAAATATTGCATTATTAATGCTGCAATAATATAGTTTTATATGACAGAAATTGTAAGTAATTAAATGAAAATATCTAATTAAGTCATTCACTTGACTCATTTTTTTCGCGCGATACGTTTGAAACTCCATCGAAACGCAAGATTTTTGGTGATACCCTAGAACCTACTGTAGTGACAATATGATTAATTTTTAAAACTAGTTGAGAAGACATAAAACTTCATGTTGTTAGTTATTTTTATGGCATCTAAGTGATAGAAACACCTCATTTTGTAGATAACGTCTTTCTGGAGTGCATGCACGTACCATTTCCCATGTAAAAGGGGTGGTATATTTTGGCAATTATCTCGGAAAGTAATGTGATAAGGGGTTGAACTTTTGGTGTCATTGGATAGGTGAGATATTTCTCTTTAAAATGAGACCACATTCAGTGATTTCTAAGTAAAATGATATTTCGCTCAAACTACCTTAAAGGTTCACACATACACACCGGCACAGGACGCGAAAGCGGGAGCGAGATACGTTCAGCACAGAGTTGAAAGTGGTGAGATCCCGCACTTCAGGCAAACGTCCACGGATCCCGACCGGCGTAACGCGGGACCACCGCGAGTAAATTTCGGTTCGCAGCAGGCAGCGTTTCCCGCTTCCCGCAACTTTGATCAAGAACAAATGAACAATGAGAAAAGACGGTCTTAGAGCTGACTGAATTTGTCGAACTGTATCCTCTTTGACCAAAGGCTATATAAGTCAGACACAAGGGATCCAAGAACGCTAAACTGGGGCGTTCGCCGTTTTACGAAATGTCGATATGTACTTTGGCTGGAACGTGATACTCAGACGCAGAGGTAAAATCGGCAGTTTTCGAGGATTGGGAAGAGAGACACATTTTTCCTCTTAGAATCAGGACTTCTCACGAATGGAGCAGTGATTTCTAAGGTATCTATAATTACTATGCATTTTTTCAGTAATTTTTCTCATTGCTATTACAGGCATAGCTGTTTTCAGGACGTCATAACCTCTCATGACAATGTGATCAGTAAATATATTACATTTATTCCGCAGAGCTTCATCAAGTATCCACCATCACCATATGATCCAAAGGAAGGATTTCAATTCATGAAATACTTATCCCGTATCTTTCCACGAGTAGGGATATTTTTTTCAGAAAAATCAGCTCGACGGAACATAATTATACCAATGAGAAGCCGGCACTCTACCGACCACGCTATTTTGATTCATAGTGAACTCCTTGATCACAGTGAAAATTAATATTTCAACAAAAAAATCACCTAATATCAGCAGTGGATTTAATGCGGAGCGGACTAAACGATTGCCTAGGAGCTGCAAATTCGAAGAAACCGACTCACAGACATCCCAATGTCAAAACATGAGAATGTAATTTGCAATGTAAAATTTTTTAATCAGAAGAAACATTTATATAATCCGAGTCTCCCGCGCATATTCTGCACGCATATGAGCAGCATTCATTGCGCGCGCAAAGAATTAAGTTTTAGTATATTTTCTGACTGTGCGTGATTCAAAGGTTCATCCTCATAAACACGTACATTTAGTGCTCCAAATTTTGCAAAAATATTCTTATAAGTATAATGTATTCTACCGGTAAAGGTAGGTTTTGTTGAATGTCAGAGAATCTCCTCCCGGTCTTTTAAACATTCATCTCCCTCTTGTACATCCTTTTTCGTCTTTGTATAAGATGTACCCTTCTACATCCCGTCCATGAAATCTAGTCTCCTTCTTCCACTACCCCGCTTGCCCAACATCCTTCCCTCTATAACACTCTTCAGCAACCCATCACCCTTTATTACATCCTTCAGCCATATACCCTGTCTATCCCGGATTTCATTCAAAAGTTTCCTTTCCTCGCCCACCATCTCAAGCACTTCCTCGTTAGTCTTCCTTTTCGTCCACCTAACCTTCTCCATCCTTCTCCACACCCACATCTCAAATGCCTGCAGCTTATTCTCGTCCTCCTTTCTCAGGGTCCACGTTTCTGCCCCATACAACGCTACCCTCCATATCAAGCTCTTCACCAGCCTCTTCTTCATGTCCTTACTCAGTGTCCCCGTCATCAACTCTCTTCTATTACTAAACGCCTCCTTAGCTAGCGCTATTTTCTACCGTATGTCTTTGTTACTGTGCCCGTTTTCCTCTAGCGAGCTAAGCTAAGTAGTTAAACTGTTCTATTTGCTCTAGTCTGTGTCCTCCAACTTTAATCACAAGCTTCGCTTTCTTTGTCCAAGGGAATCTCATTACCTTTGTTTTCTTATCATTTATCTTCATTCCAAATATCCCGCACTGCATTTCTAAAGCATCTGCCAAAGCTTGTAGTCTCTTCGTAGATCCACTAACCAATGCCAGATCGTCCGCGAATCTAATCGACATTATAAGATGCCCTCCCAAAAAGTTGATTATTTAAATTTAAAAAATACCTTTCCTAATGCTTATACTCTCTAAGATAGTAAAAAAAATAATTTTAACGACAAACAATAACGAAGTTTCAACCAATTTTTCGCATGTCCGATGACTTGACACATACTCAAGGGTGTGACAAAAATCCCCTTGGAAATGACAAATATGACCTCGGCAGGAGCTGTATACAAAAAATAAGACCACTGACAGAATTTAAAATCTCTTTATTTCAGGGGCAGTCTCTTTTTTCAAAGAGCCACGGAATTAGCTGTCTTACTTCAACGGAGTCACCCGCTAGTGTACACAATTATGTGAATTTCACGGTGGAAAAATCATTCGCCTGGACTGGGAATCGAACCCAGATCCCTCGATTTCGTGCCGAGTGCTCAAACCAATAAAGCTACCCAGGCGTCCTCTTGGCGAAGGGATCTGGGTTCGATTCCTAGTCCAGGCGAATGATTTTTCCACTGAGAATTTCACACAATTGTAGGGGCAGTCTTACCGGGATTTACGATTTAATCTTTAAATGTTTACGTAACATCGATATTTGCAACAGCATAAGGTTCATCCGAGGAATAACTTTCCTGAAAATGGTGATATTAAGTTGAAATTGATAATAATGCATGTCTTCGGGAGGAGGAAAGCATTGAGAGGAGGAAAATGTCCGCCGGCGGTATTAGCCTTTGAGTACTTCCAAGAGCCACGCTGCTTCAAACCACTTGACACGAGTATCACCACGTTCCCACGAGCGTCGCTTCATCATCCCAGTCCATTAACTCCTTCTCACACTTGTGGACCGAGATCGGGTAAACGCAAGGAAGCTGCACCACCATCGCCGACCCTAGCATCCCATGATTACGAAGGCATTCCCGAGATGAATATGTTGGCATGAACTATCTCCCTCCTCATTACATTAAGTTATTGAGAGTGATTTAAATAAAAAAAAGAAAATTTAAGAACTTTCCCGAGCCCAACCGCATAATGATATGCCGGGCTAAATAAAAACTAAAAATCACTAGTTTCATAAAAATATTCAAACATGACGGGTGAATTTTTTGAAGAAATTGCCATGAGAAAAATTCGGCCTGGACCAGGAATCTAACCACGGATATCGTAGTGGTCTGCGCATTGGTCCGGCAAACCAAAGGTCCGTTTTTCGATTTCCGGTTCAGGCCGAATTTTTCTCATGGCAATTTCTTCAAAAAATCCACCCGCCTTGTTTGAATTTCAAATGGCTGAGCACGGCATAAGTGCTGGTGAAGGATACTGTCTCTTGGTTGTGGCTTTTTTGAAGTCCTCTTCTCCTTTGCGTTGCCATCTTTGATGGACCGCAAGGGCCTAAGATCTAGTTCCATTGCATCCACCAAAATTGCCGTGTGGCGTAGTGGTCTGCGCAATGGTCCGGCAAACCAAAGGTCCGTGGTTCGATTCCCGGTCCAGGACGAATTTTTCTCAGGGCAATTTCTTCACTACAGTTTCATCTTTATTTCTAAGTTTAAGAATGGGAATTTGTCATGGTATCCAGTATCCAATGATGGTTGACTATTTCGAGTCACAATACAGCTATTATTGTCAAATTTACATTCATAGAGAGCTATTACTTAAGGCAGATTGCATATTTGCAAGCGAAACATCTTCACGCCACGCGGCTCCAATCCGAAGGAAAAGAATATCGTGTACTCCAGCATGTCACTATCCCATCGTCGTTGGCACATGTGGAGTCACCAAGGTAGGCTCTTGGATTTTTACTGGAAATAAATCATCCGACTTTATGACAGCCTGACTTGAAGAAATAATTTCAATACTACTAATATCTATAGTCTATGCTTGGCCCTCAAACCGTCGCCAAATCTACTCTGTTTTGTGGTCGAGTTTAACCATTGTATTGTATACATTCAACAGTCTTATCTAAATTCACTCGGAAAGCGAAAATGGAAAATCAAACCTTTAAAATGGTGTCCTTTGATTATTCTGTATTCACTGAAGCTCGGTAGATGGAGCATAAGTGCACGGTGGAGTTACTTTGTTTTCCGAACAATACAAAAAAACTTTAATTCTTTTCCAACCCAAAGAGCCAAGTGCAGCGTCACTCCCATTGATCCATGCCAAGCTGGCTTCGAAAGTCGTGGCGTTTTGCAGGTAACTGAACATCCTAGACAGTTTAGAGGCCAAATTTTCCCCAAAGTAGTCGCATGCGACATTGAATTTTCGCAAAAATGCCAGCAGCGAACGGTGAATAAAAATTTTAGTCGCCAACGTTATGTCAATTATACTTTATTTCTTTAATCCATGTTCTTACAGCGCAAAGGAAAGCGTTCTATTGGCCTTTATACGTTCAAGCGCAAACGCATTAAACAACGCTCTAAAATTGCATCCTTTTCCTTCAGTGAGAACAAGCCATGTGACTCGAGACGCGAGGAAAGCTCAACAAAGCTACTCGGCCATTGTTGCCCGCCATCGGCAGAGATTGTTTGCGAGCCCACGTAAAAATATATCGACGTGATCCCCTCTATTCAGTTTAACCTCTAATGCGACGATTTGTGGCCACGTGCGAGAGAGAGGGTGGGTAGTGGAGAAAGGCCGGTTGGGGGGGGGGGGGCATGGGGGTTGGGGGGAAGGGATGAATTTTTCTCGTCCAGGAGAGCACTTCATCACTGTGGTGACTCAAAGCTGTTTCCCACGACCATTCGCACGCTTGACCCCACGAGCCTCGTCCCGGTCTAATGCCTCAATCCCACGGACCGCCTCCAGCCGCATTTGACACGGCAGTCCACTATAGCCGGCCGGCCCCGCAGCTCCTCCACCTAAGGATGATGGCAGTCAGTTCATCCGCTCCATCAGCCCTTATGCACATAGCGACACACCCAGTTCCCATACCGCAACCTCGATTGGAGAGGTCCATTCTCAGCCGAGGATAGTCTACGGAGGGTTCACGACGCCTGTCATCGCATCAGACGCTTCTCCATGCTTTAATTGATCCTCAGCTTTTCAAAAAAAAAGTCCTCGACTCCTCACTCTGTCACTTATCTTTCACAAAGCGAGAGTGGACAAATCCTTAAATTTCTCTCGCGGCATTGGATGTTCCAAATATATCTTCTTAAGGTAGTTTGAGCGAAATGTCATTATACCTAGAAATAAATTAATTTGGTCTCATTTGAAAGAAAAATATCTCACCCTTCTAATGACACCAAAAATTCAACCCATTACTTTAGGAGATATTTGCCCAAAAATACCAGCCCTTTCACATGGGAAATGGTAAGTGTATGCACTCCAGAGAGACCTTACATTAAAAATGAGGAATTTTCTACACTTTGATGTAAAAACTAACAGCGTGTAGTTTGAATGTTCACTCAAATATTTTTGAAAATTAATCATATTGTCGCCGCAATAGGTTCTTGGGTATCACAAAAAACCTTCCGTTTTGAAGGAGTTTTAAAAGTACCGCGCGTAAAAAATGAGTCATGTTAAAGACTTATTTAGATATTTTCGTTTAATTACTTACCATTTCCGTAATATAAAACTATATTATTGAACCTTTAACAATGCAATATTTAATTCATGTGTCCTTCAGCTGGTGAATATAAAACGTATAATTCGAACATGGTCTCTGTTATGATTAGGGAACTATATCGCTCGGACTACCTTAGGTGTCAATGCCATCACCAAAGTTATCTATGTGTGGAAAATTCGGACAGATTACACATCCAATACTTCCCCGAGCCAGCTACAGTAAAAATCCCTTTCCAGACATAATTCACTTTCAACAAGTCTCCTTAAACATATTTCAACAAGAGCGTAAGCCTCGAATCACAGTATTCAAGGCGAACTGAAGGGTGACGAATGAAGAGCCACTAGGCGTTTCGACGCATGCAACAACAGGCACTGAATCCCTTTTTAACTCCATGCGCCTGTTTCCTGCTTCGATATGACAATGTAAAAAAAATGAAGGGGACATGGATTCTCTTCAAAAGCCTACCTTTATGCTTTGGAACGCCACCACGCCCACTTTTCAAAGACTTTGTGTGAGATTTCTTCTCGAGCAAACGCTAGATTAGGACTAGGGATGAGTCGATTCTACTTTTTTCGATTCCCATTCAAATTCCGATTCTTTCAAATCGATTCCCGATTCTCGAGTCCGATTCCATCGATTCTTATTCCTAATAACAGGAGGGATATTGATATACCAGTAGTGTACGACTATTATTTAAATTCAAGTATTGGATCAAATGAAATAACAAAGACAATTAGGTCGCTCAAAAATTATATCTATTAACAAATAGCAAATGTATCCTCAGATTATTGAGATAGATAAAAAGCACAAATTGATAGCCTACACTAAAAATTACTGAGACAAATATGACGTGATAACTAAAATACATTAAATATGAATAAAATGTATCATATTGGAATTAAAAATTACAACACAACAATACATAACTATATTTTATTTAGGAATTTGAAAAACAAATAGTTTCCAAGTGCAATAAAATAATTGATTGGTATTTTAGGCTAAAACAGTACAACTTTTTCAAATAAAGAGATTTAAACGATGAAAATTAAATTTCATTTGAATATTTATCAATCTGGAATGGATGGAAACGGAATCGATCTTAGGCGATCGATTCTCGATACCGATTCTAAGCCAGATAATCGGTGGAATCGAAAATCGACATTTGGAATCGACTCATAGTTAATTAGGACGTCATCAAATATAGATTATAGACACTTTTTCCGGTTATACGCTGATCTAAACAGCAGCAGATATATGTTCATACGCGACAATAATATTTTTTCTCCAAACTGCTATCATAAGAGTGCGGAAAATAATAATAATGAGAAATGGTATACGCTTGTTGAGAAATTGTTGCGAAATGGACAGAAATGGCTATAAATGGACGTTAATGGATAATAAAGGATAGAAATGGCTATGAATGGACAGAAATGGATAAAAAAGGACAGAAATTGATAGAAATGGACAAAAATGGATAGAAATGGGCAGAAATGGATAGAAATAGATAGAAATGGACAGAAGTGGATTGAAATGCTCAGAAATGGATAGAAATACATGGGACACGCGCATACTATCAGTCATTGGTTAGGCAAATCGAAGGAAAAGCAAATTAAGTGGGCTCTCCTTAACTTTTTCAACTCTTTCCCATGTCATTTTGAATTTTTACTTCAATAATAGACTCTTTCAGGGATTAAAAAATGTTTGAGATGAGATAAAGTCTTTCCTTTGGCTAAGAAGATACTAATTTTCAAACTGAATCTGTTGATTGGTGTTGGAAGGATGTATCAACTTACGTAAGGAAAATTCTCTCATCAAATTTCTTCATGCCAATACGTCTCCATTATTTTATTTTCTATCCTTAGAGAAAAAATAATTTTTTACATGATAACATACGATTTAAATCACTAACGGAATGGAAAATATGTAAAATAAGTAAGATTATGTCGTTTTAGCAATTTTAATGCTCGAGTACTAGAATCAAGTTTTGACAGATGACGGGAGTGCGTCCTTCAGTCATCCAGCCATATCGCTCTTATTCAAGGGCCAAGTTACAGATGACTTTCAAATTCTTTCGTAAATATCAGTAATCATATGATGAAAACGGATACGTGATACCTTTAGGTAATTGACGCAGTCATAGGCCTCGTTTCACCAGGCCAAACATGTGTGTGATAAATTGGTCCTTTGGCTTAATTAGAGTTTTGTCCAATTATGTGAGCCGTTAACACCCAAGGATGGGTGCTAATGAACTCTCGATAGAACCTATATATCGGTAATTGTCAGTTTGAACCAAAACATTGACATCACGGAGTGGTAATCCGAGATTTATTAGCGTTTAAAGCACTCGTTTCGGAGGCTAAGAGAAAAGCGTCGACTTCTCTTCTGTTTCTTTGAATGACATTAGCGAGATCTCGCTCAAGTGTCAGTGGAGATTTTAACAATAGCTGTGTGGCTTTTTACGAGCATACTTTTGTTCAGTTTCCCCTCTTTGGAGAGTTAACCCTAAGCGGACTGTTTACCCACTGCGGACTTAACCGAAGGACTTGCCAGAGGCGCGCACGATATGCGCGCTCCGATACTGTCTCGCTAACGATATCTGTGAGCCAATGATATCGAGACATCGCTATCGAGACGTCGATCTCGAGACATCCACCGATATCCTGACTCAGAGTTTCCTGCCAGTAATTCCTGTCGCCACATTCCTGACCGCCACATTCCTGACCGCCACATTCCCTCATCCAGTTCATCTTTCATTTAAATAGAAGTTGACCTCGAAAGACTACGAGGACGAGCTAAGACAGAGACTCATGGCTCAAAAGGCAAAATCCTTAATTCCGCGATTGGAGACATAAACAGTTCCCTGAGCTCCAATTGAAATCCTACACAGCATGTGTGTACTAATTCCATTACCTTCATCCCCTCCAAGGCTACCAATCGCCTGTATCCAATTCATCCCCTCGCAAAATTCCACTCTTTGACCTAACCGAAACCTCCCCTCCGAGGCTACCAATCGCCTTTAATCCCCAGCTCACCCATTCCACCTTTCAAATTGCCAAAAAATCTCCCCTCCTACGGCGCAGCTGACTCCTCGCTCTCTTTGGCTGGCGACTGCCGTGGTGTGAACATGCTGAGCCACTTGTACGGCACTTAAACTACAGTTAAACTTCAGTTAAAATTGGTGATCGACTGCTGAGTTTTAAAACGTCAGAACACAGGTTGGCTAACCCTTGCAATATTTTAGTTGTACTTCTTAAGCTGGTGAAATATATTAATTTCATTTGTGGTATATTCAATGTTACTTCTTTGTTTCCCGAGTACCTCCCGTTTCTCACTCGTATTTTTGGAGAGAATTTGTGGTAAGAGCATTTTCGGAGAGAGAGACACCTCTATCCCCTCTCCCGTTGATGCTTCAGCTGTCATGGTTATTGTTCATATTACAACATAAATCGCCAATTTCATCAAGACGGCATCAAGACTCGGCCGGCCCCGGTGATGACGGGTGAAGGGGGGACCCCACCCTGACCGTTTTGAAAAAGTCGATTTTTTTTAATTTTTGCTTAAATCTATTCCTTATAGTGTATAGTATTGTAATTAAAAGGGGTTTATTGATATTTGAAGCAATTACAAAGATACAAGAAAAATTGTGGAGGTCGGTAATCGTTCCATTTGCTCATTTTTCAAATGAACCAATTTCTCATTTCCAATGAATTTTGAAAATTCATTGGAACGATGTGAAGGAGGTTTCACGCAGAATAACAATGAAAGTTTGAACTCTGTTATATGGTCCATCACTCGGAAAACGCAATTTTGCGGAAAGCACACAGTTGATTTTGCCGCCTACACAGCGGCAAGTCTCCTCAATTACGGATATTCCAGCTTGTTATTAATGATGCAGCTGATTAATATCCAAATCGGACAGAACGCGCACAACTTGTGCGCCAAACTTGACGACAAGCGCATCGCAAAGGCTGAGGTCAAAACGTACGCCAGCAGCAAAGATGCTCGACAACTCCTTCAGGCGGCCAAGAAGTCAATAGAAGAAGATTTCCGACATTCGAAAGGAGATGTGCATGGACCAGGAATAGCTGACCAAAGGTAAAGTTGAATTATTTTGAAGTTATCATAGATAAAACAGTACCGAAAACTTTAAACGCGTTTTTCTTGAAACCACATTTTCAAACTGAATGCCACTTTTTCTCGGGAACCAATCAATGACATCGCTTCATTCATATTTCACAATGCGTGAAATTGTTTTCTCTATCGTGTAGCGTAGGATTTTTTTGATATTTTAATTTTTCAATTTTTATAAACAATTTTGTAGCACATTTTTTTCACGGAAAATTCGAATTTCTTTTCAAACTGCCGCCATTTTTGTAATCTTTTTAATTTTCACAAAATCCTAAGCTACGTGATAGCCAGTCTAATATAGTTAAAGGAAATCTTAAAGATTTTTTTCTATCTTGTTCCAGGACTGATGGCGTCTGGCACTACAGGAGGTGCTTTTTTTGGACGTGCCTGACGCCAAAGGATGCCACGGCTCTAAATACTGAAATATTTTCTAAAAACATTGTGAAATAGAGCTAAAAATACATGCAATCATATAGTAAAAAAACCGAAATGATTTAATTGTTATTTGACCCTTAAAAAAATTCGTGAAAATTGCTGTTTTTTACACGCGTTAGGGTGGGGTCCCCCCTTAAGTTCTCGCCTGATTGAACCGAGAGTTAAGGGTTCGAGTCCCACCTGGGTGGAATTTACACCACTCTGGACACTTCGGTGTTTGTGTGCGTTTGTTATTGTTGCTGTAATTTACCCAACTGAAGTGGAAACTGTGATGTACTTAGTCAAGTAAAATAAATAAAAATATTACCATTTGACCAAAACTGGTTTCAATACGTCCAATTCACAGCAAAATCGAATAATTGTAAAATTTATTAATATTACAAACTGTTTCTTGAAGTAATGAAGCATTTTACTGCCATAATAGAGATCCAAATGTGTTTGTTCCGTACAAATGACCTGAATTCGGCTCTTATTATTATTATAATGTATTCTACCGGTAAAGGTAGGTTTTGTTGAATGTCAGAGAATCTCCTCCCAGTCTTTTACTCATTCAGGGGCCTATCTCCCTCTAGTATATCCATTTTCGCCTCTGCATAAGATCTACCCTTCTTCATCCCGTCCATGAAACCTATTCTCTCTTTCTTCCCCTTCCCCGCTTGCCCAACATCCTTCCCTCTATCACACTCTTCAGCAACCCATCACCCTTTATTACATCCTTCAGCCATATACCCTGCCTATCCCGGATTTCATTCATAAGTTTCCTTTCCTCGCCCACCATCTCAAGCACTTTCTCGTTAGTCTTCCTTTCAGTCCACCTTCTCCATCCTTCTCCACACCCACATCTCAAATGCCTGCAGCCTATACTCGTCCTCCTTTCTCAGGGTCCACGTTTCTGCCCCATCAACGCTACGCTCCATATCAAGCTCTTCACCAGCCCCTTCTTCACATCCTTACCCAGTGTCCCCGTCATATACTCTCTTCTATTACTAAACATCGACCTAGCTAGCGCTATTTTCCTCCGAATGTCTTTACTACTATGCCCATTTTCCTCTAGCATGCTACCAAAGTAATTAAAGTGTTCTACTTGCTCTAGTTTGTGTTCTCCAACTTAAATCACTTTGTCCTAGAGAATCTCATTACATTTGTTTTCTTATGATTTATCTTCATTCCGAATATCCCGCACTGAATTTCTGAAGCATCTATTAAAGGTTACTTAAAGATTATTCGAAGATCCACTAACCAATGCCCGATCGTCCGCGAATCTAACCGATTTTTTAAGACGCTCTCCCACTTTCACTCCAACCTCAAGTTCTTCTCATGCCTGTCTTACCATTTCATACGGCACTTATGGTTGGAAAAATGTGTTAATGAAAACAACATATTCGTGGAACGATTCGCCAAAATATTATAACTTATTTCGATTCTCAAAAGAAACAAATTGTATTGAAAATTAAAAACACAAAATATATTTTTAAAATCAATGATGCAAGACGAATAGGCAGGTAAAATAGTCCTCTGCGACAGTCCTTTCACCTCTATTGGTGATCATTCTCCCCATTTAGTTCGGGCTTTACAAGTTCTTTCTCAATTTGCCCCTTTGAATTTTTTTTTTAGAGTTTAAGGAACAGCACATTGAGTATAATCATTTTTCTTCTCCTCCCGAGCGAACCCCATCCCAGCGCCTTTGTCAGTTTTTATCACACTAACTGCTGTATTACATCCATTCCATTTCGTTCACTGCACACCTGGCCGCCTTGCTTTGTACTTCCTCAATGGACCTTATATGCCCTTTCCCTTGATTCTCACAGACAAATGACAATTGATGCAAAATTGATCCTATCAGAGTCTAAAGCCTGAATCACACGATACTTGACCTTGTACAAGCCCGAGGATGCTAGCGAGTACTGTATTTGTAGTACGAAACCTAGCATGCTTGAAATCTTCCTAGGAGCTATCACACGGTACTTGAAATTGCACAAGGTCAGTTTAGTAGATCTTTGATCTAGTACAGTCAAGGAAGGACTTTGACGAGCGGAATGGGTGATTTCGAATTATCATACCATCATTTTCAATTAAAACCTCAATTGCCTCAGGTACCCAAGCCACTGTGTATTGTTGTGAGCTTTGAGTTGTTTATTTGATAGCGGGAAATTGTAATTGTCACGAGGGACTGTGGAGGCGCTGACATCAAAAATTGACAACTGCATTACAAAGAGCAAAGGTGATTGGTCGGCGGCTACCAGATCCTACTAGGAGCAATTACTAAAACAAGGATACCAGCTAGTATGCTAGCGATCATGCAGGATTTCCAGTATTCTTGGTCTGTATCGCACGATACTTGACATTGCACAAGTCCTTGTAAGCTAGCTAGCATCCTCTGACTTGTACAAGGTCAAATATCGTGTGATTCAGGCTTCAGAGTTTAACACATTTGGTATTTTTTTCTTTGACCATTTTACGGTTTGCACACTCGTATTGACATCAGTTAAAAAATTATATCAATGAGTCTGTCATTAAAGAATAAAGACAAGATTCAGCCTTGAATGAACAAAAATATGTAGTATAATTATTTTAGAGCCACCGCTGAGAGCGGATCAAAATCGCTGAGGTCGGGGACCGTTGCGGTGGAAGAGAAAGTGCTGAAAGAGAAGGGTGTGCTGAAAGAGTCGGGTGGGCTGAAAGGGGGGAGGGGGGGGAGAAGATTTGGTTTGTGACGTGTGGAGTCAGTCAGTCCTGACTCGCTCGCTCGCTCCACCTCCGTCCCGCCCCATTCACCGGAGCCTGTTGTATGTATACCGGGGAGAGTGGGGAATGACATGGGGTTGAGGAGGATTGCGCTGCAGGGAAAGTTGGCATTCTGTGAACGGGAAGGGAGTTGAGAATAGATATTCGAGGGAATAGAGCTGAAGGGGGCGTTTCCTCGACACAATGCGCTTATTTCTCTCTTTCGGTATTTGGAGAGGAGGCCCGGGGAAAAAGGGAATGACGGGGATAGCTATGGAATGGGCCAGGGATGAAGGGAATTAGGGATTTTAAAAGACCTATGCTCAACGAACATAGCAAATCAAACGGAAGACGTAACTCGAGGGGCTTCTTGAGGAAGTAATTTGAGATATTGCTTACAAATGTATGTATAATAAAGTAGCTTAATAAACCGCACTGTCTCAATTCACGTTTTTAGGGCACAAATTTCCCTGATTACATTCCACACGTTCTGCAAAAAAACAAAAAAAATATCCTATTAAGGTAGTCCGAGCGAGATAGTTCCCTAGTCATATACACCATATTCGAACTATACGTTTAATTTCCACCAGCTGTACGACACATATATTAAATATATTGCATTATTAATGGTGCTATAATATAGTTTTACATGACAGAAATTGTAAGTAATTAAATGAAAATATCTAAATAAGTCTTTAACTTGACTCATTTTTTTCACGCGGTATGTTTGAAACTCCTTCAGAACGGAAGGTTTTATTGTGATATCCATGAACCTACTGTGGTAACAATATGGTCAATATTCAAATATTGTTGAGAAAACATACAAAATACACTCTGTTAGTTTTATGACGATATGTAAGTTTCAAAAATACCTCATTTTGTAAATAATGTCTCTCTGGAGTGCATACACGTACCATTTTCCATGTAAAAGGGCTGGTATATTTTGGAAAATATCTCCGAAAGTAATGTGGTAAGGGGTAGAATTCTCGGTTTCATTGGATAGGTGAGATATTTTTTTTTAAAACGAGACCAAAAACATTGATTTGTAAGTAAAATGATATTTCGCTCGGACTACCTTAAACAGATAAGTCGACGTGAATGAATTATAATCCGTTTCCACTAGTAAATGGTTACACACCTATTTCTCACGGTTATAGAATTGGTTTGTTCGCCAGTGTCGTATTAACGTCGTAAAGTTCGACCTTTGCAGGAAACCATTGATTTCTTCATTTTCACATCTTCCATTTCGATTGAGAAAGAGCTGCTCCCTTTCCCGCCAATTTTCAACTTAGTTTAGTAGCTTACAGTAACATTACTAACCCGCTTCCAATATAAATGGTTGAATTACGAAATAAGGACGTGTTTGAGATTATACATTACACATACAGTGTGGGGACTGCACATACAAAACATATGCGGCGCAGCATTAAAGAAACTAGGTTTTGTTAAACGTATAATAGGAAGGCGAGGGGTAGAGGTAGGCCGAGAAAGCTGTGGCTAAATGTGGTCGAGGAAATTCTTAGGAGGAGGAATATTAGGAGTCTTAAAAACAGGAGGGCGTGTATGAAGGCGGAGGGCGTGGAGGGCGTGGACGTAACTGAATCAAAAGAGGTTTGCAAGGATAGGTCAGTATGGAGGAAATTATAGAAGCAGAGTTAGGTGTACAATTGTGTATTAATGAGTAAACCTTAGTAACTCTGCGTACCCCGCAAGGGAGCGGCGTGGTTGGTATGTGTGTATGTAATAAACAATGTAACGTATCCTAAAAAAATACGCACCTATTTATGCTTTCCCTTGAAGGACAAAAACAAAGGAAAAAGGACAAAAAAAACAAAAAAAAGCAATTAGAAAAACTAATGTTGAGCGGTTTGGACATTTTTTTAGGCCGACTTTTATGCCACAGGTCATGGTTATGGAGACAAAATATAAAATTATGCGAGTCGATAAGTTTTTACTGTACAAAAAAGGCCACAATAAATAACTATGCCAATAAAAATTAAGGGAAAATACGTGATGAGAATGAAAATTTTAGCCGTGAAGTCACAAAAATTTTAAAAAGAAAGTCGTGATATCAATAAAAATTTAATCTTAACAAAAATTTCTCAGACCATGCAAAATTTCCCGGAAGCTTCTCACCCAGCAATGAATCTGTTTCCGGCAATAACCGTACACATGTTCTGGAGATTAATGACGAGGGCGACAACTGCATTATTACAAATGCGTAGAAAGTATTACTTCCCTGCAGTCCAACAACATTGTGACCATTCAATTCTGTAGTCACAAATAAGAAGTGTCAACTAATTGGTGAGAGAACTTTGGAATTGATAGCAAAAGATGACATAGTCATTACTAATTTCCACGTATCGCCTGAGGTTGAATGAAATCCAACTAAGAATAAATATGACTGCCTCTTACTTCTCTGAATGCGCAGATGTTTATTCTAATAAGTATTTTCAGCAGTGAGACATTATCATTTTCGATAAAATCGCTCTCGGTATAAGCAGTAAAATGCACATTATAATAAAAGATTTAAATTTGTAATTCATTCTGAATGGTACACTTAGGGGTCTTTTGATTATGCCTCGTTGATCTATCCGTTCCCTACGCAATGCTCACAAACAAGTCCACCTCGGGGTTGGTATAGTCAAGCAAACTTGTATCATATGGCGTAGAAGCATAGCCTGCTTATCAAAACCCATACACCTGCATACGTGATTAAGTATTTTTCATTTCACAATTATGCAATAAATACCAGTTATCTCCATGTAATTGCTGTTTCAATTATAATTCTAGTAACCTCTTTGCCGAAAATTTAGAAATGAAAAGAAAAACTGAATGCTGTCTTAGGTATATGTGTGGATGTACTGAAATAGGGGGCAAAAAAGGTTCGTTGCGATAAAATGTAAGCTGAGCATAGTTATGTTAAGAGCAACGTGGAGAGTAATGTACCACTTGGGAGTATGTAATATAAAAAGTTAAGCCGAGCCATAAGATATGGAGAACACAAATTATGGCAAAAGGAACATTTCAATTGCAAGGGTAGTGTGTTGGAGGTAAATGGGACTATAGTTGCATATATTCAGAGAGATGACAATAGCAAAAGAGGCGTTCACTAACATGAGATAATTACCGATGGAGACCTAGTTAAGGCAACGCAATGACTTGCGAAGATTTCGTTACGGAAGAGAATGAGGGTAGAGTAATTAGGCAGAGCGGGGAAAGGGAAGGACTAAACAGATTCGATGGCTACAAGTTGCAAATACGCTGACCCTAACACCCGAGTTGAAGGTTCGCGGTGCTAGAAGTAACCTAGATGTAAAGTTATTTGCTGGAGATATAACTTTGTGGAAATTGATAACACGCATGTTGATTGAAAAACTTCGCACTTTTTCACAGTTTGTTATTTGTCTGCTACGACCGGTTTCTACAATTGTTCACGTCATCTCAAGTATGTTAATCCGTTCCACTTGAGAACGTCGTCATATCCGGTGCTACTGGAGAATTACGTGAAAACACGTCGAAAACACGTGGTCATAGTTGACAAATGAGAAAGTGCAGAAAAGAACAAAGTTTTTTACTAATATGTCACCGAGATGTGAGCAAGTTCTATCCACGCGAAGCTCAGATCATACACCACTTCAAATAATCATGTGTATTCCGAGTTCCCGCATTTTTACATTACTGCTTTAGCTGTTTTCTAAACTCTGTTATCTTTTACCATAGATTCAACATTAACAGTTAATATCAAGGTTATCATTCCTTCCTATCATAGTGGAATTTTTCTTTACCATAGAGAGTAATGAAAGTGTGCTGATTGAAAAAGTATGAATTTACTGATAGGTGCGTACATTGCACCAACAAAGTCTAGCCAATAACCGTCCTTTTCATTCAATAGTTACCAAAATTTGTAAGATTCTTTATCGTTAACAAAGGAATCAAAAACTACTGCGCGCACACACAATTAAGGTAGTCCGAGTGAAATATCATTTTACTGAGAAATCGATGAATTTGGTTTCATTTTAAAGAAAATATTTCACCCTTCTAAAGATGTCAAAAATTCAACCCCTTACCACATTACTTTCGGAGATATTTTCCAAAAAATACCAGCCTTATTGCATGGGAAAGGGTACGTGTATGCACTCCAGAGAAACAAAATTTACAAAATAAGGTGTTTCTAACACTTACATGTTGTAAAAAAACTAACAGTGTATAGATTGTATATTTTCTCAACAATATTTGAAAATTAATCATATTGTCACCGCAATAGGTCCTTGGGTATCGCAAAAAACCTTCCCTTTCAAAGGAGTTTCAAACGCACCGCGCGAAAAAAATGAGTCAAGTTAAATACTTATTTAGATATTTTCATTTAATTACTTACAATTTCTGTCATATAAAACTATATTACTGCACAATTAATAATGAAATATTTAATTCATGTGTCCTACAGCCGGTGAAATTAAAATGTATAATTCGAATATGGACTCTATAATGACTAAGGAACTATATAAGCTGGAAGCGACGGTACTGACAGCATATGAAAAGAGAATGTTTTTTCCACGTTCGAGATAACGGATGATAGTCGAACAACGAAACAAACGTTTAAGGTTGGAAAGAATGGCCTTCTAGAAGGAGATGGACCAAGAGAGACATTGATGCAGTGGAAGATACTCAGAGAGGAGGGATATGGAGGAGTGTCATGAGTAGAAGCATAGAGTAATTACATAGCATACAGTGGCAAAGAGATATGGAGATTCGGATATGAGTTTTTAAATAATACTTGGCCCGATATATGGAACAGGTGTATCGAAGTTGCCAGAGTCATCTACATGTTGCCACAACAATCATCAAGTAGTTGTCCTTAATACAAGTACATAATAGCTTTAGTGTACATTTCCCAGGCTCGCCACCGGGTAAGATAGTCATAGGCAGCCGATACTTCGGGTTCCGACTCGTTACCCATTCTCAAGGCTACATAATAGCTGTTGGGGCGGCATTTAGATGACTCTGGAAGTTGCACGACAAGCCATAACAAACGAACTTTGTCACACGGCCACTTCATTTAGTGTCGCATAACTCACATGATGTTCTTATGATGATTTCGTTGCCTGGATGTTTACTAATCAGCCCATAGCAACGGAAAAAAATCTTATTGAGTCGTCGAAACCAAATTTAAAATGTATTTTAAGGTGCTTTAATAAGCATCGTCTATAATGAATCGATATCACGTTAATATGATAAGACACGCGATTACCAAACACGGAGTAAACTGTTTACCTATGTATCATAGGAACGACAAAACAATTGATACACGATAAAAAGCACACAACAGCCATGGTAAATCCACTCTTCTGTATGTTGATGCAAAATCACCTGGTACCACTAGCGCCTCCAAATGGCCTTCTCCGTAAGCCAAAATTATTCCTCCCCTAAGGTGGTGGCACCTGAGAAATTCTTCCCAAAGCTCTCAAAAATGTATGTCCAGTTTTTAGCATTGCTTTGCCACTCTATATTTATACATACTCTATGGTAGAAGTGTGGAGGAGTAGGGTAGGAGAGAGAGGATGACGAAATGTATGAATGAGACAGAAAATAAAGTTTTCCTTGTAGAGGGAAGAAAGGAGAGAAATATTGAAGTAGAGTTACCTTTAGAGACCATTCAGCGAGAAGTATCCTTTAATGACCGTGCCTTCCCCCAAAAGAGAGCGACGAAAAGGATAAGGATTTACGTAAAAATTTCACGTTCTTGAACAGTTGTACACATTCTGGACCGCTGAAGTGATACTTTACCATTGAGCCTTGGAGAAATTGAAGCTATTTTGGTTTATCATCAGATTTGCCTGAAACCTTAAATATGTGTGCTCAAAAATAATACCCTACTACAAAATTCCTTAGAAGCTGTTCTGTAGAAAGTAAGGAATTCTACAGAAATCGACTCTTTTTCTTCAGAACTAGTTCCTTTCCTAAGAATCTGTGCGGAACATGAGATCCTGACTCATGGATCATCATCACATGTGTTCTGTGGAGTTATTTTCTGCAGAGCGAAATAACTCATTACAAGCTGTTCTGTAGAACCTCAGCACCCCTATGGAAACATGAGGTTTGACCCAGTTCCTTTTCTAAGGACCTATATGGAGAGTCGTAGGGAACTCCACAGAACGGTCTAAGAAATTCTGCAGAACGTCCTAAGGAATTCTGCAGAATATCCTAAGGTATTCTGCAGAACATCCTAAGGTATTCTGCAGAACGTCCTAGGGAATTCCGTAAAATGATGTTTCAATACTTTATGGAATATCTACAGAACTTTCTAAGAAATTCTGTAGAAGTATTTTTAAGGAAACTACACAGAATTTTTTAGCAGGGTATGCATACAATCGGCAGTTAGTTGCTATTTAAGCAAGTTGCCTTATGGCAAACATTGACTTACATTTTTAATTAATGCGATGGCGTGGGTACAGATTTTCTCCTAAGTGCGAAAACATGCATCTCATATTATTACAATTGTTCCAAATATCAAGGTATCACGAAAAATTATAAAAATTCGGTTTTTTAACACGATTTGCACTAAATATTTTAATCCGCACCATACACCTAAATCATAACAATGCTTTGATTGCGACGAAAATTTCAAAACAAAAAAAACAAAAATTTTTGCATCATTTATATTAAAACATACTTATCTTAGTGCTGTGCGAATCAGGGATTTTCATTTCGAATCCAACCGAATCGAATCTCCCACATAAACACCAGGGTTGAAATTCGCCATGAAAAAATCATTTGACTTGAGCGGGATTCGAACCCGGATCTCCCAACTGCCGGTCAGGCGTGTTAGCCATTTTGAATCGAATCGAAACGAAGTTTTTATTAAATATTCGTTAGCGAATCAAATCACCCTAAAAAAATTCGCATGCGAATCGAATTCTAATTCTAAATAAAATGCCAAATTTTATGCAGAGTTAAAGTAATATATATTTTTCATTGTATCTCAGGGCCTTAAATTAGCTTGTACATCTAAATAGTGGCACAAAGAATAGCACAGAATAGCGTGTGGTCGTTTAAAATTTCGTTTCGCGTGAGAAAAAACAAATTCTAAGCGGACGGCGCGCAATTCAGGGATGAGTGCCATGTTTGAATGCATGGCAACGATTCGAAGACGAATCTATCAGATTCGAATATTACGAATTATTCGCTTTCGAAGCATCCCGATTCGCAGGAGAATCGAATCGAATGAAGCCTGATTCGAGTCGATTCGATTCGATTTCGAAGCATTCGCACAGCTCTTACTTATGCCAAACGTATAAATGGGTGTTCTTATAGAAAGAATGGCACAAGATTTTTTTCGACTTATTGGAAAAGTAATAAAAATTGCATTCGATGCCTGACAACAAGCGCTCCAGCCCCACATAGAGCCGGCGCGCGCGGCGTCTGCTCACGAGCAGCCCTTTGGCCTCGGGAGCGGAAGCGATCGCTCGCACGTCGACCAAAAAATAGCAATAAAAACATTATGAATAAAAAAATCCTCTCCACACACATTGTTAACGAAATCATTCGTTTTGTTCGTCATTTGATTTTTTTTCTCTCTCTCTCTCCATAACACCGAACAATGCGTCATCATAGTAAATTACGCCGACGAAATCCGAACACTTCTATTGGCTGAAATGAGGGGAGGAGGGAGGGAGGGGAAGGGGGTGAGGCGAGAGGTGGGATGAGAAGAAGTGGGTGCTGGAGGAGTGGGTAGGAGAGAGCGGTCTCGTGGGAAGCGCGGGGAGCTGGTCTCGCCTTTGAGCATCGAGTGGACTGCCTCCCTCTATATGATACATTCCGCTCATCGACATACTATAGCCATCAATCACTCACTTCTGCCATTCGGTCATTCCACCTTCGGACCGCAGCTGGAAACCCCGCCCCCTTCACCCCCCCCCTCCCCCAGCCCTCATTCCCAGCAGCCCTCCTTCCCAACACCTTCACCACACGCCTGTCTCTTCTTCCCGTCATGCCATGGATCCCCAAAGGCGCTAACCGCACCAACCTTACTTCTTCACCCATCTCTCTCCCTTCCATTATAGGTTACTGATGAACAACAATACTTGATGCCCCTTTTTTTTACAAAAATTACCGTAGGAATGCAAAGTTAATCATTCAAAACAACAAAAACAATTTATATAAATGTCACACAAGATAACACATTCATTAATACAATTTAAATATCATTTTGTAAAAATGATTATTTCCAAATGTTATTTCAATTTTATTAATGAATGTGTTATCTTGTGTGACATTTATAAAAATTGTTTTTGTTGTTTTGAATGATTAACTTTGCATTCCTACGGTAAGTTTTGTAAAAAAAAAGGGGCATCAAGTATTGTTGTTCATCAGTAACCTATAATGGAATTAATTATTTGACTCTAAAACAATGTATTCAAAATTTGTGTTCTTAAGGGATGTAATCGTCCCGGAATAATAAAATATTATTCTATTCCATTCTATATTCTATTCTGTTCCCTATCTCCCTCTCTCCTTCTCTCACTCTCTGCTCCTTCTAGAGCCACCAACCTCTACATGGCGACAGTTTTCCAATTTGCCTTCACGTTTCGCAGGAGTCGAATAGGGTTTTGCTGCGGTCAGTTTCCCGATGAAGGCAAGGCTTGAATTTCTGGTCGAGCAGTTCTGTGGGATTTGAATATTGAGCCACGCACGGAGGTCAAGGAAACATACGGCTCTCGCAAAATATCGTGGCAGAAGCCAATTGGAATTCTTGGGACTGTGGGGGCCTTCGTCATACAAAACGGTCAAAATGTACAATTTCTACTTCCAGAACTCGGCCGTACACTTTGAATAGATTATTTTTGTATATTAGACCAAAATCTTTTTACATTATCCCCGGATGCATCAAAGACAAGAGAAATAGATGGTTTCTTTAATGACCAAGGAATGGATCCTTGCTAACGATGCAACAATCGTATTGGTTCACTTTTGCAAGCTAGTCAAAGTTTGGGTTGGACAGTGAGTTTTAGAATGTGTGCGTTGCACATCATACGCTTAATTACGTAAGTTGAATAATATATGAAAAAAATTGTGGTATACGGTTATTTGAAACAGAATGCTGGATTCGCGTATGCGACCTTGATAGTTGAAGACGTGTGAAGGACTCTTGAATAGTCGAGTTTTATTGAAAAAAATATTTTCTCATCGAAATGTAATAGTAACGTTTTGACAAATAACACGCCTTCCCACATCATCATGTCCAAAATACATAAATTCCCGTAATCGTCACGGCCCCACCGACATCCCCAATCAACTACCTCCTTTTCCATGACACGTAGAGTATGTTCTTACCTTTGTTCATCCAATTCCGTCCATAAAACCCACTCTTAAAACGGAAAAACCATGGATGAAATAAAGAAAAATTAAAAACGAGAATATGGCATAGCACTTGAAAGAATGCATTTCCACATAAAAAACAATTTAGACATTTAAGGTAGTCCAAGCGAAAAATCATTTTGCCTAGAAATCGATGAATTTGGTCTAGTTTTAAAGAAACAAATCTCACCTATCCAATGGCAACAAAAATTCTACCCCTTATCACATTACTTTTCGAGATATTTTCCAAAATAAACCAGCCCTTTTACAAGGGAAATGGTACGTGTATGCACTCCAGAGAGATATCATTTACAAAATGATGTATTTCTAACACTTAGATGTTGTATAATAACTAACAGTGTGTAGTTTGTATGTTTTCTCAACTATTTTTGAAAATTAATCATATTGTCACCACAGTTGGTTCTTGGATATCACAAAAAACCTTCCGTTTTGAAGGAGTTACAAACGCACCGCGCGGAAAAAATGATTCAAGTTAAAGACTTATTTAGATATTCTCATTTAATTACTTACAATTTCAGTCATATAAAACTATATTATTGCACCATAAATAATGAAATATTTAATTCATGAGTCCTACAGCTGGTGAAATTAAAACGTATAATTCGAATATGGTCTCTATTATGACTAGGGAACTATCTCGCTCGGATTACCTTAAATTGAGAAGTACAACGTAATATAAATGTGAAATTTCGGAAACAAATTGAGTGGACAGAATCAACGTCAATCCAGACTACGATACTGACAGGAAATGAAAGAATTTTGTTGAATGGAATACAGTATCGCCGTATCGCTTGATGTAGCAACAACTGATGGAGTGAATAGAGTATCGCGATAAATGATGTGAGATAACGAGTCCAAGATAGAACTAACGACAAGTCGCAGAGGCTTGGAAGTAAGAGAAGACGTCATCAAAGCTTACATTAGAGCCATTGTATTGCAGCGAAGCGGCCCGTGCGGAATAAGCTGCAGACAACATAAAGGGTTGGAAGCAATGGATAGGCGTTATGATTAAAGAATTATTAAGATCGAATGAAATGAATAATTCGTCAAAGAATAACTCTTACAAAGAGTTGGCCATTTAAGAAATGAACACACAGAGTAATTGAATATATGAACTTATGGAGACTTTATACAACACAACAACCCGTTAAAAATAGAACTGGAAGGAAAAGGTAGTTGGTAAAAATTAACGAGAAAGGCCATGGATGGAATTCATACAAATACGAGGTGCGGTAACCTTAACGCTTATGAAAGAACAATGAGGCATTGCTATTGGCTGAGAGAAGAAGGAATTAGATGAAGATGCAGAAGAGCAATCCTCAGATTGAAGAATATGGCTGATGAACCGGCAACGTCCTTTTAAAACCCCATAATTCCAATAAAAATGTTGACTTTGCTTCCTATTCCAGCTGTTTCTGATTCCTCTTTTTTTATTTTGACATTAACGTATGGGAAAACTACCAAAATTCTCACATACGTTCTGATCAAGCCCAGAGACTCTAGTTATCCCAGTAAGCAATGGTCTACCGAGGCAGTCAGTCTCCCTTGCAAACTGGATGGCTCTGAATCATCAAGGCCCAAAAAATGCCCAATGATTCACCAAACAGATTCCATTTATCTTCTCGCCCATTTAATTCAGTCTTATCTCTCTCATGCACAAGCAAAACGACATGCATTTCGAAATATTTTCCCACTATCCACAACGGCAGTAATGAAATGAACGAGGCCGTAAACATCCTAAGCACGAAATTAAATTTCAGATAAAAGTGAATGAGGTTTTAAAAAGCGTGGCTTTTCATCAGAGCTGAAATGGGTAGCGACCAGTAGAAGCATTTTTAATGAAAGAGGGGTTTCGCGATACTACCTTCTACTTTCGGAAAAATTTTTACCATTTCATATAGGAAAGTTATGTAGGTCTACAGAAGGGATAAAAGACTTCGTAGGATATAAACAATGATTTTTCCACATAACAAAATTGATAGCACCTTTGATAATTAAAGGGCGTATAAATGATCTATTGCTGGCATAGATTTACTAGCAGTGTCATGCACTAGACATACATAGCTCTGATTATAGAGAATTATATACTATTTAAGCGGTGGCTCTTAAGGTAGTCCGAGCGAGATAGTCTCCTAGTCATAAAAGAGACCATATTCGAATTATACGTTTTGATTTCACCAGCTGTACGACACATCAATTAAATATTGCATTATTAATGGTGCAAGTATATAGTTTTATATGGCAGAAATTGCAAGTAATTAAATGAAATTATGTAAATAAGTCTTTATCTTGACTCATTTTCTTCGCGCGGTGCATATGAAACTCCTTCAAAACGGAAGGTTTTATTGTGCTACCCAAGAATCTACTGCGGTAACAATATGATCAATATTCAAATATTGTTGAGAAAACATACAAAATACACTCTGTTAGTTTTATGACGATATGTAAGTTTATAAAATACCTCATTTTGTAAGTAATGTCTCTCTGGAGTGCATACACGTACCATTTTCCATGTAAAAGGGCTGGTATATTTTGGAAAATATCTCCGAAAGTAATGTGGTAAGGGGTAGAATTCTTGGTTTCATTGGATAGGTGAGATATTTTTTTTTAAAACGAGACCAAAAACATTGATTTGTAAGTAAAATGATATTTCGCTTGGACTACCTTAAATACGCATTGAGACGAAGAACTTTGAATTTTAAAAAGCAAATATGTATGAGTTATGATCGTCAAAAAGAAAAACACACCATTCAAACATTTGTTTTCTTGCACTAAAGAAAGACACGGAAGGATCTACAATTACCATAATAAATATTCTTGTATTCAATACTTTTGTGACTGGCATATACTACGAAAACTGTTGTGCGATTCATTGAAGTCATCAGATTAATAATCATGCAAAACTACTAACTTAAGGCGTCTTGAACAACTATAGGAAATTATAGTAAATATATTTCAGATGACTCCTTGCATCGTAGTCATACCAACTCATGTCTACAGACTGGCTCTGATATTCCAACACTTCACGTTTCTATCGGGGCACTTATGTCCACAAACTACGCTGATTTTTAGCACAATAGAGAGTAATCTACCTCTTTTGACTGAAGAGGAATATACATGAAGCTTGCAAGGTTGTTAATTTTATGATGACGTCAGCACAAAAATCAATAGCTCAGGATTAAATAACGGCGAATGAGAGGAAGTGGAAGAAACGCGTGAAAATTAAATCCGGATGAACTTGATATAAAGGGACATAATTTCCCATCAGATAGAGAGACAGCCTCTGCTCCCATTACGCAGGGAGTTAATGCCCACAAAATTTGCATCATCACATTATTGCAGGCTGCTTACGCTAGGCGTGGAAGGGAGGTATGAGTGGAGAACTGAGAAACAAAGTTACGGCCAAAATAAAAATAAGAAATAATACGAAACGCTCGATAAAGGGAAAGGGAAGGAGGATGTAACAAAAAGAAGATATTGAACAGATAAACTCCACAACGAGACTTTTTACCTGGGCTGGGAATCAAACCCATATCCCACTAGTAGGCGTCACGACGCTTTCACCAAAGGTTATTCTTTTAGTGTAAAAACCCATAATGATAAATAATGTCATAGATTTCAAATGATAATCGAGTTTAAGACCCCGAGTTTTTTTAGTTAGCAGGCCTGCAGACGAATAACTATCATACCAATGCCTAACAGAGAATTTGAATATGTATTCACTATATTGTCTGTACAGTTATGCCAAATATCTACCCAAATAACGTTTCTCCTCCAAAACAGCTTCGAACAATCTATCACAATTACCTATAAGTGGATACTTTCTGTAAGTGTTTCCATGGGTACAAATGAAGACAAAGTTTAAGTTACACCATTTCATATTCAGAAAATTGGCAATTGTCTTTCATTTTCTCATTGCATATCGTGTTAACTTTAAGGTTTATGTGAAGCGTCTGAATCACTCTCTCCCGCGTGTCAAAGGATTATGATGGAGAGAGGTCTCTGCAGCCTTAACCTAATATATACATATCAAATCTGTAACATCTTTCAGACAAAAGTAGAAAGAAAGTACAAAAATTCGTCTTAACCAGGATACGAACCACGGACCTGTCAACATCGCGCATGATGCTAAGACCATAGTGTTATCGAGCATAAACTATAAAAATAGGAATCGACTTAATTTATTTTATTACCGACGTTTAACCCGTACAGTGGGCTATAATATTGCACTGGCGTGCAAATTCGACCAATCCAAGCAATCGACGCAGATTTGGAGGGCCCACGATTCGATTCCCGGTCCACTGAACACTTGGGAGTCGGACATCGTTTTATCTTCATACCAACGGTATGTATAAAAACAACTCTATATATGTACTGTATGTATAAAAACAACTCTATATATGGGTCAAATTTACAATTAAATACCTTAAAAGGCTTTCTTGGCGGTCGATGCGAAGGAAGCCTCTTTGGATATGACACCGGGCAAGAATTTCCATACCCAACGTTTCGACAAGCCTTTCACTCATCTTCTTTCGGGCAAAACCGAGGACTGAGCATGGTTTGGGCCGAGTCTTTATGTCTCAGTTGACCAGTTGAGGTGGACTCTCGGCCAACACTAAACTCGGAACTCAGCTTCACTTTGAGGAAAACGAGGGAGTAGGACGTCGAAACGTCGGGGATGGAAAGTCTAATCCAGAGCCACACCCTAGAATACTTCCTCCTAAATTTGGGCTTAACGCAAGTACCACTTAGAATGCTCCGTACTGGTTTCCTACCCGATTAGCAAATTTATCCCGGTTGACTCTAGAAGTGTCCTCCAATGTCTCTTCTCAATGATGCTTCGCAGAGGTAGAAAACATTAGATAACTGTACACTCTACGCAAACTTTTACGAACAATGTCCCGATACCGTTCCATTTCCTTTCTTTTCAGAACTAGATACATCCCTGTTTTTGAATTTCAAAATTTGGCGATCCAAAGACGTATCTAACGTTGGCTGAAATCCTGTCGAAGAAATAACGAAGAGGATTGGAAGAGAAGATAGGAGAATATGGGGAGAGCATGTGCCAAAATTTCCCCCCTCTCCTACTCTGCAAAAACCACTCTGCCAGAAAAACCACTCAAAAACTCGCTAACGCCGTCGCGACTATCCCTCGCGCGCATTGTGGTCTCGCGTTTCGCTGTCTCGCGTTCGCTATCCGTGATGGGACAATCAACTCACTTTTCTACTGAAAGGTACAGGGGCGCACTCTATTCTGATCGACTCAACGCTAGCGCCATTTCATCCACCAATCAACCAGGACTAGGATTTCCCCTACTACCCCCAACTCCTGCGTTGGTCAGCTGACTCCCCTCAATCGCCTGCCCCATTGTCTCTACGCTGGGCCCGGCCTCTTACGAGAAGGGACCTGCTGTGCTGCAATGGTGACTTGTGATCGTCTTCTATAGATCAAGTTTACTGTATTTATCCTACGGGCTTGTATTCATTTGGAATACTTGTTTGTTATATACATGCTCTTAATTTGAAGTTAATCACACTGCCAAAGTTTGTTATTATTTTCTCTCGTCTCCCCCACCATTCACAGTCAATTCACTCGGGACGTCAATTTTTAGTAACTTGCGTTGCAAACGACGTAAGGACGGGAATATAGACGGCTAGAAGGCGAGCTAAGAAACGAATTGTCTTAGTAGGTGTGCGGGTGTCGCAATGAGAACAAGACGGAAAGAAGCTGTCCGTTGTTAGGAAGGATGCGGCAGAGCACGCTGAGGCCAGCTGGAGGCAAACGGGAAGGGGTGGAAGGAGTTACAATGATAAGGGGGAATCGGTGTGACGAGGGAGGCGAAAAGAAAGACGAGCAAAAAGCGAAATTAGAGCTCGGGTGCGGGTTTGGGGTGTCGGGGGTGGAGCGGAGGTGGCGCACTCTGTGGGACGAGCGGAGAGTGAGGAGGGGGTGATGCCAGGGAGTGGGAGAGAGAGTTGAGTGTGTCTGTGACGACGGTCCGCCGCTGATATCATCGTGACGTGGCTTCCAATTTTTTCTGACCGGCGAGATGAGAGTTGGTGGGCTGGACCAGCCGACAGAGAGGGGAAGGTAGTTGTGCATGGACCAGCCACGCTCCAATTTCAATATAGCGGAGAGACATGAATTGAACATCGACGAAAAGAAGTGATGCATAGCACATTGAATTTTAATGATATGGGATTCCATCGCATAACGCACAAAACGTCTTCTTCTAGTCATAAGAGATCTTTTTATGGTCACCATATCATTACCATGTAACCTCAGGATGACCTGGAAAACATTATGTAGACCTTGATTTGCATTGATAGGGCTGATAAACGCAATAAAGTAAGGGAAATTACGATTATTGCAAGCAAAACTTAAGCGAGGAACTTCGACATCCTTCATTCGCATACAAATAGGTAATTTATCAGTCTTATCCTATTCCATTTCACTATTTTCTCCTAATTTCAAGGCTGTAACCGTGACACCCTCCGCCACACTCCCTTGATACGGATATCAGAGTAGTAGGTACGTAGATGAAGAGGCAGTCGAATCGCATATTATAGAGATTGACGTTTGATTGACGTTTCAACGTTCCGCAACTTTTCTCCTTCCCAACATCGACAATGCACCGTGATTCCAGAGTCATTCGTAGATTCCTCATCCTCACATTTTCCTTCCATAGCTTCCTTCCATAGCTTCCTTCCATAGCTTTCGTAAAAGTTGTGAGCGTCCTACTGTGGACGATTTCATGGCATGGGCTATTGAACTTTCGAAATCTTGCGAAAAAATTCTTTTACGTGAACTTTATGCCAGAAAATATTTCTAAATGCCTCCACCAGAAGCGTTTCAAGAGATGCTAAACTCACCACTATCAGCCATCCCGTTTCAACCCATCTCGCACTGAGACCTTAGGTTACGATTCTTGGTTCCTCCAGTTAACTTCTGGCATTTTCAGACGTAACCACGGATGAACACCCGTGGTCAATTAAAGATTTAGGAGTTGAATGGAGTTCCAAATGTCGTCAAGCTGTGGGATTAGGTATCCCATCGTCAGCTGTTGCGTTCGCCAAACTGGGACATTTGATTGGGAACGACTACTTAAGGTAGTTTGAACGAAATACCATTTTACCTAGAAATCAATGAATTTGGTCTCATTGTAAAGACAAGAGATTGGAACACCAAAACTAAGAGAAGAATTTGACAGGGCACTAAAAGCGCTGAAAGATCACAAATCTCAGGATATATATGAAATTCCGGGAGAAATCTTAAAATCTACTGGTAGCAAGGCAAAAGATTGACTCTTTGAAATGATCAAGGAATCGTACAATAAAGGAATTGTGCCAGATGACTTTAAGAAAATACGCATGATAACCATCCCTAAGAAGAGCTCAGCACTAAAATGTGAGGATTATAGGAACTTAAGCATGGAGTCTCATGCCTCAAAGATACTAACTAGGATAATATATCACCGGATCGAAAATAAAATTGAAGAAAATCTACAAAATGATCAATTTGGTTTCCGAAGAAACCGGGGCACACGAGAGACTATTTTAGCGTGAAGACTAATTACGGAAAAAAATGATAAGACTTAATAAAAAGGTAGTCATAGCCATTATTGATATTGAAAAAGCCTTCAACTGCATCAGTTGGAATACTTTGTTTAAAGTACTTAAAAACGCTAAAATAGACTATAGGAGGATAATTCTCCAACTTTGCCAAAACCGAGAAGCAATCTTTAGTGCAGACGGAACAAAAGCAAAGATCTCTCGAGGTGTTAGGCAGGGATGCAGTCTATCCCAATACTGTTCAATTTATACATGGAACCGGCTATGAAGGACTTTACAGAAAAAAAAATAAGAGTGGATTAAAAGTGAATGGTAACCTCTACACAACCCTCAGATTTGCGGACGACATAGCACTTTTAGCGAATAGTGACAATGAGCTACAGGATGCATTACACGAAATTAACCAAATCTTTAAAAACAATTGGGACATGAAAATAAACAAAAAGAAAACTAAAATAATGAAATGCACTCTAGATGGAATAGAGGAAGCTGAGGTATATCTAGATGGAGAAAACCTAGTGCAAGTTACTACTTTTAAATATCTGGGTAGCTGTATCATATCTGATGGTAGATGCACTGCGGATGTGAAAAGTAGGGTAGCACAAGCAAAACAAGCATTTATCAAAAAGAAAACTCTTTTGACATCAAAAAATGTTTCTCTATCGACCCGGAAAGAATTTGTTAAAACGTATGTTTGGAGTGTGTGCACCTATGGCTCAGAAACTTGGACTCTGAGGAAAGAGGAGAGGAAAAAGCTGGAGTCCTTTGAAAAGTGGTGCTAGAGAAGACTTTTAAAAATGTCTCGGACAGAGAGGGTTACCAACTTGGAAGTATAACAAAGGATTGGAGAAGGACAAACGTTTGTTAATTCTATTTGTAAAATAATAAATGTAATGATTGGACACCTTCTACGTCACTCAGAGTGGATGACTACTTTAATGGAAGGAGTGGTAGAGGGCCGTGCTGGAATAGGTAGACCAAGAAAAGAATACCTTGAAGTGACCATAGAGGGGAGAAGATACAGTGATATAAAGAGACTGGCTTTGGAAAGAAGGAATATGAATGCCAACTGACCACAATATGTAGTTTGTATGTTTTCTCAACTATATTTGAAAAGTAATCATATAGTCACAGTAATAGGTTCTTAAGAATCACAAAAACCTTCCGTTTTGAAGGAATTTCAAACGCACCGCGCCAAAAAAATTAGTCAAGTTAAAGACTTATTTAGATATTCTCATTTAGTTACAATTTTTGTCACATGAAACTATATTATTGCACCATTAATGATGCAATATTTAATTGATGTGTCCTACAGGTGGTGAAATTAAAACGCATAATTCGAATATGGTCTCTATTATGACTAGGGAACTATCTCGCTCGGACTACCTTAATGCCGGTTCATGTAAATGTGTCCATCTTGCAATTTCGCCAGTGCAGACGCGATTTCACATTCAAGGGGGATAATGAACCACTCTGAAATTTCGCTATTCCCTGTCAAATATATAAGTCACCTTGAATGGGCTGAGCTATTTTCCGCATCAAATGCGACGCCACAATTCCCCTAACACACAGACCCATACACTAGCTGAAAATCTATCTCAGGCGAGATTTGCACCGAACACTTCAAGAATGGCAGGCAAGGACTTCAGCCCGCCACCGCCACCAAGGTATGGGAATCTCATCAGTCCACTCAGCATCGCACGCGTCAAAATTCATCAAACTGAATCTTCCGTTCAATTACATTGTATGAAATTGGAATTCTTTAAATATATCGCATGATTTCGCACAGCAACGAAGTATAAAACCTGGTGAATACGTCCCAAAACTTTATATGTGCATTTGAATTGCATAAAACTACGCATTTATTGATAGTAAATTCTCTAACCAGTTGGCCGTGCGATAGTTTAGTTCCAAAAAATATTACCATGAATATCTGCACTGAAAAAATTGAGAGACTGCATTATGCAATATATTCAATGTCACAACATCACATACATCATATTAAATTGCTGGAAAAGAAAAACTACGCAAATTCCACTTAGAGAAAATGTAATGCACGATCCGGGATTCAACACATTATGTCATCTTCAGGTGACATAATATGTTGAAACCGGGTCGTGCATTACATTTTCTCTAAGTGGAATTTGCGTAGTTGTTCTTTTCGAACATGGAAAAATTCCTCATCATTCACCCTAAAAACCGTACGGTTCGCATTAAATAGCATTTCTCATTATCAAATTGCATACTCATATTTTATTGTGGTCGCACATTGTGCTCGGAAAGAACGAGTTCTGTTCGGTAAGGTTTCTCTCATTTTATTGCATGAGGCGATGAGGCAAATTTGTATTTGATTTCTCATTGTTTGATTGGCCCAAAAGGAAATACTAATGAGATGATAGTTATATACGCATTATAAGGTTTTCTTTTTCAAAATGAGTAAAGCATTAAATGCAGGGAAGGTAGCCTAATCACGAGTCCATGGCCTTCAACGCTGATTTGACCACTCTAGAATTTGTAAAAAAAATTCTAATGAATTATAATTTCTTGAGATGAAAATATACAATAGTAATGTTATCATATCTTCCGGTTACATATTGTTGAAGAGTCCTCATTGCTGTGGCAACCACTATGCATCTTATGAATTACATCTATTACCAGTCTCCATTTATTACTTATTGATTCATCTCAGAGAGCCAACATGGATTACAAAAGATCCTAGATAAGTTTTGTGAATCAACAGAAAGAATGAAATTGAGGGTACATGCGTGCTAGACTTAAGTAGTAGTTTTTCATAAGGAGAATGGGGAGAATAACTGTATCATGAGGGCGAATGGTGAAGTAATTGAACAGGTGGATGATTATTTTGTACTTAGGTAAGATGTATGCTAAATATGGAAGAATAGATGAGGAGATAGAGAGACGTGCGAATGCTGGAAGAAAAGTGGTAGGTAGCATGTGGAGCATATCAAGGAATGAGTTCTTGTCAAAGGAAGCGAAAAATCGCCGTGTACAAAAGTGCATTTCTCCCCACTTTGTTGTCTGGTAGTGAAACATGGGTATGTCAGGTTAGACATAAGAGTAGACTAAACGCCGTGGGTATGAGTTATCTGAGGAATGTTTGCGGCAAAAGTAGGATGGATAGGGTCAGGAATGACTGGGTCATGAATGAATGCGGGTTAAATGCTCCAGTAATGGACGTGTATGAAAGGAGTGTGCTTCGTTGGTTTGGCCATGTTGAAAGAATGGATGAGAGGCCAATAACGAAACATATATGAGAGTAGAATGAATGGTGTGAGAGGTAGATGTAGGCCGAGAAAGTTGTGGTTGAATGTGGTTGAGGAAATTCTTAGGAGGAAGAATATTAGGAGTCTTAAAAACAGGAGGGCGTGTATGAAACAGTGTATGGGGGTAAATGAGGCAAAAGAGGTTTGCAGGAATGGATCAGTATGGAGGATAAAAAATAAAGAGGACAACTTCTCCCTGAGACGATGGAATACCACCAAGTAAGACTAAGTGAGTGATATCAGTATGGAGGAAATTTATTGAAGCAGAGTTAGGTGTACAAATGTGTGCTTGAGAGTGAAACTCTGTGACGGTGCATACCCCTGAAGGGAACGGCTTGATTGGTATGTATGATTGTTTTCCACAAAAATACCTGGTGACAAACCCGTGAATTCATCATTTCATTATTCCGCTAGGAAAACCTTAAATCGTTCTTAAGGATACGATTACATGGTTAGAAAAATCAACATCGCCACGCGATATGCCTCTCAAATATGCATTCGATGAATCGCAGTCTCGCACGCAGCCTTATTAGGGAGGGCGTCGTTGTTATGGCGTGAGGCAATAGGGAGAGATGGTAAGGGGAGGGGGGTCGTTGGGGTGGGGGGAGTCAGAGAGAGGCAGGTCTCTTTATTTGATATGCATAGGACTGTCCCCGACGCATCCATATACATCGGGGGTGCGAAGGTGAGGGTTGGTTGGGAAAGGAGAGCGGGAGGGGGGAGGCGGAGAGCGAGGTTGAAAATTCCGAAGGGGTGGAATCAGGGTGGAATGGGGAGGAAATGTCGGTGGCAATGGCGGGGATTGGTGAGGGGGATTCTGGGAAGGAGGTTTAGTTCGTGTAGACGGAGGGAGTGGAGTTTTGATGTGGAGCAGACAGCGGGGGAGGAAGGGGGGTATGAAGCGGGTTTTGGGTGGCCAAGGGGTGCGGAGACGGGGGGAGTAGTGAGGACGAAATAGGACGTGTTTAGAGGTTGAGGCGCTCGGGGGTATTAAGGGAAGGGATTGGAAAGACCCCTTCGGCAGAAAGCAGTACCCTTCTCCTCCTTCGCGGAAGAAGGCCAGTGTTGACAACCCGGGGGAATAAATTTACAAAATTTTACCGCGAGGCTTTTTTTTAGCCATCATCCGCCAACTTTTTAATATTTGTGAATTTGGGAGCGAAAAAGAAGGCTTTTCAGCCGAAGGAAATGGGAACGGTGATACGAGATGATGTCCCGTCTTGCGTTTACGTTCATTTTTCCTCACTAAACTTGTACATCAGTAAGTTGGGACCAGTCAAATTTCAGAAGTAGGAATGGTTTAGTAAAGACCTAATCTAAGAAGGTTTTAACTTAAGGTAGTCCGAGAGAGATAGTTCCCTAGTCATAATTGAGACCATATTCAAATTATATGTTTTAATTTCACCAGCTGTAGGACAAATCAATTAAATATTGCATTATTAATGGTGCAATAATATAGTTTTATATGACAGAAACTGTAAGTTATTAAATGAAAATATCTAAATAAGTCTTTAACTTGACTCATTTTTTTCGCACGGTGCGTTTGAAACTTCTTCAAACGGAAGGTTTTTTGTGATACCCAAGAACCTACTGCGGTGACAATATGATTAATTTTCAAATATTGTTGAGAAAACATACCTACTACCATAACTACACGCTGTCAGTTTTTTACGACATCTCACTCTTAGAAATACCTCATTTTGTAAGTAATATCTCTCTGGAGTGCATACACTTACCATTGTACCAACTTGTACCAACCAATTGTACCAACACATACCATGTAAAAGGGCTGGAATTTTCTGGCAAATATCTCCGAAAGTAATGTAGTAAGGGGTAGAAATTTTTGTGTTATTTGAAGGGTGAAATATTTTTATTTCAAATGAGACCAAATTCATTGATTTCTAAATAAAATGATTTTTCGCTCGGACTACCTTAAGAAAGAGCACAATCGAATTATTACACTCTCCACCGGTTCCTTATCAAGGACTTTCAAGCATTAGTGTACACAGAGGAGCATTCGTCAATAATTTTAGGATAATTATTCGAGCTAAAAAGTTATCGGAAAGAATTAGCACTTAACAGCAGCTTTTTAAATGTGGGAACATGAAAGGAGGAATATTTTAATAATGTCAGGTCTAATAATTGACCGACTACAATTGCACATCAGCCAGAACTAGGGAGTTTCTCTATCTGAAGGTGCTCATTGAATATACCGATAAGTCAAAATTTAGACGAAGATGAGGCCATTAAGCATTCAGATTAGCCAGTACAAGGGGTCGTTATAATGAATGTATAGAGGTATAAATTCCACAAAATCGTTTTCGTCAGGGAGTAAATATTAGGTGAGGGATGCAAAATAGCTGTTTTTTTATGCATTTGAAAGTAATTATATAAGTTCAGGAAAAAGGTCGTCAGGCATCAACTCAGTTCAATCAGATGAATCTTGGTAGCACTGTGTTCTGACATAGGAGGGTCATTTTATAGAAAACTTTTACAGGAATATGTTCTGTTCCGCTCCGCATTGTTTGCTGTTTTGAAAGAGCGATATGACATCGATCCAAGGTTTTCTAATTTAGTGAAACACTTATAAGTCCAAATTACTGGCCCGTGCCGTAAATATTCTTAATTTCTACTCACCTGAATTTAATATCTAGCTATATTTTGCAAGCCAGGGAGTATGGACAATAAGTGGTCCCTTTCCCTGTTTTTTTAATTAGTTTTTTTTTTGTTTTCAAAGACGCCCATTAGAAGAAAAAACTTTTCCTTTTTTAAAGCCAGTAATTCCTTTTAAAATTTCAGTTCTATTAAGGAAAGTCTCGAAATTTTGAGCTCTCGAAAATGACGGAATTTCTTAGTTGTACGCCGTAATAACAATCTCAGTGGTTTAAATAAAGCCGTTAAATGTCTAAATTTTTCCAGGCAGTAATGTCACGTCCAAGGAGCGGTCCCTTGCGGTCGACTCCATCCTGATCTTCGCCCGAGGCTTGCCAAATTGTGACGTCAGATCCAAGACATTGTTGAGGACGATTGCGTATGATTGTACAGTAAGGAATCGATATTGTCAAGCATTTAAGCTGTGAAAACCTTAAATTATATGAATTGTTAGCCTCAAAAGTTAAATCACGTGATTTCACCATCTTGGAGTTTTCCGAGGTTTCATATTATAGGGCACTGAGCCTGTGTGAGGTTCCTCAATCCACTGGATTTGCTCATTATTATAAGCTATAAAGTAAGCGATTTCTAAATTTACGTCCTTCCACATTGTACTGAGTCCAGGATTACAAGTATATTTAAAAATAAAGGATTTTCAGAGCGCAAAATACTAACATAAACTTTTTTCTGATATGAGTATATTATTATATCTTAAATAGCAAATAAAATTTGTTTGTTTTTTACTAAACACGAAAAAAACGAACTAATAAATTAACGTCTCTGAAAATAATTTCTTATTTCATTCGGAATAAATGTCCAATATATTATCTGAAATTAATATATAACCCCCTTGTTAATTCTAGACTAAGCCACGGTATTTTCAGTTGTGGTGGAGCTTACCAAAACTCTATAAGATCCATCGCTTTTCTACAAAAAAGAATAGTTAGCGTGATCTTAAAAAAGACTCGCTTTGACCGTTCCATCCCTCTATATTGTCGTATTGGGTTGCTCCCCTGAAGACATTAATTTGTTTATAAAGTTTTACGTCGTAAGACATTATTTACAAAATGAGATGTTTCTAGCACTTAGATGTAAAAAAAATAACAGCGTATAGATTGTATGTTTTTCTCAACTATATTTGAAAATTAATCACATTGTCACCGCAGTAGGTTCTTGGGTATCACAAAAAACCTTCCGTTTGAAGAAGTTTCAAACGCACCGTGCGAAAAAAATGAGTCAAGTTAAAGACTTATTTAGATATTTTCATTCAATAACTTACAGTTTCTGTCATATAAAACTATATTATTGCACCATTAATAATTCAATATTTCATTGGTGTGTCCTAAAGCTGTCGAAATTAAAACGTATAATTTGAATATGGTCTCCATCATGACTAGGGAACTATTCCGCTCAGACTACCTTAACTGAGAGGTAGTTTGGTGTTTTTATTGGTTAGCATAACGATACGACAGTGTGAGAATCCAATATCAAATCCTGACGAGGAAAAATGATTTTTCCGGCTATATTTTTACATTTTAGAGCCAAATTTAGAAAAATGATCGTAGTCTGCCTTCAGCTATTCTCCTAATAAGGTACACTATATAGATCCAGCCACAATTCTTCTCTTAAGTACTTCAAATTCGTATTTTACACTTTCTTAAAAGAGGCTAAAAGTTCAAGCTTAAAAAATTTTCACTACGGATAAACCCATACTACCCTAGGCGGTTGCATGCACGAGCTGATCTAATGGATTATTATTATTACAAGCGACGGGGCCGTATTTTCTCGGCCATATTCCCTTGAGGCACTTGCGAAGAGTTCGTTTTTTTGTATTTTTTCGGGGTGGGGAAAATTGCGGTAATTTGGTAAAATTGGGAAAGTTCCATTCTCCCACCTCCCATCTTCTAGGTTTGCAACACTGTGGAAGAGGAAAAAGAGGGTTTTTTCTGGAAGAAGGAAGGGAGATAGAAGTGGGGCGACCATCTCGGTGAGTGGCGGGGAGACTTTCAGAAGAAGAAGCAGAAGAGCACGAGGGATTGGAGGAGAATGGGGGACGAGGGGGCGGGGGCGCAACGGTAGGGGGCCAGCGGTAGGGGGGGCGGCAGGGAGGGCTCTTGCCCCGCGTTGAGTTTTTCGGAGGATGTTGGTTAGCTGGTGGTGTTACGCGTGTAGGCTGCAGTGGCGAGGGATGGGATATAGAATGCGTGGCTGGCTAGGTGGCTGGGAGAGGGTGGCTTTTGGTGGGTTTCGGAAGGATGGAGTAGGATGAGCGCAAACTGCTCCGAAGAAAGGAAAGATGGGGCGGGGAGAAAGAAAGAAGAAAAAAAAGGGCATGAGGGTGGCATAGCAAAATAAAAGGGGGGAGGGGCAAGAGGCGACTTTCGAATAAAGCGCGAACGGACGGAAAATGGAATGGCAGGTTTTTCCTTCCACAAATACACTCACGCAATTGCTGATCCTAAGCCTGAAGCGGAGAGTATATCCGTCCACAAGTGCGGTGAGTGGTAAGCACGCTTCTTCTTTATCGTTTCCTTAGGTAAACTCTCAGAGGAATTTCGGTGATAGGAGCAAAAAAGATAACCAAGTCTTTCACCTCCATTTTCAAGTGGAAATACTCACAGAAGGTTATGAACTTACATACATACATATACATACCCATAACGCCGTTCCCTTTCGGGGTAGGCACAGTCAAAATGTTTCACTCATAAATATTAATTGTGCACCTAACTCTGCTTCAATAATTTCCTCCATACTGACCTATCCTTGCAAACCTCTTTTGCCTCATTTACCCCCATACACTGTTTCATACACGCCCTCCTGTTTTTAAGACTCCTAATATTCCTCCTCCTCAGAATTTCCTCAACCACATTCAACCACAACTTTCTCGGCCTACATCTACCTCTCACACCATTCATTCTACTCTCATACATGTTTCGTTAATCGCCTCTCATCCATTCTTTCAACATGGCCAAACCGACGAAGCACACTCCTTTCATATACGTCCATTACTGGAGCATTTAGCCCACATTCATTCATTACCCACTCATTCCTTACCCTATCCATACTACTTTTGCCGCAAATACTCCTCAGATATCTCATACCCACAGCGTTTAGTCTACTCTTATGTCTAACCTGACATACCCATGTTTCACTACCATACAACAAAGTGGGGAGAAATGCACTTTTGTACACGGCGAATTTCGCTTCCTTAGACAGGCACTCATTCCCTGATTTGCTCCACATGCTACCTACCACTTTCCTTCCAGCATTCGCACGTCTCTCTATCTCCTCATCTATTCTTCCATATTTAGCATACATCTTACCTAAGTACAAAATAATCATCCACCTGTTCAATTACTTCACCATTCGCCCTCATGATACAGTTATTCTCCCCATTCTCCTTATGAAAAACTACTACTTAAGTCTAGCACGCATTTACCTTCAATTCCATTCTCTCCATTAATTCACAAAACTTATCTAGGAGCTTCTGTAATCCCTGTTGACTGTCTGAGATCAAAACAGCATCATCCGCATATAGAAGAGCTCGCAAGTTTACATTTCCAATCCAAACACCGTCGTTTTCACCACATGCGTCTCTAACACATTTATCCATAAAAACATTAAACAGCCATGGAGAGGTTACGCATCCATGCACCGTTAGAACCCCGGTAACTCTTGCACTTGCCTTACTATTGTCATACATTACCATCATAACATTCAATAATTGCCCATTCACTCCAGAGTCTCTCAAAACCGTCCACAACTTCTTTCAACTACCCTGTCATATGCCTTCTCTAAATCAACAAACGTAAAATTCACTTTCTTTCGGACACCCATACATTTTTCTGTCACTTGCTGAAGTGCGAAAAGCTGGTCACTACATCCTCTCCCGGGCATAAACTCACACTGCACACCCCGTATTCTGTCGGAAGTAATATTCCTCACTCTTTCGATTAATATTTCACTGAACACTTTTCCCGGGATACTCAATAAACTAATGGCCCGATAATAATTATATTCGGTCTTTCCTCCATTCCCTTTGTACAACGGAACGATGATAGCATTCTTCCAATCCGCTGGAACAACAGAAACCTGTAAGCATAAATTGTATATTTCACGCAGCCTACAAATTAGTAATTTACTCCCACACTTTAACATTTCACTAGATATCCCATCTATGCCTGCAGCCTTCCCATGTTTCAATATTCTCACAGCCGTTGTGACCTCCTCCTCACTGATATCCTTTTCCATCCTCACATTCTCACATACCACTTCACAAGGCTCATCCTCAACGCCTGCGATATTATTGTACAATTCTTCAAAAGACTCCCTCCAGCAGTCCCTGATATTGCCCTCGTCCCACATGATCTCTCCACTTTCGTTCTCTACCGCATTCATTCCCTTACCTTCACCAATCTTAGCCCTTTTTACCCACTTCCAAAACAGCTTTTTATTACCTTCAAAATCACTTTGCATTTTGTCTCCTTCAACCGCACGCATTCTTTCTTTGCTCCCTTTCACAAAAATTTTGCATTCATTCTTTTTCTTCCTGTAAATCTCACATGCCTTAGTACGCTCTTCCTCAGATTTGGCAGCAATCATATTCTTGTACCCCTCTTTCTTTTCTCTTACTGCAATTTTCACTTCTCCTTTCCACCAAGCATCACCTTTCATTCTTTCTACCACTTCTTTTCCACATACACTTTCAGCACATTCCACAATCACTCCTTTTACACACTCCAACGCATCATTTACGTTCTCGATTCTGATCTGCTCGTCCCATTCTCTCTGCTTCAACGATAGAGCATCCTCAAGCATTCAACCATACCGCATGCCTACCTCGCTGTCTAGCAATCTTTCCACTTTTACTCTCAACTGCTTACGCGCAACATTCTTCCTTGGCACCCATTTTCTGCCCAGATTCACTTTGGAGAGTACCAAATAGTGGTTTGTTCCACATTCAGCACCCCTCATCACTCGCGTGTCCCACACTAACTCTCTCAATCTCTCATCATACACAATAAAATCAATCATGCTTTTACAATCGCCCCTTTGCCAAGTATACATATGTATTCTCTTATGTTTAAACCATGTATTTGACACAAACAATCCTTTTTCCAAGCACACACTCACCAAGTTTTCTCCATTATCATTCACTCGGGGATCACCAAAAGGCCCAACCACTCTCTCAGATGCCCCCCGCCTCACACCAACCCACCCATTATGTCACCTAGTAAAATTATTCTCTCACCAGGGTCACATTCATTCAATACCTCTCTCAGTTCTTCCCAAAACTCATCTTTCACACTGTGACTCTCTCCATCCACTGGTGCATTGCACGCCACAATCACATCTCTCCTAATACCTACTTTCATGCAAGCCCATAGCAACCTAGGGGATACTAACTCGTACTCCCTTACTAATGACTTAGCTCTCTCATTAAGAATGAGTCCTACTACTTGACTGCCGCGTGCATTATCGTCAACTCCTGACCTCAGTGCTAAACCACCGCCATCTATAGTAACAACATCCCGCACCTTACGCTTCGTTTCACATACACACAAAACATCCATTCGTCTCACTTTCATTTCATTCAGCAACTCATGCTCCTTTCCATACACTCCTCTCACATTCCAAGTACCGAGAGTCCAGTTCGTATCTTGATGGGCCAACATATTCAGCTTCCGCCGCCCATCGTGGCTTCGGTTGTCCGAGGCAACATTTTGACGTTCAGCAGTAAGTTGTAATAGAGTATGCAAGGTTACCAGCCTTCGAGGTACCCGCACCACGTGCAGCTTTCCCTGCTAACGGTTACGGCGCTCTACCGGTCAGTTTTGGCACATTTTCGCCAGCATGGCACAAGAGAAACCAAAGCATAGTAATACCCTAGGTCCGCTTTCCCTATTTTGCTCAAGTTAGGATCCCTTCTGAAAGGACTACCTTGAGAGCCAGCATACTGTTACCCGCGACCCACCACTAGGAGGTATATGCGGTGTACTGACACACCGGGTATGAACTTACAATCGATAAAATTACTTAAATGGCAACGAGGACAGTTACTCAACAATTTTTTCCATAAAATTGATTTTTAACCATAAAATTGGTAATATTTTCCACAAAATTTAGCATATATGAAAGTGAAAATGGGTCCTATTTAAGATGAGTGAATTTTCATGTTCAATTTGGCTAACATGGGAATGCCGGTATAGGTACGGCACGTTGAACACTAAATTTCCTGGTAGAATTCTGAAAGTTACTTACCAAAATCAATTCCGGTAAAAAATGAGACGAATATACCCAATAGGTATCGCCACTTCCCAAAAAAAGTATCGGCCATTAACAGGCGACGATAACTTTCTTCAATCGTCATAAATTTGGTGATAATATTCGCCCACTCTCTTATATATATACAACCACTGTACTTTCTTTAGACCGAGTCCTTCAATTATAGTTATTGAAACACCAAACACAAATTTGAAGTGACTGTTACGTTTAGGAATTTAAAAAAAGGCCAGCATCAAATGCATCGTCACAGGGGACGAGGTAAGACTCCAATTGTCTAATTGACGTTGCATTCATTGAAATGAGAATGAGATTGGGACATACAAAATATTACGAGATTTTTTTTAACTCATAGGTTATATACCGGAATTATTCAAGGCAAAAATATTTTTTATATTTCATCACAGCACGCTGATGAACAACGTGCAATTATTGTAATAACGCTGCTATACAAGCCGAATGGTAGATAAATTACGAATAATTATTAGTTTTTCCCTATAGTAACAAAGATGTCTCCATTTATTTGCAAGCACAGGCGTTATTCTCGTCAATTTTCATTCAGGAGAAAAGGACAGGTAGTTTTCACAGTTTCAATATGCGATAGTTAAATAGTTGAGTGTCCACTTGGATTCGTTTTGAAACCGATTTCTGACTCAACGTTACATCATTAATCGCTATCTCAATGACGAAGAGTAGTTGTTCACAAATTCACTATAGAGGAGAACATTTCCGTCGATAACTTCAAGATCCAGCAAGGACACCGTCGCGCGAGCATCCAGCACGGAATAATATCAATGACATCTCATCCTAGGGCATTGAAAACTAGGCTCATCTTATTCGAGGACTTGGAAGTATTGCTGAGGAAATCTATACGGTGGCCGATCGCCATGGCGTACCCGCATTACAGAGAGCAGGGCACCATTACACCGTATGGGGGCCCTGCGAGCATCGCCCGTAAAAACATGCGCTATTAGCAAGAGAAGGTTCAGCTTTTATTTCGGCGCTTCTTCGCCGCAAAAGGACTTTTTAAGGACTTCTGGTTTTCTGTTTCATCTAATGTATACTTTTTGAAGTAGTAAAATATCAGGCTCCAGTCATCATTAGTGGTCTGCTTTCGCAGGTCCTTGGTGCCTCCACCTCTCTCTGTCCTCTGCTCTCCACTTCAGTTCTCTACAACTCCCTCCATCCTTCAGGTCATCAATCATCTTTCTTTTCTTTCTTCCTCTTTTGCGGTTTCCATCCACCATTCCTTTCATTACATCTCGCAACAAGCATTTCTTTCTCAGTACATGTACCATCCAGTTCCTCTTCCTATCTTCAATGGTCTTTAAGAGCTTTCTTCCTTCTTTTATTCTCTCCAACGCCTCTTCATTCCTAACCCTATCATACCACTTGATGTTAAACACATTCCCCCAGTAATCCAGAAAAAGTATTTATCATGACTCATAACAGGTATGATGCGAACTTGAATATTCAAATGGTCATATCTAGTCATACAAAAAATATCAAACGATGTCGAATGGATCTATTACTTTGAATCATATCACCTACATGCACTTACGGCGCCCGGCCGCACGGTGGCCGAATCAAATACGCTGCCCAAAACTCAATAACTAGACACAATTTTTAGGGTATAGAAAACATTGCGTTCTGTAGGTAAGGCTTTCTGATTTCATAATATGGCGTTCAAAAGGATCAGTCTCAACAGCGGTATCTCCCTCTGCCGAAGGGGATGAAGCAGTGAACTCATTTTTCGTAGGAAATCGGAAATCGCACATAAATTTTATTCCAAATCCATAAAAAGGAATGATCAGCTTAATTTAAGAATTTTCAAAGAATACTATGAAGCTTGATCGGTAAGCTGCATTAATGATATAAAAAGCAATTTCTTTAAAAGGAAAAAATATGTAGTAAAAATTGAATGTCAAACAATGTATCCGATATCAGTAGTCACACAGTTACTCACATTTCTGTAAATTATCACGTTCAATATTTTAGATTACACCTTTTTTAGTTAAATATACAAAAAACATTAAAAATAATACCTGGACCAGCTTATAACTTAGGTAATGCTGCACGAGAATCCTAAAGCTTTCTTCTGAATTCCGAGTTTGGATATTTTTTCAATAACGCTCAGGGAAAATAGTCATCCGTAAATTATAGATTTTCCTCGAGTATTGAAAATTTCTGTGTCTAAACATGTAGAGAAATAATATAAACGTAGCTGCCAGTGAACAAATGATCATTACCATTCCAACAGAGGGCGACGAAGTGGAAAAGATAAGATTGGCTTGGTGATGAAAGTAAACTTAAATGGTTGAAAAGTGGTCACTGATGCATTACATTTCGCGCTAGCAATTATCACCCTCACATAACGTGAATTTACATTTTAAGTTGCCTTCTGAAGATTTTGTGTAATGCTGCCCCAAAAAAAAAGAATTATAAACCCGTGTATACATTGGTAGTATTCGAGCGTAACTTGGTGGAATCTGTTAACATTGTAATGATAACACTTAACTTTGTTTTTCCATATATTTTTACTTGCTGCGACCAGGGTTTCGACGTTCTCCCTGAAGGTACCTGAAGATGACGTCGAACATCGAAAGCCGGATCGTACCAAATAAAAATATGTGGAAAAACAAAGTTAAGTGTTATTATTACCGTATATACATGTTTCCTGACGTTATCAGGTTCATTTGAATGGATATTTTGAAGTCAATTAAGTCTCAGACATCCAAAGCAGTCGATCTGATAATACTGCCGAAAATCGCACCAAGAACTGTAATAGATAGACATACGGCGAAATCTTCAACGGATAAAAACTATTTCTCATCAGTCGACGAATACTGATAATACTTTGTATTGTTAAACATCCAGAAACTAGAACATCTTTTGTACAATATAAGTTTCTGCTTAAAATTATTATAACTTAACATATTATAACTGCACATTTTAAACAAGTCACATTTAGTAATAAGTCTAAGTTTTTTAAACTGAGAGATCGTTTTCAGAATATTTCACGGAAAATCTCGGGAATCAACACATAAACATCTATTTAGAACATCTCGCTTTAGATATGGAATAGTTTCTATTCAAAGGACATTATCAGCTCAACTTCATTTTAATAATTTAGTAATTTTAATATCTGTAGGGCAAGCAATTTCTTTTTATTGCACGTATTGTTCATTATTTTGCCCAACGTTTTGGTGGACATAATTCATAATCCGAGACCATATCATACCCTAGAAACGCTCTGTTTTCCTTATTACTAAATTGTGATTATCCCTTAGACTATCACATTGATTCCACCACTTTATTTTATTTCTGTTTTGTTGGTTTTTCATCTTAGATTAGTAATCAGCGGCTTAAAGAACCCTCATTCACCATGTTTTAAACTAATAAAATAATTTTCCATTTTTTGACCAAGTTTTTGGGGTTCGTCCCCACTGTGCGACAATCACAGCAAAAGGGTCCGCTATTTCCGTCCCGGCAGGTTTCCCCAGCCCTCGTCCGTGGCTGTGCTCCGAATGTTACCGAGATGTTACTTTGCCTAACCGAAGATTCACTTCTTACTATTTCTGATTGGTTTCTGATGGGTATCGAGCCTTTTCGGACTGCGCTAACTCCTTCGTCACGCGCGTGGGTATTCCTTCTGGACCTGGGGACTTGTTACTATTAATCGAACGCAGTTGCTTAATAATTCCATCACGTTGATTTGTTATGTCAGCCATAATAAAGTCAGGAATGTCTAAATTGTGTATTGCGTTGTCCTTACTGAATACACTTTTGAAGTAATGGTTGAATAAATTGGCTTTGTCGATACTCTTGGTGACCACATTGCCGTTTATGTTCAATAAAGACTCTACGACTTGGGGTTTTCGTCCAGTAATTCACCGAGGAGTTATTTCTTGACGTTTCATAGACTAGTGAGCATACTTTTCTTCGTTTTTGAGCGTTGAGCAACGTATATTTCTCTCGCTGCAAACTCCGTTGTTTTGATACATAACTTAACAGAATTTTAAAATAGATTGTGTATTTGCCTTTGTTTCCATGGATCCAGCCTTATTTCGTGATTATACCACCGAGGTTCTTTACTCTCCCGGTAGAATTTGTATTGAATATATTCATCAATTCCTTTACGCAGTATTTCCAAATAATATCACCATGATACTTGAGTGCTCTCGTCTTTCATTGTGACTACTAATTTCGTGAATGAAGCTTCTAATGTCTCTCCAAATTTGACGTAATCGCATTTTTCAAATAAGTAGACTTTACGCTGAGATTTTACAGTGGAATCTACTGTTTTTTTCAAAGTCGTGAAAATTACTTTATGATCACTTATTCCTTCGAGGATATCGACGTATTTAATCATTTAGGGTGACTGACAGCTAAAAAGTCTAATATTTTATTACCTCTCGTAGGTTCGTTAACCACTTGCTTATGAGAGTGGTGTGAAAGTGTATTAAGTAAGGTCTCACTCATATCACACTTCCTTAAACATATTTCAAATCTTCTGGTTTTCCAATTTATAGCCGGGAGATTGATATCTCCACCGATAATTATCACGCTTTTGTTATATTTCGAAGTGAATGATATTAATTTAGTTTCTAATTTGTACAAAACGTCGATTTTGGAATCGGGTGGCCTGTAAAATAACCATATATGCATATTTCTTTTGTTTTGTTGCTTAATAGTACACCAAGCGCTCTCTCTTTCAATTTCCTCCAATATGTGTGCCGGTACCATTCAAATACGAATTAACTATGCTATAAATACTTCTGCCACCAGTCCTATCAGGTCTATCACGTCTATAGATTTTATATCCTGTCGGAAAAACTTCGCTATCGTAAGTATTCTCTGCAAGCCAGCTCTCTGTTCCAATTACCATAACTGCGTTTTCAAATATATGCTCAACTTCGGCACGTTTGTTCTTTACGCTACAAGGATTCACTATTACTAAATTTAAATCACATTTAGCTTGATGAATGTCGGTTCGCAGTTTTCTGAATTTCTGAATATTTTCTGTTTGATGGTCTCTGAAGCCACTGAGAAGCAATTTTTTCTTTGAAGTTTCGCCGTTATCTTGAGAGCGCGAGTTGACATTATTGTTGCTATGTAAGTAACCGTTATTGAACTGTGCTTCCCAGAAGTTTTTTCAACATTGAAGACCTACATTTCACAGATTTACTCGAAGGCTGTTATCGGGTCTATACTTTCTCACTAATTGACCTATTTTCTAGCCTAAAAATGCCTACAATACTCGAAAATCCTATGGGCCAGCCGTTCGGACGCCCGGGCACCCCAGAACGGTTGAGGGGAGCCCGGCACGATGCGAGCACCGGTCGAAGATCTACGAATTCTGCTCCTATGCTTATACAGAATTCCCACAGCCTCCTGTTCAGGCAGTCAGTCCTGCTCCAAACATGGTGACCGCGTTCGGTCCGCAGAACAACACTACAAATGGACAGCCGCATATTGGCGCCAGATGCCCTCCGGACGCGTTCCACCTCCGAATTTAAATCGCTGAAGGAATTCAATATCTCATCAGCTCCACGCTTGGACGTAACATTGGTGCCGACATGGGCCACCACCACCGCTGAGCGTATCGCAGCCTGGTATACACCAGGAGGTGACCCTCTGGTCCGCTCCGTCTCTCCTTGTCCTATTCCCCAATGATAATTTTCCAGTATAGCCATAAAACGGAAGAAACAAACTGAACCTGGTGAAATATTACAGTCTCTTGGTTATTCTGTTGAAGGGATGTGAGCATCGTGGCAAAGATTTATTTTAAGTAGACTATCGTTCTCAAAGTAGGTGTAGAGTAACAAGGTAGAACTCATGGATGAATCTTTGTATACGAATCCGACGAAAGAACTAATAAGTGGTTCTTAAAGCGTATTTCCACGGTGCTTCCCCTGAAAATGTAACTGAGTGCAGAATATGCTTTAAGTCGTACTGAGTAACATGTGCTATTGTATCAACTGAAAGGACAGAATTCAATCATCAGTACAGAAAACATATATCAGGAGGAAACTATATTAAAGTACTAATTCTTTCCCCTACGAAATCTGTATTCGTTTTTTAATTCTTCTCGGGTTACCCACACCAGGTCAATACCTCGATTTCATCCGAAGTTTCGATTAGCGTCCCTCTCATCATCATCATTGCCCTGATGGTAATGAGAGAGAATGCCAACAAAACGCCGAATGGAATGGAAAAATTGACCCGAATGGTGTAACCCGAAAATATTTCGCATTAAGTACGATACTTAGAATTCACATAAAGTACGATACTCCAATCGTCGGATCCAAAAACCAGTCACAGGCGTGCGGACAAGTCGAGTGTTTCAAGAGAACGCCGCTGGTGGAGTTGGAATCCACCAAAATATTATAGAACTTATTTAGGATGTATTGTAAACAGTTTGCTTTTATTCTTCCCCTTAACAGGGGAAAATTGGAATACCCCTTAACAAAAACACTCTCAATACGCTCTGCTTTGCAGACGATCAGATAGTGTTGGCACAAGACTACGAAGATCTACAATATATGACTAGAAAACTAATAGAGGAATATAAAAAATGGGGATTGGAGGTGAATATGTCAGAGACACAATATATGAACACATGGCGGAGCGAGGAAAGACCTGATTTTAGATGATGGGGAGAAAATAGCTTACACTGATCACTATAAATATCTTGGAGTAAAAATTACTGATGACGGGCCCTTAGATGAAGCTATATCAGACCGAAATAACTAGGGAAGAAGAGTTATTAGGTTATTTAACAGCATCCTGTGGGACCGACAAATATCGAAAGCGAATAAAACAAGACTATACAACGCCATTTTAAAAAGTATAATAACTTATGGATGTGAAGTCTAGTCTATAAAGGGACGTACTAAACAAGCATTAAAAGCTACTGAAATGGATTTTTGGAGACGGGCTGCGGGACGATCACGAAGGATAGAAAGAGTTACAAATGACAGAATTCGACAGATAATGAGAGTCGAGCACTATATAACGGAGAGCATCATGGCCAAAGAGATAATCTGGTACGGGCAAGTAAAGAGAATGAACGAGGATAGACAACCAAGAAAGATCTCAGAGCCAACAATCCAAGGGAAAAGAGGAAGACCAAAGAAGAGCTGAAAAAAGAGGGAGTGGACAAAGAAATTAGAGGGAGAGGATTGGAAGAAGATCTATGGAAGGACAAAGTGACTTGGAGGCTAGAAATCGGAAGACGTCAGGTGACGTTATGAACCGATCCTACACAAATACATACATTGTAAACAATTTAGAAAATATTCCAGAAGAGAAAGGCGCAGTTTATGTAAGATAGTTTGAGCGATATTTATCAGTTGTCACGATGTTTCAGGTCACGTTCGGATTATATGCTTTGATTTCAACCGCTGTAGAAAGAATGGAGTAAATGCTGTAATGCTAACGGTGCAATGACATCTTATTACATGACTTATAATCTCAGTATTTATAAAAAATATCTCACTTAAATGCACTCATTACTTTAGAGTGATATACCTTATAACTCCCACTCAACGGAATTTTTTGTGATAGTGAAGCAATTGCTGCCGTTGTTGTATGATTTATTTTTGAAAATATTTCAGGAAACTTAAAAACCACTCACTTATGAATATATGGCGATATCTAGGAGCTGTCAAGTCCCCATTATACTTAATAGTCTCCGTGGAGTGCACACCTATTTCCCGAGGAAAATGGCAGGCACTTTTTGCAAGTATCTTGTAATATAGTGTAGTAAGAGGCTGATGTTTTGTTGTGTTAGGAAGTGTGAGACATTTCTTTCGATGAAACCAAATTCAATAATCTAGGAGAAATGATATCGCGCTCAAATTATCTTAAGTTTCGTATTTCACCAAAAGCTTTCACCAAAAGCACTGAAATGAATATCGTGAACACAGGCTCCGAGGCATCAAGTTAGATTTAAGTTCCGAATTTGTTTCCTAGTTTCTGGTACCGACTCCATAGTTGATCTTAAGTAAAGTGCACAGCATGCCCAAATGCGGAGTGTAGCGTTGCAAGGTGTAGAAACTTGGACCCTAAAGAAAGGTGACCAGGAGCATTTGCTGCAGGCGTACGGGGTCCAGTTAGAGTGGGAAATAGATGAAGTGTAACTAACGTAATAGAAGACAATTCAGAAAGGAAGTGAGGATGAGAAAACGCCGCAGCACATAAGGAGGAGGAAGAGTAGATGATTGGAATAGGTAATAAGGGACTGTAGAAGGCCGTGGTGGAGGAAATTACAGTAACAGTTTTCGTTAACTTCGGGTGCAGTCAGTTTCGGTTTTCGTCAATAATTTTCGAGAAATATTAGTCTCGGTTATAGTCAGTTACCTCTGATTATGTTGGCGTGCCCACGTGACTGCGCAGCTAACTTTAAGCTATTTTTAAGAAAAAAACTTCAGCTCCCTTTGCCAACGTTTCGTCAACTTTGATTTGCATCATCATCAGGAATAAAAATCAACATGCCAAGAAACAAAACCAGCATTTCAAAAGGGCTACGGTTAATTCAAATTAATTAGCTACAAACAAAAACATCCTTAGGTTTTATTACCCTAATGATGTCAGTAAAAATTGATGAAACGTAGGTTAAGAAGATACTTTTAACTGGACCAAAAATACTAAATATTATCTATATCCAAGAGCTCAAAACAAGAAGAGATTTTTTGTGATTCGAATATCATAATTAGCCATGTTTTTGAGCAAAATGTGAAATATGGAAGACAAGACGCCTGCGAGGGCAGTTCTGTGTAACGTGCATGCCATGATTCAACGGCATTTAAATATGTGTCAGGTTATTTTATGATCTAAAAAATATTATCATATATCCCCTTATTTTACTACATAAGAATGGCTTGAAGTCAAAACAAGGAGGGAATACATGCTTGCCTCTTTCTTAGATAAACTCTTCAAATGTAAACAGCTTAAATATGTTATGCAATTTTTCCAGCCTATGGAGAAAAACCAAAATGAAGCAACCCGAATGTCACCAGACTTTTTAATTGTCCCACTTCATCTAACCACAACATTCAATAAATCATTTTCCTGTTGTAGGGACAAGGATATGGAGGACAGTACTCCTGAATCAAACAAAAATTCTAATTCGCTGATGGCTTTCAAAAACAGATTTTTGTACACATAATTATATTGCAGGAAAAATTTGACTCGAATCACCTTTATGCTTTTTTTTGCTTTCTTTGCTGCCATTATGATTTCCTTTATTGCTTGTACACACTTTTTCTATGTATATCTCTCTCCGTAATCGAGCTCTAATATTAATGCATACTTTTTGTATGCTCTTAGTGAACCAAGTGGTTCATAGAACAATAAATATTTCTTTATCTTTAATTTTTCCAAACTCCGCCAGCACAGGTCGACCCCCGGACTCTCTGCCCAGCCTGCTCCCTCCCCCTTGGGTTGCCAGGGTTTCTAACTTAAAATTAGGGAGACTGAAATTTTCTACCACGTTGATATATAAACACACATATAACGAGGTTTCTTCTTTGGTGGTATTTTATGGTACTCCTCATCACTTTCAACACTCATAGCGTCGAACACTTGTGTGACAGACATACCGTAACCGTACAAGAGAGAACAGACAAACACCCAGCCGCCTCAAAAACAAAAGAGCAAACGAAAGTTCGAGGCGAGTTAGAGAAATATGACCATTTCTGTACCTTCAACTTCCGGTTCTAGAACCAAGTCCCAACATAAACTTACATACGTGCACATTTGAGTGTATACTTATAAAAATAATTTAATATCGGCAGCTATGATGCCAATCTACAGTTCGATATATCGCTCAGAATATTTCGATAATCGAATTTGAATCGTTAAAAATCAAAATATTATTGCAGTTGAACCACACAATATTGTATTAGAATGAAATACGGGAGAAATGTTCTTAAATACGTGAGACGGGAGACTGAAAAAAATAAGGTTAAAACGCGAAAACCCGGGAAATACGGGAGATCTGGCAACCCTACCTCCAACCCCCATACCCATTTCGAGCGGACCCTTCATTTTTCGTGCCATACCCCGACGGAGTTCGCACGAGAGAGGGAAAAGTGTGCGCGAGAGGCAAAAATATAGAGCAGGCGGCTGGAGGGGGTTGGGGTTAAGAGGGGGGAGGGCAAGGAGGGGGTTGAAAAAAGGGGAATAAGGGGGAGAACGTATGATGGCCGCGGGTGTCTTCTGGGTAGACGGGGGGTGGAGGAGGGGAAAAGTGCACCATCCGCCTTCCCCAATTTTCCTTTCATTTCCTCTCTCATTAATTTACAACTTGCTTCCCTTTTTGTTATCCTGCGGGAATCCGTTGCGTATTGTGTTTTGGAGGAGGCGGCAGGGAGAGGGAGAACGAACGAGTGCGCCCCCCCGAACGCCGGTATCCTTGAAGTCAGTCGAAACAATTATTTTCTTCCTCTTCTCCTCCGATGATTTCTTTCATTTAGGTATCTGAGAGCGAAGGCAGTGTTAAATTATCCGATCACCCGACCAACTTGGGTCACTCGTAAATTATCACTTTATCCTGCTTTCATTTCGTCTGTGTGACGAGCGTTTAAATTTTCTTTATGAATCTACGACGGAAAATGAACCATTGACATTCGCCGTATTTTCTTAAAATACATTCGAATGGCGACATTTTGCATCACTATCAATGAATAATTTGAAATATTCTCACTTCAAAAGTACTAGATTAAATATTTCGGAATTCATTCCACTCATTCAGTAGAGCGTCGATAATCCGGATCAAATGTCACCGGACCCAGTCCGGATTATCAAAAACTCCGGAGTTTCGAACAGAACCAAAAATTTTTGTTTTGTCAAAAAAGTTTGATGCCTTAAACATAAAGAATCTTTGCTAAAAACTGTAATTCACTTTAGTACTGTAGTTAAATAATTAGAGCAGATAAATAAAACCATTAACTAATATGAACTTATTACGAAGTAATTTACTGACATGTTGACAACACTAGAAATATGTACATTGTATTCACTTCAACTTATTTTTCGCCGGATGTGAATTCGGTTTATCGACAGTCCTGATTTTTGACGTCCGGATTATTGACGCTCTACTGTAGAAAGTTATATATTTTATAGCATTTCTTCTAAGCAATCGTCGTGAGTACTCATAAACCATTTGATAAAGTAGATAAGTACCTCCAGTGACGTCACAGAATAGACTGCGTTCACATTTCTTTCCTAATAATATTCAATAGAAGAAATAAAATGAGGCTATGACGACGTCACTGTTTCATTGAGATGGGTTTGAGACTTCGATAAGTGTTCTAAATCATTCAGACGGCGAGCCAGGCCTCACAATATGCGTAATTCCGCTCCATTTATAAAAATATCGTAAATACTTACACATGCAACGAACAATCTGGCCACGGATAGGAATAAAATATTTTATTCTTTTTCTTTCAATGATGCGTAGATTTCCCTTACGACGCAGAGCACTCCCATCGCAAAGTTACACTATTTTCCTTTATTGTTCCACATTGCCAACATGTAAGAAAGATAAGAGAATGTGTTATTATTTTCACAGATTGATTTCAAATTCCCAAGTTATATGACGTTTTGACACGATCTTTTTTAATCCATCTATATTTAGACGATGATACCAATTCATCCAGAGTCAACAATAACATTCTCGAAGTTAGATAGTGGATAATAGTGAAAAGACTACATTCAAATAACAAAAAGTTAATTTATTAAAAGAAATCTGAAAAGGCAAGGAGTTTAAAACAGTATATCATAATAGGGCTGAGAGGAGCTTTTCGAAAGCGAAGACAAACACAATTTAACAGGGAGAAGGATAATCAATTAAAAGAAAAAAAATATAGAACAGAGAATTAAACTCGATGAATCGCGGATTTGAAGAATTGAATGTATTACCTTAAGAAATCTTCCAGTCCTGATCTAATTATGTAAATAAATTCAAAAGGAAGGGTAAAATTTGCTTAAAATAATTTGCTCCCATATTTACGTGTGTGTGTGTGTATATATATGTCTCTATATGCTTGTATTTCTTTTGTATGAAGACATTCAGGGTAACACAAAGACGTGAACACTACCTTCAGGTCAGCGTCAACTGATTTTACTCACTAACCTAATGTCAACATGCTTTGAATTATCCCAAGGGAATAATTCAAAGCAATCGAAAATACTAATTTATCGTTCAAAGACTTCGGCTTATTAATGACTGGTAGACTTTTGAGGAGATAGAATCCATCTTCCGCATTAGGCGAGTGTGTCAGCGTTTCAGTGACAACAGTTTCTCACTCCATCACAGAGGACGCCACTGAGGTTGGCCCCGAAAAAAGTGAAATGTGACGATGAGAGAAACGGTTGTCACTGATGTATGGAAACATGCAGCTGTACCGTAGGAATGGTTTCTACACCTCAAACCACTGAGGATTCTACTCTCCAGACTTTTAAGTTTACCTCCAACTCTGATTTGCCATTCATAGTTTCCTATAGAGAGAATAACAATAAGGTACGACCGAACTTACGTCACTCATTCTTCACACGTAGGGGAGCAAATATTGTACAACACTACGGATCTGGAAATGCTTTATTTACATGTAAAAATTCATTTTCTTCAACTTTTAGGGTACATTAGTCATGAGAATCACACACGAACAGAACTTACCTGAATGCCACATGAAACTCTTTATTACATGAAATGTTCAAAGTACTACCTTTAGCATTTGATACACACATCAACCAATTACCACAATGAATTCAGATTATGTCAATGTATCTCTCGAGTGCTGCGTTTGGTTTTGCTGCCTTCCAAAATACGGACACAAAGACTTTTTGCATCGAAGGCGATACACAAGAGCTAACAAGAGCCCCCACAAATAATATTCTAGGGGGTTTAGGTTCTATTCCAGTACAATGACAATGTACAAAAATAAGTGTGTAAAATGAGTTATAAGATAATTAGAGTGTTTCCGGACCTATATCCATATAAGACATATTTTCTTCTTCCGCGTGTGATAAATGAGTTCTGAAAGCTTGTCCGTACCTTATTGTTACACGCTGAATTACGGGCGTCACAGAAAGTATGGGATCCTTAGTATTAATTCAAAAAATCTTCAATTCGAGCTTGAACATTTTTACGCGGCAAAACGCGTTGGTGCAGTTCCCCTAGAAATAAAGGAAAGAAACGGTTCCTCTAAGCATTTGGAATACATTTTCTGGTTAAAATTTTATCAGAAGACAACGGAACCAGAAGGAGCAATGTAGTGAGTTCGACCGAAAGGGTAGAAGTAGTTGTCTTCTTCAAAGAACTAAGCCGAAACGTTTTACTCCTGCCTCTTGAAGAGATGGGCTCCGCTAAAATTCCCCTCTTCGGTCGAAGGTTATCTCTGGGACGGAAACTTCTTTCGATAATGAAGTGCTTTGAATGCTATAGCCCGCTTATATCGATTTGAAACCCATTTGATGCAACGTTTTTGAAGTTCCCCGAAAAACGTTTTACCGTGACCGTTTTACGCTCTGGTGTTTGATCATTTTCCATTCGAAAAACAAAGAGCGATGCTGGATCCACACGTTCGCGTCTCTTTGGCGTCCGCATCGATTGTCCATTCCCCCTCGCAGCATTACCTTCCTTCCTTCTTAAGACTCCCGACTTCTCCCCTTTCGCCGTGAGCCGAGTAAATACTTGCGGAAATACCCCTTCAAAACTTTGCTACTCAGGTATTCTCCTTATCAAGGGTTTTCCCCACTTTCCCTCAACAGCCAATCCTCCTCCCCCCTCGTACCTCCGCCACTACAGCACTTCTGCTCGCGCCTCCACCCTCCTCTCTAATACTTGTCATCGCATTCCCTCCTTCAAATCCAATCCATGATCTAACACTTTCTCCTCGGTATCAATCACACTTGCTGTCTCAGAGCAAAGTTACGTTCCAAATTGACAAAATAGGGTGAGAATATTTCTCCAATGGCCGCAACTATTGGCGCCACTCGTCAAAAGATAGAGAAGAAAATATTTACTGATTTGGTTTGACGGTAGCGTCATTGACCAACCACAGCCTCTCAACCAGAATAACCATAGCAAAGTTAAGAGAGTCTCCGATAGCCGTACAAATGGCACCACTCGTCAAACATGCAACCACACAACACTTACTGTGTTGGTTTGCGGGAAAGGGGATTCCACAGCAGGGACCAACCACAGCCTCTCTACCAGAATACCCTCCTGTGATGGTTTACGGGAATGTTACTTCCTCGCCGGTGACCAACACAGACACACACACACACTCAACCCAGTTGGGATCCTTTTTGAGGGCCAATGGGACCCTGATAAGGATGCCTGGGTTATAACCTGAGATCCTTCATAGGGCTAATGGGACCCTACTAAGGATACCTGGTCATTACCACAATCACACTCACAAGCACTCAAATCACTCACTCACACACACAGACGGGCCCAACTTCTGGGCGAAATCGCTCAAAAAGAGCGTGGTCAAAATATAAACATAAACACAAACGAGGGTGAGCGTCGGATACGCGAATTTCGGCCACAAGGTGGCCCTCTTCAGCGAGCTGAAGGGAAAAGCACTTGCAACACGAGATTTTAAGTGAACAAAAGGGGAGGACAGCCTGGAATAAATACTGAAGGGACAAAAATACTGAAGGGCTCCTTCGTATTCTGGTTCCAGTCTCTCTTCAACACCCATTGGTCATTGGTCTCCCTTCTCCCTCCCCCCTTTTGTCTTTTTTGATAAGTCACTTGGCAGTGTGCTTTTATTTTAGGGCCAAAATATGCCCGTCAAGAGGACAAAATGATGGTTATAATCGCTAGGCACAATAAGGTGTAAGCGTTTGAATACAAAAATATTGTATAGGGAGATCTTCGAAAAATAATGTGACACGGCACTAAGTTATATGATCACGATGCCACATTCTCACACAATAACCTGATACCCATTTCATAAACAGTTGTACACGGCATCCATAGCACTTTATACATAATTTTAACATACTCTACCGTGGTATTGAAAGTACTTAGCTATAAATAGCGGTAGCTCCATCAATCGCTTTGCATCAGGCTGGTGAGTTCATACAAAGGAGAAAAATACACAGGAACGCGAAATACAAGCTTGCATTCACACTGCTACCTTTGGAGTCTGGTATATGCAGTACAAATAATCAGTCAGTGAAAACGCTGCACGAGGGTCCACCGCGAGATGAGATGGTGAGAGTAGATGAGGAAGGGAAGGAACGACGAAGAAGAGGGTGAGGATGAGGAATGGCCGACGAGTGTGAAAGGACTGAGGTACGGGCGAAGAAGAAGTGCTGAAGGAAGGAAGAGAGGGAGGGAAGGTGGGAGGACGAGGCGAGGAGGGAAACAGGAAGGAAGGGACGAGAGATAGGAAGCCGGAAAGAAGAAGGGGCAGCAAACGATGAAAGGCATGCATGCAGGTGCGAACAAAAAGGAAGGGAAAAGAGGGAGAAAAGGAGGAGTTAGTTGTATGAGAGGAGGCAAAGCCGGAAGAGAACGGAGGCGCCAGCGTGGGAAATGACCGAAAATGAATAATAAAAAAATGCTAATTTCACCCGCTCAAATAAATCCGGAGGGCGAGTCCAAAAGGTAGAGGGCGGGGGGTGGAAATGAGTGTTGTGAAGGAGGGTTGAGAGAGGAGGGCGAGGGATATAAGGATGGGCCGCGCAACGCAAGTTACTAAAACTTGACGTCGCGAGTGCATTGACTGCGAATGGTGGGCGGAGACGAGAAAAAACAACAACAACCAGCCAGTTTGATTAACTTTAAGCAACAAAAATTATATAACAAACAAGTATAACAATTGAAAAACAAGCCCGTAGGCTAAATACCGTAAACTTGATCTATAGAAGACGATCACAAGTCACCACTCCAGCAGGTCCTTTCTCGTCCGCGGTCAGTTTCAAAAGAGGCCGGGCTCAGCGTATACACGATGCGGCAGGCGATTGAGGGGGGTCAGCTGACCAACGCTGGAGTTGGGGGGTGTAGGGGAATCCTTGTCGGGTCGTTGATTGGCGGATGAAATGGCGCTAGCGTTGAGTCGGTCAGAAAAGAGTGCGCCACCATCACTTTCAGTGTAAAAGTGAGTTGATTGTTCCATCGCGAGACAGCGAATGGTGAGACGACAATGCGCGAGGGATAGTCGCGACGGCGTTTGCTAATTTTTGGCGTTCGCGAGTTTTTTGGCGATGAGTAGTTTTTCTGGAAGAGTGGTTTGTGCAGAGTGGGATGGGGGAAATTTTGGCACAGGGGGAGCGTGGGAGGAAAGAAACGGACGACACTGAGCACGGGCACCATAGCAGACGGGGATAGCCAATTGGGTTATTTGTGGAGGCGACCGAGAGATGAGGTCATCTGCGTCACCTATGGTCAAATGTAAGAACTGTTAATCATGAAATCGCTAGTCAAGAGATCCACGAAGCTACGGACTTCATGAAAACACTCGGATCGCAGGAACTCGTCTAGCAATTTCATAACATATCCACCAAAAGTATTTCCATTTTTATGTTTCTTAGATTCTTCTAACGATGGAAAACATTTATGAAGGTTTGTCCAATGCAAAGTTACAAACGTACATTCTAATTATTCAACAAATGCAAAAAACTCGTCATTCGACACAATGCTCCTCATTTATCAAGTAATTAAGTCTCTAAGGGGTTCATTGCATGTCTGCCATCTTGGAAAGTTATGAAACTCAAAACTCGATTCCACGAGTTAGGAGACGATTTATGAAACCAATGAATCAATTGAATATTCCTGTAACGTTTAAGGAATGTATTTTTATGGATAGTATCCAATAACTACATTGAACATTCATGAATCGCTTCTACAACACCAAGGAAGATAAACTTAAGATGAAATAATGGATGGAAAGAGACCCGTTGACTCCCACAAAAGAAAGATTGGTCCACAGTTCATGTGCCATACGACATTTATTGAACAATATCCACATATTACGGCCTCAATGGAAGCAAAACTAAAATGAAGGGCAAGGCGATCACGTTAGCAGGTGATTGAAGGAGTCCGTTGTGGTCAAACAGTAAAGGCTGTTGGAGTTCTCCACGAGTTCTTTCCTGATGGATGAGTCGTCATGATGTCAATGGGACGTGATCCCCTGTTGATGGTGGACCACTCATACATCTGAACGTCGGCAGAAAAGCAGTTTGACCCAGTGGGGAGCCCGAACAGAATACGCCGGGAAAGCATCAAATTTTTCTACTGAGGTCATTTTTGGCATTAAGAATAGTTATGTAACATGGTAAAAAACAAAGCGCTAAGACAAGTTAAAGTTTCAGGCTTAACTTTTTGGAAATGCGACACGTGAGATAAAATCTCGGAAGGATGCAATCGAAACTCAGCTACTTTCAACAAAATGGACCAATTGATTCCCGGTTGAATGTCCCATTTTAAGGAAGAAAAAACTACAGAACACCCTGATTTGTGATGTCATTTATCAATAATGGTGATAAAATTTACCGTCCTATTATGTGATCTTTACGTTTACGTTGGTTTTGACCGAATTTGGTCAACGTGAAGTAAAATACATCGTCGACTGTTTTCGTGAGAACGCACAAGAAAAGTAGTGTTTCGATAAATTCAATATCAAGATGCTAGAAAAATGTAAAACGAGACCTTAAAGTGCTCTTTACATGTCACCACTCCACCACTGTCGGGATTCGAACTCGAAACGTAGGGTGAGAGACTAGAGCTGAAGCCATTGACGCAGGATGAGGGCCAAGGGGAGAATATTGAGGTTTGATTGCGAGTAAGACGGGTGAGAAACCGAGGAATGGAGGGAAGTACACAGTTTAATGCGTATATGAAAGAAAATACGACGGAATCTCGAGTTCCTCTCATTTATGGTTTTTAAATCGCTTACTTAAGGCATTTGTATGGATATTAAGTTCTAAGAATGTATTTTATAAGGATTGGTTTTCAAACTGCATTGTTACATTAACCTGCCTTTATGTATAAATCTGTGGCCATAGAACACTCTCTTCCCTTTACCCACGATGAATGTTCCATATACTTTAAAAATACTTGGTATACAGTTACCCATAATTCTATGGCGAAATATCAAGTGCTTTAAGGTAGCCCGAGCGAGATAGTTCCCCAGTCATAATAGGGACCATATTCGAGTTATACGTTTTAATTTCGACAGCTGTAGAACACATCAATTAAAATTGCATTATTAATGGTGCAATAATATAGTTTTATATGACAGAAATTCTAAGTAACTAAATGAAAATATCTAAATAAATCTTTATCTCGACTCATTTTTTTCGCGCGGTGCGTTTGATACTCCTTCAAAACGGAATGTTTTTGTGATGCCATAGAACCTATTGCGGTGACAATATGATAAAATTGCACATATAATTGAGAAAACATACAAACTACACACTTTTAGTTTTTTTACCAAATCTAAGTGTTAGAAATACTTCATTTTGTAAATAATGTCTCTCTGGAGTGCATACACGTACCGTTTCCCAAGTAAATTAGCTGGTATTTTTTGGCAAATATCTCCGTAAGAAATGAGGTAAGGAGTAGAATGTTTGGTGTCATTGGATTAATGAGTAATTTTTCTTTAAAGTGAGACCAAATTCATTGATTTATAAGTAAAATGACATTTCGCTCGGACTACCTTATGAGGCCAGAAAGGCACATGAAATAAGTTAGGTCTAGACATTTATCAGTTCAGAGGCGTGAATTATTCTTACGGTAAACAGCTTTTAATGCAATTCTTTCGAAATCATTTCATGCGCTTTTTCATGTCGTAGCATCATATAATTTCTTTTAATATATTTAGTCATAAGACTTATTTACAATTCAGTTGTTTTAGGAATTGTTATGATTTACTTTTTTCACTCATATAATAGTGTTAGCTGTAATTCAGTGTCTGGTTCGAAACTACCTCGATCATAAATTGCAATTTTTCCCATTTTGAAAGTATTATTTTCAGTTTTGTACGAGAAATATACTGTTCACTTACAATGGCAGGAATTGAAAAACCTGAGCATAATAATTCCATGATTATTTTTCTCGTTTCATTCATTTTTCCTCGATGAAAAAAGTACAAAGTCCGCTCTTATAAAAAGAGTCAACACCGATTCATAAATTCCCTCAGAAGTGCAAAAAAAAGGGTCAGGGTTGTCCCCCCTCCATCCACTAAAGGAGGCTGCGAAATGGCGGTCCTCGCGGGAGGCGGAAGTGGAGGTTGGATTTGAAGAGGGTGAGTGGAAGAGAGGAACTGGATTTGCAGATGAAAGAGGAAACGCGAAATACTACTAATGATGTGAAAGGGAAGGAAGGATTGCAATATCATTAGTGAGACTACGGCGCAAAAACCATTAAGATAATGAAATGGAGACTCTTTAGGAAATAATTATTTGAACTACAACCTTTAGGGAATAATCTTGAAGCAAAATGGAAGAATGAACGAGGTGTCATTTGAAAGAAAATAAATTATTTGGGGGATCAAAAGTTCAAGGGGAAAGTGAGATTTCCGGCGCTGCATTATCCCAAGAGTTTTAAAAGAACGGCTTTTGTTCAGGGAAGAAAAAGGAAAAGTAGCATCAATCAATTTCTCACGGAGTTAAGAGGATTCATAAGACTTATAATCCTCAACTTTCACAAAAGCTATTAAAAATTTTTATGCGGTATTGTAATGCATTCATTTCAACTAAAGGATTGAATGGCAATGTTTCGAATGATAAATCACATAACATTTGAAGGGTACCGACTACAAGACTACAGTATGAGTCTCCAATATATTAAAGTATTCCTTACGTAAAGAACTGAAAGGATATATTCGCGGAGAAACACTTAAAAAGACACTCGAAGAGGTTAGTGTTAGTCAGATAATAAAACGCTACCTAAAAATAGTCATTTATAATTCACATTAAACCGTGAATGTGCATTTTAATCAACTGCCTCTGGCATATATTTGATTTATCTGTCACACATCTGTTTTAAGAGGAACAACCACCCTAGTCAGTTGAGTTGTTTCTCGAAGTGAGCAAAGAGTGTTAACCTCGCAGATTTAATGGCGTACGATTATGAGGGGGGAGAAGAGCTAAGTGGCATTCAAAGCTATATTTATCATTAAAATAACATTTAAAATTTATGGAAATTAACAAAGTATTCGTTTAAATCAATTAAAATAAATTGAAGATAAATAACACAAAGACAATCTACAAATTTGTACGCACAATTAATGAAACACAAGCACTTACCTCATGAAAACAATTTGAGCGTAAATTTCATGCAATTTAATTCGACTCATCACATAACGCGATTCATAAAAGCAAATTTGTGGTGATCAGTGGACAGTGAACACGTACCCTAAGGGATATAGATAAACACCATCACATTAAATAAGCCGCGTTATGATATGCATGTCACTAAGGTTATGTGTACGTGCTTAATTTATAAAAAAATTATAAATTAGCATAAACTCCAGAGCTTATTCGACACTTGCCATCTTTGAGAACCTTGCGAAAACGTCTAGATGCATTCTCAGCATGTTTTCAGCCTTTTACAGGGCCTTTAAAAATTTTCACGAGGGCGTGTGCGCGAATCTAACAGATAGCGAAGAAGTTTTCGAGTTGGGGGGGGGGGGAGGAAATGGAAGCGAGGTTAAACAGTCGCGTCGTCGCTGTAAAAGACGCTGGGGGAAGTTGTAAGATAAGGGGTCCTAGTCAGCAAAGAGTTTGCTTTGGAAATAGCCTCGCACACATGCAGCCAAGACAAAAAGGGTGCCGAAGAGGAAAGAAACAAGCAAGTTTTCTCGGAGAGAGGAGAGTTTGGGGTGTAGAGAAGGGAGACGCATTCGAAGTCCTTGGATATCATGGAAGTTCTCACGGAGAAGGCCCCCTCCCACCCCCCACGGGTAAAGTAATTGAAGCGTGGTTAAAAATACTCTTGGGACACCATCTGTTTACGGCTAGTTCTCGAAGTTAAGGGTAATTTATGGAAATAATCAACGCTAAATAAACGTTAGCCTTGGCTCTGAGTGAGACTCCAGTACCTTACCGGCAATGTCAGCATACGTGGGACAAATTAGCGTCACACTTACGTTAAGTTGAGAAAATAAAGCCAAGAGCTAAGGCATATCCTGGTGTTAAATTTTTATGATGCTTGTTATTCAGTGCAAATTTTTCTGAAAATATTTTATAAAATTTTATATAAAAAAATTTACGAATCGTACTAAAAACTTGCTTGCATGATCATGGTAAAAGTACTCATAGAACTGAACTTGCGACGAATCCGCCATCGATGGGATTCTTTACGAACACGCGGGCGATCAGTGCACCCTCTGCTGATAACTGATTAGCACTTATAATAACAAGGAAACTGCCTGGTCGTTCTACGATCTTCCAGCCTTATTGGTTTACTGCTTTCTCGTTTTTTACATCATGGATACAAGATACTACTGTGAGAGGCTGGTGCATAGAAGTAGTATAGTAGCTGTAGGATTACTTCTATTAAGTAAAACGTGTCATAAAACCAAGTTTTTAAAAACGGCTTTATCGAAAGCTCGCTCATTTTTATGGATTGTTTGATTTTAAATAAAGTTTTATCGAAATTTTACCTTGAGCAAGAGGCTTAAGGATGTATTGAGATAATGGCTGGTTGCTAAGTTACTTTGGGTGGCGACCGATAACCAATGTTATCTGTGCCCATGAATATAAATTATGGATTTAAATGTTTGTAATCGTTGCCGAGGTAATGTGTTGCCTCAATTTCCACATTTAGTTCACTCAGTCCTTGGCGCCACGTAGAAAAGTATTCTCAGTCGAATCGTAAATGGCCGTTGTTGATTGTTGTTAACGTGAGACTGTGGTGAATGTTCAATAACGATTGAAGAGATATGAACTACTTGATGATGTGAATAATAGCCGACTATTTTTGAGACCTAACAGTTACTTTATAAAATGCCAGAGAGGAAATGTCTACTACAGGAAGTGTGTAAGAGGCATACGAAACTTCCATCGTAAGCCTTTTCTCTGCTGTGTGGATCGTTTACTGTTAATTTAAAGGTACATTGTTTTGGCTTATTACCAATTGAGAGCCTTAGGAATCAGAAGGTATAATCTATATAGATTGATGTGGATGTTAATGTGCAACCTACTATTCATGTGTGGCCTCGGAGTAGGTTCAACAATCTCTCCTTCATTTGTTATGAAAATGATAGTTATTGGCGCAATTTCTCATCCATAGATGATATTGTCGGATCTTGAAATCCTTTTAGTACTTGTATCATTCCACTAATTCACTCCACCTTTTTCACCTCGCATTATTATTAAATTGCCGTAGAACGATATTCACGAAGAACTAAGAAGTTAATTGTGCATTTGTGTAATTAAATTTGGAGAGGAATAATATATATCCGTAGACCGGACAATATTAAAAAAGTGTAATTATGTCCCGCGTATATTACTACATGTCTTATCCACTGCATTATGATTACTGGTAAGTAAAACCGGTAAGACGTGATTATTTACTATTTGTAGACTGTATTTACAGTAGAACTGCCGCCTTTCATCACTAGACGGCGACTCAATCGAAAAAGTTGTTTGTTTACGGAATTCTAGGCAACAGTTTTTGGCGACGAGTCGAGAATCCATAATGTACATTCATGTCTGCGCCAGTCAAGAGCATATGCAGAGGTGCAGGTCATTAGGCTGAGAGAAGTTTTCTATGGGGAATAAAGATTCGAACCCAGGTTCTTTAAGGATGAAAAGTCAGAATTATAGCCACATCCACAAACCCGATCTCATTGCACTTGATGAAGGAGAACTAATGAAACCGCCACACAACTGATGACAATTTTCACCAGGAATATTTGATCTTGGAAAGTAAATTCTTTAACCAGCATACAAATCTGTTTCCCGCGCAGTCTTTTTAATGCATTGCCTCGATCTTTTGTTGCGACCGCATACATCATGTGACTGAAACATGTGAGGAAAATGAAGCATTGATGAGAAAATTATTTAGCATTTTACAGATGATTTATAGGATAATGTGGTCAATTTTCACAAAAATATCTCATTAATTCATCGAGAGTGAATACATGGCGGCCAGTACGCCCTAATATTTTCATAAGCGCTCTTACATAGTTGTTTAAATATTATATAAGAGTTTAAGTTCAGTAGAATTGATTTCTATTAACCATTTTTTTAGAGCAATGTTGGAATCGATCCAGACGCTGAATTCCCTTGAAAACAAGTGACTGACAAAAGACGTAAAACGCCTTCAATCTCCAACTTCTAAACACCTGTGGATACGGATTTCATTACAAAGAGAGAATGACGCCCTTGTACTCTCGTCATTCAGCCACGGCCATTTACTCTCGTTATTCAAACATCGGCAAAGAGTAATGAGATAATTTCCAGATCAGACCCAAACAATAAGTAGAAAATGAATAGTAAAGCATTATTCTGTACTGTTCACGTTTAGCAAATACTCCCTCACAGAGAAGTTTCTAAGCCAAAAAAATGGAAATGAAGACATCATTGTCTGATTTAGTGGCTTGAAAGAGGTATTAAAGAAATTATCCAGGAATGAAATAATTGATAGAATTCAGACAATGGGGTTTTCTAAGCTTAAACCATTAACAACCAGGTGACTGAAAATAATTAATGATATGATTTTCAATTTTACATCAATTCCCTTGGCAGGGAAAAGGAGCGCATTTTCACTACTGCGCACCTACATTAGGTAAAATTACAATGCAGAGACCAAGCCTTTCATTTCGTATGTAACGCTGGTAGAATTATGATTTCATATCACTGTTCTGGCATTCAGATCATTCATACATTGTGTGTGAAATTCTCTGGGGATTCAAACAGGTTTAAAGTTTTGGCTGCTTCCAAAGTTTCGATGGATAACACTACCATCGTCATCAGGGTAATGATGCCCGGGCCGGCTGCGTTCTCCCTCATATGGTTACATCTGACTGACCATTTGTGTTCAACTAAAATCATTCATTGTTAAATTTACAACCTATGCTGTTGGATTACTAATAAAACTATAAGTTATTGGTTTACAATGTCTGTTAGATTACAACTATTCCTGGATTACAACTGAGACGATAATGGAAAAATCTAACTACAGTCAATAAACAGGGTTATAATAATTAATTAATAATCGATTACGTTAATTCCACACCAACATTATACTTGACCAGTCGTCGTTAGTAACTGCACTATTTTAGGAATATATAAAATAGGCATCATCACATCCAACATTATTAATGATTTCATAGACGATTCCGGCACGGCTCGGTGTGTAACTAATCACAAGAAAGTATGTGCACTTTTGTTTCATGAGAAACTATAGCACAATTTATTACTAAGAGCATGTACTATTATCTTAGAGTTCCATTTTGAGAAGTAGCCCTGTTTTTTACATAACCATAAAATGCAAACTCTGACATTTGGGCGAGAGGAAAGAAAGATATGACGAATTGAGAACATAGCAGTCAGAGGGTTATTCATGCGATCGCGAGCTTTATCAAATGCTTGGATGTGATGATACCTATTTAATTATTATTATGTATTCTACCGGTAAAGGTAGGTTTTGTTGAATGTCAGAGAATCTCCTCCCGGTGTTTTACACATTCAGGGGCTACTACATCCTTTACTATATCCTTTTCCGCCACTGTATAAGATCTATCCTTCTTCATCCCGTCCATGAAACCTATTCTCTTTCTTCCCCTTCCCCGCTTGCCCAACATCCTTCCCTCTATCACACTCTTCAGCAATCCATCACCCTTTATTACATCCTTCAGCCATCTACCCTGCCTACCCCGGATTTCATTCAGAGGCTTCCTTTCCTCGCCCACCATCTCAAGCACTTCCTTGTTAGTATTCCTTTCCGTCCATCTCACCTTCTACATCCTTCTCCACAACCAAATCTCAAATGCCTGCAGCCTACTCTCGTCCTCCTTTCTCAGGGTCCACGTTTCTGCCTCATACAGCGCTACGCTCCATATCAAGCTCTTCACCAGCCACCTATTTTTTACGAACAGGAATGCAGGAACCTATTTTATACATTCCTAAAAAAGTAAGGTACAAATCGTGAGTAGAATAAAGGTAGTAAGTACCCTTTCCGTTCGCTTATAATTGCTTCAGGCATCGATACGGAGAGCGAAGGACGATCATCTATCGCATGGGAAGCCATAGAGGGCGATCTCCGTCGGCCACGCCCCACGCCCCAACGAACCTTTGGGGACATTTTTTGTCCCTATTCGATCCAGCACACTGAGGGTTAGGGGGCGACAGATTACCCGGCCCTGGAGATTTGCCGCCCAGAGAACAAACCCGGCCCAGCCCGGTGGTCAGGATAAATTGCGTCCAGGGAGTCTCCGTCGTGAGGAGCGAATGGAGGGAAACGGGTGCAGGGCCAAGATGGGGATGGAGAAATGGCAGAAAGCGGAAGAGCGAAGAAAGAGAGAGATGAAAGAAATGTGAGGTGGAATAAGAATCCAATGGGTCAGAGTATTTTCATCCCATTCACAAACTGGTCATCCATGGTCTTCAATGGCGAACATTTTTCGGCGGAAATAGTGATCGGAAATTGCGAGAAATGGGGGGAACACAACAAGTGTTGATCTCCGAAAGTAGAATGGGACGTTAACCCTCTATCACGCTGAGTGACCTGGAGGTAACATATAGAAGAGTTAATTTTTTGTTTCTGATTAGGTTTATTTATGTCTCTATGCCTTTGTGACATCAATTGAACAGCTTGGCAATGAAAGTATATCTCTCATTCGTAACTTTTAGTTCCTGATTCTCCCGCGAGTGGGGTAACATGTGAAATGATTGCATGGTGGACTAAAAAATCGGTGTATGGAGGGTTAAGCCGTGAAATATTTATTTTTTCAATCATTTACATAAAAGTATTCGATTTATTCACAAACATGAATGCAATGAGTCATCTTTACCATCGATATAATTTTAAAATTTAAGTCACTTTAGAGCAATCAAGTATAACTCATAGTCTCGCGACTTATCATAGATAGTCCTGCAAGCAGGACATCGCCACTTGTAATGAATCGTATTCTGAAGTCGAGAACAACGAATTCGCTTTAATTCGTTGGAGAGATTCTTATACGTAAGACGAATTGGTTGCGTAATCGAATAAGGTGCCAGAGGCCGATTCAAGTCTTAATCACAGGATTTTTCAGCGAAGAAGTCCCTCAATCTAGGGCAATATCTGCGGTTGGTTTTCGGTCAAATTCCAATTACTCGACTCCCCTCGAGAATAGGCCGATGGTGGGTATGGGTCAAAACGGTAAAGAGTTCTTGAATAATTCAGACCACGCGACTTCGGAGAGTACACGAAAGACTGTATTTTATCACCGTAGTGTACATGCAAACCTGACAGAAGCGACTAAATATGTAAAATGTACAGCCAAACTGGTAGGCGCGAAAATTCCTTCTCTCCGCCATTAGTTACCTTGTACATACATAAGAGAACAAATGGACAGACACTTCTCAAGATTATAATCTACTATCGAACTTTTTCGCTTCCAATTTCCTTTTCCCCACAACTTTCCTTCATCATGACTCGGGTTCAAATGCGTCGCGCGACGCTCCCGGCTGTCCGTGCAGCGTGTAGCCATGGATGCAGATTAGATCCCAACACTGTTGCAACCACACTTTCACGAATCCCCACAAAAAAAACAAAACAAAGTAATCAAGGGTGGTCGAAATAGATAGGGGTGTATCCCCTCGAGGGATTTGGCGAAGGGGGAGAGGGTTTTATGCGAGCGAGGTGGGCAAAAGGGGACGAAGCTGAAGGAGAGTAACGAAGTGTGGAGGTGCCAGACTATCTCGCAGCAAACTGCCGTCGGAAGTTTGTCCGGGACATCCACTACGAGAACAGGAGGGGGAGTGGGAAGTTTTCGGAGATTCTAAGCGAAGAGTTTGGCTTCCAGGAGTGAAGTAGGTAGGCGGTGGGAGCGTGAGGGAAGGAGGAGAGGTAAAGGAGAGGATGGACGGGAGCCGACCCCTTTGATAGGCCTGGACGCGAACTTCCTAACCCTTAGCACACGCGCACACTTCAAACCCTTGGTCCTGTGCCCCGGCACCCGACTCCACCCCTGTGACCTCCAACTGCCCATACACGGGTCCAAGCCTGATCGATTCGTCCGTTAAGACAGACTGGGGATCGAAGACGCGATCTCTTGTCGCGGCCTCATCCCGATTGGTGAGTTTCCATCCTTCAGGTAGTACGAGCGAGATAGTCCCCTAGTCATGATAGAGACCATACTCGATATATACGTTTTAATTTCACCAACTGTGAGACACACGAATTAAACATTGCATCATTAATGGTGACATAACATAGTTTTATATGACAGAAATTGTGCGTAATCAAATGAAAATATCTAAATAAGTCTTGAACATGACTCATTTTTTTCACGCGGTACGTTTGAAACTCCTTCAAAACGGAAGGTTTATTGTAACCCCGAAGAATTGACTGCTGTGACAATAAGATCAATTTTCAAAAATAGTAAATAAAACACACAAACTACACACTGTTGATTTTTTGACGAGATCTAATTGTAGGGAATGCCTCATTTTTAATATTAGGTCTCTCTAGAATGCACACACGTACCATTTCCCATGTAAAAGGGCTGGTATTTGCTGGCAACAAATTTGGAAAGTAATACGGTGAGGGGTTAAATTCTTTGTGTCAATGAAAGGGTGATATATTTTTCTTTAAAATGAGACTAAATTCTTTGATTTCTAGGTAAAATGGTATTTCGCTCAAACTACCGTAAAAGCAATCATGAGAACTCTGCTGTTTCTCTGCTGGTGGAAAACCACAAAAAGTTACTAATTCGACATTCATAAGCTTCTTTCTGCCACAATCGTCCCGAGACAGCATTTTTCTACACAGCCACCATCATAATGTACCGATATAAGTATTGCCCAACAGAAGTGGTCAGAAACATGTATATGTAATGGTATTCTCCTTAAACTCTCATATTAACGTTCTCGAATGGTTGGCCTATTACTTTCTGAGTAACATATAGGTACCGGGAAGTTTGTTTGACCAGAGATTGTTGCAAATGAATACTGTCTTCTTATTAATATTCAATTTATTTGCTATTTCTAAGTCTTTCATCAAGAGTTATTTTACCGGCAAAAGATGTTTTCAGATCCAAGAAAAATATCATCATTACTCATCAGAGATATTATAGCTGTTAAAAAAAACAATAGATTCTCATAAGGTAATAATTTCTCAACGCCAAACATATCACGATTCTATTGAATTTATATAACCAAAACATAACAAAAATGTTTCCCCTCACACAAGTTACCTGTATTTATTTTTTTATTCTAATATTAAAAGACCGAAAACCGTATTAACAGAACCTAACAGAATCTATATTTCTATAAATAATGGAAAATCATATAAATGAAAATATTTTATGTAAATTAATAAAAGATATTAACGATTTCACGGGAATAAAGTAATTAATGGCGCTTCAAAACATTCCGATTATTATATAAAACTCGAAGAGTAAAGGTTTTGATTCGCTTGCAACAATAGGTCGTTGCAGAGGCAAAACTTAAACAAGAATCGGTACAGGGAGCAGTCTACAATCTGAGACGCGAATACATACATAGTGTGTGATACGAATATTTTCTCTTCAGTCGGAGTGCATCCCGGATGCGTGTGGCATTTGAAAGTACGCCGATTGAACTCTTCTCGCACCTCCTACTCCACGGGGTCTATGGATTCGCAGATTCTCGGGCCACATCCGCAAGAAATCATAAAATATGCAAAGACATCAGCAAGTGAACTTCTTTATCTTTCTATCCACGGCAGGGATTTCTAGCATTTTGTATCGCATGACACGTTTTTACCGCCACAACACGAAATCCCCCCACTGGAATTTACTTCCTCCGTATATTCTATCATTCCATAGAGATGAGGAAAATTCCCAAAAATTGTTCAATTATAATTCAAATATTATATTTTGGATATACATGTACCCTATAATGGTAAAAACTGTAATACTTTTGGGAATTGCAACAAAAAAGGAAATATGTGAATCAGACTCGAGCTTCAGAATTTAAGAAAAAAATGTAAAAGTTGTAGTAATTCTGTTAAATACGCAAATAAAATTATTTAAAAATATATTCTTTGCCGAAAAAATTGATTATGTGTCGTAAAAATTTTAATGATTGGAAATTTTACCCAATTATTCATCGTAAAATAGGAAAAATTAAGTCGGTAAACAGATAAGCAGTCCAGTGAAATACACAATATCAATTAGTGGACTTCATTAAATTTTCTATAAAATAGTTAATTTGAAATTAAATATTCATTGAATTTTTTTGTTAATGAATTGTGAATTAAGAAAAATTATATTTCAGAGAAATTACTACGTATAGAGTTATACCAGCGATGGACGAAGCAAGAAAAAAATTGTAAGTAGAGTACCCCAGGCGAAGAGGGCATTCCTCAAAAAGACAAATCTCTTAACAGCTGGGAATATAAGCGTTGAAGTAAGGGAGAAATTCATTAGGACTTACATTTGGAGCGCATGCTTCTTTATGGTAGTGAGGCATGGACGATGACAGCAGAAGAGAAATCAAGGTTGGAAGCTTTCGGAATGTGGTGTCACAGAAGAATGATGAAGACCAAATGGATAGATCGTGTGAGTAACGTGGAAGTTTTAAGAAGAGTTGGAGATATGTCTTTTGAAAACCTTGGGAAGAAGATGAGAAAACTTAATCGGCCACATCATGAGACACGATGGTCTGATGAGAATAATCGTTGAGGGACTGGTGGAAGGGAAGAACGGCAGAGGTAGGCCTCGGATGAGATACATTGAGTAGGTGATGTAAAACAGAAGAACTATGTAGGTGTTAAAAGACTAGCTGATAGGAGAATTGACTGGAGAGTGTGTCAAATCAATCTTCGGATTGCTGACTGATGAATGAATGAGAGTCTGTTACTCGTCGATTTGGTATAACATTAAGTTTGAAAGAAAGAACAACTTACAACTAAAATAAAAATGTTGTCTCTAAGAAGCAAATAGAAATTTTACATTAAAACATCATTTTTCCTCAGTAAGGTCCTCAGTCATCAACAGCTTCATACAGACACCCCCACAAGCGAACTTTAAAATAGCTGAAACCGAAAGTTTCACAGAGCGACAGAGGTGAAAGATATTTATATCAACACGCGGTAACGCCGTGAAAATGAGTGGAAAATATATCAGGGTGAAAGGTGGATTTCCATTAATGGGTATTGTGACATTAATGTACCTACATATGGAAAGAAATAAAATTGCAATTTTCACTTCGCTCACGCTTCCTGAAGAATGAACGAGGCTGCGGGAATCACTCCTGAATCACCGGATAGGCGTATCATTCATCGTTAGGGTTTATCCGAACCCCGAAATGTGATCCCAGGGGAATTCAGGCGATTTCATCGCAACCGCTAAGTCCGCTGCAATATCCGCCAGTTACATTGGATCAAATCAGGGACTCTCTTCCACGACCGTTGCTCCAATGAATATCACTCGTAAACACTAAAGCTCGCGGCCGCAAAAGGCCGATGAGTGATAAAAAAATATCTCTCTTACCGCACTACTTTTCCAGACACTTTCCAACAAATTCCCGCCATCATACATGGGAATGATACGGCATGAATATATATTATGGATTGTGATCTCGTCGCCAAAATATTTTGTCTGCAATTCCGTAAACAAACAACTTTTTGGAAAGTGGTGCTGCCTAGTGATGAAAGACGGAGGTTCAAATGTAAAAACAGTCGGCCTATTGTAAAAACAAACACATCGTACTGGTTTTACCATGAATTTACATGGGTTTTGCTTAAAGTAATCATAATGCAGTAGGCATTGGATAAAAAATGTAGTACTACACGCGGGACGTAATTATACACTTTTTAATACCGTCCGGTCTACAAATATATTTAATTCCTCTACAAATTTAATCACACAAATGCACAATTAACTTCTTAGCACTTCGTGAATATTGCTATACGGAAATTGAATAATAATGCGAGGTGACTTCATGAGTATTCCCAATGGCCATCATTGCAGTGTAGGTACAAAGAAATGCACTTACAGCCGCCTTGAACAGATTCTTATTTTTTCAATCCAAGTCCCGTATTTTGGGTCCTCGTAGACGCATACCCTGTTTTGCAGCCTGGTACGAAGCAAGTTCTGTTTAAACAAGGCATTCTAAATCCTTTATCTAAGCCAAACGGGCTTAATGCATTTCAATTAATATCGGATTCTGGCAAACAACGTAGTCGGCACACGATGGACGTTTCATAAACCTCTCACATATTTTCTGTAATAGATATTTCCTCTCCATCATTTACAAAGTAACTTTTAGATCACAAAAATAGCAAGATATTATTCAAAGCATCAAGTAATTCATATCTCCTCGATCGCCATTGAATATTCAGCACGGTCTCACGTTAGCAACAATTAACGTCTATTTACAATAACAACTGGAAAGACTCTAATCGAAGTGGCGCCAAGGACTGGGTGAACTAAAAGTGGAAATTTAGGCAACACGTTGCCTAGGCAACAATTCCAAACATACAAATCCATAGTAAATTAAAGGAGTTATAGTAATGTCCACATGGTTTTTTTTCGTACAACGCGTTTCGACGATCATATTGTCATCATCAGGTACAGATAAATTTTATTCACCTCCCCCCCCCATCCTCTACCCTTCTGATATATATAAAGGCTGTCGTGTGAAAATGAAATTTGTATGTACCTGATGATGACGATATGATCGTCGAAACGCCTTGTACGAATAAAAACCATGTGAACATTACTGTAACTTTGCTGAATTTTACTGAAATCATGTTCCACAACATCTCGCCAGATTCCGTAGAGTACATCCAATTCCATAATATATATTCATGTAATACGGTTTTGCACTATGGAGAGACCTTGTTTTAAAAAAACAGGTCTTTCTCAAACATAAATCTCGTGAGAAAATTAACAATGCTTAACTTTTACGTTTTCTCAATCACTGTTTATCATTAATTGGTTACGCGCCACAGTATTTTACAGAATCACCAAAAAACCTTTCAATTTTTTTCCGTTTGCTTCCCCCGTTGTGGGGGAATTAAACTGGTTCAGACTTCCTTAAGGTAGTCCGAGCGAGATAGTTCCCTAGTCATAATAGAGAACATATTCGAATTATATGTTTTAATTTCACCAGCTGTAGGACAAATCAATCAAATATTGCATTATTAATGGTGCAATTATATAGTTAGTTTTATATGACATAGACTGTAAGTAATTTAATGAAAATATCTAAATAAGTCTTTAACGTGACCTATTTTTTTCACGCGGTGCGTTTGAAACTCCTTCAAAACGGAAGGTGTTTTTTGTGATCCCGAAGAATTCACTACGGTAAAAATATGATTAATTTCAAAAATAGTTGAGAAAACACACAAATTAAACGCTGTTAGTTTTTTCACGACATCTAAGTGTAGGAAATGCCTCATTTTTAATATAAGGTCTCCCTGGAGTGCATGCACGAACCATTTCCCATATAAAAGGGCTGTTGTATTTTTTGGAAAATATCCCGAAAAGTAATGTGGTAAGGTTGTTGAATTTTTTGTGTCATTAGAATGGTGAGATATTTTTCTTTAAAATGAGACCAAATTCATTGATTTCTACGTAAAATGATATTCCGCTCGGACTACCTCAAAAGCGACCTCTTTCTCCGTTTCTGTCTATCTCTTCCTTTCCCCGCCATTGGACCCCCGGCGCGTGATTTCAGCCGCTCTTCCATCCCACCGAAACAGAGACGACGGGATTCAACGCATTATTGGTGAGCCTCTGGGACGATCCTCACTCTCTGTTTCGGCGACCCCTTCAAACATTTCCCGTGGCGGGTGAGGCGGCCTTCTGTTTCCGGCATCCGTCCACCTCATCCTCCCTCCCCCCCCCCCTCCCAACCACGCACCCACGACCCATCTCAAAGCTCACCCCCCACACACTCAGCTCCCCCAAAAACCAAAAACGTTCCAACGGCCGATCCGTTTGTTTTTATTCACATTCCCACCTCTCCCGCCGAGCTTTCATCTCCGCTTCACGGGCTGTGAAAGTCTCTCCGGGGCTACGCGATTCTGCGTCGAATCGAACACGCAACTCTCGATATTTTCTATATTGAATCACATCGAGATAATGAGTCACAAAGAGAATCTATAAATCACATTAGTGGCTGCATGTCGCTTCTACGCAGTTCCAAAGACTTTATATCTATTCTCCTCAGTAACAGGTTAAAAATTCGGTTTAAATCCGGTGGTGTCCACCGAGTATCCACCGAGTATAAGTCTACCTGTTTCACTGTTTGGAGCTGAGACATGGGCCCTGAGTAAAGACATGGAAAGGTAGCTGATAGTGTTCGAAAATAGAGTGCTTAGGAAAATATGCGGCCCAATAAACGACAATGGAGTGTGGAGGATTAGAAAAAATAGAGAACTAAGAATGCTGTTTAAGTTCCCAGATGTTGTGGCTCTAATAAAAAGTAGAAGACCAAGTTGGGCAGGGCACGTGTGGAAGAGCCAAGAGTCGCTTATGAGTCGCAGTGGTGTGTGAGGGGCTGTCGCATGGACGACGTCCACTTGGGAGACCAAGTTTGTTTGATATGGCAAGACCAGCTTAGGAAGGACCTAGCAAGAATGGGGAGGACACCACAGGAAGCGGAGAACAGGGAAGAATGGATGCACACTGTTGACCAGGCCAAAAACTTCCTGAGGTTTGAGTGGCCAAGGAGGTAAGGTACGATGTCCACCGAGTACATTCCTACCATTACTTCCGAGTCCCCCAACCGAGAGCTTTGTCGACAACATATTTAAACTATTAGTTAGGAGAGAAGACCAAGTATCGTGTAGTGACTTACGCCTAATCAAACGCCCAAATTACACTTATCGATTCAATTTTCCATTAGCAAGGAATGTAACATGCAGTAAAAGCAGACGCAAAGCGTACTTAGCACACAAAGTATAGGCATATTTAAGCTTTAAAAAGTATGTTTGTCTGCTTAACAAATGTTTATTTCTAGAATATCGTGCTGTCGAAAATATTTAGAGAATCAGCATTTGGTTATCTAACACTGGTTAAGAATATGGGCTAAGGTTTTAAAAATTTATTTCGCATCTGAAATCTTGGAGTCGTACTCATATGTGAGTTGAAACAATATTCAACGGAGAAGTCATTTCTGAAATTAACTCTGAACGGATGCTAGAAATTTTGACAAAAAAGGAAATAAAACTTTTCCAAAAAATAAATGAACATAAATTACGTTTTATGTAAAGAAAATAACAAGAAGGGTCCGCGGCACTACCGTAAGTCATATCCTGAAACGTTTCGTCTTAGATTTTCTTTCACTACGGAAAATTCCAGGATACTTTCGTGTTTTACCTGAAAAACCATTTTACAGGATGAAATTCGTTCCGATGTATGTCCATTCCGCTTGAGTTAATATCTCACTAGCTACCTTAGGAGTTAATGGAGGTGTTTTGAGCATGAGGCATGAAATAATATTGACGCATGATGAAGGCGTTAGAAGACAGAGAAGACGAAATATTAAATAAATGCTCAAATAAGTCTTAGTAACTCTTTGCATTTCATGGTTATCAAATGCATGAAGTAAAGGAGTTTTTCCTGCCAGACAGTTTGGAAAAATATCTCTTTCATTTTTTCAGCTTTCTATAGAGTCTTGAAATGTGATGCGAGGTTATCATAATATTCTCCGTTTCGCGCTCGCGCGATGATCTGAAACACTGACAAAGTGCACCCATCAGCAAAAAGCTCCCTCAGCATTGCATCTCGTCAACGAGTCAAAGGGTCGACCTCATGTCTTAAGAATACATCATCTTTTCTAATTCGATGAGATTTTTCTTGCCAGAGCTAACACAATGTCTCGCACGACAGAATGCATCAATTGCACACGTCCCGGGGACAACTTCAGAAACTCGACACTAGCCTAGTCAGGTGCCATGTGTCTAATTCGCTCACACTTAAAAACAATCGAATGAAGATTAAAACTTTGATTAGAAAGAAAGACGAAGGAATGTGCAGTGCACACTGCGCACGTCCCGAGCTCTCACGACCACCAATCAAGCAAGGGTGTAGTTACGGGAGGCAGGAGCGGACGGTGTATTCTCGGGATAGCATTATTGGCGTAAAACGTTTGGAGATCTTGGTAAAAAATTAATTGACTATTTTGAATGGATAGAGCACACTCTGTTTACTCTACTCATTCAAAATGTTGAGTAAATTCCATGAAGCATCGCCGGAAACCACCAAACTAATTGACTATTTAGAATAAAATTAGGTTTGCATTTTTATATTTCGGAATGCAGGGTATTTTAACAGTAAGACTTACAATTCATCTACCAATCCTTACGCATGGCTCCAAAAGATGTCCTATTACAACCAGAATATGAAGAAGAATAACAGCAGTATACATGAAATATGTAAGGAGAATTGCAAATAAGAGCACAAGAGACCTAGGAAGATGAAAGAAAAAAACTCCAAGTGTCCTCAATGGAAAGATATAAATATTTTTCCTTGATTTGAACTATGAATATACCGGCTAATTTGGTATGAACACCTCAGCAAGATGGACCAAAGTGTAATCCCCTGGAAAGTACTGGAGACCAAACCAGATGGAAGGAGAAGTAGAGGAAGTCCAAATAAGTCATGGATGGGAAGAACAAAAGAAAATTATGGGAAAGAGAAGGGAGAGGACAGAGAGGGAGATGAAAGTAAACGGCGAACGATCGTAATAGAGTAGGAAGGAGTTTTTATGAGGCCTCGAATGCCGAATGCATATCAGGGAAAAGAAGAAGAAAATTTGAACTCTTTGAAATATTAATGTTTATCTTTAATGAGAAATTAAGATAAAATCTCTAAAGCTAACATTGATAATGAGGAACAGAAATAGTAATTTTCTATAAGGTAAATAAATTTTAATCGACCATGGTTTCTATATACCTATCATCATCAGATACAAAGTAAAGAGACCGTGGTATGAAACTCAGTTGATAGATCCTGATGGACGATTGGCGTTTACCACATGTTTAGTGCCTGATGATGATGTAGCAAACCAAACGCATGGCGAGTTGAATTTTTTTATCCGATGTAAAATTACTATTTCTGATCATGATTACGTTGAAGATCTATCGCATCACGCCAGGCGTTTCTCTTTTTCTATTAATACTGAGTTTTGATGACATCAGATTATGATTATACGAAATAAAATAAAGAAATATACATTTTTAGTGTTTCATTTCACTTTATAGATTAAAAAAGTTGAATTTTATCTTTAACTTCAAATTGTGTCAAAACAGGATTGAACCTTATTATGATTTTTAACACTGTATAAAATATGACTTTTAATAATCATATTTTATGCAGTACATTGTCTGCTTATAAATTGTTAGGATTTTTGTACCGTATTTCGAAATACTTTGCTGATGAAAAAGTGCTCAAAATTTTGTATTTTTCATACGTGAAAAGTGAACTGGAATATTGCTCGGTTATTTGAAATCCCCATTTAAAGAAATCAGATGTAATTATCGAGTGTGTTCAAAAAAGGTTTTCGACACAATTGTACTATGTATGCCACAATATTTATTCTATGCTTGAAAATTTTGTACATTACAAAGATATGTTACTAGAGTTTAAATTTCAGAGTCTTAGTGAAAGAAGAATTATAAATGACTTATTACTTTTGTATGATATTATTAACAAAGGCCATTGTATGGAATTAGTTGGTAAATTAAATTTTATAGTCCCAGCAAAGAAAGGGAGACTTAAAAGAACTTTTTATGTACCAGATGTAAATACAAATTATTTTAAGAATGTACCATTGAATAGAATATGTATTACCTACAATACCATTTGTAAAGAATTGAATACTAGAATGTCAAAAGAAAATTTTAGGAAGTATATACCGGTGTTGTTATCAAAAGTGTGAAATCTGTTCTAATGAAAACGATCACTCATGTTATCAAGACTATTATGTAATATTCAGTCACCCTTAACTGTTGTTATTGTGTTGTGTATTGAACTGTGTAATAGTTTACCCTGTTATTATTTTTTCATGTTGGGTGAACTATAAACTCATTAAATAAATAAATGAGTGCCCCCTGTTAAGTGCGGGCGCTTCGAAATGTAGATTCGTCACTGCTATTTTTTACGCTTCTCCCCCCCTCCCCGTTTCCTCCCTTAGTACCTCGCCTCTTCTTTTTTTCAGCCCTTTCCTTTGGCTGTTGCTTGATACCCTCGGATCCCAGGGCCGGCCCAGAAAGCAGGGTCCCCATCCGACCTACCTGTTCTCCCGAAACCCACTGATCTCCCCGGATAGCCACCCCTATTGCCTCCTCTCTCTCACGGGGGTAAACCCACGACCCGCTTGAATAAATGAAATTTAGAGTTCTGCCCCAACCCCTCCCTCCCCCCTCCCCCTGCCCCCACCCCACATCAAAACTGCTTTCCTCGTCCTGCCCGGCGCAGCAGCATCCCTCGCACAGGAGAGGGGAGGGAGGGAGGGATGAAAGCTGGCTCATTAAACATGGAGCGGAGTGGGAAATGGAAACCTAAAATCGCGCAAAATGGACGGACGCGGCTCTCTCCTTCACCCTCCCCCCCGCCACCCCTCTCCTGGCCAACTCCCCCAAGGGGCCAAACAACCCCATCCCACCCTCCCTCATCTCCTGCCATCCGAAAGAAACATCACTACCTCCACGACCACCGTCTCCCACAACAACTGTACCCTGTGATTTTTTTTTCACTTCATAAATTGGCAGCCATGGAGCATAATACCTGCGTGACGACCAGTCTAGCTTTAACCCAGGTACGCGTGACGCCATTACAGTGATGAGGACGCTATACATGGGCCGCCTCACAACTTTGGAATCATATTCCAATTGATGTGAGGAAATCTCGCTCGTTGGCCATTTTTCAATCTAAATTGTTTGACATTTTTTTGAATGAATGCTTTCCAGAATAGTTTAGCCTGGTCGGTATTTAATTCGCATTAGCCAATTATTTTATTAGACAAAAATTATTTCTTTTTCCTCATGGTCTGTTTATGTTTTTTATCATGTATCATATATCTATATATTGATTGTATTTATACCTATCTCTGAGTTCAGATGTATAACATGTACAGTTATTGTTTTTCAATGAGAGTAGTTGTTTTTGTCTTTTTCTTTATACATTGTTTGTCATTAAGCTCTATTTATTTTTTTATTAGAACTAAAATATATGTTAATTTGTTTATTACCTCGCTGCTATTTTGTTTTATTGTAATGTTGCTCTAAGGGACCTGTCCCAGAGTAAAATAAATGTTTACTCTGTTCTACTGTACATAGACCAGTAAACAAGAAGAAAGCTATAAATATTTATTCGCATTATTTATGAAGATCGAGGCCGAATGGCTTCGTGAAGAAAACATTAACTGTTATATGAAAAGAGAGAAGCAATAGCATGCAAAGATTGTAAGACAAACGAGGCTAGAGACCTGAGATTGACACACAGGAGCTGTGAAGACGTTTTGTGAAGAAGAGATGCATTGGAAGAAGAAAACTTTTTGCACTCTTCAGTAGAATGCATAATAGTGAAGAGTCCTCTATATAAATACAACACTAGTTCCAACCCCGAAGAAGATCAAGCTAAGGAAATCACAAGCAAAATATGCAGGACGATACTCTTACTATCAAAGCTTAGCACAAGCAGTTCTTGTAGCTATGAATAGGAGACTAGATAGCATATCCTACAAATATATATTTGTCATAACCAGTTTCGATTGAGGATGGAAAAGCGTAAGGCCATAGGAGTGATGGGGACGACCCCTTGAAAGAAACAAAGGTGTTTCTGTTGGCTTTGTATACTTCAAGAAAATAATTTCATTCACTGACTTGGACAAGGCACTACGAACTACTAATAAAGTTAGAGGAACGTGGAGGGGAAGCCGTCTGTACGCGCAAAATCTGTACGAGAACCACACAACAAAGTTGAGGGCAATCGATGAAGAATCGAAATGGGCTATGATATGATCTACATCCACATACTACCCTGCGAGCCGCCGCATGGGCGAGTGGCAGGGGGTGTTAGAACACCAGCCCCGTAAAGATGCACATACAATAGAGGCAGCTGTGTCCACTATCGCAATTGCCCTTTACATTTTGTCCAAAAGAAACGACAATTAAAGCGTGGAGAGTATAGAGGTGGAAATAGAATTGGATGGGAGCTGATAAATAAAGCGCAGTCCCGTATGAGCTGTAGACATGGTCACTTCGGATTGAGTATGGGGACAGAACAGAAGCATTTCTGATGAGTGGTTCGGAGAAGAACAGAGAGGGTAGACGAGGGAGACAAACGAGGAACCATTGTATTTGGTTTAAGAGGAAAGGATGTCGGTGGCTGATATTCCGAGAAGTTAAGAAAGATCTATGTATGCCACGATTTGTAAAATTGGAAATATAAACCTAAAATTGGGAACTAAGAGAATAAACTTCCCAAAAATACACCAATAAACTGGTAAAATATCCAAGAAAGGAATGAATGACGGCAACTTCAACAGACAATTATGGTGGCGATTAAATCAGTCCTAAAACTTAACAGAAGGAAAGTCCACAAATCGTCGTGTAGTAGTTATAGCAGGCAAAAAGACAGAAAATTTCATTGTTTCGTTGAAGTATAGCGAGCGAAATTCCACAGAGAAAAAGTCATCCGCCTTGACCGAGATTCGAACCCGGATGACTCGATTTCCGGCCGTGCTTTAGCCAGTTAAGCTACCGAGGAGATGTGGGCAGTGGCGCTCAGCGCACAGTATCGACTGGTTGTTACATTGTATGTCTGGCAGTCGAGAACATCTGGTCCCGTAAAAGTCACAAAAATCCACAGGGGAAGAGCTATCGGCCTCGGTAGCTAAACGGGCTAAAGCACTCGGCCGGAAATCGAGGGATCCGAGTTCGAATTCCCGTCAAGGCGGATGATTTTTTCTCTGTGGAATTTCGCCCAATTGTGCATTGCGGGTGACTCCGTAAAAGTGGAACTCCGTGGCTAGTCCCGGATAGCTTAAAATGTGTGAAGTATAGCGAGTTGTAACAGCACTTGATATATACCATCCAATAACTATCGACTACGACCACGTTATGCCAACCCATCCATCATGTTGAGTTCAAGAAGCAATGCTAATTTATTCTTCTTTTCGCATACGATAACGAGGGAGGTCGGTTTATGCTCCCTAGGTCTTGTCGAAGGCATTAAGACCCATAGTTGCTCATGGAGATCATAAAACTGAGAGTCTTCATGACCTAGAGATCGTCAGCAGGAATAATGGGATTATCTGCAGCAGCGGTGGCCAATGCGTGGAACGGCTATCCCAAGGAGATCGCGCTCTGCGGTTTGTGGGTAGTGAATGAAAAAAGTTAAATTACGTTAAAGGTTTATTTAGTTTTCATTTATTTAAAGTTAGTTATGTTAAAGTTAAATTTATGAAAAAAGGTAAAAAGGATATGCGCTCGGAATAGTGATTAGGATATAGGTAGATTATATTTTCCAAATGTGAAGGATTCGTTTTCAGGAAAGAGGTGGCTTAGAGGAAAACACATCGGAAGAGGTAGGGAATCTCTCAAATAAGTATTTCCAAACGTCATTACGTTCCAAATGAAAGAACCAAACGGTACAGCCACAAAATGCACCTTTTAAATTATTGCATGTAAAAATGATATGGTACAAAGTCACTCGTATGGGTGTAGAATATGATCTACTTCTACATATGAAGGATGAAATTTGGCAAGAAAATATCATTTGACTTAACAGGGATTCGAACCCGACTCTCCCAATTAGTTCGCATTCTTAGGCTCATTCACGTGCTGCTTTCCTTTGTATTTTATTAATTCTTTTGGTTGAATCTATTTGACCAGGGTCCCAAATGCTCGCAGCGTATTCTAGGTGTGGCCTAACCAGAGCGAAAAGTAGCGTCTCTCCTTGACTTTTTCATCCGAGGACCTTCCTATTTTACGTTTAACAAAACCTAGTTTTTTTAAATGCTGCGCCACATATGTTTTGTATGTGTAATTTATATAATACCATCTCTTTTATTTCCTTCATAGCTCTTTAGTTTCGTATCCCATTTTATCAAGTTTATCCATACCTTGGTCCTTAGGTCTTCCAAGAGGGAGATCCTCTTTCATAACGCACCTTACCGATTCTTTGAGTGCCCAGCTGGGATTCCATAGAGAGCCAAAAGCAGCGTTGATACCATCGAGGTAAGTCTATCATAATCACTTCCCCGACCGTTGAACGCAAAGCTTAAAAATAAAAACAGTGACTCTTAGGGATCGCTTCGCCGCGCATTCCCACACATCAATACATTCTCACAGAGAAGCGAAACGTATAGGAAACAATTTTTTTTCCAAAAACACATTCGACAGCACATTCACGTGCACCGATCGATCAGAAAAGGGATGGAGCTTTGAATAGAGGGGACGCTTTAGCCTCGCAGCGCCAACAAAACAATACAAAGGGTTAACAATCGGATTGAAAACTCAAAAAAAAGAGCAGCGGATGGGAGTGCGGCTGGAAATCGGATCCCTCGCTGAATAAAAAATCGAGGCGACGAACGATCTATCGATCTCCGAAGGGAGACGTAGTAAAGGGCGGGCTTATCGCCTACAATCATCTGGGAAGCTGAGATTTCCACGGCGACAGGCAACCATCGACGGGCTCCTGTTGTTCCCTTGCTGTTTTTTTCCTCGTTTTCGACAGAAAGAGGACTACAACCGTCCGTCTGGTGACTTGCTCCCTTGGCGCAAGTGTAGAGTCAGAGGAAGCAAAAAAAAAATCAGGTGGCAAAGGCTAATCTAATGATCCAAAAAATGATAAAATCAGATCGCTAATACTTCCTTTCCTGAATAGGCCACAACTCGTATACATCGCGAGAATTAACAGGGTGACTACTGACATCCAATTTTCAAATTCCCTGACCTTTCCCTGACTTTTCCCTGATGAATTCAATTTCCCTGACCGGTCGCCAAAATGTAACCTATTATTGGAATATTTTTTTCTGCTAAATTAAATTTTCTTCGGCAGCTTTAAATGTTCTAATCATCGTCTCGTATTTTCAGAACTGCGAGCATGTATTCACTATAAGCTAGTGTTCTCCAGCTACCTCTTGGACCTGAGTTTCGGAAGCTAAAAAAAAACGCGAGGTAAAATTATCCGAACAACATAGCCTCGGATTCCTTGTGGTGAGCGTAATACATTGTGATCATGATTTTTAACACAACTAGGCAAATATCGCAATAAGGATATACAAAAGGGATACATTGTACGTCTGATTCACAACTAAATAATTAAGATTCACAACTAACAAGATTTACAACTGAATACTCGATATAATTGGAAGTATTCGGGCGTAGCTTGGTGGAATCTGTTAACATTGTAATGATAACACATGACTTTGTTTTTCACATTTTTTTATTTTCCACGACCCGGGTTTTGACGTTCAACGTCATCTTCAGAGACCTGAAGAATGTCGAAACCCGGGTGGTTTCAAATAAATCAATGTGGAAAAACAAAGTCATGTGTTATCATTACAACTGAATACTCCACAAATTGATGGTACTTATTCCATGCACGTCAGCGACGGACGTTACTTTTAGTTGGTGATTTAAAGGGCGGGAAAGACAGAACGGTATAAAAATAACGAGGATTCCTATTCCAGTTTCTCCCTGACTATGACGAGAATTCCCTGACTTTTTCAGAAATTCAAAATTCCCTGGAAATCCTGGTTTTCCCGATTTACTCTGACGGTCGCCACCCTGATTAAGTATCCTGTATCGAGATATTTAATTAAATACAAAGTAGAGAAACGCCGAGAATTAAGCACAAAGAGAAGCTGCACCCTTCGCCAAAAACTCCAAAAAGGAAACAGAAAGCGTTGTGCAGCTGATCGAAGGACTGGAATTGGAGCAGTTAGGAGTTTCACGCAAGACTTAGATTAGTTAAATAATTCATAAGGCCTTTCATTGCATGTCACATATACTGCACTTAGAGGGGTATTATCAACAGATGTATTGAAAAAGAGATCGGGTGAATTTACACCCGCACTGAATATCCATTCTGTATAGAGTAAGCCATCTTTTGGCCTGCTCTCCAGGGCAAGAGATTCAATCGCTAAGGTATTCGGTAATAAAAAATCCAATGTGGCGGCTCGCAGGTTAGTATGTTGATGAGGATAAACTCCCAAGTAATCACAACAGTTCAAATACAAAAGTCTCTTCTCTAGCACGTAAATTTAGAGAGAGTATGATATTTCCCTAGCTACGTAACCTTTAAAGTAACTCATCGGTATTATTACCAGACCCTGGGAACAGCTCGACTACAGGGAAGAAAGCATTAGATGCGGGTTTGCAATAATCCGAAAGGAGGAAAGATCATTCGCGGATAATCAGTATAAAAAACGTAAGCGCACACTTCGCATTCCCACATCAGGACAGCCGCTCCTTGGAGGCCAGACACTACTCCACGAGGCAGCACAGTCGCAGGTTAATTACGGCGTGCCACGGGCGACTCTTGGCTCACGCAGCGTATGCTGGGAAGGAACGCAAAGAGGCAAGATCTAACTTGTTCCTCCGGGGTCAAGCCATGCTCAAATTTTAAAGGAGTACGCGACCATATAAATTAAATGTCAATAAAATGCAGTCTTAAGTCTCCTGCATAAGTCCAAGATCAGAATAGCCCAAAGGTGAGAATTGTCTAAGTTGCCGAATATCCCCTCTTTTTAATGATAATCATTTAAATTTTAATTAATAAATTTTTACGCCAAGACAATTTACTAGGAGAAAATGCCTCATCCAAAATCAATTCTTTAATCGTCATGGATCATATCCATGTGTGTTTACAAAATCGAGAAAATCTTCCAAAAAATCACTGATACAGATTACTCAAGTAAATTCCGAGGTTCGACATATTCCTCCCCATAATAGGCCGAAACCTAAAGAATTCTCTTCCTAATAGGTTCTCTTTGCCCTCTTTTACCGTTCTATATATGACATTATACAGGCCATCTACCATGATATTTAAACACTTCATGTGTCAGAATGAATGAGCTTGTTGATTTAATATTTTGCCTTGCTCTTCTTCCAACAATAATTCATCAAATATTATGAAATAATGAGTGAACACTTTCGCATTTACATATATGTGTGCGGTTAAAACTATTTATGGTTATCAAATTCAAAATATCCAAGGAACTTGAAATGGACATTATCACTTCGAATCCAAGAATGCGAATTCATTTAAAATCGCGAAAACGGTAAATCGTATAAGCATGGTAACTTGAGAAAAAATCATGAATGATGGGGGATGCCCAGTTTTCGAAATTATAGAAAAAGATTAGGTCCACACCTCCTTTTGAAGAACTGTGTTTACGTTTTTAAGTAATATTAAAGGACATTTGCTCCTTGAAAAAATGAAAAGTATCTTAAAATGTATTTGACAATATATCCCTACGGTGCATATCTCCACACACAACATTCCACAGTTAGTTGATAATATTGGTCTCATGGAGATCACAGCAACAGAGAGTCCTTGTTCCCACCACTTGTTTGACTGTTTTGAAACCATTTCCGAAATCACGATAAATTTCAGCAAATTACTCAAGTGTATAATATTTACAAAATGGTAGACTCCTAGGAGAAAAATTAGCTTACAGCAGAGGAATATGCCAATTTACTGGCTGCTATTGCCTACGTCGCACGTCCTTCCGAAGATTTACACAGGAAACTACAAGAAAACCTCCACGAGACCCCATAAAGTCAACTATCCATAGAACGTACTCACTATACCTGTGAACAAACTGAAGGCAACGAGAAACCAATCCCAGCTAAGGGATTTCTTAATCACCGATTAGTCCGGCACTTTATTTTCACTTGCATTTATTGTCTTGAAACAGATATTTAAAGAAATATGGGTGAAATGAGCAGAAGCCAAAAGTAACTGGGAGACATCAAAACCTCGCAAATGTATTCAAAGGAAAAGGTACTTAAAAGTATTTTTGGGAGCTATCTTCAAGACTTACTCAAAATAAATTATACCCATCAGGGCTTTAAAAAATGAATTCCTCTTCGAAACACGAAAAGAGAAAATTTTCCCAACCCATCTCCCCAATCCATGTCGATTTCCACTGAGGAAAAATAATTAGAAATTACTTCTTCTTCAGCATTTCAATTTGGAATTCATCTCATTCAAAATTCAATGAAAGGAGGAGAAGGAGAGCCCACTCGTGTCTTCAGAAAGAAAAGATCAGCGGAAGGCTGCAGCACAGCATCTCTCTCTCCTTTGACTCATAAAAGCTCGCCAAGAGGGAAGCGCAGGAAAGGGGGCGCGTCAAAGGGAATGAAAAGAAGCAAAACGCTTTTTCGACAAATGAAAGGCGCTTCAAAGAGAAGTGCTGACCGTGGGTCAAAATAAAAATCACCGGTTCTCTCAAGATGCCATCTCTCAAGGGAAAATAACTAGACCCGTTAGATATGGTATCCATTCGAATAATTTCCGACGAATCAATCACTGCCCCATTAGATAAATGCCACATTCACATCACCCCACGCTGCTTGATTCGATTCGATAAGTGCCATTTAATTCACCGCCGCTAGAAGACAACCGGAGGAAGGCCGAGCCTGGATCTATGTTTTAATTAAACCTAAGTGCTAGTCTACATTTTCGAGTATGATAAATAAAACAAGATGCTTCATCGAATAATTACATCAAAAGCCTCACACAAAGACGGATGCTTTTTTTACAACTTTGGTCTTATTATATTCAGCGATGAGAAAGCCATTTATATGAAGACTTGAGGGATTTTCTGATCCAACTGGATTTAAGTTTCTTATATTTACTTTGACCGCTCAATGGAAGGGTAGAAGTTAACGCATTAAGAATAAAAGCTCTTAAGCGACGCGAAAGGCATATCTCTGTAGATTAAATATAGGTTAGGTGAAGTTCATAAAGATAGAATATTCAAATTTTGAAGGTAATCTACTCTTTTAATATTGGACAATTATTAATATTTAATCCCCGGATGAATTTCATAAATTTAAATTTAGTAATTAAGACTAAGCATAGGTATCAAATTTTCTCAGAAGAAAATAGTATACTTTCTTCCTTGATATTTATTACTTACAAAATTATTAACCTCATTTTTTATGACAATTTAGATTATCTTAATGGAAAACGAGATAACTCACCAATGCAAACCGTTGGCCCATCTCACATGATCTCTTTCTTCCACACACGATCCATTTCCATACCAACCGTGAATTGACTTCTTTTTATATTCCTTCTCAATTCATCCAGCCCTCTCGGATCGATCACCGGACTCAGCATTAGTACCACTTCATCATCATCAGTCAGCAATCCGAAGATTGGTTTGACGCAGCTCTCCACTCAACTCTCCTATCAGCTAGTCTTTTAACATCTGCATAGTTCTGTTTTATATCACCTGCTCAATGTATCTCGCCCGAGGCCTTCCTCTGCCGTTCTTCCCTTCCACCAGTCCCCTAAAACGATTATTTTCATCAGACCATCGTGTCTCATAATGTGGCCGATTAAGTTTTCTCATCTTCTCCCCAACACTTGTCACACATATTTCAGTAGTGCGCCAAAAAATTGTCGACGCCTCAGCAATAGCTGACGATTCAAATATGGTGTTGACGATTCGTGATCCACTAACCAAGTTAGCTCCTAAAACAACGACAACATTAGCTCCCTCAACATGAATATAATGCCTAACGTGTTTACTTAGATTACTTCATGGACTCAACAAAGGAAAGTCTAACCGTCCGGCGTGCTTAAACTACGGAAATAATGCCTTCAATGCAGCTTCCCGGCGACCATAACGTATTTTCTCCAGCAAGAGGCTAAATAAAAACCTGTAAATTCACTAGAACTTCCATTTTTGACATATCCAAGGGTTCTCAACGTTCAGCAATCCAAACTGTGGTCAGGAAAACAAGCAGATAATTCTTGGCTTGAAGACGGCCGCTGACGGTGCAAATCAGCCGTTGGCTATCGACATGGGCTGCTTTCACGTGGCATAGATCGATACATCCAAGCGATCATGAGGAATACGAAAACCTCCATGACCATGTAAATGTATAATATATGTTATGACCGGGGAAAAAAATCACAGGCCACGCAATTAAAACTACCGCTAAAGATTTGAGAACCAAATCACATTAAAAACCTAGCCCTCTGGTGTTCCATGAAACTTTCATAAAAGTGTTGGCGAAAAATCGGAATTTTATGAGTGCAAGCATGAATGAATGAAATATCTTTATTTATGCACTGCGGTAACTCATTAGAGCAACTAAACTTTGAAAGAACAGCACATTCTACTCTAACAATCAAAATGCATACATTAAGTAAACAAGAATTCAATCGTCTAATCACCAAATTTGAACGATATTACATTAACGAAATTAGCCATAATTTCGTGGTAAATTGTTCGATAAAAGAACAGTTTAATTTTGAATGATGGGAGTAAGGAGGAGGATTTAACATGAAAAGGTAGCGAGTGCCAAAACTTGAGAGCAGAGTGATTAACAAGGAGTAAAGGTGGAGTGGTTGTTACGAGAGATGTGAAGGAGGTATTTGGATCAGATCGGGTTAATCGTTGGGAAACACTTGTCTTAAGGGGTAAATAAAGACAGTCGGGATTCTGATTACGAAAGATAAGTGCACAATATGGAAGCGCCTCCTGAAGTAGAAATTATTTTAAATGGGAAATAAGGGTATTTATGAGGCGTTTAAAGGATATCGAGTCACACCGAGAAGCTACAAGCACCACTCATGCCTGCTCGCTCCCTCCTTAAAATAAAAGCAGCAAGAATCATCGTCCAAAAAAATTAAGATCTTCCGTAAAGGTTGCACATATAATAGGAGAGGGCTCAAGGAATTAATCGTCGCGATCCCATAACATTGGAAGACGGAAGAGGTATAGAACATGCCCGACTCTCCCGAGTCCCAAAAAAAAATTAACGTGAAGAAACAGGCCGTATCTTAATTGACGAGGTGGGAGGAGAGGAGATGTGGCAAGATCAGTGGGGGGGTGGGGGGGGATTGGATTGGGGGGAGGGGTGGAGGGGGGAAGCTGGTCCAGCGGCCTGGAGGACGTCTTGGGTCCCAGAGTGCACAGTGTTTTGCTCGGTCGGAATCAATTTGCGAAACAGCGGGAACGCCGTAAATAAGCAGTTCTGAAGGGGGACCCAAGGTTTTCCCGGGACGGGGGCGAAAGGGGGGGGAAGGGTCGTGATAAGGGATATACGAAGCAAAAGGCTTCACAGGGTGGGTATGAGAAGAGATAGGGGAATGGGATGGAAGGGTTAGAGGAGGGAAACAGACCTGGGTGGTTAGGGGGAAACCTTAGCGACATGAGCGCACAGCAAAAAGCGCGCTTCTAGCAGTACTTAGGGAGTTGAAGAGGAAGGTCGTAGGGAGAGTGAAGGAGAGAGAGAGAGAGGCCATAGAGTAGAGGCTCCATGAGGCTGCGTGGTCCAGAGTCCGTGAAATACGGACGTCGAGGAAGATGAGTTATACATCAAAGGGGATGGAATTTACTTAGGAAAATTTCATTCGACTTGTCCGGGATATGAACCTGTATCTCCCAATTACTGGTCAGGTGAGTGGCCCAGCTGTACACCATTAACTGTGGGGGTCTTTACAAACTAGATGTAAGATTTTTGGGATGCCGGTTCGAATCTCCGTTAAGGCCAATGACGTAACTGCGAACCATAACGATTATGCGCCCGCAGTGGAATAGAAATTGCCAGAATGTGAGACACGCCAATTCGAGGTCCCCGAGTTACGTTCAGGAGTAAAATCGCTATTATTATGTATTCTACCGGTAAAGGTAGGTTTTACTGAATGTCAGAGAATCTCCTCCCGGTATTTTACACATTCAGGGGCTACTACATCCTTTACTATATCCTTTTCCGCCACTGTATAAGATCTATCCTTCTTCATCCCGTCCGTGAAACCTATTCTCTTTCTTCCCCTTCCCCGCTTGCCCAACATCCTTCCCTCTATCACACTCTTCAGCAACCCATCACCCTTTATTACATCCTTCAGCCATCTACCCTGCCTTTCCCGGATTTCATTCAAAAGATTCTTTTCCTCGCCCGCCATCTCAAGCACTTCCTCGTTAGTCTTCCTCTCCGCCAATCTAACCTTCTCCTCACCCACATCTCAAATGCCTGCAGCCTACTCCCGTCCTCCTTTTTCAGGGTCCACGTTTCTGCCCCATACAACGTTACGCTCCATATCAAGCTCTTCACCAACCTCTTGTTCACGTCCTTACCCATTGTCCCCGTCATCAACTCTCTTCTATTACTAAGCGCCTCCTTAGTTAGCGCTATTCTCTTCCGTATGTCTTTGCTGCCGTGCCCGTTTTCCCCCAGTGTGCTACATAAGTAATTAAACTGTTCTACTTGCTCTAGTTTGTGTCCTCCAACTTTAATCGCAAACTTCGCTTTCTTTGTCCTAGAGAATCTGAAATCGCTAAAATATATAACAAAAGACATAACTGCAGAAATAAGGCGTGTGGAGAAAGAAGCTAGAGATAATGCTATTAGAGGGAGAGACGGAATGATTCCCATTGACAGCACTCCAAATTGGGAATGCCCTTGAGCATAACACGAAGAAACTAAACCGTAATAAGTACGGCAGTTAAACCAAAATAATGATTTTCCACAGAATTGTAGAGATAACACTTCAATAATGAAGTGTCCGTCATTGTCTTCAAAGATAGATGAATATCCCTGTTTTGAATTATACCCCTTTATCTTGTTTACAAATCATCAGTGTTTACAGGTTACACACGGCACTAGCATATTCCGACTATTGTATATCCGCGACAAGGACGTGAGGACATAATTGGTTATCCATTTGGAGGGTGAAATGGCTGTCGTCGATTCGCCCCTAAATCTATCAAACATGAGTAAGCTCGTCTTTCGTAGTTGGGTCTTCACTCATGAAATCGCAAGGCGATAATTTGGCATCTTCTGACGCAATATTTCAATAAGATGTTTTGCGAATATCTTATGCAGCTGCGATACATTGGCTGTTTTGAGGGTGTTCAATTGGATACAGCTCTAGGTATGGGAAAGTAGGGCCAAAACAGAAATAGAACAAACCTAGCCAGCAGCACATGAGGAGGAATATGCTTCCACGGGAAAACATTTATTGCCAAGCATTTAAAATAGTAGGAGTTGAGGTGGTTGGAGCGATTTCCGCTTATCTACAGATTTTTGTGAAACTTAAAAATTCGGGCACTTATTATTAACTTATTATTGAATAAATAAGAACAAGACTTAAGTGATGGTGGTAAGCAGACACGGGACGAGAGTAGAGCTGGTTCTAGGAGGAGAAGCACTAGAGACGGTGGACGGGTTTGTTTACTTGGGAAGCAAAATAACATCAGAACATGGGCGGAGCAAGAAGGAAATAGTAAGCCGCATTAACCAGGCCATGTTAGCCTTCAACAAGAAAAACAAACTCTCCACCGCCAGCAACATTAATTTAATATACACTGTACGTCTGATTAACAACTAAATAACTAAGATTCACAACTAATAATATTCACAACTGAATACTCCACGAATTAATGGGGCTTATTCCAAGCACGTCAGCAACGGGCGTTAGTTTTAGTTGGTGAAATAAAGGGCGGGAAAGACTGGCCGATAAACGTATAATGGTAGAAAATCACGAGGATTCCTATTCCAGTTTCTCCCTGACTGTTACGAGAATTTCCAGAAACTTTTCCAGAAATTCAAAATTCCCTGACAATTCCACGTTTTCCCTGACGATCAACAGCCTGGGAATATCGTTCGTAGATATTTCTCCAGTGAATATGCGCGAAAAAGCACGCAGCCTGGTCATTTAAGGTAAGAAACTTGGTCCTCGCAGCAAGGTGATCTGTGTACTCTATGATTATTAGAAAAGACGGCCCAGAGAGGAGATACGCAAGGGGCGCACTGAATGGTGAGAGAGACGAACAAGGAAGTGCATATTCAAGGAGAGGAGAGTAAATTGTTGACGCAGATGCATGAAAGCATATTGAATGAAAAACGTGCTCAAAAGCAAGAGTATGTTGAAGAGCAAAATTACGGAGAGAAAATTCGTGAAGCGTGAAAGATGAGTTTGGGATATGAATTGAAGACGACTGTTAGTAGGTAAAAGTAACTTATAAGAAACATAATGGAGAGCTAGTGATGCGCGGAAAAGAATAAAACATGTCACAGAAGTAGGGAAAATGGAGCACGGACTCTTCTAAATACTGTCAAAGATCTTATACAATACCTAATAACAAAAATGTTTCGCATCAAATATTTACTTCAGTAGAAGACAAAAAATGAAAACTCATTTGTTTAATTTCTTTTCACCTATCTCTCCTGGCTACAAACCTCTTCGTTCCTAACATAATCCTTCACTCTGATGTCCTTTTTAACTTATCTGATGTAATCCATTCTTTTTCTTGTTCAGTAACTCCTCCCTATTATTCTCCCATCTAATATTGTCCTGTAACGGCAGCTAACCTTGCTTGCTACCGGTAGCAAAATGTGCCCCACAAATTTGTCCCTCCATACTCACTGAGTTTTCACGATACTTTTTTCCAGCTCCAGCTTTTTGTCTCCAGGTCCTCGTAAGAACTTTTTTTTTGATTTTCGCTCCTTTCATATAATTATGACCATCCTTCGGATACGCCAATCCTTCATTGCTCCCAAAACCATCTTTTCTGCATCTGTTATTCGTGCTTTACTGCTGCATATGAGCATGCAGCAAACATATGTGCTAATGAGGTTCTTTCATTATTTACAGACCTAGGTCACCAGAAACCAATCATCATTCGATATAACTCCTTCCCTCCCTGGGCTACTCTGCTGACAATATACTTCTAGCCTCTTCCATCGACTATGCACATATGTACGACGAAAGACCACTCGAAAAGAATCATTCGAAATCGTCGAAAACCCCTATGCCATGCGGGCAAACATTGCGAAATATAAAAGGTAGTCATGCGAGGGTAAAAATCCTAAATCCATACACATCAGCAGTGCCTGCACTAAAAATTCACTATAAACAATATTCTATAACCGTGTGTTGAAATAATATCCTCGAAAGATGAAAACAAAGCAAGATTCAAATTGGCTGCCGCACAAGAAAATTGGAAATGCCTCACTCTGAAGAAATCACGACAATTCTAGAAATCGAACGAGGATAAATATTCTATCTTTAGAAGGGAATGGCTCCACGCAGATACACCATTGGTCCCAGAAAACAATTTGTTTGAGATGAAGCATGTATTCCCATACACCCATATTTATAGCAGTGTGAGAGGAGATTAGCCGTCGAAAAAAATAAAGTTTTCAGGTAGGTTCATACATTTGAAGTCAGAGCCTCTGTCAGTTCTCATTAAGTTATCCAATAGTGTATCCAACTCGAATCTTCATTTTGAGTGAAAAAGCACAAAGGTGATTCTGCATAAATGACTCTGCAAAGAGATTTCTAGTTTTCGGAGGCAATTTCCCTGTTATAGAGGCAATTTCCGCGGAAAGAGGAAAATCGCGGATTCCTCCAAAAGCTGAATCCATAGATACACACACGAAATTAGGGTAAAAATGCATCTCGACTTAAATAAAAGTTTCCTCGACTGTTTTTCATTTATCGTTATGACGTATTCAAAACGGTCACAATTAAGTATTCAAATCGTCTTTCGGGTGGTTAACTCTCGTTAACTACCCATAAAACATTTTTTAATGAAATAAAAATGAAGGCATTGTCACCAAATGAGATAAAAGACTGGCGCCGTAAACAAAGGAAGCTCAAATTAAAAAGTTCGCTAAGTGAATATGAAAAGTCTAGTACTCGGAAGTAATGGCATAATTATTATTGCCATTCTTACGGAAAGCAATCTGACCACTTGTGTGTGTGTGTGTGTGTGTGTGTGTGTGTGCTTGCCGTGAGGAGTATATAAATTTGGATCCCGTGGGAAAAGGGCGGAGATAAGCTAATATAAATGAGTGGAGGAAGAGGAATGCAAATAAAAAGGCGCTGTATAAAAAGCCGAGAAATTAAAGAGGGCAGCAGGGTAGGGAGCAGATGGGGCAGTGGGGGAGGGTGAGGGGAGAGAAAGGGAATGAGGAGTGGATGAGGAGGGAATGTTAATTGGGGCGAGAATGAGGCTCCAGCCGAGGGAAAGCAAAAGGGAGCGCGCGAGAGGGCGAAAGGAAGAAAGGGAACGAGGTGATGTGAAAATCTGGAAAAAAACGGGACAAAACGGAATGGGAGAATTAAGGAGAGCCAAAGGGTGTATAATATAGCAATTCTTTCTCATCTACATCTACAAAATACCCCGCGAGCCGCCGCATGGGCGAGTGACTGGGGGTGTTAGGTCACAAGCCGTGTAAAGGTGTAAGGTTTTGGGAGATGGAATGGTGACATATATTACAGGAGTGTATTTAGTGGAGCTAAATTTTTATTGTGGTCGCTTATTGTGCGCGGAAAGAACGAGTTTATGTACCTATCTGTTCGGCAGTGTGTCACTCTTATTTCATCGCATCTGTCAGACCTATAAATGTAGTGAGGAGTCATGATAATATTCTCTATGTCGCTCTGAAACACACCAGTTCTTAATATCTCAAGCAAACTAAGCCTAGCGTGCAGCCTCCGAGTCTCTAGGGGCTCCCACCTTGATCCCTCTAACAGATGTGTAGCATTATATGTCCGTTCGTAGCATTTTTTAACTAAGCGCGCTGCTTTCCTTTGTATTTTATTAATTTTTTTGCTAAATGTATTTGACCAGGGTCCCAAATGCTCGCGGCGTTTTCGAGATTTGGCCTAACCAGAGCGAAGTTGCATCTCTCTTTGACTTTTTCATCCGAGGACCTTCCTATTTTACGTCTCCCCCAATCGTTAGCAGTGTCTTGCAGACAGTTTACACTCAATGCGAAAGCTGAGGTTAATTGAAAGGTTTTGGATTTGGGTCGATTTTCCATCGCATTGGTTACTGAAGACGAATGGGCCTCATTGTTTTTTCGGCAACACTGATTTCAATGCATCGCACAATGTAACTGAGTGGCGAATCAGACTTCCTGAGGGAGACATTTCGCAAAAACAATCGTTACGATTCCTATTGTCCATTCACCCTTCATCTTCCAAGAGGTTGAGAGAAGCAAATTGTTTAACCGACATCATGGGGGTGGATTTAAGTGAAATGGAATTAAAAATACTTAGTGAAGCAAAGTCCATTTTTATTTCTACACTCCTGGTTCGCAATGAGTAGTTTATTATCGCACGGCCACAAGGGTCGACGCCCAATCCGCGACTCCATCCTCTTGACATTACTCAATGAATTATAAACATCTGAAGGTAGAGAGTGAGAATTCACCATCGTATTAAACTCAATGAGTTTGGTTATTCTCAAAACAGAACAAAATATTTTTTGTAAGATACCAAATTCTTACCCAGTAACCGTTCTACTTCAGCTGATATTCACCAAAGCCATGTTCTACGTGACGTGTTACGGCTATGCACTCTTTTGAGTTCCTTATAAATAATAGAAAGTTCCGATGTATAGATTAGGCAACGATATACAATGGTGCGTAGTTTGTATGCTTTCACAGGCATATTTCATAACGATGCCTCTCCGTTATGCTTTTCACAAAATTGCAAATTATATTTCGATAGTGAGGGCATTCCCAGGGCACGATGTGAAAGAAATTAATCAAGTGAAAGCATCTACTGTCAATATTTGGGCAGATATCGAGAATTTCAGTCATACCTAACTAAGTTTGGCCACACTAATACTTGCTTTGTTGAATCTAAGCTTCTAAAGCAATTAAGGTTCAAGATAGCATAAGATTGTGGTCTCAATTAAGATAAAGGAAATATCTCGACATAACAACATGAAACAATGAATTGCAGATATATTACCGACAAATTTTGCAAATTTTTTTGCTCCCTTAATTAACTAATGAAGCTGAATCGTTGATATGCGCCATATCTAACTGGACGGACTCAATTTTAATAGAGAAAAATAATTTTAATCGTTCAAACGTTTTATGGTTAATACACATGTCTAACGCTAATATCTAACTACCACTAATACTGATATCAAATCGTCGAAATCAGTCAGGTTATAAACAATATGTCAGAAATTTAAAGAATACGTATGGTAGAAATCCATACGTTTTTTCCCAAGTTCTGTATTAAATGTTTTCAGTATTCAATGAACGAGAAGTGGTATAACCTGAAATCGCAAGCGGAGTCATACGCATGCGTATATTAAGGGTAAAATTTCCGCAGACGAGAAATGGACTGCCTTGACTAAAACTCAAACTCCGTTCCTTCGCCAAAACACCGAGGGCATTCATTCAGCTGATTTACCGAAGAGTTATTTTACCTCGTGGGTCTTTGAGGGCTTTCAAGGAACAAGATCCCTCCGAATGCAGGGCACATGATCCCAAAGCTAGTGATACTCACCAGGGGGAGGGGATATCCCCGGCTCGCGAAGGCTGTTTCCAGGTCATTCAAATAACGAAATAAATTAAAATCGTCGGAGCAAATACGGCGACCTCCACGCATTGCGTGCATTGACTGCATTGCGTGCATGGCAACACCGTCCACGGGCTTTACACAATGGGTCCAAATTTTTACAAAATATGGAGACAGAATCTTAACCAGCAAGAGTACACTTCCTAAGAGAAAATTAAGGTGGGAAATCGGTTGTAACAAGACAACAAGCTAGAGGAGGTTAACCCCGGGAGTGCAAATAGACTTCAGAATAGAAATATACGATTGCTCCCAATGGCGGAGTTCCATGATAGACGTGTCAGGTTGGAGGGTGCGAATGATTTTCACTTGGAAGCAGTCGTTGAAGGGGAGGTTATGAAAATTATCGAGCTCCGCTGGCGTGCTTCAATTGTTGTGTCACGCTGCTCCTGTGGTTATTGATTCGTACGTTCAGAGGTATTCTTGTGAGGCCAACGTAGAAGGCCAGGCAGTGTTGACAGGTGAGGAGATAAATTACATTACTCGAGGAATAGGTTCCCCGAGTAAGTATATGATAAGTTATACTTGTCACAGGGGTCGTGAAAGTGTGGGAATTAGTGTTAAGTGGACAGGTGAGGCAACGGGGCTTGCTGCAAGGATTTGATCCAACGAGAGGGGGATTGGCCAAACTTCCTTCAAGTGCGGTTTGTCAGATATCTCGGATCAAGAGACTATTTTGGATATGGGGAAGGCGACAAAAGGAGGGCACGGGAGGTCTTCGTATGAAAGAAAAAGTTGAGGGGAAAGAGGCGAGAATTGAGCGTGCTAGCTTGAGAAGGTTTTTCAGGGCAGCATCTAGACCCGGATGAAAAGTGGTTGCAAAGATTTGTTCATCAGGGGAAAAATGATCGTCCGGTTGAGGCGTGGAGGGTGGTCTCCTTGAGGGCTCAACCGCCCTGATGAGCTGTTCCCTCACCAGGGGGAGGGGATATCCCCGGCTCGCGAAGGCTGTTTCCAGGTCATTCAAATAACGAAATAAATTAAAATCGTCGGAGCAAATACGGCGACCTCCACGTGCTTCCACGCCCCCGGACGCCTTAAATCTTCAGATCACATATTTTCCTGGAGTCCAAAAACTCAAGATCATCCTCAAAGACTTATCCCCCATTTTAGAAACAAACAGATCTCCCACCCTATTGCCCCACAGTATGCTTCAGACGGCCACCTAACCTATCCAACCTTCTCCGCTCCAATTCTTCTCTACAGGGTAGATTAAATGATGCTTCCCGTCCGACCACACAGAGTTGCAAAACGTGCAACATGTTCCGCTCCCCATCCTCTTTCCAGAGTCCTAACACAGAGACTCCGTTCGCCATCAAAGCCACCGGCTCTTGCGACTCCCACAACGTAGTTTATGTATTACAATGCAAACTATGTCCATCCTTCTATGATAGCGAATGCATTCGCCACTCAATATCAGAATGAATAACCATCGGTGCACATATAAAGACCCGTCCTCCGCTTTCCCCGCCCCTACGCATTTTCGGAAACATGGCTTGTCCTTTGACAAATGCTTCTTCTTAGCAATATTGCTCTCCCTACTAGTTAATTGAAGTGCGCCGGAGGGAACAGGCGATAATCTGGTTATTGAAATCATACGCCGCACCCGGGTTAAATAAAACACATTAACTCTACGTTTCCCATTATTTTCCGTTTAACCCCCTCTCCCATTCCCCCCCTCACCCCATCCTCACTTCGGAATTCCACTTCGACCTTTTCTCTTCCGCTCAGACACGAGCTGGTAAAAATTCCCTTTTGAAAAACCGTACCACAAACCCACCCAAGCACCCAGTAGGAAAAAACCCTTACCCTTCCACATTTGTCGTGCATCGCCTTGAAGATGGACGAAGATGTCCGACATCTAGCTCTGAAAGTGATCATCTCTTTTTTTGTGTCTATCTCCTTCACCCTATCAACATATACATATATCAGTCCCTACTCAACTCTGGAAAAGACGAGTGCTTCATTGTCGAAATATCAGGAGCTTTTTTGTGCGTGTTTTTTCTTTCGTGTTTGTATGTTTTTTTTCTGCCTCCTTGCGGCATTTATACACTCATGCATAGTCACTCAAATGATCCTTCGTCAACTTACAAGTCTATCAAGTAATAAGATATATATATGTATATATATCATGTTACTTTTACATCCCCAAGCCTAACCCAAAACAACGCTATAACTTTCACATATTCTCACGTGTTTTGTGTCCTTCTATTTCTCAAATCACCTCTGCCCTTATCCGGCGCCATTCTTTTAATGTGTTCCTAGTCTTTTCCACGAATCGTCCCAATGCTTCCTTTTATATTCCCCAGTCCCGATTGGACGGCTTCGATTCGAATGCACGCCCTCCCCCACCCCGCTCCAATTTCCTTTCATACGGCTAGTGCCTGTCCCGTTTTATTTCCAACAGTCACATTCTCCTTCAAACCTTTTCCTCCTCCCCCTTCACTCAGCTTCATTCACTCATTCATTCATTACTTTGAAATTGATATCTTTTTGGCCCATTCAATATACTCTCCCTCGCCCGCCTCTCCCATTCGGACACAAACGCAGGCAGTCAAAACCCTAGCGCCCCTTTTATTTCATCCACGTAGCTTCCATTATTTCCCAATTCCACCCTAAACCACCCTCCCAAAAATCCCCACCTACCCTTGTCCGCATCCCTTCCACCCACTCCTCTCCGCTCCCATTTCGCCCTTTCACTTCATCCCAAACCGCTCCCTTTTCGCTGCCTACCACTCACACCCTTACGCAGCAGCCTCGATGTACCCTCATTCAGCCCCACCGAACCCTTCATTTCTCTCTCCCTCTCCCCATATTTAGTTTCCTTATCTGCCGGCACCCCAATCCGCTCCCTCTCTCCTTCCTCTGCAGAACTAACCCCCACACCTCTCTCTCTCCGCTCCTCCCAATTTTATTTCTTCATAACCTTATTTTTTGAAATCTTCGCACCCCCTTCCATTTCTTTCCCTAAAATTCCACTCATCTGCTTCCTTATTGCGCCTTTTCCTGCCTTCCCTTTATTCCGTTCACGCTTAACCCTGCCCCCTCTTCTTCCCCATTCCCTCCCCTTCCCTTCTTCTTCTTTTCTCTTTCCCTCTCTCTCTCTCTCTACTTCGCTTTCTTTTCGCTTCGCGGTCCTCTATCTTATCTTCACAAATCTCTTCCGTTTCCCGCTCTTCCTCCGCCTTTTCCTGCCACGATCTCTGCTCCCTTCTCTTTAACCCCAATTATTCCCTTTTCCAACATCTCCTCTCTTCTCCTCACCTCTCTCCTCTTCCTTCTCTACTCCCTCGTTTCTCTCTCTCCCCCTCTCTTCCTTCTTTCCTATCTTCTCTCTCCCCGTCCAGTGTTTATCTTGGTAACTTCCGAACCTCACGTATCCACTAGACCCATCATATCTACTATCTCGCCCCGTCGATTCCAGCTAGATCAACTGGCTTTCATTAAGGGTACGTTAGCTATTTTGCCAACTAACTCATCCTAGGCTATCACTGTGCCTCTTCCTCCTAGCTCTCCCGTAAGTTTCACTATTTCCACCACATTTCGAACCTTATATTCTCAATGGAAACTGGCAAACTGTGAAGCTTTGTAGAGGCAACAGCACGCTCATAGTTTTCCACTCTCCTTTCACAAAATACCGTGAATTTCAGACAACTTATCTCTACGTCTTCATCTTTCAGACTATTACAGACTCCTCCATCTACGACTATCATCAACTTGTGCATTGCCAGCACTTTTAACTCTTCCTCCAGCACTTTTAATCTCTACTTCACTCTCTGCTCCCAACAAAAATTCACGAGTCATTTACAATGATCTTCCTAGTTTCACTTTTGTCTCCACGTTTCTGACTCACATTTACCTGTCTTTCCCCTCTCCCCAGGCATCCTGCGTGGATTAGCTGGAAAGCGATTTTGGGATGTGAGTGATCAAGGATTTTGAGAGAGAAAAAAATGAGAGGAAGTAATATTTAAGGTAGCATCAAGCATGGCTTAGGATGTTTTCGTGTCCATAATTACATAAAACCGTTATTTAAATCCTCATTACAGAATGTGCGAATTTCCACAGAGAAAAAATCATCCGCCTTGACCGGGATTCGAACCCGGATCCCTCGATTTCCGGCCGAGTGATTTAGCCAGTTAAGCTACGGCTAGTCCCGGTGGTTAGCTTAAAATTTGTCTAACTACAGTGTTGCCTGCCTCCGCGGCCACCTCGCTTAAGCGGTCGCCTCTTCAAGTGGTCGAATTTTTCGGGAACAAAATGAATTTCCCGAACTAATAAGCAATGAAAATGTTCCCTCCCTTTAGCGGTCACCTCTTTCAGCGACCATTATCTCATGTGTCCGGTGTGGCGCTTAATACAGGTTTCACTATATACAACTTATTTTAGATTTTATTATTCTGCTCCACCTTTACTCTAGTACCTCAATGTGACTCGATTTAATAAAAAGGAAATACTATTTTGCGGTCTTCGTCATAATGAACAACGTATTTGGAATAATTTACCAGCTTTACGACTCTTCTACCTCGAAAAGTCAATGCTTTTTATTTATTCTTTACATAAGTATCTCAAGAAGACATAAGAGAGAAGGTTTCGGTGAGTGAGGCACAGACTCGAAGAAATAGATATTCACCTGGGACATTGCAATGTTGTTAAAATCTACAGAAACAGTTCACATTCCACCATCTATGTTGTAACGGAAAGTCATTAAATGCCAAATGCTAGCTCAATTATCTATCATGCCATTAAAGACGTTTAATATGCCACATTTCTAAAATTAAATTCCTAGTATTCCCAAGCACGAAGTAAAAACATTCACAGCAAAAATGACTTAAATATTCATTCTCAGTTAATAAAAACATCTAAAAAGATAATAAAATAAAACTTAATCTTGTTATTTTGACTTGAAGCTCTTATTTATTTTTTTCCATTTTCCAGTTTTAATTACTTAAACCCCCATGAACATTCCATTACTTCGGGACGACGGAGAGCTCAGAATTTTTAAAGTAAGAAATGATGTGCTTAAGGTAACTATTAAAAGCTGGTCGTTACATATTTCGTGAGCACCCTCCATTACGTATTCAGAGGCCGTTCTATAAATTTACAACACGCGGCCCATCCTTCACTGCCAAGCAAAGAACAAATTTACTTCCCTCCGTCCATCTCTTTCGTTCTACGGACATTCCCTTATATTTTACCATCCGTCTCACGTTTGCGTCATCTTTTTATTTTTGTATCACGGTCGTTAATCGTTAAAAATCCCTATTTTGTTTTGTTACTCGTCTAGACCGTCTTCCCATTGAATACCAAGAGGTATGACTTCATTTGGCCGAATACACTTGAGGACCTCCTTATACATATTTCGTCATCATCACACCCTGAACGCATCACGATGTCGCGTATTTGCATCGCCTTCTCTAAATTTTTCCAATCTTCCTCTTTTGCCCTCTCTGTTTTTTTATCGCGCTTTGTAGCCTTTTCTCATTTCTCTCGGCCATATCGTTTTCATTCTCATACTCCGCGTTCATAGATTTATCAGCGTCAAAATACTATCGAACACACTATACCGGATTAAGATTCATCGTATTAATTATTATTATAATGTATTCTACCGGTAAAGGTAGATTTTGCTGAATGCCAGAGAATCTCCTCCCGGTCTTTTACACATTCAGGGGCCTATCCTTCTCTAGTATATCCTTTTTCGCCTCTGCATAATATCTACCCTTCTTCAACCCGTCCATGAAACCTATTCTCTTTCTTCCTCTCCCCGCTTGACTAACATCCTTCCCTCTATCACACTCTTCAGCATCTTCCATCACCCTTTATTACATCCTTCAGCCATCTACCCTGCCTATCCCGGATTTCATTCAAAAGTTTCCTTTCCTCGCCCACCATCTCAAGCACTTCCTCGTCAGTCTTCCTTTCCGTCCACCTAATCTTCTCCATCCTTCTCCACAACCAAATCTCAAATGCCTGCAGCCTACTGTCGTCCTCCTTTCTCAGGGTTCACGTGTCTTCCCCATACAACGCTACGCTCCACTCTGTTCTCCTCCGTGCCTTTGCTACTATGCCCGTTTTCCTCTAGCGTGGTACTTAAGTAATTAAACTGTTCTACTTACTCTGTCGTATTAATATTCTTACATTTAAAATTACCACCATATACCCTCATTGTCGCCTGCTTGTAGGCCAAAAATAGGTACGAGGAGCCACAAATGGAACCATGGGGGGATAGCTCAAACCTTGAGGTATTTTATATTCCAGAAACCTCAAAATGCTCAGAAAAATTACTGCTATGAACAATGGAGCAGTACGCCCTTCATCTTTACTTATGTCACTTATGAGGGTACACTAATGAAAACATCGAAAAGCTTATTTGAATACATGTAGTCAAATTAAATGATCGTATTCAGCCATTTCATACCATAGACTAGCAAAACATATTCATGCTATTCGAACCGGGTAATTGCTATAAATTTAACGTTAATTTAACTTACCACGTTGCAGACTGTCTGAAACAGTGTTGTGGATTAAATCAAAGGAAATTGAGCTCTACGGCCTCTCTAGATAGATAAAAATAAAATTCTCCAATAGCCGTAAAAATGGCACCACTCGTCAAACATGTACCACAAAATTCACTTACTGTGTTGGTTTGCGGGAAAGGAGATTCCACAGCAGGGACCAACCACAGCCTCTCCACCAGAATACCCTCCTGTGATGGTTTACGGGAATGTTACTTCCTCGCCAGAGGAAGTAACATTCCCGTAAACCATCCTCTGGCGAGGAAGTAACATTCCCGTAAACCATCACAGGAGGGTATTCTGGTGGAGAGGCTGTGGTTGGTCCCTGCTGTGGAATCTCCTTTCCCGCAAACCAACACAGTAAGTGAATTTTGTGGTACATGTTTGACGAGTAGTGTTGTGGATGTTAAAAGATTGACCAGGTTGATAGCATAAAATATTTGGGTATCACTATTGATAAATTTTTTAAATGGATAAACCACATAAATGAACTTGCAAAAACTCTCAGATATTATGCGTGTAAATTGTACTTTATTCGTAATAAGTGTCCTCTACCATTCCAGAAAACTCTATACGAAGCCCTTGTGGGCTCTAGATTATGGTATGGACTGATTTCTTGGGGAGGATCCTATGACAATTCCTTTCTGCCAGTTGTGCTAATTCAGAAAATGATAATAAGAATCGTAACAAAAAGCAAAAAATATGAGCATACATATCCAATATTTGTTCGATTAAAACTTCTTCCAATAAAACACACGTTTGTATTTAAGGTTTTAAAAATATTTTATTTGAAGAGTGGCAACATGCCCGCGGTTACTGGAAGTGACCATGTATATAATTTAAGAAGGAAGGGAGTTGCACTGCCCACAAAGCCAAATCTCACCCTGTACAAGAGATCCTTTGTGTATTTAGGTCGTAAAATATTCAACTCTATACCGGAACAGATAAGAAATGTAGCGAATGTGAACAAATTTTTAAAGTTGCTAAAAGAATGAATATTGTCACACTCTACAATTGAAAACTAATTAGGCATGTAATGATTACCTTATACAAAAGCGCACGTATTGTTTTTTATGAAATAAATTGTAACAAATTTTGTATTGATAGATTGTAATTTGTGCTTAACGTATTACTTCATATGATATTCTGTGCATTACACTGTCATTTTGGGTGTAATTGATATATATATAAACAAATTTCTAAAGTTGTATTAAACCGTACATGCTGTCCTACGTAATCATTTGTAAGTATTATTTCAGTTTTAAATGAATATAATATACTTGCTCGATGTATTATTATTGTTTAAATTGCATTCAATTTTTCATAATATGGGCAAAACTGATATAATTCTATTAATTGTTTTTATGCTTGGAAAATAGTGATTATTGAATACCAGCGATGCTATTTATTTAAGGAAGGCAGTCTCCATACAGGTGACACCTTTGAGTCTGCCTAAAGCTCATATTATTTGTAAAAAAGTATGTATGAAACTGCGGAGTAAAATATATTACATATTATATATATATTGGAATAGCATTTGGCTTAAAGCCCATGTTCTTTGCTTCGATAGAATTTGAGGCTATTATCACCTACATATTATCACGGAGAACAAAGGGAAATACTGCGTGCGGTCAGTGACAGAAGTGGGTAGTAGCTAAGATGAACAACCAGCTACTTGAAATATGTCGTCCATTAAAATACTTCAAATTTGGCAATTTGAGTAAGTGGGTGGTTACTTAAAATTTGTGCAAGACTAAATCTGTTCAGATTTCTTTCATCATTATATTTATTCGCATATTCAATTGGTGCAAAAAAATGTTGCTAAAACTACGGAATTACTTTGCTTGTAATTAATAAGGAATATGCATTCTTAAACCATTGTATTTTCGGGCCCATATCAAATATATAGGGTCACCACCTCAAAGTTCGACATAGCTCACAAAACTCACATTATGAACGATACCAAGATGCGATCAATCGCTCTTTACAGTCGTAATGAAGCTAACGACCTTATTTGTCGACGAATATCGAATAAGCCTCGAACATTTGAGTCCCTATACGGAAATATCTAATTCTCAAGGCAAGCAAAACACAAAGGAAAGCAGCACGCCTGGTTAAAAACTGCAAAGAGCGAAAAGAAATAGTCAAACAACTACTGCGTAGAATAGTTGAGGGAGGCGTTAGATGACTCGGAAGTTACACTCTAGGCTTAGATGAAGTAAGGATGTTCTTATTTGAAAAATTCAGATCATGCAATTTTCAGTTTGACATAGGAGATATTATTTTGTCCCGACGCCTTACCTTTACAGCTAAAGGAAGCGACAAATTGAAAGGTATTTCTCTTTCCATTTCACAGGTATACAAATCCCTTTCTTCCTCGCACCTTTAGCGGTTTTAACTCTATATACCGTCACACCAGCATTCCGTTACCATGAGTTTCTACTAGTCCTCATCCCCTCCTCTTCAAAGGCTGGACACCCACTGCCACATGCTTCTGCGGTGGATTAGAGGGTGGTATGTAGATATAATTTATTCCCTTCCAAAAAAGAATGAAAAATTGGGTCACTTAACACATTCGCTTACACATTTCTCACATTTTCATCTTCAAACTCTTCCACTCTTGCTTTACCCTCACAGCGTCTCCCTCGATTAATTCTCTCATTCTTCATGAGCATTCCCGTTTCTTCACTCTCCACTCTATTTCCGTCTGTATTATTGACCTCCCTTCCTCCATTTCTCACCACTCTACATACTCTCAAAAACCTTTCGCTAATTTACTCTTTCGTCCCCTAATTCACTCCGCCACCCATTCTCCTCGCCGGATTGCAAGCAAAAACTCAAACCACACCCTCATTTCAAACTCAAATCCTCATTCCTTCACCATTTTATCCGGCAGATTCCGTTCCTTATTCCGCGCCTAGTTTCCATGTCTCTCCCTCGTTCGATTCGCTTCCATTTTCGGTGGAATTCCCGGCACGCATTTCAGGCAGTCCGAGCGAGATAGTTCCCTAGTCATTATAGAGGCCATATTCGCATTATAAGTTTTAACTTCACCATCTGTAGGACACATCAATTAAATATTGCATTATTAATGGTGCAATAATATAGTTTTAATTTACACAAACGGTAAGTAATTAAATGAAAATATATAAATAAGTCTTTAACTAGACTCATTTTTTTCGCGCGGTGTGTTTGAAACTCCTTCAAAACGGAAGGTTTTTTGCGATGCCCAAGAACCTACTGCGGTGACCATATGATTAATATAAAAAATAGTTGAGAAAACAAAAACTACATGCTGCTAGTTTCTTTATGACATCTAAGTGCTTGAAATACCTCATTTTGTAAATAATGTCTCTCTGGAGTGTATGCACGTACCTTTTCCCATGTAAAAGGCCTGGTATATTTGGAAAATATCTCCGAAAGTAATGTGGTAAGGGGTAAAATGTTTGGTGTCATTGCATATGTGAGATGTTTTTCTTTAAAATGAGACCAAATTCATTGATTCTAGGTAAAGCACTATTTCCCTCATTTTACCTTAAGCAAAGGAAAAGAGTTTGAATCCTCTTATCTGCATTCTCCACGTTACTTCATGAACTTCTCATTAAATCATGCCACTGGGCTGCATAAGCACTGTAAATTTAAGAATTACTTATATTTTCCATTAGAAGGTAAGCCTTGGTTTTTATGCTACGTGTTTTCATTCTATTCCCAGTGTTCTGAAAATTGTTATTTTAATTTTGCAATTGAAGGCCTTAATCAATACACATCATCATTTGATAGGAATGGGTAAGCTGTATTTGGTAAAATATTTAATAAAAATATACTGACGACAGTTACCGTAGAGTATAAGTTGAAAGGAGTGTACTTGTCCCTTTAACATGATTCTTCGTACATTTTACATGGACTATTTGCTCTTCATTTTGTAACTAAGACATTTTTCTATCGCTATTTTTAAGTGACAACCAAAACATTATTGTTATGGTATACACATTTGAAATCATAACTAAATATCTCAAACTTCCGAAGTACAGTTTTTAATTGCTGGTCGATGCGAGTGCTAAAATATGTACTTAATATTTTTTAATCAGTCTTTTAGACGGGTAAGGTACTGAACATGTTATTTTCCTGAGTTTAAAACTGAAGTTGCCTTTGGTTCCATTGAATCTGAGAGTTCCATTTGAATCATGAGTGAATATAAAAGCATAAAATTTGGATGAAAATATTGTTCAAACACATTTCCATTCTCGGCAGTGGGCTGCAAATTCACTTCGCAAAGCAACTGTGAAGTTACTTTCCATTCGCTTCATACCACGTATACTAACGTGCTATTCAATTTAAAGCAGTTCGGAAGCAGAGATAAGGATCAAAATAATAACACAAGAAATCCAGTAATCGTAGACGTGGTAGTTATTTCTGCGATGTTCTTCAGCACTGGCGTCAGACTTGGGTGGTAATAATGTTTTGATAGACATGACAAAATCATAAAAATTTCAGCAGAGGATATTGCGCTGATTCGTAAAATATTTTTAAAAGAACATACGACCGCAATATGTTCTTAATATCACAAAAGTCAATCTAGTTACGGCTGAAAACCGGATTCTACCATGCTACTGGTTGGGGGCTTCCGACTGCTCATAGTAAGAGATCACCTTACAGCTGAATTGGCCAACCTCCCTCAAATCCACCAGCCAACGACCGATAGAATTCCTCCCCACGATGCTCCAAAGACGTTCTATGAATGCTCTCTATATGAATGAGATTATCATTAAAAAGATTTTAAGATGTATATTGCTAGCTAATTCATATTATACAACGTTCACAAGTTTCACGTTCCGACACAAAGGAATTGCAGATGAAAAGACAGAACAGAAAGGATTTATGCAAGATTTAGCGCCAATGGTAAAGCAATTCAGAAAAAAAATTGTCTCCTTTCTATGGCAGCGTTGCCATATCTGCACCTGCAAAGCTAACCTATCCGAGGGGAATCATTGTAATAGCTCCAAATGGAGTAAATCACAGCGTACAAACTAATGACACTTTACTAACTGGATGAATATAATACCACGTAAGTTGTCCAACGGCGTTTCACAAGAGGTATACGGACCGATGAACAAGTATTCCGTATTGGAAATATTCGAGAAAATAGATAAAGCACACGTGGACCTTCAAGTTGCCGTCGTTCCGTATTCAGGGCGAAAAATTGTGCAATGAAAGTTTTTAGATTCAAATAAAATGCAATCGCCAAGAAAGGCGCTAATCGGAAAGTGAGACTTTAATCCTGATATAACATTCGTGTAGCATCACGCAATAAGAGTAGACCTCCCCCTCCCCGCAAGGGGGTGCGGTAAACTTTCATGGTGTCTCGTAAAATGAGCTAACACGTATCATTGGTGAGTGCAATCTCAAAATGGAGGAAAATGAATGCAAATGAATGAAAAATGTTGGACTCACTCTCCGCGGGGATGATTCCCAATCCAAAGCCGAGCCGTGGAGACAGTGAACAGCAAGAAGAGTCAAAAACACCTGTAAAAGAAATTAGAAATTCAATCAATACAGATCATGATATTCTGACCGAAAGATAGTGAGGGTTTCAACAAATGTATTGAACTAATATTGGGGCTCGGATGGGTATTGAACGAAACGATAAGCACAGATATCTACATCTACACCTACATAATGACACCCCCTACATCTACATCTGACACCCCCTGCCGCAAGGGGTGTCAGGTCACCAGCCGTGTAAAGATGTAATTTTTTTGGAGATGAAATGGTGACATGAATTATAGAAGTGTATTTAGTGACCTTACTTTTTATTGTGGTCGCTTATTGTTCGCGGAAATAAGCAGTTTTTGTACCCATCTGTTCGGCAGTGTATCACTCTTATTTTATCGCATTTGTCAGACCTCGAGATGTAGTGAGGCGTCTTGGTAATATTCTCTGTGTCACTCTGAAACACACCAGTTCTGAATATCTCAAGCAGCCTAAACCTAGCGTGTATCCTCAAGTGTCTAGGGGCTTCCACCTTAATCCCTCTAAAAGTTGTGAGACACCATATGTACGCTCGTAGCAGTTTTTAACGAAGCGCGTTGCTTTCCTTTCTATTTAATTAACTGTTGTGGTTAAATCAATTTGACCATGTCCCAAATGCTCCCAGCGTTTTCGAGGTGTGGCCTAACCAGAGCGAAGTACCTTTTCAGTTTGAATTTTTCATCCGAGGACCTTCCTATTATACATTTAACAAAACCTAGTTTATTTAACGCTGTGCCAAATATGTTTTGTATGTGTAATCTCCACGATATATCAGATGTTAAGGTAATTCCAAGATATTTTACTGTATCTGAAGATTTAATGTTTACTCCACCCACAGTATCGGTACGGCATTTTTGTGATACTTTCGCAGGAAGTGGACTGTAGTGCATTTGCTGATATTTAATTCTAACTCCCATTCCTGGCATCACGAATGAACGTAGTTAAGGTCCGATGACAGAGCTTCAAAGTTCGCGTCTTCGTTCATTTCACGGTAGATAATTTATCGTCTGCAAATAATCTTAATTTATGTTAACTCTAGAACTTAGGACATTAATATAGATAATGAATAATAGAGGGTCGATCACACTTCCCTGTGGAAATTTAGGATTTAGTAAGTCTTCATTTAATACGGCAGTAAACAATCCACGTATTATGAATTTAAGAATACAATCCATAATCGCGTCAAAACGGCTATTACGCAGATAAGAATGAAAGTAATGAAGTGAAAATTTATCAATAAATCACCACCGATTTCAATTAAACTTCTGAATTAGCAATTGAAGAATATTACCTGACCGATTAGCTGATAACCATTGGGAGTTTTGCGAAGGACATATTAATAAACATAGTATCGTCATAATTTGTGACATAACGGTTGCATTATCGTAGAATTAATTAATATACGGTAGAATTAACTGCGGTATTTTACCGCTTGGCTTTGCATATGGAACTGTTATGGCAGCCTTCTGAATTGTTAGGCTCGAGGGTAGTACGTGCGTTTATAGATGCATATTTACTTAAACTTGTCGATCAATCGCACTTTTGATTTTGAATGAAATGAAGTTTTTTTTAATCTCCGATGATTGTTATGATAAGTTGGGAGGAAAATAGTGCTCAGATTATGGCTCACGCTTCCGTTGGAGTATTTGCTCATTTTCCATGAAAATGTTTCGCTTATGAAGTATGAAATGCCATTGAAAAACTTACTTAGTCCATAGAGTACGAGAAAGAAGCTATTTTACACTTGTCAGGCCTCATTTAGAATATTCCGCTAGTATATGGGATCCGTACGAGGAAGGTTTGCTAAAAGAATTAGAGCGTGTGCAAAGGTGATCCGCTAGGTTTGTTAAAGGCCGTTATGATAATTGTATAAGTGTTACGAATTTAATAGAAGAACTAGGGTGGGAATTACTATCAGAACGCAGATTAAAATTTAGGTTAAACCTTTTAAGTAAATTCGAAACCGATTTGTTCACAGATAACGTTAGATATATATTGAGAACCCCTGCGTATTATGCTAGGTTTGATCATATTAACAAGATTAGAGAGATAGATTGTCGTACCGATAGATTTAAAATGTCATTTTTCCCGCGTACCATAAGAGAGAACAATAGGCAGCGTAGCAAAGGGATAGGTAGGTGAAATATAGTTCTGTAGTGCATGATGCATGTAATAACAACCAATAAGCCCTTTCTTATTATGTAGATACTAACCATCTAGCTGCATGTGACCCTGTTATCTAGCATGTTTCCATTAAATATCCTAGTTGCATGTCAATAGTGCATGTTTGGAGATCTTCACCCCCTGCCACATCCCCTCGTGGTGGCTCGCAGGGTATCACGTAGACGTAGAAGGATCGGTTTTTTAAAATGGTGTTGATACTATAAGAGTCAATATATCATAACGATGAGTTAGCTCAGTGATATAATCGACCTTTTTTTGAATTCTAAACCACCACTATGCAGTCTTTGCGTAAAAAGAATGTAAGAACTTATATGTTCGATAATAATAGCAGAATCGTGTAACGAGTGCGGTGGATTTACGAATAACGCCCGACCGAAGCGACAAGCCGCCCATGTGGCACCGAAGCCAATTATCCCGCACGAGTTTTATGCACAATATTTTTATTATTAGTGAGCGAAAAATGATTATTATGAACGAGGAGCAATCTCGCAAATACGTCTCGCATGATAACGTCTCTGTTATTAAATATAGCGTCGCCTAGATACATCAAACTGAAGTCATGAGAGAAACAATCGAACGTGGCATTCTTCAAGAACGGACTCTCCCGAGCGTAATAAGAGTAGTGTGTGTAGGGTTAGCAATAAAGCACGCAGTGCCTAATTAACCATTTTGAATTAAAAGAGTTGTAAAACATTAAAAATCAGAGATCTAATAATACAGATCTTGTTAATCAAGATAAACATCAGAATTGTGACATAATTTACACTTTTTCCCCCATATTGAACTTTGTAACTGCGATAGCTATGTAATTTCCAAAAGAACGTTCAAACAGCAACTATTAATTAATGAATCACATATCTGCCTCTACAAAAGCTCGCTAATTTCAAAAATAACTTCAAATATTTTATTCAGGTTAAAATGAGGATAGCCGTTTCCTTTGAGCTTCGGCGTGCCTTTTCCCTATAAGGTAGTTTGAGCGAAAAATCATTTTACTAAGAAATCGATGAATTTGGTCCCCTTTTAAATAAAAATATCTCACCATTCTAATGATACCAAAAATTCAACTCCTTTCCATATTACTTTCGGAGATATTTGCCAAAATATAAAAGCCCTTTTACGTGAGAAATGGTACGTGTATGCACTCCAGGGAGACGTTATTTACAAAATGAGGTATTTCTAACACTTAGATGTCGTAAAAAAATTAGCAGCGTGTAGTTTGTACGTTTTCTCAACTATATTTGAAAATAAATCATATTGTCACCGCAGTAGGTTCTTGGGTATCACAAAAAACCTTCCGTTTTGAATGAGTTTCAAACGCAAGGCGCGAAAAAAAATGAGTCAGTTTAATGACTAATTTTGAATGGATTGGATTTTTAGGGAGGCGACCGACAGGTAAGGTCTTTTGCGCCATAGGGGATAGGTAAGGGAGGAAGGGTGGATGGAAACCCGGCGTCGGCATTAGCCTGCTCTTAACGAAAGGCGCCAAGGGAACCACAGTTTAACGTCTCATCCGACAGACGGAGTAATGTACTTGAAGTGCCCTCCACAAGACACTCAAGTAGGATTCGGGGTTTCCTCTGAAAAACATCCGCCTCTACAGGGATTTGAACCCTAGCCGTCCGTGTGGTAGGCGAGTACTCTAACCACCACCACACCAACCCGATCCCCCTAATTTTCATATTTTCCTTTGCTTTCAATTTCTGTCATTTAAAACTACACTATTGCACCATCAATAATGCAATATTTAATTCATGTGTCCTACAGATGGTGAAATCAAAACATATAATTATATTATGGTCTCTATAATGACTAGGGAACTTTCTCGCTCGGACTGCCTTAACGTATTTGGAGAGGTAGAAAAAATTTCTAAAAAGCCCAAACACGTAATTTTTCCTTTCTCCACAAAACATCCGTTGTAGTGTTTATATCGAGTAATAAATATAGGCTCGGAATAAACAGTTCGGCAAAAAACGATCCCTATTTGGAGAACCGTTTTCTTTCCGATGCCGTGCGATCGGAGAGTGCGTTAGGGGTCGGATGGAGGAATGGGGGGGGAGGGGCAGGGGGTGTGGTCGGCCTTCGTAACGAGCGATCATATCTATAGCGCTCGCAGGTGCGGAAAGTTAAGATTTTTATTCGTGATAACCCGAAGATGCGGATCTTTCCGGTGGAAGACCATTGGCATGAGAATGCGAAAGAGGTGTGGTCGAGTAGGAAACGCTCCAGGGGGTCTATTCTGTATATCCTCGGAATTTCCGAGTCTCGACAATGACGAAATTTTGACGTCAGAGCCACGTAAAATTCAAAGGGTACCATTCGAAAGTCGAGATTTGTCGGGGAATTCGACGCCACATCCACGGATTTACCGAGGTTCGACTACGTTGATTCCTTACTGAATAAGGCCTCAGATTCCACTCGTGTTCAATGAAGACAGCGGTTGAACGCAGTTCAACGTATGACGTCAGCGGAGGAATCCGTCGATTGGTGTTGCCGAAATGGAGTGTCTTCGTGAAAGGCTATTTGACTACTCTGTTTCTCAAACCATTTTCACTGAGTAGAAAGAAATATGAATAAGTAGTTTTAATAGTATACAAATTATTATAATAATGAATTCTACCGGTAAAGGTAGGTTTTGTTGAATGTCAGAGAATCTCCTCCCGGTCTTTTACACATTCAGGGGCCTCTCTCCCTATAGGATATCATTTTTCGCCTTTGCATACGATCTACCCTTCTTCATCCCGTCCATGAAACCTAGTCTCTTTCTTCCTCTTCCCCGCTTGCCCAACATCCCTCCCTCTATCACACTCTTCAGCAACCCATCATCCTTTATTACATCCTTCAGCCATATACCCTGTCTATCCCGGAGTTTATTCAAAAGATTCCTTTCCTCGCCCACCAGCTTAAGCGCTTCTTCGTTAGTCTTCCTTTCCGTTCACCTAACCCTCTCCATCCTTCTCCACAACCAAATCTAAAATGCCTGCAGCCTATTCTCGTCCTCCTTTCTCAGGGTCCACGTTTCTGCCCCATACAGCGCTACACTCCATATCAAGCTCTTCACCAGCCTCTTCTTCACGTCCTTACCCATTGTCCCCGTCATCAACTCTCTTCTATTACTAAATGCCTCCTTAGCTAGTGCTAATCTCTTCCGTATGTCTTTGCTACTGTGCCATACGGAAGAGACTAGCACATTAAAGAGTAAAAACATAGTCGGCAGCAATTCATGGCCACAAACCAAACTCGGTCAAAAGCTACTTCCGTTTACTTTCATCGCCAACGGATACTACCAATAAGAACGCGTTAGCAAAGGCGTATCCACGCCAATCTGTGCATTAATACCACAAATCGCTTTAAACAGCTTAACTTGGCTGGAGAGCGACAATCGAGAGTCATCTGGGGGCATATTCAACAACTTTTTAAGTTACGTGGAAAAATTCCCAGACTCTGTTTTCCTTAAGTACATACGTTTATTCGATGTAAGCATCATGCTTGTGGTAACATAAATTAAGCAAGAGCTATACTTTCAAATTTGAGCCTTAATTAAAGTCATGCAATGACGTGGGTTTACTGCGCGGTATTATAAAAATCAACCAAAAATCATTCGTAAATACGTGTTATTTTTCCGCATGATACACTGACTCTGAAGTGCCATAAACGTACGTAAAGCGCTTATATAGAATTGAATTTCCAAGCAACTAAATCGGCAACCCGCAATTTTTTCTAATTTTGCTCTATGTATTACTCATATACAATTAAATTCTAATATTAAGTTGCGTGGAGCGATTTTCATAATGCGTGCTGTTTTGTGCGTAAGTTAGAATACAAGTTTGGTGATTTTAGGCGCGACTTCGTGGATATTAATAATGACGCAAAGAACACCTGATATTATTCCACAGTTCATTTTTAAAGTCACAGCTAGTTTCGACGCGAAAGCGTCTGTACGAGAAAAGTACCCGGGGATGATGCTTTTGCGTCGAAACTAGTTGTGGCTTTAAAAATAAATTGTGGAAAAATATCAAGTGTTCTTTGCGTCAATATTCTAACTTACGCACAAAACAGCACACATTATGAAAATCGCTCTACGTGGGGTCTAAAAATGGGGCAAAGAACATCAGACGAATCCCGAAAAAAAGAACCAAAACCGATTCTTTTCATCGCCTCCTCAGCACACACAGAAGACGCTGCTGCGCTGCCATCCTCTCAGTCCACTTCGCAAAAACCTCGCCTATTGCTGCACAAACAGCGACTCGCGATCGCCTCGCGTGCCAACAAGCCGTCCATAACACAGAATCGCGTGCGCTCAGTCCTTCCATCTCCGAAGGGGCGAGAGTGGGGCGGGGCGGGGCGGGAGGGCTTTACGGAAGAGGGATTCGAGGGATGGAATGGGGAGGGCGATGGGGCAGTAACTATATGGACTCTCGAGGCTTCCGAGACGCACTCTTCCAGCCCTTCGTCCAGAAGGGCCCAGTGTCCGAAACATCCATCCTCCCACTTTCCAAACCTCTTAACACCGAAAACTCTCATCTGGAAACGCGTACACGACATCCTTGCTCCATTCAGGAACACATCCACCCTTTACAGAATCTCGACCCACCCACCAAGACCTTTTCCCCTGAGGTCACCTCCTTATTCACTGCAAAGAAACCACCCTTCCCTTTCTCATTCTTCCTCACGTCCCTCCCGACTCCGTCCTTCCCATTCGCCTGCCCGCTTCTATACTCGCTCAATTTCGCCCCCTCCCCTCAACAGTAATACCATAGAGCAAGTACATATAGAGTGGCAGAGAGATAGGGAGATTCGGAAATGAGTTTTTAAATAATGTTTAGGCCGATAGATGGAACAGGTGTATCGAAGTTGCACGACAACCCTTAACAAATGAGCTTTGGCACACGGCCACTTCATTTAGTGTCGCATAACTCACTTGATGTTCTTATGATGATTTCGGTGCCTGATGTTTACTAATCGAAGCATAGCAACGGAAACAAATCTTATTGAGTCGTCGAGACCAAATTAAACACGTATTTTAATGTGCCTTCAATGAGCATCGTCTATAATGAATCGATATCACGTCAATATGATAAGACACGCGATTACCAAACACGGAGTCAACTGTTTATCGATGCGTCTTAGCAACGACAAAACAATTGATAATCGATTAAAAGCACTCAACAGCCATGGTAAATCCACTCTTCTGTGTGTTGATGCAAAATCACCGAGTACCACTAGCGCCTCCAAGTGGCCTTCTCCGTAAGCCAAAAATCTTCCTCCCCTAAGGCGGTGGCACCTGAGAAATTCTTCCGAAAGCTCTCAAAAATGTTTGTCCAGTTTTTAGCATTGCTTTGCCACTCTATACATACTTACTCTATGGTAATACGTACCACGGCACTCATGTTTGTTTGGCCAATATTGCTGCGGTTCATACATATTTGCACAGCAGTAACACTTTGTTCAAACGCTGTCGGCGTCGTTGAGGGATGGGATCCGGAAATGCGAAGCATAATCAGAAGAGGTACTCAACGTAATGAGAATGCGTCAGATAAACATAGAAGAGTGTCATTTTCTATGGAAACGATTCCAAATACAGCAAAAGGCCTCATGGACGAGGGAATTGTGGTTTTGTTTGAAATTAAATGCTTGATTTTCACTTGTTCACTGAAATTCATGCTGAGGATGATACAAATCTAACACCTGTAGCGTCAATAAAGTTGTAATGCACGTAGGGTTGAAACGCCTTCGATGCCTACTTCAGTAGAGGAGATAGGAAACTAGTACATAGTGATATTGCTAAAGGTACAATACATACTCCAGTGCCTTTAAGATGGCTAATCATGAATAAGATGGGTAACTTAAGTTGACAAATCAAAAGTTATCGCATAAAAGATTTAAGTTGTTCCCGGCGAATTATTTGACTAAAGGTTTCTCAAGTTTCACGCTGGGTTATGATGTTATGTACTACCAATTTTTCGAGGGCAGAATCTGACATTGTCATCAGGATAGAGAGAGCTGGAGAAGCGATGTTGGCGGTTATGTATAGCCGAAAGTACTAAATTGCTGTCACAGCCGTAACGCATCTTCTGAATGATGTCCCCAACTAGTAATTACGATGAAGCCTTTATCTCTATTGAGATTGCCTTTTTCATTTTGTATTAAAGTGGCTTATTTTGCGATTATTTCCCAATATCCAGAAAAAGATGCACCCCGGAAGTCATTGTTAGTGCTATTTGGTCACCAACGTACCTTCTGGCGAAACATCTGACTAGTATCCTAATGCCATCTGTGGGATTGGGTGTGCATCGCATAAAAAAGTCAGCGCATTTTGAACAAATTTTTTAAGAAATCTGGCTTGAACGGGGAGTCATACTTGCGAGTTTTTACGTTGCGTCTTTAATCACTAGAATACCAATCAGGGATGCAATTCAACCTCTTCCAAGGAGCTTCGACCAAATAACCGTCAAGTTATCCCATCACGTGCTCACGTTCGCCTTTTCCTTATACGCGTCAAATTACTGCGAGCAGACGAGCCCATGGATTCTTCATTATCACCAGCCATTGACGATTACCACATAAAAGGTAGTCGAGGAACGAGCACTGAACTCGGCCCCAATTGAGACCAAAATATTTCTTCAGGTTAGTTGAAGATACATTTATCGCTTGGCCATGTGGACGCAACAACTTGGACGGATTTCTCAAGCACATGGATAGTTCGCATCCCAGAATTCAATTTATTATGGAGCTGGAGGCTAACGGTCGTTTGCCTTCTTTGGATATTCCTTTGGGAGGATTTTGAAGTGAATATATAACATGTTTGTGACAAAGGTATAAAATTGGACTTTCTTGTACAGTTCGAGATTGTAAATACCCCAGAAAATATGCCATTATGTAATGACATTGTGTTCCCCACCCATTCTCCTCTCCTCAATATTCGCCTTCCTAAGCGACTCATACCCCTTTTCATTGTCCCTTTCCAAACATCCCCCTCCCCCACTCCGGTTTCTCTCCCACCCTTCCCCTCCCCTCCCTACTCCCGCCGCTTCGCAGTCACGGCTATGTATTACGTCTACTATTTAAGGCTCTCGACCAAGCTTCGAACTATCTTGATAATGACCCATGGTGTGTCTAAACCTGGGTCGGTTTCAATAAATCTTGCGTGGAATTTTCAATTGGTTTATTCTTTAACATGAGTATAAAGAATTTCCACAAAGTTATGCCTTCTGTCCTCAGTAATGTTGCTTCCGTCGAACAGAATAAACAACAGGCGTTTGAGAAGTGGCTGTAGAAGATAACGCCGTAGACGCAATGGGTCGAAACAAAGACGAGCGATGTCTAGAGCTCGATATATCGAACAAGGAGAGGAAAGTACACGATGAAGCACAGAGATGTCGGAGTGGGTGGTTGGAACAGGAAATGAGAGGCCAAGGGATGCTGAAGGTCGCAATAGAGAGAAGGATGTTGGATAAACAGGGAAAGGGAAGAGAGAGCTAAATGCTTAATAGATAGGACCAAATGGATTATTTGTTGGGATGATGGTTATGGCATCGCGTAAGGAGATAAGAGTCTTGGTTTGCAAGAGATAAGTATGGTCAGAACAGCTTCCATCAACTCTCGTTACTCTGGAAGTCGGGGAAAAAGTGTCGGCAAAAATACAATTACCAAAGAGTGCGTTCGTTGTGGACCACCTAATGGATGCTGATGGAGTACTTTTGTAAGATTACTGTTCAACCAAAGTTTTGGCACGCTAAACTTCAGAAAATTAATGAACATTGCAGAATTATTTCGCAGCCGGTTTGGTAACTTGGGGAGGGAGACCAACCACTAATGTACCGCATGCCAATGAGGGCAGGTGGATGTGTTGGAAAAAAGGGGTTATTTGCGAAATGAAAGAAGGGCAAAGAGTCCACGACCACCGGCGCGATTTGTCTGCTCCCGAAAAAAACATTGCAAAGAGGACCAAGGCCTTATATCTTACCTCTTACGGGATTCAATTCCTTAATTGCCTTCCTCATGGCATCAGAGTAGGGGCAGTGATCCCCATGTAAATCAATGTCTTTTAAATTGCTGGCAAATGTAACATCAACTCTTTCCCCGTGTGTCACCAAACTGCGGGACTTAGTGTGCTGGCATAAGTTTCTTCGTTAGCCCAGCAGCATTTGTCATACCTCTCTTCATTCTATCGATTCATGCTCTTCTCATCCTTTGCCTCCACTTCTTCTCTCCGTCGATGACTTGTCAGGGAATGACCCCTTAGGATCCCTCGGAGTAGAAACTTTGAGCCCGTCCAAGATAATAGCAAAGTCGAAAGATACTTATTTGGTTTAGGAAGAAATGAAAAATAATAAATTTTCCCACGAGCCTATTATTCAAATGCCGATGGCTATAATGGATTTTTCGGTCACAAGGTCCCATTTTCCGAACGGCATAGGCCGAGTTTGTAAATTGACTGCATTTCTGTCAACTGCGCAATAAGGACGCCATCTATAGCGCAACAATGGAGTCAATATTCAAAAATACGGTTCACTTCGACAGTTTTGATTTCTAATGAGGTCATCCATGGCAGCATTAGGCCATGGCAAAGATAATTTTGAAAAGGGGAGTGGAAGGCAAAGGGTGCAGAGGAAAACCTAAGAGTGGAGTAATGGACGCAGATATTGGTGGACAGAGCATGTGGACGGTTTTGTAAAATGAACAGGATGGTAGAGGGACGAGAGATAGAGAGAGGTCGAAGGCTGTCGCCAAACCAATGACAACAAGAGAAAGAACTGACTGAAGGACTGACAACAAGAGAAAGGGACGAATTTCCAATAAACCAATATGGTTACGGCACTAGATTTCGGTTACCGCTGTGCCATTTTCGAGGTCCTTAAGGTAGTGCGAGCGAGATAGATCCCTAATCATAATAGAGACCATATTCGAATTATACGGTTTAATTTCAAAAGCTGTGAGACACACGAATTAAGCATTGCATTAGTAATGGTGCAATAACATAGTTTTACGTGACAGAAATTGTAAGTGATCAAACCAAAATATCAAAATAAGCCTTTAACTTGAATCATTTTTTTCACGCGGTGCGTTTGAAACTCCAAAAGGGAAGACTTATTGTGATCCCGAAGAATTTACTGCGGTGACAATATGATCAATTTTCAAAAATGGTATAGAAAACGCGAAAACTACACACTGTTGATTTGTTGACGAGATCTAAGTGTAGGGAATGCCTCATCTTTAATATTAGGTCTCTCTGGAGTGCACACAAGTACCATTTCCCATGTAAAATCCAATCCATTCAAAATTAGTCATTAACCTGACTCATTTTTTTTCGCGCGTTGCGTTTGAAAGTCCTTCAAAACGGAAGGTTATTTTGTGATACCCAAGGACCTACTGCGGTGACAATATGATTTATTTTCAAATATAGTTGAGAAAACATACAAACTACACGCTGCTAATTTTTTTACGACATCTAAGTGTTAGAATTACCTCATTTTGTAAATAATGTCTCTCTGGAGTGCATACACGTACCATTTCCCACGTAAAAGAACTGGTATTTTCTGGCAAACATCTCCAAAAGTAATGAGGAAAGGAGTTGAATTTTTAGTATCATTAGAATGGTGAGATATTTTTCTTTCAAATGAGACAAAATTCATCGATTTCTAAGTAAAATGATATATGTCTCAAACTACCTTAACTATTCCCCCTGGTCCTTGCTTTTCAATCACGTCACACCTTTCTCCTCTTCCCTCCGAAATTCTCACATCCTTCGAAACCAAAACGACTCACCATGACTACAAATCCCCTCCCCCTTCCCTCTCCCCGCTACATCTTCCTCCTTCATCCCTCCCACCCCCACCCCCCCCACTCCTCCTCTTCTTCCTCCTCTTTTCAATCTCATCTCTGCCATATATACAAAATCCCTCGCCTTCATAAAGGAAAAGGATTTCCCCTGCCAACCGCCTCCAGTCCCTCGCCGCAGTTAGTGCCCATGGATACCGTCCCTTATGCACTTTTCCCACGCTCACCGGCATCTCAAACACTCCATATCATCTTCACTCACGAGCGCGAGCGATGCTTCGATGTTTTGACACCGATATTCGATGCTAATAAAATTTTACTCGATCTCTCGGTAAATAAAAATTATTTAGGCGTTACTTTGTTCATTCCACAGAATATATATGGAGAATATGGAGTTAACAACGTTACTTTTTAGGAATTTTTTCAACATGTGCATATTGCGTGCATATTTGTGCATATTGCGTTATATTGTTATTTTGTTCGATTCTACGTTAAATATGTGGTGCGATACTTTAACAATGCATTTCCCTATGAAACTACCATATGTAATAGGTTATATAAATGCAATTGTACGACGATATATGTGATATAATATTGGATGGGATGGCATATGACATGTTTTTTCTGCTAGATATTAAAAGTCGTTAGATCCAGAAATTGAAAAAAACCGCGTCTCTGATCAACCGGAACGTTACTGTCACATACTTATTTGCGCCTTGTGATCCGAGTCTCTTGTTTTCCTAGAAAAAAGGGTACATTGGGCTGTTGCATGCTGAACATCGCCTCATGATACATAACATATGGCCCATAGAGAGGTGTCAAAATGGATATATTTTCCTTATGATCGTCTGGCGCTAAAATCGGGTTGCGATATTCAATAAATCGTTTCTTTCATCGAAATATCGAGAGATGCGATGGATTGGATATTATGGGAGGCGACCGACGGCCAAGGTCATTTGCGCCATAAGGGGATAGGCAAAGGGAGGAAGGGTGGATGGAAACTCAGCTTCGGCATTAGCCTGCTCTTAGCGATAGGCGCCAAGGGGACCACGGTTTAACGTCTCATCCGACAGACTGTTCCTTGTACTTGTACTGTGCTTTAAGTGCCCTCCACAAGACACTCAAGTAGGGATCGAGTGTCCTCTGAAAAACATCCTCCTCTGCTGCAGGGATGCCGCCCGTGTGGATTGGCGAGTGCTCTCAGTCACCACCACCACACCAGCCCGATCCCTCCGTCCCTCGATATCTCATCATTGGTTAGTCCTTGGTGTTTTGGTTGCAAAATTTAATATATTTATTTATTTATTTGAAATGGTCCCAAACACGGCACAAAGGCTTTTAACATTAGATGACAAACAAATAAATAAATTATAAGCATTAACTAAATATACATTATTAACAGACATAATAACATAAAATAGGATAGGTACAAAAGAACATGAGAAAGTGGACCGGGACTTAGCGATATGTTGGCAGGGGAGATGGGACTAATTTGCAGACCTGGTTAGTCAGGAAGGATTTGATATCGTTTTGGTACATCGATACATGCGATATTCCACTCCGTGTTTAAGAGAACACCATCCCTTTGGTATCTCTCTATCCCTTTCACTTTTCTCCCTCTCTCTTCCGATGAGGGAGAGAGAAGGGCTCTCCCAGACCGATCATCGCTTCTACCGCGTTTCCCGTCGCCGGAAGCCGGGGATTTTGCGGAGTGTGGAGGACGGGAGGGGAGAGGGGGTAGGAGAGGAGTGGGGGTAGGTCCGAGATGATGGAGGCGGGAGGGGGGTGAAGGGGAGGGGTGGGGCGTCCCGACCGCCAAATGGAGGTGTGGGAGCGGTGAATGGCAGACGGATGAAGGTAAAAGGAAAGAGGAGGGCCTGCAGAGAGGTAGTCGGAGGGTGGGAAAGGTATGAGCGGAGGCCGGCGGCCTGTAGGGGCGGAAGATGGAGTGTTTTCGCACCGAGGGGGAGTTTCGTTTGAGCAGACAACCATCTCGTGATTTGTTGGAACATCGCGATAAGATGTAATGGAAATGGCCCGAATATAAATCATGTCACGACTCGCCGTCCACACTCGCCATGGGTACTGCCCCACGTACGCCGTCCACTAACACTTTGGTTTGAGCACATTTCCACGTGTACAGAAAGTTCCCCTCCCGGACCCTCTATCCCAGAAAAGGGTATAACAAATAAAGCTCATAACGGGGATTTAAACATATATTGATTATAAGGTCTGAGTTGCGTGATCGTCTTCCCTTAAGGCCATTCTCTAGCGAGATCCGACTCGGAGAATCCCTCAAATATAAGGTTTCCACGACGCGTTCACTGCGAACAGCAAAGTGATTAACTCGTGTCCCAGCCCTCATAAACGGAGGTATCATAAAACTTTTTGGTAATCCGCAAGGGCCAAATACTGGGGTACTTCCGGATTTTTCTCTCTGCTATCGATTTACAGTGCCCGTAACAGAGCGCTTTGATTAATAAAATCGGTACCTTGGCCCATAATCCAAAGAAATCACAACTTACGACGATCAGAAAAAGATACGGTGGCAATACCAGATATAAAAATTCTATTTGACACATACTTGACATATTTCACATTTCATAGCTTATACATTTGAAAATAGAGGATTCCACCCTTTGGACAACGACTGGAAGGAAATGTAATGCATCAAAGCCCATGAAGGTGGCTCTTTAAACAAAAAAACATATGATACTAGTCGATCCCAATAAAACACATGAAAGGAATATCGTTCCAGAAGATCAATCGTAGAATCCGCTAACCAAATAATGAGGAATATATTTATAAATATTAATGTGGGAATTAAAATCTTCAATGATGAAAAAGGTTGAACAGATAGCAGTAGCAAGCCAATCTTTGGATTAATGACTGGAAGTAATTATAAAAAGACATTTAATGAGTCTCGACAGAATAGGATATCCAAGAATGAGAAAAGGAATTGAAGATCAGGAGTAATGCAGGGACTGCCCGAATGAACGGTTATCCTTTGGAAGAACACCTTGAGAATACCAGCACAAGACAGCAAAGGCGAAGTCGTACAAGGATGTCACCAATTAAATTGCATCTTTCGCGAATTTCATGAGTAAGCCGTGAGGGCGAGGGGGGGAGGGAACCGACTTCGAGGAAGAAAATGGCGGAGTGGACTATTGGGGACCGACCATTCTAAAGGCCGGGAAGGCGTTGAGATGAGTGGCCTTCGTTATTTTGCTAGCAAATCCTAAAAGTGAAGGCACATGGAATATTGTATGAATTTTCAGACACAAGGCGAGTTAAATTTAGGGAAAAGTCACACCCAATTGCCGCTTTAAAGTTGGACTCAACATCAAACGTCAGCTGTGACTGACACTAACGTCCTGGTTCTTGCGATTCCATCGGCCGTTCACGCAGACCATCGGTGTCAGATTTAAGGCTTCCCTCGCGAATGCTTCGAATTTAAAGCTTTCGGGTTTCCAACCGGGTGATGGTGGTTTGTGGCACCGACGTTGCGAAAGCGTAGTCTGCCATCGTCCTCGGGGCGAATCGGTAATTGTCGTCGACCTGTAGTTGCATACGGCTGTTAGCGTAGAGAGAAACGATCACCTGCCGTAATTTTTGCTAACAGCTTTAATGTCCATAGTATTCGACACTACGGTGAATCCTGATTGATAGCGATAAAATTTATATGAGTAAACCAATAAATAACTCACAATAATTGTACGGATAACGTAATACTTTCACAGAATTGAAATTCGCCCGGTAATCGGGTTTTTATGTTTCAGGAGTACCAATAGCGACAGACGGTACAACTGCTGAGAAAAAAATGTGGTACGTGTTAAACTCGTTTGCGTGTAAAGATCATATCGGTGATGCTTGTTTTCTGATGGCGTGTTGCCCAAACCCGAGTGAAATTCTTTTCATAGGGCCGTTTCAGAGGGCGCCGGGTTTTGCAGTTCCGGGCGTCACACATCAGCACGTAAAAGCATCCAGTGAACAGAATACCAGTACCAACTGGCACGGTAAGTTGCAAAACGGACTATCTTTTCCGTAAGGTATCGTTACAAGTGATGCTCCGGAAACTCCAGACCTACAACCACCCGTCTATAATCATTATGGCCCCACGAAAAACATTCTTGGCATACGAACATTTCACATTTGATTCCGAAGTCAAATTAATCGCACTAAATTGGCTCTATTTACAAATGATTGACTTCCATTCAGAGGGTATTAGCAACCATCTGCCACTAATGGGAGAAAATCGTTGAGAGACTTGTGGATCATATTTAGAAATAGTTAAATGTGTGCCTTTACTTAGTATTTGGTAAGAATCTGTCATCTAACACGCTTTCTACCACATAAATTATTGTGCGCCATCAACTGATCCACCCTCGCATATGTATCACTAGGTAATTTCCTAAAATGGTGAAAAAAACAAATGTGCATCGTACAAGCACGCACAGGCGTCAATCATAAGCCGTAACCATGAAAGTCGAGAGCGAGAAACTTTGAAGTTTACGTCTATCGTTAAAGATTACGATTAGCGCGATTACGTGTAAACTACGATGCACTTAGCTCATCGCGGACTTTAAAGTTGGTGCAGACGCAAAACGCACGCTGTTCAAATGGCTACTTTTTACTATTACTGTTAGCTGATGCTTTACCGATTTATCTAATAAACTTGTGACTTAACTTTCAATTTTTAGATTTGAGAAAGTTTTCTTGTTACACTGAGTGACAATAATATTAAATTACACATAAAAGTTCGATTGGTATGTTTGGCACACGAGATTCATAATAAAAGTGATAGCATCAGAGTGACAATTTTGCGATAGAAGCTAAGTACCCTGAGCCGGGAATCTCTCGCCCATTCGGGGCAAGGGAATATGAAATATTATACCTAGTATATGATTAATTTGCGTTTTGCATATCATTTCATTATTTCTATTCCACATAATAATTATGTAACTGATATTACTGGTCAAAATTAATAATTCCGTGGATTTGGGAAAACAAAATGATATATGAAGATAAAAATCGAGAAAAAAATGATATGGCTAATTTTTCTCTTGTTTATTAAGTTTTACACATTTATCAATCGCATTGCAGAGCAACATACTAATTAGGCAATTATAAACGTTGGTCAATTAGCTGATTTATTGCGTTCTATAACTGGAATAACTTTCACCATCCAAAAATTCAAGACAATATCTGGACTTGAGGTCAGAAATTGCCATTACGAGATTCAAATATTAAGTTAAAAGCAGTAACATGAAAGAAAATTGAATTAAATTATGAATATTTTTTCATCTAGATTTTATTCCTGGCCACATACTTGAAAAATTCCTAAATATTGCGACAAGATTAGAAAGGTAAATATCTCTATTGCTAAAATGTATTCCCAAGGTACAGCAATACAATGACGAATGTGGATTCCAGGTCTATTGGAGAGAATTTACTTTCCTGTGGCGGGCACTTTTTCTGACAGTAACTAATGAATTAAAATACATCCCCTCCCCTTCTCTTGCCAATGGACGATCTTTTGAGGCTGAACGCTCATCAGCGTAGGTGCTCAGAGATCCGACCGGCGATTCCTTCTAACCGTTTATTTGTCTTCTGAGTCGGTCTACGTTAACCAGACTTAATAAAACTGGGTCTTAGGAGAATCGCCCTCCCTAGCACTACCTTATCCCACTAATATATCCCTTTAAAAGCTGACGTAAAACTTCTTGAACATTGCCGTTGGCCGAATTCAGTCTCTGCAATATTTTGAGCAACCAGATTTACAAACCGTTACTTTATATAAACTGTTAGTTTTTTAATAAAAATGCTATGATTCAGAATGTTTGGAGATTTGGATGACCCATAAAGGTTGTGACCCACGACATTAATCTTGTTATGCAGCCTAATGTAAAAAAATAACCCAAGATGTTCTAAAAAGCAGATATACTCATTCATTCCATTTCTCATCCTTTCAAAATATCAAATACGAAGGAGCTCTGAAATTTTCAGAGAGTGGACCCCATTCCACCGACCCGTTTTCTTTTCCAAGGACGGACTTAATCAACTCCTCGCGTTTTACATTCTTCGGTGACGAACTTCTTTCAAAATCCTCCAAACGACAATATGACATGATATTTTCTTCGTAAAATCCACAATTACCTCAGGAAAATATATCGCGGTTGAAAATTGTGAAATAAATTGAATCGTGGACTGCGGATAATCGCACGAGCTCCGAAATGTGATGAGAAAGTGAAAGAACGTTGTTATTTTTCAATCGTTAGGCCTCATCTGGAATATGCTGCCAGTGTATGGGACCCATATGACGCGGGGTTGATATCGGAATTAGATCGTGTGCAGCGAAGAGGAGCTAGGTTTGTAAAGCGATGCTACGACAAGTTTACTAGTGTGTCTGGATTGTTAGAAGAATTGGGATGGGAATCGATATCACAGCGTAGATTTAATTATAGGCTTAACCTCTTAGCTAAATTTCAGGAAAAACATTTCTATGACGTACGTATCGTACTATTAACCCCCTTCGTACTACGGCAGATAAGATCGCGCCAATAAAATTAGAGAGATGGATTGTAGAACCGATAGGTATAAAATGTCATTTTTTCCCCGTAACATTCGAGACCATAACAGCTGTAATCGTGGTCATGAATAGTGCGAATAGTGTCATTAGCTAGACTGTAGATCTTTTTCTTTATATTTTCTACGTTCATATTTATGCATGATGTAAATATCGATGTCCTTATGATATTTTGAATCTGTAGTAGTAGTCCTTGGACCCCATGCATGTTGGAAAGATTGACGATGGAATGTTTCTTGGTTAGTGGATTTTTAATGGGCGCGTTGCATGTGTGGTACGCGGGTTTCAATTTACTTTCGGTGTTCTGCCGTATTATTGATGCGAGCCAGGTGTGGAAGCACCCCCTGCCACACACCCTTTGGGTGGCTTTCAGGGTATGATGTAGATGTACAAAGGACACGGCCGCGGACGGCGAAACCACGGATAACGTAGGGCACCTTTGCACTACTCGTTCGGACCCTCCCCACTTCGCAGGCCCCTCAGCCCACGACCCCCTCCCCCCGAGCATTCCAGGGCCCAGCGGGTCCGTGTGCAACGACCCTGGTCAGTTTTACAGCATCTCTCTGCTCCGATCGCATTTCTGCCAAATAATTTATCCCCACTCAATTCTTAACTTTGACTACCTTCATAATTCGTGTGATGCACTAGATTCTTGGTATTCCATAATAATTCTTCCCTTCAATTTGACGGGGATCGGGTTGGTGTGGTGGCTAGAGGACGGATTTACCCTAAGGGCGGCCAGGGTTCAAATCCCTGCAGCAGAGGAGGATGTTTTTCAGAGGAAACCCGATCCCTACTCGAGTGTCTTGTGGAGGGCACTTCAAGCACAGTACTCCGTCTGTCGGATGAGACGTTAAACCGTGGTCCCCTTGGCGCCTTTCATTAAGAGTAGGCCAATACCAGACGACGGGTTTCCATCCACCCTTCCTCCCTTATACCCTATTCCCCTTATGGCGCATATGATCTCAGCCGTCGGTCGCCTCCCCAAATATCCAAATCCAATCCCTTCAATTTCAACTCCAATTATTGCTTTCGACACGTTCTTTGTAGATATATATGCCCAATAAGTTGATCAAGATGCTCAATAAATCTTCCTCACCTTCTTCCAAAAGTTTTTATTAAACTTCTTCTACCATAACGTCACGCAGGGCTTCGTCGTCGGCGATTTACTCTGTCCATTGATTCTCCATCCTTCTTTGAGGCCACTTTACACGGTTAATTTTACTGTACAAACGAATGTATTATAGAAAGTAAAATAAACTGAATGGAATTAGAGCAGGTTCTATTTCCCAGTAAGTCATTCAGACAATCATACATTTTGCCGCTTTACACGGTACAATATCCTTCATGAAGGAATTGGTAGATTCGTTTGTACAATAAAATGTACCGTGTAAAGTGGCCTTTACTCCTTTTTCATTCTTCGTTCTTCAGCTTTCCGTCCTCCAAATGAGGGCTAAATCAGATTCGAATATCGTCTCCGCGAACTCTGCCTCAAATCCATCGCCTCCTAACCACCCTCCATATCCATCCACACTTCTCCATCCATCCCCACTTTTCGTGCTTTCAGTTTCGCGTGCCCGATCTCCACTTTCCCAACTGCCCAAGGCGAGGGAGCCGATGATTAACTGCCGCGCTAATCATTTCAACGGACACTCCACTCTTTCTCCCCTCATACACTCGCACATCCGCAAAGGTGTTGCAGCCGGACAAGACCAGTGGCGCCCCCCCCCCCCTAACAACCTCATCCCCACTTAATAACCCCTCTTTCCCATTCCTATTTCTCCTCTTCACGAGGGGGGGGGAGGGGCCAAGACAACCAACCACAACAACGCCTTGATCCTTCCCGTCGTCTGGGCACCCGCCGCTTTTCGTCGACCCAAACACCTTTCTCCTCCACGGCAATCCACTGCAAACACAAGCTGCTCGGGAGAGAGGAAAAACACTTGATTTGGATACCCAAGACGAAAGAATCGTTATGAATGAATTATGTTGGCACGCGCGAACAACATTAGCCATTCTCGTAACTCATTGAAGAAGATGAGAACGTAGCCGACCATTTTGTGAACGTTCATATACAGTTACGGAGAAATCAAAATTCGAAGTGGTGTACAGCTAAAACAACATTCCGGCAGCTAAATAATATATATTGATCCATAAAGGCACTCCCTTGGCTCTCAGAATAAAAGTGGTGCAGTGCTGCGTAATACCCGTCTTATTGTATGGAGTGGAAACTTGTACGATTAAGAAAACATCGATGAAAAGACTGGAAGCAACTGAAATGTGGTTCTTAAGACGGCTTCTCAAAATTTCAAGGATCATTAGAGTTTCAAACACTGAGGCCCTGCGAAGAGCAGGCCATGATCGTTCACTGAGGAAGTTAATTGAGAAGAGGAAAATCTCATATCTTGAGCACATCCTGAGAGGGAAAAAGTACGAAATCCTCATTCTGATCTTGGAAGGGAGAGTTGAAGGAAAGCGCCCAAGAGGGAGAAGAAAAAGTTCATGGACGCAAAACATCAAAGAGTGGACAGCGATTAGATACACTGGGGACCTGTTTCAAGAGGCAAGAGAGCGATGCTTGAGCAACCAACGCACTGTATAGTGTACGGCAAGACCTCCATCGTACATGGTCCCCGGTCAGAAAATGTACATTCCTGTACTCCTTTTGCTTCATATCTACATCTACATACTACCCCGCAAGTCGCCGCTTGGGCGTGTGGAAGGGGGTGGTAGGTCACCAGCCGTGTAAAGATGCAAAAGTTTTGCGAGGTGAAATGGTGGCATGTCCTATGGGAGTGTATTTGGAGGAGCTCAGTTTGTATTGTGGTCGCTTATTGTGCGCGAAAAGAACGAGTTTTTGTACCTATCTGTTCGGCAGAGCATCTCTCTTATTTTATCGCATCTCTCAGACTTATAAATGTAGTGAGGCGTGATGATAATATTCTCTGTGTCGCTATGAAAAATATCTGTTCTGAATATCTCAAGCAGCCTGAGCCTAGCGTGCATCCTCCGATTCTCTAGGGGCTCCCACCGTAATCCCTCTAACAGTTGTGTGACACTATATGTTCGTTCGTAGCAGTTTTTAACGAAGGGCGCTGCCTATCTTTGTACTTTGTTAATTTTTTTGGTTAAATCTTTATGACGACGGTCCCAAATGCTCGCGGCGTATTCGAGGTGTGGCCTAACCATATCCCGCTCATCTTTAGATTTATCGCCCGTAATTTCTCGCGGGGATTTCCCTTCCATTTAGATCCTTAAAAATCCGCTTTTTTTTTCTTTAAATATGGCCAGTGATTTTCAGCCGAGTCGCCCTGAGAATCCTCAAAAAGTTTTTTTTTCCTTCAATCAATTTGTTAACATCCTGATTTCTGATTCCATCTTTAACAAGCTTATGGAAGAACCTTGTACAGACCAATGAGTCTCAGTCTTAATATCACAAAGAATTTAGTTAACAAAAGTACAATTCCTTTCAGCAAATTTTTCACGTCATTCTCAGTAACACGCGCAGTCTTCTTAGGATGTTTTGAAAATATCAAAACAAAAAAAAAACATATTTAAGAAATGAATCACATGAAAAATACCATCGCATCATTGATTATTATCAAAATTTATTTCCACTTTACGTCGTGTGAAAGCGTCAATTTTATTTAACAATATTTTATGCAATTTTAGCCCCCATTGGAATATTGAATACAACAAATATAAGTAATTCGTTAGAGCTCTACAGCGAAAGACCAAGCGATTGCTACTAGCCACCATAGATAAATTTAATTAAATAGATATAACGTTGATTAAAATTGTCGAAAATTTGTTTCTCAACCAGTTTCATATAAAGTTCTCTCATTGGGGACGAGTTTCACACTATGATTTATTTGGAATGCTACAAGCAACTATTTGCTATCATTGATAATTAAGATAATGAGATTATTTATCGCAATTTCTATTAAAAATAGATTTATAACGTACATGAAAAAATTATGAAACAATCTGAGAAAAAACCATAAATAAACTATGCCATTTTGGATTTTAGTCTACAAGGTAAAATGAGGTACAGGACCAATTCAATCACCCACACATCCTATGGCTTTCTAGTAACTATTTGCGGACTTTTTTCGATGTTAGGTGCATTATTGCACGTATCCTCAGGTAGTTATGGATGACCATTTAAATGAGGTAATTTCAATTCAAAAATGAAACGAAGAACTCAAAAGCAAACAAATCGCCTCACATTGACATTTCCGCGTGCATGTGGACTTCGAAGTCTTGTAGTTCATTCAAAGTGATTAAATATTCACCGAGGGGTATCTCCTTTAGGGTACTAAGTAAGATGTTATAGATTCAAAATTATAGACTAGCCTTTTCGTCGAGGTGTATTAATCATTGTATCCAAATATGAAAGAAGGCATATGAAAATAAAAAAACATATTCTAGGAAATAGCCACATTAAAGTAGAAATAAGGAAATCTTTTGCGATAAATGTTTGTGTGGAGCACACTGTTATATGGCTGTGAAAGCTGGACATTGGGAAAGATGGGAAAGTCGCGGTTGGAAGTCATGGAAATGTGGATTTGGAGGAGGATGACAAAAACAAGATGGACTGACAGAAAGAGCAATGAAGAGGTGCTGAGGGAAATAAAAGAAGAAAGAAGACTGATAAAAGAGATGGAGCAAAGGAAGGTTAAATCCATTGGTCATGTTCTTCGACATAATCATTTTTTAGAAAATATAATGGAGGGAAAGGTGCTCGACAAGAGAAGCAGAAGAAGGACGAGAAAGAAGTTCCTAGATGATGTATGTACGAAGTACGTTGGGATTAAAAACATATGCTGATTTGAAGAGAGCTGCAGAACACAGGAACACATGGCTGCAGAGGCAAGGCTTAGCCTTTAGAAGACGATGATGATCAAAATATTTTTCCATCAGAGCTAGAAAACTACTAGCTCCTTGTAGTCCACCTTAGACCACAGTTACAAAGTGTCGACATGTTTGTCACAACTGTTTTTGTTTGTCGACATGTTTTTCAGACTGTGAAAACATACTTCTTAGGACTGTATAACAATTTGAAGTATTTTCGCTTATCGGCCGGAGCGTTCATCGCATGTAGGCGACGCGACGCGGCACGTTCACAAGACGACATTGAGAGATAAAATCCACACGAATTGGCCTCGAACTATTCTGCACATTCAGTTGAGCGTCGATGGAGCCCGTTCATGAGGTCGTTTACCGATAAGGTTTTCGTGTTTAGGTTATCACATTCAAGCGGGATAGTGGCAAGAATATCGAAGTTATATCGCAGAAGGATTCTGGGAAAAGAATTTGGAGAACACTTTAAGGCTAACGCGAGGACCTCCCAGATGGCTAAAAAATCAAGAAAAAATAATTTTCCACGCCACTGAGAAAGAAATAATATAACAGCTTACATAAATAAAATTAAGAAACTGGATTATCAATGAAAATATTTGGTATCAGAATACAATTTAGACCTCCTTCTAGGCCGTCCGTTCACAGGATCTATAGCTCGTTTGAGATAAGCATGGACTATGGTATAGTACGGTATAGTATGATGGACTTACCCATTTATATCCAGCGGCGGCTAATTGAATCTACGATATATCAACTAAAGCCATAATTTAAGACCAACATCCATCATTTTAGGGAAAGTTTTAAAGCCAAATTTACGATTGTTTTTTAATCAGTTCCAAAGACAAGCAGCCACAACCACTAAGTTTTCCGCACGAAGGGCGCGCGTACACAGAGAGAGCAATAATGGAGGGCCATACTTTGAAAGGACGTGCGCAATGAAATCAAATGGTTTGGAAAAATTAAAGGTCAAGAAGAGTGCAAATTGAACAGAAGAAAAATCATTCACCTCGATCAGGGCTCGAACCCAGATCCCTCGATATCCTGAAATCTGATTTTCAGATTAATTTAGTTTTATCGTCGAAATATTGGAAGACTTGAGGAGCGAGAAAGTGTCTATCCTTAGAACAGTTTAAACCATGATGCCTGGAGTTGTGAACCAAAAAACTCGCCCGCACTGCCACGGCGATTGAAGACTGTATATTATGAATCTTATGTACTAGCGATGTCCGGGTGCAAATAATTTGGTTTGGTGTTCTAATAAATCAATTTAATGTGATCGCCTCTATAAAATTAATCCTCATTTTTTATGAGTAAATTCTATATGCGACCAAAAGACTATGGAGTGTGGTTTGTCCCAATCACGTTGCTCTCCACTCGTGAACAGCGTGTTTTGGTTCAGTTTGAAACAAATCAAGTTGTTCTCGATCACTCATGAGTCGTGTGATTCTTCACAATCCACTCCACTGGACCCATGAACGAGAACAACTTGATTTGATTCATTACGAATGATTTGAACGGAGAACATGATTCAATGCATTTGGTTCATGCCAATGAATCATTCAAAATGAACGAATCACTCATGATCGACACAGCTCTAGTGGACAGTCGTGAGGTGGACAGTCGTGAGGTGGACAGTCGTGAGGTGGACAGTCGTGAGGGCCGACTTCGTCATTCTCCTCGAGTTCAAGAAGCCCACCTTTGGAGCCAATTTTATATTCCAAAGATGACACGAATATAAAAATGGTGATCAAGAAAATAGTCGATTTGGCAAGAGGTTTAATTGATACTCCTGGTCTTCATTGGCTGAGAAACTGCACAGTATCATAGGAAATCAACAAAGATGTACATAAAATTAGACTACTGTTTTATTAGAAAAAAATTACTTCCTTTTAAATGGAGTCGAAATGAAACCCCAAGCACGTTCTAGGAAGTGACAAAGTCAAGAAGTTATTGTGTCAAACAACTTAATTCGGGCCTTTAAGGAGAACTCCCACAACGTGTTATTGAAAATAGCAGTAATTATTCGTGCTAAATAAATTTTCACGCTAAGATGCCTTGTTCCCGAATGTGGTTTAGATTAGCAGAACTGTTATTAAGAATAAAATATCCTTCACAATGGCACAGAAAGTATATGAGCCTTGTCCTATAAATATAGTACAAATAATTTGTCCAGTGTTCAATTAGACCTGGTTTTCTTTTTAATCTCAGTTTAAATATGACCACGGTAACACCGAATTTCATACTTTCTCTTATTATTAACACGGATGTATTGTCTATTGAACACAAATTGTCATTTTGAAGCAGTACAGACCTCTTAACCTCTCAGTTAACCTCAAATTACAGAAAACTAAACGCCATCTAATGTTTATTTCTAATCAGGCTTCATAACACTAGCCAATTGTGATTTTGATGATTCCGTTGCGTTTAAGTAACAATCACAGGCGCGAGATGGAGATAAGGGAAAGGATAAACACAAAACTCAAAAACAGGAAACAATAGTAAAATATATAACACCTCGCTATTCAAAGAATATCTAAAAGAATATCCCGCGGCAGAAAAAAAAAATTCATATCAGTTAACATATTAAGCACACACTTTGAGACTGAAAAAGCGTGTTTACTCAGGCACAATCAATCTTCCAGGGTATTTTAAGCCAAGATGGTGATTCGGGCGATAATGATGCACTTTAAAAATTAAGTAAACGAAATGATTACGAGGAAATGGAAGCATAATGGTAACTAAATTTTCTTACATTAGTTTAAAGCATTTAAGCCGTATTCTATTCTATCACCATGAACTATTCCAGTTTATTTGAATGGTGAGACCATCCGATACCATTCATCGTAAAAGTATAGCGGTCCAAAATATGAAAGAAAAAATAAAACTCTGTCTTCCGTAACTTAGGGGTATTCCGTTTATTTAAATAAAATATTAAACAAACTGTTATAATACCACAGGAAAGACCGTGACATGACCCGGGTTTCGACGAATGGACGTCGTCATCAGGTGAGAAAGAAAAGCTGATTGAAAGTTGAAGAAAGTTGAAGCTGAAGTTGAAAGAAATAGCTGATTAGAAAGAAAATTGATCGAGTAAAATATGGATCCACAAATTGAGTGGATTTCAACACTACAACATAATGACGTAAAATTATGAAATGCGTTCTGGGGCGGATTACAAAGTATACAAATATGAAACTTCGTAGCCTACCATATTTGCATGGCTGGAGGGTAGCCAGAGGAGAGTTTAATTCAAACATGAGAAAATTGTTGTCATTTGAGGTAAAAGAGTGAGTTCCACAGGAAAAGTACAGAATTTCGAATAGGTTGACGTCAAGCAAACTTTTGCTTCATCCACACTATTCGTAAAATATGATCGCACGCAAAGTTCTTCTTCACAGGACGAGAATTTCACAATCAGCATTTTCGGTAATAAGATGAAACGCTGCCTTGATACACCTGATGCCTAAATGCACTCCGAATTCCGGGAAATAATATACTCACCAGATAGTATCGTTTGAAACTGTCCCTTAACCAGCCGGTAAATCACACGGAAGGACGAGAACAGTCATTTAATAATCAACTTCGATGGCTAACATACGCAGGCTTCTACTTATGATAAACGGTACTCAACGCTGCGACACTCACTTTTCCATTCTCGTTTTTTTTAACAGCTACAAATCTTCATTGTCTCTAACAGTTATACAAGTAGAAAACAATTTTTTTCCACAGCAAGAAAACGAAAATAAGAAAACGTAACAGCAATCTCAGAAACTGGATTCAATTGCGACCTTAACTCATTTTTTACATGTATTCAAAACAAAAGTTATGACCTGAATTGTTTTTATAAAACAATAAAATTACTATTTTTACAAGATAATGATAGATATTTTTAACGGAATTAAAACGGCTGGATTTGCTTCTCCAGTTTTACATTTTGATACACTCACTTCACCTTTCCCAAAATGCCATCTCAACCGCCTGACTCTAGCCTAACATTGTTTGTCCTTAAGGTAGTCCGAGCGAGATAGTCCCCTAGTCATAATAGAGACCGTATTCGAATTATACGTTTTAATTACACCAACTGTTGGACACATCAATTAAATATTGCATTATTAATGGTGCAATTATATAGTTTTATATGACTGGAATTGTAAGTAATTAATTGAAAATATCTAAATAAGTCTTTAACTCGACTCATTTGTTTCGCGTGGAGTGTTTGAAACTCCTTCAAAACGGATGATTTTTAGTGATATCCAAGAACCTACAGCGGTGACAATGTGATTTATTTTCAAATATAGTTGAGAAAACTAATAAACTACATACTGTTGATTTTTTACGACATCTAAGTGTTAGAAATTTCTCATTTTATGAATAATGTCTCTCTGAAGTGCATACACGTACCATTTCCCATGTAAAAGGGCTGTTATTTTCTGGCAAATATCTCTGAAAGTAATGTGGTAAGGGGTAGAATTATTGGTGCCATTGGATAGGTGAGATATTTTTCTTTAAAATTAGACCAAATTCATTGATTTCTAAGTAAAATGATATTTCGCTCAAACTACCTTAAATGCAGACGGCACAAATTGCAATTGAAAAACGTCGCTTTGATAACGAAAGCATATTTAATCTTTAAATTTAAACTGTTTGTTATAAGCGAAACGGCCAAATAAATTGACTAACTATTTGATATGCATATCTTACCACCAATTTCTTAAAGTTAATTGCAAATTAAGGCCGTTATTGAAATCAAAATACGATAGTTGCATACAATTGCCGTTGCAGTCGCTTCCTATGGTTATAAAACAGTGTTTATTAAAAATATACGGTGGAATAATCAGCATATCTTGAACCTTGATTTTGGTATTCAAAGTCCTTCGTATCCTAGCCTCATTCGCCTATGCACTGATATTTAATGCTAGAGTACGCATCTCTTGTATGGGACCCACACAAGAAAGGAGAGGTGATGAACTTAGAGAAGGTGCAAAGAAAAGCGGCCAAGTATGTTCTAGGGAAACACAATAAAACGGAGAGCGTAACAAAATTCCTTAGAACACTGGGATGGGAGAGGGGTTTACAGTTGAGGAGGAAACGGAGCAGGCTATGTGTGGGATGTGCAAAATAGTGAGTGAGGGAAAAGCATGACATGAATTTGCGGAGGACATAATATAGCCAAACTTTGAGGGAAAAAATGGTCACCAGTTAAAGATAAAGTGCCGATCACAAATGACAAATGGAGAACAGTTCTCCTTCTTGAACGGGACTTCCATACGGGACTGGAACGACCTACCAGCAAAAATATTTGAGCCCTTCCCAAAAAAATTATGTATTTTTAAAAATAGGTTAAAGAAGTAGAAGGTTTCGAGGTTTATTCTTTTATTCGGCTGTTTTTAATGTTATCACCATGGCCTACTTTTAACTGTTTATTTTTAATAATAATAATATAATAATTTCCAAGCCCAAATCCTCAATTCATAATTTTTTAATAAAAAGCCCAAATATTTATATTTCTTCTTCAAAAAAATGTCCAAAACAACCATTATATCAACAACATTATAACAACAAGAACTTAAGAAAATTTCCTTTACTATTTATATCATGGGACAAAATGTTTCCATAAGTCCAAGTAATAGGATCCAACTTATAGAATTCCCTTAGAAATGGGGTAAAAAGGCCCCAAATTAAAAATCTTTCAGTCAAAGATCTGCAGCTTATTACTGAACGCCTCATGATTTATCATACAATACTCAATCAAACTTATCTTTCTCTATTTATTTTTTCTATCTCTAGGATTTTTGCCACTGTTTTTCAGCAACGCCATTATACTGATTGCTTGTCCTTATCTCTATATTGTTTGTTTCGTTTTTAATCGCATTTGTATGTTGATATCTTTCCAATTGTTTCATAATTCTATTATATGTCTGTAACATTATCGATTCAATTACGTACCTATTCATCTAATGATGGGACTCAACTCCTCTGTATTCAATTGGTGATCACCCACTACAATTATGGGTACATAGTGTTGTTTTTATGATTTACTTATCATTATGTGATTTATTCCCTGATCTTAGAGGACTTCACATCCTAGATTAATAAATTCATATTAATTCATGCATTCACTAATTATGGTCGACGGTAATCAAATGTTCGGTACAAAATATTATCTAACGAATATATTTTCAACTAACACTCTTTGATGGCTGCAGTCGCCACTTAAGCGTCATTTATATTTAAAGACTACAATATGGCTTCAACAGTCACTAGAATTCGCTAATAATGCTACATTAAGCCAACAAGATTCAACCTTCAAATGTTTTATAATTCTAAGAGCTTTCACTTATTATTAATCGTATTCCAAGAAAATACATTGATGCACATTGGAAAACTTTTCCTTCTGGCTTCTTTACTTTCAGTATTTATTTAGCATTTAGCACCTGGTTATTTCAAGTTCAATTTTATGATGATAATAACGAGTGAGGTTAACATCCTGTTGTTCATATCAGACGGAGGGCATGTTTTTCTGCAAGAAACCAGAATATGAATAACATGAAAATTTTTGTTACGGTCGAACAATATTCAAATATATGCACAGATTTATTTAGATAAAACCAAAGCTCAAACACTCAAATATGCCGCTGCACGATATTCAGCGTTTACAATTATCTTTATGAGCAAACAGGGTGTTAAATATACCAGTAACACTAATACACCATTGGATACCGGAATATTAAAACCTAGTTAAGGTTCCGTGCTATTCAACATATCCAGTTCGTGCAAAATATTGATATGTTTATATGATGAAGTACTTTAAATATTATGCTCCACAAGTATTCAACAATGAAGAGTATATCGCCGGTTAAAAAATAGAGAAAGCCCATTTTCATATGAAAACATTGGTTAATTCATTACGTTGGCACCACAAAAATTTGTTGATTTTTTTAGAAGCCTTTCTACAGTTTTTCACCCCGTTTTTTAACTTCTGAAAGCTTTTCTTCCAAATCCCCAAATTTCGCCGTAAATATACACCGATGATTAAAACTGAAGCAAAGGACTAATTTCATCCTCTCCAAAAATGGCTAGCACAGTAAGTGGCGATTCGATTATGGGAAATTCAAAAACAAAAACACATTAATACATGTCGAGATTCAGAGGAAATTCTACCGATTGCAGGCCAAAGAGTGAAAAGCTATTGAAATGGAAGAATGACATCCCTTTGAGGGGAAATTAATCTCCCTTTGAACCAGACGACACCATTGGGAAAAATCTCCCTAGTTTCTGTAACCAGATTTGAAAGGGAGAAATCCTCTAAATGAAATTTTCTTTGAAAGGGGGTCATCGGACAAAGATGAGGATTAAAGAGTGGAAGAGGATATGGTTACTATAGTGAAAAAATACGGAAAGTCTTCCAGAGTAGGCTCAGATTACACTCAAGGGTGCTGCTAAAGGATAAGACCTGAAAAGCTCAGCAATGAAATGAAAGAAATCTAATGGGACGAGAACGAAAATGGAAGCAAAACGATTTTTAAAAGTTATTAAGGTGGTAAGGGAGACGGGGGGGGGATAAAGCGGAGGAAATGTCAAAACCAGATAGTTATCAAATTCAATCTCTTTCATTTTTATAAATTTAACTTCCAATAGAATTTGACTGCCAAGGAAATATGAGTTGTTTTTATATTTGTACCTCTGAGTGAGAAAATTGAGGTAATCAAAAATGTTCCTTTCCGAAAACTGAGGTTTAAAGTATACTTCGTAAAATACGAAAACCCTAAATGTTGCTTGATGTAAAAGCACGTTGGTTAGTCTCGTACAACTCATACAAATAATATTATGATTTATATTTTACAATATTAAGATATTAAGTGGAGATTTAGGTAACCTATAAAACGAACCTATGTTTAGGTTACCATCGATTTGAAACAAGGCCATACGTTGTTACCTATAGAACAAGAAAATATACATATACCTTCATTTCAAAATAATTCCTTTTAACAAGTGTTTACAAAAATAAATAATTTTATTTATCAAATTATATCTTCGATTTTTTCATAGGTAAATATACAGTTTTTAACTTCTTTTAAAAAAGAGGCAAGATTAGGTACACATTTGTACTCAGAAGGTAATATGTTATACATTTTTGACCCAATATATAAAAAAACTTCGCCTGTGCAGAGACAATTTGGGCCTCGGCAAAGGTGTCAATATACTGCGAACATTCCATAAACCTGGCTTATTTGACACAGGAATTTTAGCACCACTCCTCAGAAAAAACATAAGTACTTTGTACACGTACAAATGCCTAAGTGGGAGGAATTTCAAATGTTGAAATAGCGGAAAGGATGGCTCATGACGATTCTTATTGAGCATTATCCTGATAAGCCTCTTTTGCAAGATAATAGCTGGCTTAATAGAGTTCAAGTAAGCTCCTCCCCAAGCAATCAAACCATAATTCAATTTATAATTTATTAATGCATTGTATTATAACCTTAAATTTTTTATGGTCATTTGTTATGAAGCAGATAAAATGTTGTCAACGTATACCGCAACACTTTTGATACTATAAACTTTTAAAGGAACGCCTCGGTGGATCTCACTTAACCATGAGAAAAGAACTGCTCCCTCTTTTCCCCTCAACTGCTCATTAGCAACTACAAAATTGAAGGTCAAATTGTTTGTCTTTGCCCGAGACAATCTAAACCGAGAAAGGTGCATGATAACAAAACCCTTTCATGAAAACGGGAAAAATATAGTACTCGGCACATCCTCTGGCATCCTGACAACAAAATTCAGGAACGAATTGAAAGAACAAACACAAGGAGTTCTTGTGGAAAGGATACACGATGGAATACTTTTGGTTAATTAGGTCAGAGTTCAAAAAAAGAAATTGAGCCTTCCTGAAGGTAATCCGAGCGAGATAGTTCCCTATAGTCATAATAGAGACCATTTCGAATTATACGTTATAATTTCACCAGCTGTAGGACAAATCAATTAAATATTGCATTCACTCACTCTCAAAGACAATCCCTTTATGATATATTCCACAGTTACACCCTAATTTTCTAACATTTACTGCTGAACGAATGAAAAAAATGCATCAATTCACTTACGAAATACTACGAGGGAACACATTCGAGAATTTCAATAAGAGTCACCGCGTGCACCATCCTTCTTTGTATTACTACTGGGACCAGAGAAAACTGGTATCTACATTTACATCTACATAATACACTGCGAGCCGCCGCATGGGCGTGTGGCAGGGGGAGTTAGGTCACCAGCCGTGTAAGGGTGTAAGGGTATGGTGACATATATTATAGGAGTGTATTTAGTGGAGCTCAGTTTTTATTGTGGTCGCTTATTGTTCGCGGAAAGAACGAGTTTTCGTACCTATCTGTTCGGCAGAGTATCTCTCTTATTTTATCGCATCTTTCAGACCTAGAGATGTAGTGAGGAGTCATGATAATATTCTCTGTGTCGCTATGAAAAATATCAGTTCTGAATTTATCAAGCAACCTAAGCCTAGCGTATAACATCCGAGGCTCCCAACTTAATCCCGCTTAAAGTTGTGAGACACTATATGCACGCTCGTAGCAGTTTTTAACGAAGCGCGCTGCATACCTTTGTATTTTATTACCTTTTTTGGTTACATCTATTTGACCAGGACCCCAAATGCTCGCGGCGTATTCAAGGTGTGGCCTAACCAGAGGGAAATAGCATCTGTTATTGACTCCTGTATCCAAAGACCTTCCATTTATACGTTTAACACAACCTAGTTTCTTTAATGCTGGGCCACAATTGTTTTGTCTGTGTAATCCCCACGATATATCAGATGTTAAAGTAATTCCAAGATATTTTACTGTATCTGAAGACTTTATGTTTACTCCATCCACAGAATAGGTATGACATTTTTGAGATAACTTTCGCAGGAAGTGAACTGTGGTGCATTTGCTGAAAGTTAATTGTAATCAACACTCCTGGCACCATGAATGAACGTTGTTTAGGTCCGATAACAAAGCTTCAAAGTCCGCGTCTTCGTTCATTTCACGGTAGATAACTGTATAATCTATAAATAATCTTAATTTACTGCTAACTCTAGAACTTAGGTCATTAATATAAATAAGGAATAAAAAAAGGGCCGATCAAACTTCCTTGAGGAACACCGGATGTGACTTCGACCATATCAGAGCTTAAACCATCAATGACTACTTTTTGTTTTCGATCACTGAGAAAGTCACTTATCCAATTCACTATTTTTCTATTAACTCCGCACGATTGCAATTTATATTTAAGTTTTTTGTGAGTTATGTGTGATGTCAAACGTATTTTATTGAGATATTCGCCGAAATACCGCACATTTAATGGCATTTTACATCTAAAGCTTGTTTCATAAACCAGAATGGTAAGCGGTTCATTAGACTTCTTTGATTAGTTAAGAAATTTAAGCGCGGTTTTCTAAACGCTAAATATGTTAATATGTATCCCATATTGCACAAACTTATTCCAGTTTCAATGTGTGATAAGGTGTTTCCTAGTTTTATCCAGTTTTCACGCTCGAAACTTCTCAACGCAAAATGAAGAATTTTGAATGCTTTAGTGGTTAATTTGGCAATATGATTAATTGGTGACACATTTGATAGAAGAGTATTATTACGACCTTGGGTTAGTTGAGATTCGCCTTTCAATGCATTCAACTCTCATTTCTATCCTTGCCAGTGACTCTTACCTCCAAAAACACGAGTAGTTCCCACTGTTGCCAACAGGATTCGCCTCTTTCACTCTTCGTTTTCTCTTCCTCCGCACTTCATCATCCTTCTCTCGTCCCTTCCTTCTTCTCCCCCTCGTCCTTTATCCTCACGTCCGGTCTAAAACTTTATGGTAATGCAATAAGAGGAGAGCTTTGAGGCTTAAGTCCCGAACACCGGAGAAACCGAAGAAAATCGCTCTTATAAAGTTGGAAAGAAGAATTTCAAAAAGAGCCTGAGCCACGTTTAGCTGGCGAAACATTTTGGTAGGACAACCCCTTATCATGTTCCCTTAGAATATGAATGGCTTTATGGATTTTAAAGCAATTCTGGAGATCCTCCACCACTATTATTATTCAACTCTTAAATGCCATTAAAATATTCATCTTTTCAAACGTGCCTGGGAACATACTCCTCACGACTGCTTCGTACGCACGTAGAGGAGCGGGATAAACAGAAGTTTACATCCAAGGTTACCAGTCACCACCACACTGAAGGACCGGAAGGGATATGGAAGGAAGGGTAATGTCTTCCAATGAAGAGGAGCCAGGTTCAAATCCTGACATTTGAAACGATTTTCATAGTATTCCGAAATCGTCCTGGGTAACATAAGTAGATCTCTTAACCCATTAACAGCGGAGTCAATAAATATTGAAAATAAGTTATGTTTACCCTTTGATTCCTCTAATATATAAACTAAATAAGACTTTGTGCAAAGTTGGGTGCTTAGAAAATTTTTGGGCATGGTAAAAAAAATATTTTGCGTTTTCAGGTTTGAGGGTAAAGTCTGGGACACAATCAACGTGTACGTGTAACGTGGTCCGTTAAAGGGAATACGCGAAAAGATGGCTGACGGGAAAGTATAGCGAACGGACGAAATCAACGTGTACGGGGAGTACGTGTACGCGAGAGATGGGAGACGACTTTCATCTCTTCCCGTGTCCCGTACTCGGAAAACCAATCAGAATAGTCCCGAGAATCCGGGAATGGGAGCCATCTGTCGGCAGATTCATACAACTGCTGAAGATTGCTCTTGGCGAAGACAACAAATTTACTTCCACACTTGTTTACGCCTGATCTCTTAGCTGGGCCGCTTTAACATCAATTGTATCCACTGACTTGCGTTCTCCGTCTCCCGTTGTCCCGTTAACGACTCGCGTCACACGTACACGTTGATTGTGTTCCAGCCTTAACACAATCATCGTCAGGTTCCCGAAATATTGCGATGTAAATACACTTTCGATATTCATTGTTGAGGATCCAATCAGATGGCACTTTGTTGATTCGTTCATTATTGGAAGTTGCATACGTCAGAACTAAGCGTTGCCGATTCACGGCAAGAAAATGTTCCTGCAACGAGAAAAGGAGTGAGATATTCTAGATCAACTACACAAAGGTCTCAGCTTACGAGTCAATGATAAAATCTTTAACGAAAATGAAAATTAAAAAAAGATATCATTATCTGTATTATTTGAACTTAAAATAGCGTTAGAGATCCATGTTTTGCTGGGCTACATTTATACAACTTCCGAAAATATAAACTCTTGATTTCATAACAGAAATTTCACGTGGCTCGTGAAAGTAAGCCCCTAGTGTTGAAAATGACAATCAACTCCGTAACTGGTGGTTTCATGTTCACAAGGGTAAGAGTTACATCACGTTCTCTGCGAGATACATTGCAGTATTACCTTGCTTTAAATCATACGTGAAATTAACAGTGAAAGGACACGCCTGGGTTGATTAACACTTTGCGTGCTATGGGCGTAATATTACGCCACGTCAAAACCTTCGATTTTTGCTACGGGCGGAATATTACGCCCTCCATATTTGGAAAAATCTTATTTCTGCTACAGTCGTCCCAGGGTCTCCAAACTTTCTCCTGACCTTGAACAGATTTTCTAGTACCTCATTCTGGTCGATAGATGGCATACAACTTCAGGTTCTCGAATTATTTGGTTAAATGTGGAAGAGTACAAACCTACCCTTGCGGCTGTTTCGAGTCAGTGTGCCACGTGAGTTTCATAGAGTGAGGTGCGTCTGGGATTTATTCTGTTTCGTGCTTTCAACATGGCTCGTAAACGCATGACTTCTATAGATATTGCAGATATTCTTCAGGAATATGACAGCAAGATGAGTGATTCTGATGATTCAGAGTTGGATTTGGATTATGAACCTCAGATTTCGCGTGATTCAGATATGAGCCATTACTTTTTGCGACATTTTACTTATTCTTAGTAACGCTTGCATGAAATTCTAAAGAATACATTGTAAATTCTTCTCTTACTATTTCCGAAAAAGAATCTGAGAGTGAAGAAGGTTCTAGTAGCAGTGAAGACCAGGCCAGAAGGAATCAGCCGTCAATGAGAAGAGGTGTAGTTGGAAGAAGGGGACGAGTCCACGGACGAATGCCTTTTCTGCGGCCAAGAAAACACCGGTCAGGCAACTCCACACCCGGGCAAACAAAGGGCACACAATGTATGCCGATAGATTTTACACCAGCAGAGCTTTAGCCAAGCAGTTGGAGGGACTGCAAACAGGATTCGTCGGCACGGTTATGAAAAACAGAAGACGACTTCTCCTTGAATTGCTGAATTCTCGATTGAACCGTAGTGAGCAGTTTTTCTGGCGGCTGCGTAATATTTTAGCACTGAACTGGAGAGACAAGAGGGATGTGTACATGGTTTCTACGAGACATCCTGGTTTTATGGTGACAAACACCGACAGACGAGAAAGAGATAAGACCAAACCAGCTGCGGTGGTGTCGTATAGCAAAAACAAATTTGGTGTTCATTTTCCCGACCAACTAATGAGTTATGGTGCTTTTACTCACAAAGCTGTGAAATGGTGGCATTCCTTAGCCTTCCATTTGGCCTTCATGGCATTAGTAAATGCTTGCATTATGTACAACTCTGTGTATAGGACATCGACGTCTGTTTGTCGATTCATGCAGCAGGTATGCACTCAGTTGGTGATGATTGAAGAAGATGATGAACAAAGTGCTGCACCTTCTGCCGCTAGACTCGGACGTCTATCGGAAAAACATTTTTTGGAGAGAAAAACCATTCCAGCAGGTCAAAATAAAACACAAAAGAGATGCAAAGTATGCTATGAGAAATGAAAGAAGGAAAATGGGATTCCAATGAGGAAATTATTGTCATACCAATGCAGTACCTGTAGGATTGGATTTTATGTGGATCCATGCTTCAAATTATTTCATTCAAAGAGGTCATTTGTTTAAATTTTAGAGTTTTGTATCCATATTGAAGAGCCTTTTTTGTTTACAAGTTATATAAATTAAATTTAGGTAATAATTTCATTTTTAATACCGTTATTTGGGCAAGCATCATACTAAAAAGTATTTTTTATTTAAAAAAATTAGATTTTGTTAATGCCATTTTTTTAACAAAAAGACATTAACCTCTTAATAAACTAATATAAAAAACAAAAGCAAAATTCATTCTTTAAAATGATACCAAACACATATCCCTCGCATCTAATATTGGTCGTTAGGAAATACCACAAAAGATGTAAAAAAAAAAGGCCAGCACAGGGGTAGAGGCATAGGATACTAGGGTCAGCACGGTAAGTGTTAACGGATTACAGTCCAAGACGCAAACTCCAGTATCTAGCATGAATCTGTACCCAATTGAATTATTTTGATGATTTTACGTTTTTAAACTCAATCTGAGAACAGGTCACTGGGAGAGAAACCTATACGTCGCGTTAGCTGAAATATTCCTCGTGGACCAACAGCTGACTGCTTACACGGAAAAATTGGAGCGCATTGAAGGGCAAACATTTTCGTGCAATGAATAGAGCGACTGTCGTGCAAAAGCACATTAGTATTGGTGCTAGACCTAGCAACCTTCCTAGAACAGCCATTTATTATTCAAGCAGCAGAAATTTTACATTATCCGGAAAAAAGTAAAATTGACTGGGTAAATTTTAACCCTTTGAGTGCGGCGTGACGTGATATCACGTCATAGTTGTCTTTACGCTGGTGCTGATGACGTGATATCACGTCAAGGGATCCGTGAGTGATCCAGCTTTCATTAGGGAACTTTTACTAGGACATCTAGTGAAATATGGAACACCCACGGTACCCATGACGTGACATAACGTCATCAGCATCAGCGTAAAGAGAACCATGACGTGATATCACGTCATGGTGCACTCAAAAGGTTAATAGAAATTTCGATTACGGCGGGCGTTTAAAAAACAAAAGCCACGTAAAATGCAAGATGACGTGTCTCATGGGATATGAGAGTCTAATCATCCATCGATCTGTACTAATTTGTCCGTGACGGAAGGAGCGATACAGCTTCGAGGCACGTCAATGTAAATCGAGACCAAACCAACACTCCCCATTAACGAATTTGCAAGTTCGTGCCTCGAAAGGCTACCAACGCAGGCTTATTCACTTAAAAATTTAAAAACCACTGCCACGCAGCCGCGACCGACTGTGAGTTTTCACGCATTCCTTTCAAACAAGCCTTTGGAAGGCCAGCCTCGCGACGGTGGTATTCCGATTCCTGAACCCCTTTTCTGCAAAAAAAAATTCGACGAGAGGCTGGGGGGGGGGGGGGACGGGAATACGTCAGGTTGGAATATAAAAAGAGGAGAAGAAGAGGTGGTCGAGAGAATGGTTGAGAGGGATGGGACGGATCGCGGATGGAAAAAAATATTATTTTCCATGGGAGCGTGAGGCAGCATCACTCGGGCCGTTTGAAAAGCAACCGATGATGATGAAGGGGAGGAATGAACGTGGGTCAGAGGGGGATGATGTTTGAGGGGGTGAGAGGGACAGGGGGGTAGAGGGGTAGACGCGGAAGGACCCTAGTAACCACGAGAATAGCCCGAGGGAGAAAACGCGGTCGTATCGCGTGGAGACAAAAGGGAATCGGAAATGAGAAAAAGCATACGGGATGAAAGGGAGGGGGGAGGGGGCAATCCAGATCCCCCCCTTCGCACGATCGAGAGCAGCCCTGAGCGATACAGATATACATATATATATCGATACAAGTTCGACATCAATTCAACGGACAACGATACCACAAATTATCACACGACCAGGGTTTCAACGTTTATGGCAGTACAAGCGAGATAGTTCTCTCTGCATAAAAGAGACCATATTCGATACATACGTTTTAATTTCACCAGCTGTAGGACACATGAGTTAAGTATTGCATTATCAATGGTGCTATTATATAGTTTTATATGACAGAAATTGTAAGTAATTAAATGAAAATATCTAAATAAGTCTTTAACTTGACTCATTTTTTTCGCACAGTGTTTGAACTCCATCAAAACGGAAGGTTTTTTGTGATACCCAAGAACCTACTGCGGTGACAATATGATTAATTTCCAAAAATAGTTAATAAAACATACAAACTACACGCTGTTGGTTTTTTACGACATCTAAGTATTAGAAATACCTCATTTTATAAATTATGTCTCTCTGGAGTGCATACACGACCCATTTTCCATGTAAAAGGGCTGGAATTTTCTGGCAAATATCTCCGAAAGTAATGTGGTAAGGGGTAGAATTTTTCGTGTCATTGGATAGGTGAGATATTTTTATTTAAAATGAGTCCAAATTCACGGATTTCTAAGTAAAATGATATTTTGCTCGGACTGCCTTAAGACAATAACGCAAATGAAGATAAAGCGACTCAAACATCGAGCGTAGGTATCGATGCAGGACCATTACAGAAAAGTTAAGAAGAAATCTATGAAGCCGGCTGATTGGTAGATTCTGCTTGGAAGATCAAACATATTACCATAGAAATATAGACGGTAACTAATAAAGCCACCATTAGACCCATCACACAGACGCCTTAAGACCATCGCATACCAATGAAGCCAAAAAAAAAGGCCAGAAACATTTCGAACAAAGCAGATGGTGGAGACAAAGGATACAAGAGCATTCCTCGTAACTTTTTGATTTTCCTTACTCGACTATGAAAAAGACAATGAGATCATTAGATATCAAATATAAGAAAACAAAAAATAAAGTAACGACCATGAAAGTAGGATGGATACAAATAGAGGTGAAGAAAATGCTAAAGAGATAAGTAACCAATTATTAGACAGAGTAGAGGAGGATCCGATATGAGGCAGAGGGACAACCAAGACATAGGTGAGCTAGAAATAGGCCAATGGCCGTATAGAGGAGAAGGGTAGTAGAAGAAGGGAAGAAGATAGTACACGAAAATTTGAGGATCGCTAGAATTCTGACAGATTTTATATTTTTATCATTAATACAGAAATGGACCACATGGGTATGTTCCATATCCTCATAATTCATTGCATGCTAAAGTTTTGCGGGAAAAAAAGTGTCTTAACTTAAAAGTGACTTGACTTGTAGCATACGAAACCATATACAAGGCTGAACCATCCGACACGAAATGAACGCATCTTATACGACATTAATATCTATACCGTCAGTGGTAATACATAAGGAGATCGGTTTAATGCAGCTCTGGACTCTACTCTCTTCTAAATAAATACTTTTTCATTTTCACATCTTTCAATATTTTCTGAAAGTATTCCACTCCTTGTGTTCCTCTTCAATTCTACCCTCACATTTCTCCTTCCATCATTTACTGCAATGATCTATTGTGTCACAAAAGGTGTCCAGGGAGATTCTCTATTCTTCTTCTCAGAAATTTTATGGAACATCATTTCTATTCAATTCAACGTAAATTTTCTCCTGTGGGTGATTTTATTCGTCGTGGGATTCTGAGATCTTATTATCATGTGACACTGAAACAGGGATATCATACAGGCATTCTAGTGAGGATAATTTGACACACTAAAATATTGGATATATGTTACATCACGTCGCCTTTTTTACGATTCCGAAATGAAGTCACAATGTGATACCAACCAACTGAAAATCGAACATCGGAGAACTCTATAATGGAAAGTCAACAGTGCCGAGGGACAAAGGGGTGGAGGGTGGTGGATGTGTGCGACAAAGAGGTGGCTGGTTAACTACCGACGGAATCCTCACGAGCGATGCCTGAAACGAAGAGGATCGACGGGGGGACAGAGAGATACAGAGACAGACAGACTCTCAGATGGGGAAAACACAAGGGGAGGAAGGGGGAGGGAGTGGGTGAGTGTGACACGGCTTGCCAGCTAATTAGGCGCGAGGCATGTTTTGTTTCCCTCTTTATTTGCTTCGCGTGGAACTTCGCTACCCTCGTCTGTTTGTGTATGTAAGTGTGTGTGTGTGTGTGTGTGTGTGTGACGAATGGCCTTTTCGAAAAAGAAGAGGGTGGGAAAATTGAAGGCGGTGAACCGTAGCGATGAAGAGGGGTTGGGCTGGGTCGCAGAAGGACACAGGGCCCTTAACGCGGGGAAGAGGCAGGTGAGGGTTGTTATAGAGCGGAGCTGAGGGAAGGAGGACAGGTAGAGGGAAGGGGGGTTGTGAAATGAGAACCAGCGGCATCACGGGCATTAAGGGCGGAAAAAGGCTAAGCAAGACTGAGGGAGTGTGAGGGGAGGTAGGGGGTTGAAGGGGTGGAGAGTGGGAGGGTTGGTGTGTGAGTATGGAGTCGTGTAGCAGTCGGACGGGACTCTTCAGTTCGAAAGGTGAAAGAGTGACGCGACGACGCATGGCAGATTCATCTTTAACGGATATCGCGGCCAGAGATCGGTAATTATTCTGGCCTACTTGTCGTTTAAAAGATGAGGGAGGATTTAGAGGGACTGGAAACTCGCTAAAGAGCACGTCACGACATGCTGGATTAGGGTCGCTACACGGACATGGCAATGCGGCATTGTCCTGAAATTCAACGGAAGAAAAGGCGCCCTCTTATTGCATCCTTAAAATCATTAATATCCAGAATAACCAGCTTCATTTTCTCCACGCTTAACTATGCCTACCATCTAAATGCCATCCACTCTCTTTTTGAGGCAGAATTTCAATCTTATTTAAATGGGATTTTATTGAAAATGTCATACGCACGGAAAGAAGACCGGCAAAATTTATAGATCATGAAACTGTTTATAAAAACTTAAATATCATTCACTCAGGACATAAAAAATTAAACGTGTAGGAATAAAACCATACTTAATGGCTGAAAACTATTTATAATTGCTCGTAAATCTCAATTAAAATTTAAAAATAGCAAAATAGCGTGATTTTTTTACGTATTAATTAGCTCAAGTTATGGAAATTGAAATGAAGTATGTATAAGGCAACATGCACTGCCAGGGAGGTCATGACACCTATTCCATTGGGCTTTTAAACCAACAAACTACACTGCATGGGGACAAGCGAGAGATACTAGCCATGTAGAATAAGCCAAATATAATCAAGGGATAATATTTTATTATTATAATGTATTCTACCGGTAAAGGTAGGTTTTGTTGTGTCAGAGAAATGTCAGAGAATCTCCTCCCGGTCTTTTAAACATTCAGGGGCATATCTCCTTTTTCTTTCTGCATATCCGCATATCCTTTTTCGCCTCTGCATGAGATCTACCCTTCTTCACCCCATCCACTAAACCTGTCCTCTTTCTTCCCCTTCCCCGCTTGACCAACATCCTTCCCTCTATCACACTCTTCAGCAACCCATCGCCATTTATTACATCCTTCAGCCATCTACTCCGCCTATCCCGGATTTCACTCAAAAGTTTCCTTTCCTCGCCCACCATCTCAAGCACTTCCTCGTTAGTCTTCCTTTCCGTCCACCTAACCTTTTCCATCCTTCTCCACACCCACATCTCACATGCCTGCAGCTTACTCTAGTCCTCCTTTCTCAGGGTTCCACGATTCTGCCCCATACAACGCTACGCTCCATATCAAGCTCTTCACCAGCCTCTTCACGTCCTTACCCAGTGTTCCCGTCATCAACTCTCTTCTATTACTAAACGCCTCCTTAGCTAGCGCTATTCTCTTCCGTATGTCTTTAAACAAGGGATAGAATACGATAAACAAAATTGAATTGCAAGCTAAGCTCAATGTTCTAACTCTAAAACTGTTCTTTTTACAATCACTAATGACTAACGTGACTATGTGTATTTCAAGCAGCTACCAGTTGGGCAGGGCATTGTTCTTATTTCATTGCTTCTAACAGCTATTGCGAAATCAGAATTATATCTTCCGTATCTTCCTGACACTCGTGTGACCTGAATGTTCTTAACTTAGCTTGTGCCCTCCGAGTCTCCAGCAGCTCCAAACTGATCCACTCCCTCCATTATATGTGTCACTCTCTCTCTATTTGTTTGTAACGCTGATATAAGAAGCGCACAAATTTCATTAGTATTTATTTATTTTGCGAATGAAATATCTACCCACAGAGTCCTTAATGCTTTTGCGCTAATGCCAAGGTGTGGCTTACACAGATCAAAGTAACAACTCTTTTTCACACAAGGTTATCCGTCAAACCCCCAACTAAACGCAGATTAAAATGGATCCGAGTCTCCATAATGCTCCTCCGCAGTGGATTTTATGAGGTTCCACAACGTTAGATTTGAAATTAATTCCATTTTTACTTAACCTAATTTGAAACCATTATATTCACCAAATCCCTAATTCCATTTACATTAAAGGCGTTGCTTTGATTTATTCTATAAGAAAATACTTTTTTAATTTCATTGGTGAATTTAAAAGGTCTATATTTTCCACGCATAGTATGAAAACAACTAGCGTAATTTTCACCGACCCACCACCTAAAATAAAGGTATAACGTCATGGTGACATGGTGACTGTAAATTCAGTGAATAACTACATAGAACGATGAAACAGAAATAATTTATAGTTAACAAAAAAATACAGACCGGGGTTGTTCCTGTGACACAATTAATTCCACACCGCATTTAACTTCACAACTGCAGGAACTCTAGTTAGTCACTTAAATTGTATACGTGCAGAAATAACGAATAACCCCTAAATCTAAACTAAATGTTTCTGCAATGCTATAGCGATATTGTAAGCTACTATCTACAGCGTTCCAACAGAAAAAAAACAAAGGTGAGTTCATTTTTGTTTCAATTCTCTAATAATTAGACTAAATAATTTACTGAGGCATTAAAATAAGATGACACAGCGAAATTCAAAAGAGAGGTTTGAGACTTTGGATGCTTGACTGGACCGTAAGTCATTAAAGAGATATGCGATAATGGTCAAATAAAAAGAAGCTGCATAGAAAAACATGAATGAAAGCCAATAACCAGAGAAAGAAGAATAAAATGTACTATTAATTTAGCTGATAGAAATGAGAGTACGATCATAATCCTCATCGAATTTGCGGGTAGTTTTTTATATTTCCAGAATTTAATAAAGGCTGACAAGAAATATAAATATTTTCCAAGACCCCACCAATCAATCGTAATGATGCCGCCAACACAAAAGATTTTCAATCAATGGAGACACTCTCTGATTGCGTTTGCAGATGCGAGTGTCATCAATCTATCATCTTAACTTTCTTTTTACGAAATGCAAAACAAATCACACAATTCAAAAGCATCTCTCCTCGATATTTAATAGTGGTAATAAACTTTGACAAACTAGAGCAGCTTTGAATGAATTATTTCATAATTTTCTTGAATTAAAATTTGGCTGGTTATTTTAACTATTCATAAATGTGGCACATTTAATCAACATATCAATGAAACACTCATCAACAATGGTTTAAATACCTCATTCTAGTTGGTAACCAAAATTCATTTTAGTAAAAGAATGCTATTCTATCTAGAATTATCTTGGAATTACCTTAAAATCTGTTATATCGTGGGGATTACATATACAAAACATATATGGCGCAGCATTAAAGAAACTAGGTTTTGTTAAACGTATAATAGGAATGTCCTCGGATGAAAGAGTCAAGGGGAGATGCTACTTTGCTCTGGTTAGGCCACACCTTGAATACGCCGCGAGCATTTGGGGTCCTGGTCAAATAGATGTAACCAAAAAAGGTAATAAAATTCAAAGGAAAGCAGCGCGCTTCGTTAAAAACTGCTAACAGCGTACATATAGTGTCTCACAACTTTCAGAGAGAGACTAAGGTGGGAGCCCCTAGAGACTCGGAGGCTACACGCTAGGCTTAGGCTGCTTGAGATATTCAGAACCGATGTGTTTCAGAGCGACATAGAGAATATTATCATGAATCCTCACTGCATCTCTAGGTTTGACAGATGCGATAAAATAAGAGAGATACTCTGCCGAACAGATAGGTGCAAGAACTCGTTCTTTCCGCGAACAATAAGCGACCACAATAAAAATTAAGCTCACTAAATACACTCCTATTATTCATGTCACCATTTCATCTCCAAAAAAATTACACCTTTACACGGTTGGTGACCTAACGCCCTCTGCCATACGCCCATGCGGCCTTTCGCGGGGTAGTATGTAGATGTAGATGTAGAGTGGTTCTCTCTTGATTCGATTGAATCACATAAGTTTAATGATACTATGGAATATATCGCGACTAAACAAGCGGTCAGTGATCGAATTTCCTGATAATAAAATCACCCGAAAAAAGCAAACTGTTGTATGTTATAGTAGAAGTACGGTACGCTACAAAATCACTCGCAAAATTCATCCCAATCGGCCACAATCACATGATAATCGGTGATATGCGGAAAATATACAATGGCTCAGAATCGAATAAGAAGCGAATATCACGATATTCGACAACTAACTCAATCAAGGGTTGAACACTTCCATAATTATCGTATGCCGAAATAATAAATACACCGAATCGTTTTATGAGTTCATCATTGCTAATTAGTATTGTAGTATTAATAGTAGGTATCAAGAAATGTATTAAGCAATAATGTGGCATAAGGTAATTTATCGACACAGTGAGATGATCCGTTATTTTTGCAGATAATATTGAATATAATGTTACAACAATCGTAATTCTGGTGTAGACTCTCAAGGGTACCAAATTTTTGGGAATTCGGAAACACTAACGCTGTCGTAAGAGGATTGGCAAGCAATCAACCGAGGCGAGGAAACTGGGGAGAGTAGGTCACACATCACAACGCCACTTGCAAACCTTCGATCTCGACCTGCCCCGGTGCCGATTCGCCGAGTGAATTCCGACTGGGACGATTGATTGGATCTTTCGTGGAATAGAGTCACAAGGGGGCAGTAGTGCTTGGCAAAGGAGGAGTTTGGCGATTGGCCGCGTCAAGGAGTTAGTCGACCTCGTTATGGAATAGGGCGACAATAATCGAAGGTCCGCGGCCTGCCATTAAGGTAGAAGGGCAGCGGTGTATTCGTGAGCTTTGGAAATGAGAATCGAAAACCGAACAAATTGGTTTCCTGGGTACTTCTCATTTTTTCAAAGGTACACACGGCAATGCCTAAACGGAGTGATTTGTTCTTGCGAGGATAGCAAAATAAATCTCGTAAGAGATTAGTGCATTTAATCGCAGAATCTTTCAAAGTAGAGACAGCGTCCAAGTTTAAAATTAACGAGGAAAGGCACGAAAAATTACCGCAAAGATTTGTTTTATAAACGGAAAATTTTAATAACTAGACGTTTAAGATGACACAATAATATATAGACAGGACAGAGAATGGATGCCGGTTGAATAACACAACAGATTTATGAAAGATGAGAAATTATGGTGGGAGTTAATGGGGATTAAAGGGGAATTTTTTCAAGAGATTACTCGAATGGAGAATATTAAGAGTCTCAACCACAAAAGTGAAATAATGCACGGAATTAAAAAAAGCTAAGGAGGTGTACAAAGATTGGATACAATATGGAAAATATAAAATACAACTCGTTCTCTGAGTTTAACATTAATAAGCAAGTTCTTGTTCTACCTACCCCAAAAGAGAAAGGGTCGAGATTGGTTACGAGTGCATGTAAGTTCAAATTTTACAATTTTTATATGATAAGATATACCAGTTGAAAATTGGTTTTAATGGAAAGGAATTGAGCATCGTAAAACTTGGACAATGTGAGTCAATTAATAAAAATGGTACTATCAAAGAAAATATTGTACAATATACTTACATAAATTATTAATAAGAGTACCGAATGATGCCTAAAGAGGCCTTAAAGTGATCTTAATTCCTTCGTTATATGTATATTTACGGCCTGAAATGATATGAAAAAATTATACATATATTACAATATGATTCATATCAATTTTTTCGTATATAAATCAAAAAGATCTCTTTAATAACTCCCGTAAATAAAGAAAATATGTCATTCCGTAGATCAAAAATCAAGGAAACACTCTTTTCAGTATATCAGCGAGACTTACGCGGTAATAAATACTGTTTCGCCTGCTTTCCTCCTTTCGGTTCCCCCCTTCTCTCACTCTCACTTTCCCTTCCGCACTCATTTCCGCCAATAGTTCAGAATTTACACGCGCCAATAAATCTCAATTGTGGGGAAGGTTGCCGGCGGAGCAAAGCGCTGAGAATGCCGGGAACTCATCGAAACTCGTTCTATTCAATAAATGCCTTTTCGGGAAGTGGGGGGCCATCTTTCACCTTAATGATGTCACTCGCAATCTCCTTGCGTGGATCTTCTTTCCACGGGAGTTCAGTAACGAAGGAAACAACGGGAGGGAGAAGAAGTGAATAATGATTACGGCTTTGGCCTCAAGACGCGTGCTCTCGGGTCTAAGGAGTTTTCCGTGCTTCGCACACGAAACCATTGAGGAGACTATCAATGTTAGTACTGTCGAACGGCTATTTCTCAGTTCCTACTGCGCGGTTGTAAGAGAAAATGCGCTCTCTCAAACGAGACCGGACGAAATGTGACCTACATATAGTGGGGATAATTTCGATAATCATGACTCAGAGTATGTTAGAAAAAACATTACAAATTATACAGCATAGTTGTTTCACCGTGCTTCTCAGAGACAACGGTAGTTATAACTTCTGCATTTTACATTATGATCTACATTCCTAATGCAAATATGTCAGGTGAAATGGACTAGAATTCCAAATATCTAGAAGAGAACATTTCCATAGGTGATAGTTTATCTTAAATTTCAATTCTGACGTTTTTTACCAGGGAAAGAAATTTAACATTAAATATTAAAATCAATCGGCCTTACACAAGTTTTATTGCGAATTGTGACAGCCTCAGTTGACGAGAAAAAAATGTCAATATATTTTTATCATTTAAAAACAAAAGGGGTGACAGCAACATGATGGAGTTAGTGGCAGAAAAAGTGGGAACACCATATGCACTCAATAAAACATACCTCCACCCTTTGTAATCAACATACATCGTAGAAGCACTATTCCCCTCATTTGACCTTCTATTTCATAAACATCTATTAATCTTTCGCAGTCTCTGTTACCTAAAAGAGGGTAGAACAATAGATAACTACCCTAAATGATGCCAGGGGTTGTAGAAGACTCAACTTACACAGTTGTAAGACCATAATGAATAACGAAGGCATCATATGAAGAAAATCATCAAAAGAAAGGACATTTTAAATAATGAAGCAGAAAGTTAAGAACACATCAATAAAATGGTCTTCATTGACCACAATTGTCATTTGAGAATAATATGAACCATAAAAAGGAAATAAGACCTCGAAATGTACTGCAACTGAACGGAAAAAGACAGGACATAATTTTATCAAAATCCGCAATTTTCGTTTCATGCCTTCAATGGGAAGTAACATTCATTTCGATCGCTTAGAGTACTCAATAAATCGCTGAATAAGAATATTGGGAGGGCAATAAAACCTGGAGGGGTCATAACACTATATTCATCTCGTATGAATACACGCAGGATGAGGATGAAGTAGAGTCGTCGCACTTAGACAGACACTGTCCTTCGTGAGCATTGCTTGCAGCATTACGTAGCTATTAGCTTTGGCATTCATCCTATCGCTCCCAGCATCGCCACACACAATATCTAGAGGACAATCAAGGTGGAATTGACGAAAGCTTATTGTTTGTCTCGTTTGTAAATGAACTATTTGTAAGATTGACCGAAATATCAACGCAGGGATGGGCAATCGCACCGCAAAACTCCGCATTTGAATGAGGTAATGAAATAGTATCTCGAAATACCAAATTGTAGAGGAAAATAATTAAGTGAAATCAATCAGGTGATACCAACCCGTGATTTCTTTATTCTTTCACGGCGCATTGCAAATATAAGCATGAAAAATATATATACACCGTATAATATGAAACCTGTAGCCTGTATTTCCTAAGATAATTCTCTTTTCCTGATATAAACCCCAAGTATGCATTGTAGAAATATTCTATTCAGCGAGTGTCCAAAACGGTGCACTCACTCGACCGAAATCGAAAAATGCATTCAACAACTCTTTGTGACTATCCAACAGGAGATCTGAGAGAATTATCTCGGATGAAAGCTTGCCTAGCAGAAATGTGGACTTAAAAATTGACATAGCGACATCTAACCTCTTACACACCCTGTGCCAAAAGAATAAAGTGGAGATAACCAAAGGGTAATCGACTCTAAAGGTTTTTTTATCAAAATGTCCAAAGTCTTAATAACAAATTGTTCTAAATTGATATTCTCTTAGAAAAGGACCCATATCAAGTTGATATTTTGTGTTTTGCTGAACATTGGCTCAAACATAGTGAGCTGGATTGTATTAATATTGCGAATTATAAACTAGCAAGTTATTCATGTAGGAACAAATATAAAAATGGAGGAACATGTATATTTGTAAAATATGGTATAAACTTCAAACCTGTGGCACCAAGTAATATTAATCTAGCAGAGAAAGATTTTGAATTTTCGATTATACAGTACTGAAACCCAGAATATTAATTGTTCGTCTGTATAGATCGCCAGATGGTAACATCAAATATTTACAGTGATAAATATACCCTAAACATATTTGACACTGGTTTTTCAGACCACAAGGGTCTCTGAAAATTCTCTTTTAATGTCAACAATGATGTAAATTGCAAACCATATTATACTTACAAAAAATGTTTTCATGATAGTCAGTAGCAACTATTAGCTTTTCACCAAAAAAATGAGTCTTGGAAAGAAGTTTATACTATGAACTCCTTTGAAGAAAAATGTAATGCTTTTCTAAAAAGATTCTTTCTCAACTAGCAATGTCACTCATAAACTTTAATATAAACACGCACGTAAATATCTCAAGGAAATGGTAGAAAATTCAAAAAGATCTTATAATGATACCTTAATTGCTAACTCAACTAATAAAACTAAAACTTCCTGGTAAATTATACATAGGGAAACTGGTGACATTAATCCTCCGCGAAATATTGAATGTACAACAGCTAGTGTTTTAAAGTCTAATCCTAATTCATTTCAGATAAGTTTAAATGATTATTTTACTGAGATGCCAGGTAGAATTGTCTCTACTATCTAGAAACAGATTCCTATTTTTGAGCCTGACATTAAACAACAAACTGTGAGTAATTGGGTGCTTGCAATTTGCAAGGTAGGGGGGGGGGGAGTTTGTATATGATGATACTCTTGAAATAAAGAAAAATCAATGTATCAATCTTACAAAACCAATGAAAGCTCTTAAGTATGCGTGCTACATGCAATCAAAGACAAATATTATGGAATTTTCCAAATGAATAACACGGTCCATGAGGTATGGATACCAGACAGTTCTAGTGCAAATCATATTATATATCATCCGGTTATTGACGACTTCTCAAAATACTATAATCATTATACTGAATCGAACATGGAACCACTGCAAGTTCACCATAACCTTATTTGACGGATTTAGACATTCCTTTTCAGTACAGTATTCTTAATAAGGGAATTCAGACGGTAAGAAGCACAACGTATTCGATAGGATCCAGAAGCTATAAAACCATCAAAGAGTGTCTCCAAAAATAACTCTCCGCAGAGGAGCAAAGAAATATTTAACAAAAGACCGGTAAGCAGTAACTTCTTAGATGCGAATAAATACGTTAGCTCAGATAATAATGAAGCAAGTCTTTATCCACAGATAGTTGACTTGCAATAGGAAAGCCCATACAATCAATCGCCTTTCCCCTCCGCGGAATTTCCCCCTCCCTCCATCCCTCCCTAATTACACCCTCTCCTCCCGAACCCGCGCGCCTAAACGGACAGGCACCTTTCCCGCCGAATCCAAAAAATACCCACTGTCGTTAAATTGTATCATATCCTATGACAAAAGCTACGTCATTATCTGGCACGCGAACAATGGGACAGTGAATGGGACAAGCGGTTCACTGAGGGAAGACCCCGTGCAGATTTACGTGCGAGTATTCCAAATGTTGATAACCGTAGTGTATGACACTTGTGGCATAGTTAGATAAAAAATATTCATTCTTTGACTATTATAATTTCATTGCATCAAATTTACTCAAAAATCATTAAATCAACACGGGATTAGAAGTTGAGCATAATTTGAAAAATATTTTTACCCATAATTCATAGGTTCACTGTCCGGTCTCATTTTCATCAAAACCGAAATATGGAGAGAGTGAACACAAAGAGCACGTCCCATTCCCACAAACCTCTCGTGTCGACCTCTTCCGTGATAAAATCGACTCAATCACAGAAATTTAATGGGCCGTCACTCGATACCCTTTATTGGACCGCTATTTCAGGTCATCTTCGGAGGACATCGCCGCGCCTTATACGGTTCCCCAATAACCTAAATGCGTCAAAGGCTGAAAATACTTTTTTTTTTATCAATCGTCTCAGTCGGAATTCATCAATCCAAAGATTGGTTTGCAGCAGCCTCTCCCCACTCAGTTCCCATTTCAACAATGCTCTTTTAAAAAGCCTATCTCTTGATTTGCTGGAAAAATTTTCCCTTAGTCCTCTTCGGTAGTTAATCTTCAACTTTGTACTCAGGAATATTATCTCCTCCAGAGTGTCCACAAGACGTTAAAATTATCTTATTGGTGAGATTTCCAATCAGTACCATTCACCCCTAACTCTTATCAAGAATTTTCTATAGACGATTCATTCCGTTAATGAGATAATTATTCTACGATAACATATCGTTTTCAATGCTTCCAATGTAAACTACCTATATGGCAAAATATAGCATGCTTCACCGTCAGTTGATGTCAGCATGCTGATTTCAATGATATCCTTAACTAATTCCAAGCTGATGTCGTTACCTCTTACCGGACTCTTCTTCTGATATGGAATGTCTTTTTTGATCTAAATTTACAAGCTACCCCGCGAACCGCCGCATGGGCGTGTGGCAGGAGGTGGTAGGTCACCAGCCGTGCAAGGATGTCAAAGTTTTGGAGGTGAAATTGTGACATGTCCTCTGAGACTGTGTTTGGAGGAGCTCAGTTTCAAATGTGGTCGCTTGTTGTGCGCGGAAAGAACGAGTTTTTGTACCTATCTGTTCGGCAGAGTATCTCTCTTATTTTATCGCCTCTGTCAGGCCTAGAAATGTAGTGAGGAGTCTTTATAATATTCTCTGTGTAGCTCTGAAACACACCAGTTCTGAATTCTCAAGCAGCCTACGCCTGGCGTGCAGCCTCCGAGTCTCTAGGGGCCCCCACCTTAATCCCTCTAGCAGTTGTGTAACACTATATGTTCGTTCGTAGCAGTTTTTTACCAAGCGTACTGCTTTTCTTAGTATTTTGTTATTTTTTCGGTTAAATCTGTATGATCAGGGTCCCAAATGCTCGTGGCGTATTCAAGGTGTGGTCTAACCAGAGCGAAGTAGCATCTCTCTTTGACTTTTTCATCCGACGACCTTCCTATTATACGTTTAACAAAACCAAAATTCTTTTCTGCTGAGCCTCATATGTTTTGCATGTGTGTTCCACACGATATATCTGAATTTTAGGTTTCCTTGTGATTTTCAAAATATAATCATATTCACCTTTCTTTCTTCTGCCTTCACCGGAGATCCCTTTTTCTTCGAAGTTTCAGGTTTCGCCCTTCAAATGCATGGTTATCTCTCGCTAGATTTCTTCCCTAAATTAATTCAGAATCTTTAACATTACCTAATCTTCACTTCTTACTTTTCCAAAATGTTTATCCATGCAGTCCCGCAGTAGAACGAAAGCCTGAATGGCCTCTTTTGCAAGCCTACTCTGTTCATTGTGCCGAATGCGCTTTTTTACGAAAAGACGGATGGACACAATCTTATTCCTTAATTTGATTCAGTTCTCGCAGTCGAACTCTTCATGGCGTCTTTTACATGTTGATTTCTTCCACGGTCCATTAATCTCTTATCTATAAAAAAGAAACTTTGAATGTGCGGTCACAGTTATAACTACCAAACCACCGAACGGAATGACGTAAAACTTTGTAACATGGCTATGGCTACTTTTTGTTTACCTAATGGTCTCCGGTTCGACTTCAGACGAGTAATAGCGTTTCCATAAGAAATCCAGGTGAAGTTCGTTTTTCTGGCATGCGGACCTTTTTCCTTTTGCATATTTAAATTAGAAATTATGGTTGCACAAAGTCGCGACAAAGACTCTTGGAAAGAAAAATGAATAAACATTCTTATTCTTGCAATAAAATTTTCTTTTCCAACTGATATACTTTAAATTCTGACAAAACAATCATTAAATTGCTGAAAATTCAGCGTTTTTGGTACACTGTCCCCTTGACGACCGATAGCATTGTTGAAGCAGAATCTCATCGATATATATGGTGAATATAGGCCGAGAACGTATTAATTGAAATAGAAGAATCCATATAAGCAATAAGAAATACACTGTGCGAGATATATTTCAATTGCTATAGATAGTATAAAATTAGATCAATGTTTTTCACACCCGTTGAATTTCAACGGGTACTTTCCACTGGATTGGTATAAAAAAAGGAAAAACTGAAACAAAAAAGATAATTCAGCTGAGAATGCGTTCAAATTGGAGTCGGGAATTGGTTGAGGAGGGACTGGTCTCACCATTAGGTTGGCCGAGGTTTCCGAGGACTGACTTGTCGGTGGACGGGTGTGTTTGAGGGAAGAAGGGGAACGGAAGGTCAAAGGGTAATAAATTGGACAGTTTTGGAGGCGTCTGCTCGGGGAGGGTGGGTTGGGGAAGGGATGGGGGGCGGGGACGGAGGAAAGCAAGTAAGCAGTGGGAGGGGGGAAAGGGAGGGAGGAGAAGGAAGGAAGGAGAGGGAGGAAGGAAAAGGAAGGAATCGGTGAGGATAGTGAAGCGACACGGGACCTGGCCCCAACTGCCTCGGATGGCTGAGCACGCGAGGTCTCCTTCCTCCGACCACACCGCGTCACCGCTACACGACCACTCTCTTATGACACGGCTCCTCCTTCCACTCACTCCATTCCCCCCCCCTTTCTTAAACTACCCCTCCCTTCTTAAGCCAGAAGATCCCCCCCACGCCCCCCTTCTTAGGCCTGTGCAAGCTTTGCCGACCTCGGTGACAGCCCGTCCATCCAATGGCCGCTGGTTTGACTCTTACCTCTGACATATTCTACTACTTACTCTCATCTGATATATCGCGGGGATTACACGAACAGAAAATATGTGGCGCAGCATTAAAGAAACTAGGTTTTGTTAAACGTATAATAGGAAGGTCCTCGGATGAAAATGTCAGAGAGAGATGCTACTTCGCTCTGATTACGCCACACCTCGAATACGCCGCGAGCATTTGGGACCCTGGTCAAATAGATTCAACCAAAAAAATTGATAACATACAAAGGAAAGCAGCGCGCTTCGTTAAAAACTGCTAAGAGCGTACATATAGTGTCTCACAAGTTTTAGAGGAATTAAGGTGGGAGCCCCTAGAGACTCGGAGGCTACACGCTAGGCTTAGGCTGCATGATAAATTCAGAACTGATATTTTTCAGAGCGACATAGACAATATTATCATGACACATCACTACATCTCTAGGTCTGACAGAGGCGATAAAATAAGACAGATACTCTGCCGAACAGATAGGTACAAAAACTCGTTCTTTCCGCGCACAATAAGCGACCACAATAAAAACTGAGCTCCTCCAAACACAGTCTCAGAGGACATGTCACAATTTCACCTCCAAAACTTTGACATCTTTACACGGCTGGTGACCTCCCACCCCCTGCCACACGCCCAAGCGGCGGCTCGCAGGGTATCATGTAGATGTACCTGCGGGTGTTTTTCACCCAATGGACACGGGCATTCGCCACCCTTTTTTGTTAGTCGTTCTGCAGTAAGCGTCCTCAGAATGACATAAGTCGCAGACAACATCGATGCTATAAAAATCGTTATAAATTATGGACTATGAACCACATTGTTGGACACCAAATATGAATTAAATAAATGTGCAGTATTTTTAACAACAAAATAAGTTTTTTAAAATAATTGATCAAGTTGATTATACTGTCATGCAGTTACCCTTCTTTCTCTTTTCTCTTGTTTAAATATTGAAAATGCATTTGCTTTGCATAAGAAACACCAATTTCAGTTTGATTCCCATATATATTCTCCCTTTACTGTCTCAGTTCCTCAGCTCTGTTCCTCTCACTGCATGGCCACGCGGGTTTCTCTAATATTTTCTGTTCATTGGCCCGATATTAAATTCCCAGGAACTTGTTTTTGGTGCTTAAAGAAAATATGAATGCAACGCGTTGGCATATGCACTCACTAACCCTCTATGGTTAAGTTCATTTGCAAATACATTACTGAGTATTTGCAAATTTGCGTTGAGTACTTTGCATAGAGTATTTGCAAATACTCTGTATTTGCAATGTACTACTTTCTTTTTTGTCAAACTTGTTTTCATGTTATTTTGGTTTCTTTATTATTGTATAATGTTGTTATTTGTAAAGTATTGAACACATAAGTTTTTTTGCTTTGATAGATATCAATTTTTTTTAAATAATTTATTCGCCTGTAAACTGTATTCACTATTTTTTTTGGTTCTTTCGGATTTTTTTCCTGAACAATGAATGTTTTTCTTTCTTTCAATTTTGGGTGGAAAAAAAAGAACGGTAAAGGGAAAGCATAAAAAGGACGAACATGATGTGGATTTTAAAGGAGGAAAGTAAGCTGAGAGGTAATCAGGAGATTGCGACCGGGCGAACATCAAATAAGATCTCTCAAATGATATTAGCAAAGCACAGGCAGTTTTCCTCTAATAAAATATTTAATTCAGCCAGTTGAGATTTCTTGATATCATCTCTAAATTGATGAAGTGACTTGAAGATCAAGTTGTCAAAATTAAATCTTTTTTAACAGAAAAGCATCATATTTTGTCAATGTGGAACGGTTCCAAGGCATCAAAGCGGAATCTGCATTTTAGGTTCTTCGATATCGCACCGAGTATGTACTTTACCCAGTAGATATGCGCGATACTACATATTATACAATAGGCAGAACGCAATACAATCGCGATTTCATCAAGTTACACCATACCATGCAACACGTCCGGAAATGTTGCATCTTTTTGGTGGAACGAATCTAATATGGAAATCATCACGAATCATTTCAGTCCTAAGACAGGTTAATTGAAGTTCTCTACTATCCTCTGTTCCCGGCTAATTTCTTCAACCCCTAATAGCTTATCTTCTTGAAAGTCGAAATGCGATGCTGAATTCCGAATACCAAACGGTGCCGTTTCTCCACCTTCCCGACCGAGCGTCACGGCATAACCTCTTGTTTCCCCCACCTCGCTCTCGTCTACGACAAACTAAACCCAAGTTCGCCCCCCCTTGACTCACCCCAACTCCCGTCCAGGTCCTCTTCCCCCACCCCCTGTCCCCTTTTCTCTGTACTACTACTACCTACTGCGCCCCCAAGTGCTATTCCTCCGGACGTACGTACTCTTGGGCTGCGCCGCAGTTACCAAAGGAAGAGGAGATATATTTGTTCCTCCACGATGCACCTGCTGTGACCAAACTCTGGCCGATCAATTACGTTGCTTTCTTCGGGAAGGCGCTTCCCCTCCAAACCACCCCCCGACAACCCTCCCCCAACCAACCCCAAACCATCCCTCCCACCTCTTTCTCCTCCGACGCGGTCTGCAAGGTGGCAGTGTTCCTTGTCCGACAAAACCACTCCCAGTTTTCAGGGGGATGGAGTAAACAGGTCGACGACTTAACCCACGCGACCCCTAGCGACCCTGCCGTGATTGTCTCCCACCCTGGACTCCATTTGAATGTCCTGTTTCAAATGGAAGTAATGAATGCCTCTCTTGATATCCCTTGATATGCTAAGAGTAACCAGCGACATTTACTTCAATACTCCGCCTTGACATAGCGCCACAATATGGTTACGGTTCATAGGTCGAGTACAGAGTTTTAATTGGATTAAATCAATCAACCAACAATTCACGCTAAGGATAATTATTTGTAACAGTCTTTAATTTCATAATGATTTATATTTAACTTAATTGATTTTAATGAAAATATATCCAAATAAAACAAAAAAGTCAAAATACGATACAACCAGTGACATGTGATAACAGCAAAAACCTCTACTTCATTTCTAAAATACTAGAAATTGGCATGATAATTTAATGTTTCCCAATTCGTTACGCATCACAGGAAATCTAGCTTCATTACACACAAAGATTCTGAACATCTTGCATGTGATTAAATCGGTTCCTAATGAGTCAATGCACCAGTAATGCGTAAAATCGTATAATTACGAGCATAACAATCATCATCGCGTATTAACTTGAGCGCGGAACAGTGAAATGATAAAAAAAACATTTCGGCAGCTGAGGTAGTTCACAATATGTTGCGATTGCTTCGGTGGAGTGGGGAGAGATGGTGAAGAGAGGGACACCAGGCGTTGGCGAATGATCTCAGCTGACTCGTAACTGAAGGAGCTATTTCACATAACATCCGACTTGGTTGTTTCTCAAGATCTTTGTTTGAAGGTTTTCGCAGCGACTCTTTACTATATTAAAGTTACTCGGGGTATCCCGCTGCGTATTGAGCATTTTAAATTGACTCAAAGTTTCGTTCTTCACACTGAGAAGGTCGTCAGGAGAATGTAAGAGTTTGTTCGTTTCGCCCCTACATGTATATAGGTTCTTCGTCGAGACGGTTGACCATTGTTAAGGGTTTTAAATTTAAAAAAATGATGCGTGCCGTTAAAGATATATTAATATATAATTATTATAATATTCGGTAGTTAGGTGTGTTCCATACATTGCTCTGGTGATAGCCGTCTTCCCTATTCAAATTGGATGGTCGTTTGGCTATCTCGATTGCTTCCCTTATTAGTCGAGGATAATAAAGACTAATTTGGGCCAAAACTTTAGCCTCATCGAAGAGTATCTTGCGTCCTGGATCGGACACAATGTGCTCTGCGACGGCTGAATTCATCCAATGCCTTGCCTCTAGCGCCCTTTTATGCTCTTCGTTTATGTTGTCTGCTTATTTGTTACGTGTTACACTTGATGTGCTCTCCGCACACCATCGAAGCAGGGGTCGGTATCTGGCTCACATTATCCCCATCCGTCTTTTTGAATCCGAGGTCATCGCCAACGACAGCGCAAATCGGAACCAACGCCCACTCTCAGTTTAATCGGTGAGTAAGCAGATCGATGACGTAATCATTTCGGCCTTAGTGACCCTTCCACGGACAGGGATTCGTATGCTATCTTCAGTTCAAAATTCCACGCCGTGCTTCACACTAAAGTTTCGTTCACTTTTCTGAACACTAATGTATTTCACAAAATTGTCAAAAAAACAGAATAACGAATTTTAATGCAATGCTAATGATTTAAAAAAAACACGGAGAATTTAGACTTATCCTAGCGTAACTAAAAGAGCTCGTTCAAGCCTCGTGATATACTTTTGACTCCAGTCGCATGTCTACGTCAGAGGGAGACCATAGCCAAACTACAGTTCCTTTAACGTCTCTTTTAACTGTCATGTTCCACATCGTCAGAAAAAATAAGATGCTTCTAGTAATGTGTGGTTGTGGGTAAATATGATTACGGAAATATGAATTATTTTGAAATCCTTCTATTTCAAGGCAAAGGAAAAATGTAAAAAACAATCCTTTCAGGAAGAAACATAGTTGGAGGGTAGAGATTTGACATACACGTTTTGCCTTTCAAACTTTTGACCCAGTTATCCAAGAAAGTTAATGCATTTCATGGGTTTTAAACTAAATTGCATTCTGAAGACAAATCATAAAAACCGACAATCCAGTGTAGTGAGTGAAAATGAGAAACAGCCGACACAAAAACCCATTTAAATAAATTTTCTGCATATAACGGCAAAATGATCGTATGCGATCCCTCAACACAAATAAGGGAACTCAAAATTTGAGCGATTACAAAATAGTTCACCTAGCACGGTTGCGAAAATATTATCGAGCATGTCCCAGAGAATGAAGTTTTACACATATTTTGTATTAACTTAACAGGAGACCAATGAAAAACAATAATTTTGGCATCGTCCAATAGAAATTACTCGGAAAAAGTTTAGCATTCCCGGTGAATGACGATAAAAAGTCTTACCTTTCCGTAATCGACAACCTCCAATTATCAGATGCAATTTATTTGACCTTAAATGCCTGTTCATTTCTAAGATTTCGTTTTCTGGATCAGAATCCGACGACTTGATGAAGGCGCGGAATGCGTTTGTGTCAGCTACCGCCAAAATGATGATCTCGAAACCGAAATAACACCAAAGTATGGGAAATCAATCATTGGGGCACGCAAGTAAACCGTACTAAACCGTAAACGGGGTCTTTGAAGAACAACAGGGAAGCAATGGACGGCAGAATCTCCGAGCAAGGTTTAGGGAGGAAAGATGTTTAATATAAATCAAAAAGTAGTTGGAGGGAAAATGTGATGGAATTATTGTAAGATTTATCAGTAACTCTTTTAAATAATTACTGAAAGACACAAGAAAAGAAAAATCATCGAGAAAGACGAAGGACAAGTACAAATCATGACAGACGCCAAAGTGAAGTCTTCAGAGAGAAAACAGCGAAGATGTTTGAATATCATTTGAGGACGAAATCCGTGACTAATAATCCGTGACTACCCACAGCACAACTAATAAAAAATTAAATAATATATGTTATGTGTTTAAAGGTCGCGTCCCTGTAAATATACTGACCTAAGGTGCTGATGCATCTTCAAACAAACAAACAAACAAAAACAAACGAACTTGCCTACCTACCTACCTATTTAAGTGATAAGTTGATATGAGGATAGCACGGAGAGCTGCAGAAAACCAATTTTACAGTTCGAAGAGAGATTATGATGTTAGGCATCGAGGAAAATATATGGTCCAATAGAAATGAAATATAATGCAATGGAAAGGACTGGGATTTGGACTCGCGAACAGAACGTGGAAAGGATGACAATACATATTGGATACACGAAATTGAAACCAATAAGTGCAAGGCAGTCACTTGAAAACTGATGTTTCACGAAAACGTGCCATAAAATAGCACTCCGCTATGATTACCAACCTGGTACTTGAGTAAATAAAGCTGAGTCCTTGATAGTGGCGAAGATATTTCTTTCGTAATTCTGTCCCCTGCCCACTTGGACGCTTCTCACAGAGACCTCCGTCCGTAAAACCCTGTCAATAAAATGGATCAGTGGACCATTTTCTACGTCATTCGATAATAGACGGCTAATGCGGGGAATATTTAGGCCGGATTTAATTCCTTCCATCTTCCAAATTATTTTTTGTCTTCTACGAACACCCCATGGCCTTGTAAATATGGCCTTAGCAGCTAATCACTCCACAAAATACCAGTTTAATACTCACACGTAATCTCAAGTTTTCTACTTTTCAATATGCTACGAATTGGATAATTGATTACAGATATTAACATAAAACTTAAAAATTTCAGTGGATTGTTTCCTCCATTTCGCCATTATTTTACCGATTGAAAAAAATTGCTGCTCATGATCGATTTTTAGCATTTATAGCATTTACACGCAGGAAAAAAATTTAAAAAATTCGCGAACTTTCCTAATTTTTGCCTGTGTATCCAGGTAGTTTTCAGTGAGAACATAATGTGATGAGTGAGCAATTTGCTGTCAAATCAGGGACCAGACAGTATTTTGGTTCGATAATCACGGTATTCTACAAACTTAGTACGGCTATAAAAAAAGGCATCATAACCAATTTACAGTGAAACTTTCTCATACAGTTATAAACATGTCATTGCCTGAATCATTTATTATGAGAATTGTATTTTTTTAAAGTCGGCCGTTTCATATTTCGTGAACGGGGAGCGAGGAAGGAAGGGATCGTGGGAAGTTAAATTTAGAATGCAGGGGAGGAGGGCTCAGAGGGAATTCTTGGGAGCACGAAAAGGATTGCGAGCCGTAAGAAAAAGAAGCATGGGAGAGAAAAAGGGTTAGTTGAGACTTAGCGGCTGAGCGGGCAGAAATCGTTGACGGTCAATTCACCTTCCTCCCTTCGCAGAGACATCTCGGCCCGAAGCGGTAAGCGAAGAAAGAGGAGTAAGTAAGTAAGACTTTGGATTCCGGGTAGTTTGAGGGAGATTCCTATCTAAATCATGAAAGAGACCAATTCACAATTTAGTTTTTAGTTTAGATTAGTCACAATTTAGCTATTAATTTACAAACAAAAGTTTTAAAATAGGTGGTACCAAGAAGAATGAAGTATACATCTCATCTCAAACTGTACTCCCATACGCGTAATAATTGTAAGCATGTGAAATTTATCTCAAAGTGACCAAAAAATTTAGATCGGATATCATATGTTGTAGAATATCCATGGGAAAGAAAGCCTTTGAAAAAAAAAAGCTCTACTAACTGCCAATAAAATACCTACTACCCTAAGGAAGAGATTTGTTAAATGCTTTGTGTGGAGCGTGGTCCTCTATGGATTAGAAACTTGGACCTATAGGAAAAAGGAAGTGAGGTATCTTGAAAGTTTTGAAAGAAATGTGGTATGGAGAAGGATGATGAGAGTGAGGTGGACGGCCAAGGTGAGGAATGACCAAGTTTTGGAAAGGATTGACGAGAAAAGATCGATCATGAATGCAATAAGAAGAAGGAAGGCAAACTAGTTGGGACATGTCATGAGGCATGACTGTCTCCTGAGTAAGATAATGGCAGAAAAAGTGAAAGGAAAACGCAAGAAAGGAAGAAGAAAATTTGATATGTTGAGGGATTTGAGGGAGAACAGAAGTTACCAAGAGGTGAAAATGTGGGCGCAAAATAGAGAAGTTTGGAGGAGTTCAGCTGTAACCTGTCTTAGGGCAGATCTACTCAGGAAAATAAATAAAAACCAGGAAGTACTTCATCTCAATCTAGTTCCCCATCCCCTTACCTTTCATACCCCCACCCCCTCCTCGCCATTCACCCACTTCCTGATGTAAATATATAGACGAAGAAACTTTCCCCTGAAGATGAGACCAATTTAAGGAAACTGGTATGCACACTTAATTCATGAGGAAATTGAAAATTTCATTTTTTTTCATTCCGTCACAATGGAACATTTATGAAAAGTCGAGCGAGGGACGATGTCTGACACCTTGGACGGAACTAAGAAAAGGATTTCGTGACGAAGAGAAAGCGAAAAAAGTAGAACTAATGTAGAAATAAGTAATCAGTGTGTCTGTCGCCCACGTCTAAATCAGAGGGCAGCGGATGGTGGTTGGCGAAGAGAAAATTCACGAACGGATGGAATAGTAATAAGTTTGTATCTACATCTTCATAATACCCTGCGAGCCGCCACATGGGCATGTGGCAGGGGGTGCTAGGTCACCAGCCGTCTAAACATGTAAGTTTTTGGGAGGTGATATGGTGACATATATTATAGGAGTGTATTTAGTGGAGCTCAGTTTTTATTGTGATCGTTTATCGTGTGCGGGAAGGACGAGTTCTTGTATCCATCTGTTCGGCAGTGTATCTCTCTTATTTTATCGTGTCTGTCAGACCTAGAGATGTGGTGAGGAGTCATGATAATATTCTCTGTGTCGCTCTGAAACATACTAGTTCTGAATTTATCAAGCAGCCTAAGCCTAGCGTGTAGCCTCCGAGTCTCCAGGGGCTCCCACTTTAATCCCTCTAAAAGTTGTGAGGCATTATATGTACGCTCGTGGTAGTTTTTAACGAAGCAAGCTGCTTTCCTTAGTATTTTATTAATGTTTTGGGTTAATGAGGAGGTAACCAAAAGGATTCTACAACGGGAAGTATTGAGTGGTTGGCAGATAATCATTTTAGAGCCGAAAAAATAACAAAAAGATTTAATTACACTTCTCACAATCAGTCGTAAATTTCTACCAGTAAACTGGCAACCGATCTTGTAAAGAGAGAGATATGATTATAAATTTTAACTCTGTAGACTGACTTGCATACTCAGACTAACAGCCTATTTATTTCAGCAACAAGATTCTTCATCACCAGTTAGAGAAATCGATCACTATTTAGCAGCGACAAATTGCTTTTCACGACCTGGATTTCTAGATGGATAACATCTAGACAAATTCTTTAAGATTAAAGCCATTATTTATTACTTCAGTATGCCATAGTATTACTACAGTATGCCGCCGCCAATCGAAAAAAATTCCTCTCACTACAATTTTGACTCATTTCGGCTCGTAATTTTATTTTCATCATCTGCTCTTTGAATTATCATTCACTGTGTATTCATACGATTACTTGGTTCTCCCATTTCATGGAACGTCTTTCTCTCTCTTACAATATTTCCTGTCCCGCTTGAGCATTATAAAATAGTTTTTATATGAATGCCAGTTGAGGCACTTAAAATACAATGCGGGACCTAGATTTCGATGTACTCAAGTCATTTCGATGACCCATAACAAAGATCGTTGGTCTTGAAGCACTCAAAATGGTGCCCTTTGGTGTCTTCCACAAAGAGCGTGTCCAGAGATAAAGAATCATTCCAAAGTTTCCGCCATTTGGGAATGCAGGCATTCGGGACGCTTCACCTCCATCGCTTTACATCGAATATTCAAGCCGGACATGGCAAGGCCCGAGAGCCTGAGTACTCAAGCCCCTCCGCGTCCCGATTTCTAGAGGCCCCTGGGATGCGTGACGGTCCATTTACACGACGTCACAATCCACACTCAAAAAATTCTTTAAAAGGATTTTTACGAAGTTATAGTGAAATATTGATTAATTTAAAATACTAAGCACAATTTTTCAGCACTCCATCAATGTAAGGACCAAGCTGCAATGCATTCCGCTTAAGGTAGTCAGAGCGAGATAGTTCCCTAGTCATAATAGACACCATATTCCAATTATACTTTTTAATTTAAACAGCTGCAGGACACATCCATTAAATATTGCATTATTAATGGTGCAGTAATATAATTTTATATGACAGAAATGGTAAGTAATCAAATAAACATATTTAAATAAGTCTTTAACTTGACTCATTTTTTCGCGCGGTGCGTTTGAAACTCCTTCAAAACGGAAGGTTTTTTGTGATATCCAAGAAACTGTTGTGGTGACAATATGATTAATTTTCAATAATAGTTGAGAAAACATACAAACTACACTCGTTAGTTTGTTGACGACATCTAAGTGTTAGAAATACCTCATTTTGTACATAATGTCTCTCTGGAGTAATTACACGTACTATTTCCCATGTAAAAGGGCTGGTATTTATTGGCAAATATCTCCGAAAGTAATGTGGTAAGGGGTTGAATTTTTGGTGCCATTAGAAGGGTGAGATATTTTCCTTTAAAATGAGACTAGATTCATTGATTTCTTGGTAAAATGATATTTCGCTCGAACTACCTTAAATTAACTTTTTAGTTCAGAGTATATCACCAGCACACAAAAAAGGATGAAGTTCTCTATGGAAGAACACCTTGGTTTTACTCGACCGGAATTCTAACCCGAGTCTCCCAATTGTCGGACAGTCTGATGAGCAAAAGTTGCAGTTAAACTCACTGTGAAATTAGTTCTGAAGGACTGGTTGTGTAATTGTCACTGGCGGTAGCACACTAGACCAGCAATTGGCAGACCTTGATTCGGAAATCGGTAAATTTGTGTAATTTTTCCACTGCGGATTTCATTCCTTTGGTGTGAATCTGTCAACTAACGCGCGTGACTGCGTAATCATATCATCGGTGTATTTTACGATAGCGTTGAAACAAAACTTTTGCGACCGAAAAGTTCAATAACAAGTGCCGTCCGATAGAAGTACATTAGACTGACCGTTTAACGGTGACTATATTCACCACAAAAAATATCATGAAATGCTTTTGGGAAGGTCAAAATTTGTTAATCATTATTTTGTCAACTAAAGGAGTATTTTCTGACCTCAACATTGGTTTCATCGCCAAAGACGTACAATATTGGACTAAAGTCAACACCACTTAAGATTTGATGGCATAGTATTCTAAACCTAAAAACCTAATATTCAACCTAATAGTCAAATAATAGTCAAAAAGCACTGCACATGGATATAAAAAATAGCAGCAATGATGGCAAATGGCATCAAAGGTTAACTAAGGTCGTAACTCAAAGGTAAACATGAAACCTTCCAATATTTCCGTTGAAGTAGCCCCCAAAGCTTCTGAGTATTACATAAAAGTGGATAAAAAGACATTCACATATGGATTCGTTCAGAGTGTAAATATTTTGATTGCCTTTACTCGGTGGAGCTAGCGATGTTTCCGTTGAATGATTCTCATCTGGGGCCTCCTTTACAGTACGTCATTTTTAATGAGACGTAATAAGTTCTCAGCTCTGCCGGTCAAGCGCTTCTCATTTATGCAGTCTCTGAGCACGGATTTCATGTCCAACGCTAGTCTTTGATGTATTTCAAATTCAGAGAAGAGTGAATAACATCATTGCAATCTTTCCACGTAATCATATTAACCTTTTACGTTTTAGAAGAGGATATACAGGAAGGAAGTCATAAAACAAGAATAAAGGTACGGGATTTTGCCTTTGAGAGCATGCTAAACTGCAGTCAAACTTCAACGCACATTTATCGCCAAAGTGTATATTAGGCCTGTTGTTCACTTTTCAGGCCATATTGATTGCAATACGAAGAATTTGACCAAATCGGATTCCACTCTCGTACAAGAGAGATTATATATCCATTTTTGAAAGATTCAAACAGTGGATATACGGAACTATATGATGTGTAAAATGACCAGTTGTGATTTTTGTTCTCTTTTACCCAAGTACAATAATATAAGTTAAAATAATCACTTTCCCACCAACCATTAATTTAGATCATAAATATAGCAAGTAAAAAATGCAAACATAGAACACATAATCTTCCGGAAATCGCTTCTACCAGTTCAACTCAAGGATACAAGGCTAGGGGACACTTTTCACGCCCTGAAAAAGGGCATTGCATGGTGAATGAATTTGCAAAGTTATAGAACCTCTACAATATTCTTCATGGTTATAAAAAAATAACTGATGACATCACTTTGCCATCGAGTTGGCAAGTGTCAAAGGCCTGTAGAAGAGAGAAATGCATATCAGAAAAAAATACGTAACACAACAGCCCGCATACATGCTCAAAGATAAGAAACAGTTAAAAACGAAAAAAATGCAAAAATATGCGTCAAAGTTGAGCTAAAGCTATGATATAGTTCCCACGTATCGTAAGCAGTTTCACATGCCGATGGAAATTGGCTAAAAGACAGCCTTAAAGCAAAATCTTCAATTCAAAAGCGGCCAATTTCGCTCCCAATACTCTGATATACGACCAATCGTAACATTAATTTCGGACAAGATAAAAGTAAATCCCACCTCTAAGAAGTCTCTGGAGTTATATAACCTGTGAACTACAGGCTTTTTGTACACTGTCATGTACGAGCCTCTCCCGAAAGAAGGTAAGCACATACGAACCAACTGGCGGAATAAGGGGAAGTGAAGAAGAAGTGAACAGTGGTCAGGATGATAGCGATGAAAAGGATTTGGCGAGAGGTTAAAGGCGAAAAGGGGGGAGGTCGGTCGAATGAAGAGGACAAAAGCAGGAAGCTTAGGGGGGAAAATCCCGCAAGACTGCCCGTTACGAGGGCTTACGGAATATGAAGAGGGAGAGGAAGAAATGGGGTTGTAAAGAGAGGAAAGGGATAGGAGTGGTTGAAAGGGGGGATTTAGGACTAAACAAGGACGAGTGGATGAGCAAAGAAGGCAGTGGGAACAACGGAGAAGAGGTCTGAAAAGGGCTATAGAGGGGGGATGGGCATGCATATATCGATCCACTGCTTGCGATATAAGGACTCTTCAGAGAATTTAGAACTACAGACGAGGAAATATCGGGTGAAGACAATTACTTGGAGCGTGGCCCTCTATGGCCAATAGCATTATTATTATTAGGTATTCTACCGGTAAAGGTAGGTTTTGTTGAATGTCAGAGAATCCGCTCCCGGTCCTTTAAACATTCAGGGGCCTATCTCCCTCTAGGATATCCTTTTTCGCCTCTCTCTACGATCAACCCTTCTTCAACCCGTCCATGAAACCTATTCTCTTCCTTCCCCTTCCACGTTTGCCAAACATCCTTCCCTCTATCATACTCTTCAGCAACCCATCACTCTTTATTACATCCTTCAGCCACCTACCTTGCCTACTAAGGGTGGAGTAAACATAAAATCTTCAGATACAGTCAAATATCTTGGAATTACCGTAACTTCTGACATGTCAAAGAGAGATGCTACTTCGCTTTGGTTCGGCCACACCTCGAATACTCCGCGAGCATTTGGGACAATGGTCATAAAGATTTAACCAAAGAAATTAATAAAATACAAAAGAAAGCAGCGCGCATCGTTAAAAACTGCTACGAGCGTACATATAGTGTCTCACAACTTTTAGAGGGATTAAGGTGGGAGCCCCTAGAGACTCGAAGCTTACACGCTAGGCTTAGTATGCTTGATAAATTCAGGACTGGTGTGCTTCAGAGCGACTCAGAGAATATTATCATGATGTCTCACTACATTTCTAGGTCTGACAGATGACATAAAATAAAAGAGATACTCTGCCGAACAGATAGGTACAAAAACTCGTTCTTTCCGCGAACAATAAGCGACCACAATAAAAATTGAGCTCCAATAAATACACTCCTATAATTCATGTCGTCATTTCATCTCCAAAAAATACGTACACCTTTACACGGTTGGTGACCTAACACTCCCTGCCACACGCCCAAGTGGCGGCTTGCGGGGTATTGTGTAGATATAGATGTAGAATAGGGAAGGCTGTGGATGAAGAGGAAAAAAAAGCAGCGAGGCGTAAGGCGCACCTTGATCCTCCGACCCTTTGGTAAAAAAAACTTAAAAAAAAACCCCTTAGCCATTTCCATCCTAATGCCCCCCGTTTAATCCATCGCGCCAATCCTACGCTTTTCCCTGTCGTCCGCCACTTCTCCCCTCGCTCCTCATCTCATTTCTTCTTGGTTCACTTACAAATAGATCATTCCTTCCACGAATATTTGCAAGCGCATTATAGCGCGATCGAAGAAATTGTAAGTAATGAACACAATGGCCTACCCTCTGTCGAGCCTTTAATAATGTGTTGATCAATTACGGTAGAATGCAATACACTGATTCAGAATGAATTTAATAATGTAAGACACCACAGATGAATGTAATTGAGGTTAAAATTCCATTGCAATTTCCAGGCAAAAAGTTCAATTTCCAGGCATTTATACATATTGGTCTTACATACGGCATGTGTAAATTTATCAAATTATTCCATCCATGTACTCTAAGTTCAGCGGTCTCCCGAACACCGATTTCCACCGCCGCCAGCAAACAAACTTTACTTTCGTGCCTTCTACTCGAATTAAGGTAGCTTGAGCGAAATATCATTTTACTTAGAAATCAATGAATTTGATCTCATTTTAAAGATATTGTCTCATCCTTCTAATGACGCCAAAAATTCTACCCCTTACTACATTACTTTTCGAGATACTTGCCAGAAAATACCGGCCGTTTTACACGGGAAATGGTACATGCATGCACTCCAAAGAGACATTATTTACAACATGAGGTATTTCTAGCACTTAGATGTCGCAAAAAAACTAACAATGTGCAGCTTGTGTTTCCTCAACTGTTTTTGAAAATTAATCACATTTTCACCGCAATAGGTTTTTGGGTATCACAAAGAAACCATTCGCTTTGAAGGAGTTTTAAACGCACCTCGCGAAAAAATGAGTCAAGTTAAAGACTTATTTAGATATTTCCATTTAATTACTTACAATTTCTGTCATATAAAACTATATTTTTGCTCCATTAATAATGCAATATTTAATTCATGTGTCCTACAGCTGGTGAAATTAAAACGTATAATTCGAATATGGTCTCTATTTTGACTAGGGAACAATCTCGCTCGGACTACCTTAACAGTCTTGATCTGTTGCGATGACCATGAACGATTACGGATGCAAGATTGAGTCCTTTAAACTATCAATAAGCAACAAATTCCACTCGTTGAGCTGTAATCATTCGTCCTTCTTCCGCCTGAGGAATTCATACACTCGATTGGAGAGGTGTATGAATTGACTGAACGATCACACAAAAAAATTAAAATCGAAGGAATTACATCCAACACGATGAGGGTGACATTGGGCGTCTTAGAAGAAAGCGTGATTGCCCTCTGTTGATACTCATTCATATATTAATGACATGGGCACATGAGTCAGTTGCAGAAGTAGTTTTTCATGCCGATGATTCTGTCATGTACAGTGAAATTGCCACATATGAGGGCTTGAAAGCTTCCTAATCACGTACAAACGACGTTCACCCGCGGTTTATTGTTTAGGGTCTTGGACTTTAAATTAAATAGTCAAGATTTACCAAGCGAAAAGTAGGAAGAGCTTCAAATGTAACAGAGAAACAAAGGCGTATCTTCGCGTTTGCTAGTGGATTTCGCGATCTCGTGAGAATTTGCACAGAAATACAAAATACTAAATTAAACGCTGCACGCTTCATTAAAAACTGTTACGGACGAACGGAGACTGTATTCTATTTTATATAAGGTCTAAGATGGGAGCCATTAAAGACTCAGGAGACTTTATGATAGGCTTAGATTACTTTGAAATTCCAGATTAGGCGAATTCATGTATGATACGGAGAATATTATCTTAACCCTTTGCCCAGGGACTAAATAACAAGGGCGCACCGCCATGCTCATAACTACAAGCATTTTTTCCCCCTTACGCTATTATCGACAAAAATAAGAAAGAGATAAATACGAAGAAATGTACATTTACCCAGGTCCTTACTGCCTTGCAATTTATTTACCCAATTCCGTCCTTTTTACGCGATGCCCCGCGGCAGCAAGGAAGAGCCGGCATGCGAGTTCGTATAAGGAGGAGGAAAGTCGAATGTCGAGGCGATGGGACGTCCGTGCTTTGACGGCTGCAGGGAGTAGAGCTCACGACATATCTTGGGGAAAACATACTCGGGAAATACGCGGTCAAGCATACAGGAAGCTAGGCTTTATCATGAGAATACTCGGAAAATGTGATGAGAAAGTGAAAGAACGTTGTTATATTTCAATCGCTAGGCCTCATCTGGAATATGCTGCCAGTGTATGGGATTCATATGAAGCGGGGTTGATATCGGAATTAGATCGTGTGCAGCGAAGAGGAGCTAGGTTTGTGAAACAATGCTATGATGAGTTTACTAGTGTGTCTGGATTGTTAGAAGAATTGGGATGGGAATCGCTATCATAGAGTTGATTAAATTATAGGCTTAATCTCTTAGCTAAGTTTCAGGTAAAACATTTCTCTGACGACGTAAAAAACATACTATTAACCCCCTCGTAGTACGGCAGATTAGATCGCGCCAATAAAATTAGAGGGATAGATTGTAGAACCGATAGGTATAAAATGTCATTTTTTCCGCGTACTATTCGCGGACCATAACAGCTCTGATCGTCGTCATAGAGCGAATAGTGACATTAGCTGGACTGTAGATCTTTCTCTTTATATTATCTACGCTCTTATTTATGCATGATGTAAATATTGATGTTCTTATTTATGTATGATATTTTGAATCTGCAGTAGTAGTCTTAGTATCCCTTGCACGTTGGAAGGATTGACTATAGAATGTTTCTTGGTTATTAGATTTTTAATTGGCGCGTTGCATGTGTGGTACGCTGGTTTCGGTGTTCTGCCGTATAATTGATGCATGCCTAGTGTGGAAGCACCCCCTGCCACACACCCTTTGGGTGGCTTGCAGGGTATGACGTAGATGTAGAGCCCACAACGATAGAACGACTGTCTCCGTTCACCTATTCTCGTTTTTGCGACCCCTTGAAGCTGTGTGCGCCACTTGCCAAAGCGGCTCGTCTAGGTTCGAGGGGGCGCATGATATATTTCGAAGTCATATTTTCATCAGCTGGCATTCAACTACCACACAGGTGGAGATTGATACCACTTACGCGACACACGGTCTGTGTCGACACGGCGACAACGCAGAGTCAACTAATGAGGATTCAGCCATATCTTAGATCTTGGCGGCAGAATCTTATAATCACAAAAATAATTGCACCCACGTTTACTGAAACTATAACTTGTTCCGTGGTTAACGTTTAAACGTCTGATTCCATTTATTGGATGAGCGCATCGAGTAGTGTTCTCCCATCTGGTCAACATCGTCCCCCACTAACTTCAAGTACTCAACCGCTCCCTTAATTTCATTCCAGCCATAGTCCGGCATCGCATGCCCTCCCTTAGACACAGCTCTCTAATTGAAACTCTCTCGTCTCCATAGGTCTCTCTCACATCTCCCTCATCGCCGATTGCTGATTTCCGACCTTAAATTCCTACACTCTTCTGTCATGAACGGGTCCCTCCGCTCTGATCATCTTCTCTCCCGTTTTCCACTCCGCATCCCTGCTCGCACCACTCGCGATGTTAGTCTGTTTCACACACCAAAAATCCGTCTCTCCACCTCCAAACGTTCCATTTTATACCGCAAACCTCCATTTTTTAATTCCCTTGCCAACAGTCACCCTACCCTTGACATTTTTTTCTCACGTAACATCTTTTCTTCCCAACTTAAACGCATTGTGTCCTCCTCTTCTTCCTCCCTGCCACAAAATTGACTTTTTCTTTTTCTTGTCGTTGATTACTGTTCTTATTAATTTTATTATATATTTTTGGATTATTTATTACCTTGTTTTCTGTTTATTTAACCCCATTTTAAAGGCCCTAGTTGCTGTTTTTGGTGTATTAATAAATAAATAAATTAGTTACGAGGACAGTTGAGTCATAAGCGAGAATTCAGACAAAACAACGAATGAGTCATACCCAAGGGAGTTGGAGTGTCATATCATATTTCCAATGATATGAGTCCAATGAATTTGATCTCTTTATAAAGACAAATATCTCCAAAGATAAAAAAGATTAAAAATATCAGCATCACTTTTACCGCCGCACTTTTAGATGTATTAGCCAAAAAGAAAAAGCAGTGAAATGGCATAAGTATTACCTCAAAAGAAAAATTATTCAAAAAACGAGTTAAACGTGCCTAGATCTCGTCTGCAATTTAACTGACTATCGTTTGCATTTTTTCAAGCTATTTATCACGGATTAATTACTCTGCGCATAAATTATTACATTATCGCTAAAAACAACCTTCCGTTGTGAATGGATTTAATCGTACGGAGTGAAAAAAAATTAGTCCAGCTGAAGAGTGATGAAGACATATTTAGTTTATAATTGAACATTATAGTCATAAGAAACAATATATTTGGACCATTAATTACAAAGCCTCATGGTTCTTTCATGCGCTGAAATAAAAAGTAAATTCAAAAATGGTCACCATTATCACAAGAGAGAAATCTCGCTCACACTACCCGTCGCTAATTTGCATATGAAATAGTGAAGCAAATAGAAATATTACCAGTTATTTCCGAAACGAAATAATTACTCAAATAATTGTTATTGTGTTCATTACCAATAAGAAAAAAATCGCACGCTTAAAACGTTTCGCTCTTTTTTGGGTGACTATCTCAAGGAACGAAGTAAAGGAATGTATTCAGTAAGGAGTGGACTCTTATCAATCCTCGGGAAATCTGTATCTGATGTCAAATCACCCGGAAATTCTCTTCTTTAGAATACGGTAATACGAAATATTTAACGGTGTGACGCAGAGGTTTCGTCACTTTCGGAGTTTCGGAAATTCTGAAGGTTGACGAAGGCAGAGGCTGGAATAAGGAAAAAGGAAGGCAGACGTTTGTTAAAAAAAGAGGAGAGTGAGAAGGAGACAATTGGTATCCTCTGGGACGAGGGACACTGAGTCTCTCCTTAATTCAATACTAGAATCATTAATATATTTTATGGATATAGATGTTTGGAATTATTGCCTCGGCTACGTTTTGCATAAATTTCCACTTTTAGATTACCCACTTCGATTAGAGTCTTTTCATTTGTTATTGTAAATAGACGTAGTTAATTGTTACTAATGTGAGAATGTGGTGAATATTCAATAACAATCGAGATGATATGAATAACTTGATGTTTTGAATAATATCATGCTATTTTTGTGATCTAAAAGTTACTTTGTAAATGCTAGAGAGGAAATATCTATTACAGAAAATGTGTGACAGGTTTATGAAACGTCCATTGCGTGCCGACGACGATGTTTGCCAGACTCTGATTCTAATTTGAATGCATTAAGCCCGTTCGGCTTAAATAAAGAATTAAGAATACCTTGTTTAAACAGAACTTGCTTCGTACCAGGCTGCAAAACAGGGTATGCATCTACGAGGACCCAAAATAGGAGACGTGGATTGAAAAACAAGAATCTGCTCAAGGCGGCGGTAAGTGCAGACCTTTTTACCTACACTGCAATGATGGCCATTGGGAATACTCATGAAGTCACTTCGCATTATTATTAAATTTCCGTATAGCGATATTCACGAAGTGCAAAGAATTTGTTGTGCATTTGTTTCATTAAAGTTGGAGAGGAATTAAATATATCTGTAAACCGGACGATATTAAAAAAGTGTATAATTACGTCCCGCGTGTAGTACTACATTTTTTATTCACTGCACTATGATTAATTGTAAGTAAAACCCGTGTATATTCATGGTAAAACCAGTAAGACCTGTTTACTTACAAACTATAGACTGTATTTACATTTGAACTTCCGTCTTTCATCACTAGGCAGCACCACTTTCCAAAAAGTTGTTCGTTTACGTAATTCTAGACAAAAGATTTTGGCGACGAGATCACAATCCATTATATATATTCATGACTAGAATAAACGCGCCATAGTTTCATTACCGACACTTCACTACCCACGAAAAAATGGGACACGATTGAATTTTTTCAATGCAATCTACCATAGAGCACAGCGAAATAAATTAAATAAATTTCAACGCTTGAAATAGGATTTCAATACCAAACTGCGCAAACAAAAAATTTAGGTACTTTGAGATAAAGTTATTTTTCTCATCTGTTTCAGGTTTAAGCGCTCAGATATATTTAATTCAAGGGACCCTGAATCTTCATTGTTTATTGGCCATGGTTTATGGAGGAGGAGAATTTATTAAACGATGAGCGAAAAGTCGTTTCTGGAAGCCATTAATAAGCGTAAAATTTATAATAATAATAATATCATTTCATAAAAAAGAAAGGAAACAAGCGTTTCATCAAAAAAAAACTTGTAAATCGTTATAATCGAACGAAAACGTTATTTTTTATCCTTTCAGTCCAATGAAACACAATTCAAACGTTCAAAACGTTTCACTCTCTTTTAATGGGACCATTCCGGGGTAAGAGGAAAGGGTTGGGACATAACGTTTAGTGGAAGAGAAGGATTGATAGAAGGACGAGAGTCAGGGGACGCTTGTACTGACGGCAAGGGATGAATTGAAACCAAAGTGTGCTAATACGCGCCATCATATTTTTTCCTAAATTGTTCCCGACGTCAGCTACAACTTTAAAAGCAATGCTCCAAAGCCTTAACACCAAAATGGCATATCTCTTGAATAAATAAAGAATCAATTAATTTTCTTCAAATGAAAGTAACACTAGAAGAATAGAGACGAACACGGGAGCGCTGGATATACGCAACAAAAACAGAGCTTCGATAAAATAGAAAAATTATTCTACTAATTTGAATTGCTTAATTAATGAGATTAATTTTGATCAAAATGACCATATTTAGTCAAGACTAGCCAGGTTTGTAAGAGGGAATCAACTGGTTCGGATACGAGTAATATCTTTGCTAAAAAATTAAAAAATAAAATGTCTTTGCTAAAAATTTAATAAAAAACGATAGCGAAATCAATAGGTTTGAAAAATTATCTTTGTAAATTATCCAAATAAAATGAAAAAAATATTTTTCTATTCCATAGGATAAAAACGTTTCGCACAATTCTAGTTGACCATCTCCAGTTAGGAGTTTTAGGTGGGGGGATATCCATTTTGCGGGGGGGGAAGGGGGAGAGTAGACGCGGGAAGGGTTTGAATGGGGGTGATGGGAGTGGCGATGGTGGAGCGTGGCGATGTTTTTTTGTCTGACGGCCTAGAATGAACGAAATACGTGTCAGCTTGTGTTTTCCCATGTGTGGGGTCGCGTATTAGTGTGCGTGTGTAAGGGGACCAATGTGGGACGTGTGGAAGCGGAAGTTGGGTGGGAGGGAGGGGAGGGTGGTGAAGTGAAGGACCAACGTACGGGAGAATAAAAGAACGAAATTAAATTCTTTACGGGAGCGGACAATCTGATTCCACGGCGAAAACATTTTATCTCGCTAATGGCCGCCAGTCTCCGCGTACGTCCCTGTCCCGTTGGCTGTTTAGCCGCGAGGAGAGGAAGAAAAGGCGCAGCGCTGGTGGTTTGTGCCGTTCCCTGGGAAACGAAGGCAGAGATAAATGGTTGGAGACAGACGCGCGAAAAAGGGGATAGAATATAGGAAGGGAGGGAGAACGCGGGGATTCGAGAGTAAAGCTGGGAAGAGGCGAAGAAGGAAGAAGAAGAGAGGCGAAGGAAGGAACGACATCCAGCGGACACACGAAGGGAGCCGGTTAAAGAGGAGGCGAACCTCCGCTGCAATCGCAGTGAACGTCGATTAAGGGGACGGAGGAGGATGTTAGAAGCGGCGAACGGGAGGATTTTAAACGGAAAGAAACTCATGATTTTGGAACAGGACACGTTTACGCGGTCTCACGAGAGTTACAAGGATTTTGATAGAAAAATCTACCCTCAAAAAGGGATGAAATAAGAGAGGAGTTGCCCTTGGCGCCTCTCGTTAAGAGCAAGCTAATGCCGACGCCGGGTTTCTATCCACCCTCCCTCCCTTACCTATCCCCTATGGCGCAAATGACCTTAGCTGTCGGTCGCCTCTTATCCATTCCTAGAAAGGAGATGCCGGGTTTGCCACCAGAAAAATAGCATCCTACTCCGAAGTTCAATGTTCAATTTTAAGAGATGGTTGAGGTTTTCTGATTAATTTCCCGGCTCCTTCTTGGTTTTATATGGAAAGCATCTTAAGGTGAGGTGGGATGATGCCAGGTAAACGGCAACCGTATGATGATGTAGCCTTTTCGCTAGTTTCATTTTTAACGGAGTCGTGCCACTTTATAACAGACAGGCTGACACTAAGGAAAGATGAGCGTCAATAATATGACGACATATTCACTTCAATTCCCATGCCAAGGAACTATGGAACCACGGATTATAAAACCCATGTTAATTATACAGCCTATGGGATGGAAAGCTAATCTGTTGACAGCAAGGCGCCTTTCTTCTACAGTACTTTAATGTCGACCTTGGCTCTCCCTCCAATCTTCCGCTATTAGGCCGGCTTCATAGGTCGGCGGCGGTGGCGGAAGTGGTGGTACTCAGCCAATAAGGACACTTCTTCAGAAATCATGTCGTCAGACCGATGAGCTGTGCTATGATAGCTAGCAGGAGCCGCAAATATTCACATTGACTGAATTCTGTGGCGGTGGAAGTTGGCCGAGTGGCGGGAAAACCCACTGCCTTCCAAAAATGAGTCCTCTTTGGATGATTAGCGAGCCCTTCTGTTTCCGTAAAAGATTCTTTAAACTATGCGTATAATGAATAAAAAATTCTCGAGCTTCTAGCCGAGTAAGAGTTTTTGTTGCTAACGTTTCGACGGATAACACTTCCATCGTCCTCAGAGCAGACCATGTCAATGCGGGAAAGTATATATTGGAGAGACCGGACGCACGATAGAGACCCGAATAAAAGAGCACAGGAGGTGCATTAGACTTTTCCACCCAGAGAAATCTGCCCTGGCTGAGCATAGCTTGTCAGAAGATCATATCATCTCCTTTGATGAAGCTCAAGTGGTCTCTAAGACACATATGAATTGGGATCGTCTCCTTAAAGAGGCCATTGAGATCAGGCTGGAGAAGAACACCTTAAATCGCGACTCTGGGTACTTACTAAGCAGGGAATGGAGACCGTTAATTCAAAAAATAACGGAAAGAAGGAGACAACAATGCCCCCCAGATTAAGCGGCTATATATACGCAGGAAGGAAGGCCTGCATCTCATTACTGCTCTGAGGACGATGGAAGTGTTATCCGTCGAAACGTTAGCAACAAAAACTCTTACTCGGCTAGAAGCCCGAGAATTTTTTATTCATATTATTCGCCGAGAAAGGACAAGATCTTACGATGCGTATAATGTTTACGACATATTTAAGATGTTAAGAGTATAATTTATAATGGCTTGAGAAAATATGGTCGGGTATCCAACGAAAATAGCCTTCCTTAAGGTTATATAGCATCATTAATCTACTAGCGTTAAAGGGAGAGTGGCTTAAATCAGCCAATTGACAAATATTAAGGCAAAATATTAGTTATCCATTCTAGATGCCGCAACCACGGGGAGAAAATTTTCAGACTGTGGCTATTGTATTGCATGTTCGGGCAGTGGAGCTGATCACGCATAAATGCTGAAATAACATTGCCTAACGAGTTAAACAACGACCAAATTATGTGACTCGCTCGAATGTAAGGATCAAAGCACAATATAATTCTTGAATTGGGTTGCAAGGCTTTTTCTCAACTTATTTCAATAAATATGTTATTCAGATTGAGGCGCTGCACGTTAGCTTGACGATAGTGCCATTAATAAATAATTACTTGCTAATCTTTAACCAATTCATTCATTAAATCGCACGAATCATACTCAAGAGTCAAAAAATGTTGCTTTTTCCGATGACATGTCAATGTTATTGTACGCCTACCACATTTTCTTTTGTTTTCTCGCCGCCGACCTATGAAGGGTCCGACGCCACCGCTCGCAGCGAAATCCATCGTGATCCCCGCCATCGCCGACCTATTGAAGCCGGCCTTACCCCGAATGATCCTTCCCAGCCAACCTAACCTCCGGTCAAGGATTACCATCGACTCGGTCGCCTCCCCCAACTAACCAACCAACCAAGGTGACAAATACGGAAAGGAGGACGATTACTTAGAAATGTTCACAGAGGATTTAGAATTTGCCGCATGAGCTCATAACAACGAATGAGAGAAAGACGATATTTGAGTGAAAAGATGAAGGGGAAAAGAAGGAAGCGATGTGACGGTAAACTCGGGCGATTATATTGACGGGACAGGGTTCCGCCGACTGAAGACCACGAAAACACGTTAAATTCAGCTAGGGTTCAAAGGAAAGGCGCACTATAGAGAGCGACGCAAAACGATGAGGCGGTTACGTTGTAATTTGTGCCTGAAATAACCCCTTTAATATGTTGCCACAGTAAAATTTCAAAGGACCTCTCCAAGAAATAGCAAATCTTTCGCTAAAAATTTGTACCGATTAGCGTGGTTTTCGAGAATTTCAGATGAAAATGTTTTATCACGATTTCAAATATATAGGAAGAAAAACAAAAGATAATCAAGGAATCGCCACACAAAATTAAGAACAATATTCTTCAAATCGCACCCAAGAGGAAGTGAAAACGAGTTAGCCAACAAGTATTTGAGTATGGGCAACTATCTTGCGCGCTGCATTTGAAGGACAGTTCCCTCAACGCGAAGTTGAGTGGAGCAATTTGCGATCAAAGCCAACGCACCGTTAGGTAATTTCGCGGTTTTAGATAGACCTAAACAACTTGAGATGTTATTTACCTCAGGCATAATCAAGTAAGGAAAACTTTTTAGCCCATTAACGGATAATATTTCGGGCGACAAGCGACTGCTGCAACATTCGATAGCCACGCATGGTTAGTAAGTGCGAGATCTTAAGGTACGCGTTCAGAACAAAGGGGCGATTAATTGGCTGTCAAACGAGGGGGAAAAACTACAAGCAGTAATACGAGGTATTTCCAAACATGATCCTGAGGAGGCGATTTATGACTCAACAATGTAACACTCCGAAATGCTTACCTATTCATCAGTTTGGGCGAATTGTGGATATTTCCGGAGCGTATACAATACGTGACAATCCATTGTTGCACATGTTCATAAGCACAGTCTTTGCGGCTCGCTCAACAATTGCGAGAAGAGAAATATTAATAAAAACAGGCGAGGTTCGATGAATGTTCTTCACTTTGTAGTCATTCATTATATCACGGGGTGATATAATGACTGATATCCAATTATCAAATTTCCTGACCTTTCCCTGATTTTTCCCTGATTGATTTACCAATTTCCCAGACCGATCGCCAAAAGGTCACCTATGGTTGGAATATTTATTTCAGCTGAATTAAATTTTCTACGTCAGCTTTAAATTTTTTAATCATCGTCTCGTATTTTTAAAACTTCAAGCACGTATTTACTATAAGCTAGTGCGCTCCAGCAGCTACTTCTCGACATGTGTTTAGGAAGTTAAACAAAAACTCGATGTAAAATTTTCCGACCAACATGGCCTCGGATTCCTGGTGATGAGCGAAATACATTGTGATCATGACTTTTAACACAACTAGGCAAACATCGCAATAAGGATATACAAAAGGAATACATTGTACGTCTGATTCACAACTAAATAACTAAGAGTCACAACTAATAATATTCACAACTGAATACTCCACGAATTGATGGTGCTTCTTCCATGCACGTCAGCGACCGACGTTAGTTAAAGTTGGTGAAATGAAGGGCGGGAAAGACTGGCCGATAAACGTATAATGGTAGAAAAATAACGAGGATTCCTATTCCAGTTTCTCCCTGACAGTTACGAGAATTCCAAGACCATTCCCTGACTTTTCCAGAAATCCGAAATTCTCTGACAATTCCAGGTTTTCCCTGATGATCGCCACCCTGTATCAGGAAAAAACAGGATTATAACACTGCCCACGTCATGACAAACAGAAAATATGCACTAGGCCTGATCAGATTAAGAGTTGAATCCTTTTCATTAAAAAACCTTCTATTCGGAAATTCCTAGTGTTTTACTCCATCAATGGCGTCAAATAAAGCAAGGAGGTGAAGCGACCATCTGGAAAACAGTAAGCGGCAATGGGTGTCTTCCTTTGGCAGCCGAAGCAAGTAAGAAATCAAAATCTTCCCTAACACGGGAATTTACGAGGAAATTGGTCCGAACACTAAAATGGCTGATTCAGGAAACTTCGATCATTAACTCTCACTGTGGAAGAATCATCTTGTAAGAAAACGTTAACTTCCAGCAATAATATATAATCACGGGTTGGAAATTAAAAATTATCGCATTTGATGAGGACGAAAAATATCATACTTAAATAAGTACAGCATGTAAAGCATGAAAAACTTCACGGTTTCCCACTCACCTGAACTTGCTGCTTTTGAGTGATGATGAATTGTTTCGATACAACCCACTTTCGCTACGTATTGAATTTTAAGACCCACACCAACATATTTGGAAAGGGAGCACCCCTTGACGGTATAGTATGGGAATAGAGAATCGGAAAATAAAGCGGGCTTAATTATCGTGGAGAGAGAGGTACAGGGACCAGTTTTTGGACCCATCGGCCTGTCGAGGAAGCGGTAAATTTAGAAATATTTTCACAATTGTGTGAAAGTCACAGTGAAAAAATCATTCGCCTGGACTGGGAATCGAACCCAGGTCCCTCGATTTCGCGCCAAGTGCTCTAACCAATTAATCTACCCAAGCGATCTCTTCCACTGTGAATCTCATGGGGGCTTTAAGGAGCAAGTTGCCCTCACAGGCACCGTGAATATGATGCCAGAGGTACCCATATGCTGTGTCCTTGCGGCTTTTAAAGTTGGGCTTTTGCCCCGTGGACTGTGGTGCTTAGCGCTCGCATACGGGTACCTCTGGCGTCATATTCACGGTACCTGTGAGGACAACTTGCTCCTGAAAGCCCCCATGAGATTCACAGTGGAAGAGATCGCTTGGGTAGATTAATTGGTTAGAGAACTTGGCGCGAAATCTAGGGACCTGGGTTCGATTCCCAGTCCAGGCGAATGATTTTTCCACCGTGAATTTCACACAGTTTTTTGATCACTAGCGGGTAACTCCGTTGAAAGAACTGCGCGGCTAGTTCCGTGGTTCCTTGAAAATATTTTAACGTTGAAAGATAAACAAAATCTAAAAATAGCACCGTTTTTATACAAGTCCCTCTTTCGGCAAGAGAATATATGGTAAATATCTAACCGTACAAGGATGTCTACCCGTAAAATTTTACTGAGGAAGACTTGGTAAGTAGTTAACGGTCTCTGACAGAGCCTCCGAGACCACATTCCTCTCTTCGAAAAAAGTTAAATTGATGGAAGTATCTCGTTTCTCGTACAATGCAGCAAATTTGTTTCATCGCCATTATGTATTTACTTGAAAAAAATCACATACATCTTGAAGTTACCTAAAAGTTATCATAAAAGAAAAAAAAGGACAGAGGCCCAAAAACAAAAGCAAGAAGATGACTAACAGATAATACCCCAATATGGGGAAACAGTAAATATTATTTTGACTGAGGGTGGCACACCATTTGGTGAGCAACGACGTTGGAAGATATGGTGAAAGGGCCGATATTTTCAGAGAGGGAATTCAATGGAGAGGCGAAAAAAGAAGGGAGCGCTTGCGAGTGTCAGGTGATGTGTATTTCGAGATTGATGAAGGAAACATGGTCAGGGCAGTAAAGGTTGAGTTCTGAGAGATATATTTGAGTTTAAGATCAGTTTTTAGGAAGTTTTACTGAGATTTGTAGCGAAGAGCGAGGGCGAGACAGTATCAGAGGGCACATTTGATGCTAACCTTTGGGATAATTACCCCATCATTCACTATAGGGCGTAATCACGCGGGTAAATAGCTTGAGTATAACGTACAAGAAATCTCTAAATACGCAAGAGCACTCACAATGAATCTTGCACAGCAAGGAAAGACAGGGAGAGTGCTGAGCCAATGCCCTCAATTGACCACCGAAACCCAGAAATCAATCGTCGGCCAGTCTCTCAGCCGGCAGGTGACGATAGAGGGCCGTTTCAGACTTAACTTCAGATTGAATGTGCGAGTGGGACCCAGCAAGAAAATATCAGAACGCAAAACGGGAATGCGTGATAAACATTAGTATGTGATGACGACGGAGGGAACGAGGTTCAAAGCGCCAGGAAACGGATGGAAGTCATGTTGTGGGAGGAATGTTGAGAAGTACACATGGGAGAAGGAGGCGAAAGGCACATTTTTATGGATACAGATTTTCAGAGGACGCAGAAGAAAGGGTGGCTGACCTTAACTTTGCAAACCAATGAGGAATTTTGAGGCATGTCTTACACTCCTCAAAAAGAAGAAAGAAATTACTCCTCGCTATTATTTAGAATTTGATATCAATCTGAAAATCATCGGAGACGATCAGTTGATGTTGAAATCGTATCAATAGGGTAGCGTATCATCTAAAACTATCCTCAATAATGAAGCTTCAGAAAAGGGAAAAAATTGATCTTTTTTAAACATATTAAGGGTCGCGAAGTTTGTAGGATGGCTTGATTGGTCCAATTTAGTCAAACCTTACTATGAAATCTCTACTTTTTTCTACCATAATTTCATTGGGTTATTTATTTATGGAAATAAACGTTGTCAAAGTCTGCTCGGGTTGTTTCTTTTAATAGACCCAACTCCAAAATAATATCCTCACTAAGAAACTTCCACCCTTGGAAAAGGTTAATCTGAAGCAAGAGAACGAAACCAAAAGTGATAACCAGCGTATCGGATATCATGCTAACTTAGGTCTAAAGAAGCAATTCATTTCATTAAAGAATCAAGCACGAAAAACTTGACCAATGCAAGAAATCAAAGGACCGTTCCTGATAAATGTCCATCCTCGAAGCGTCCGGGTCACGATGAATCACCCGAGGTCACACTGCTCTCTTTCGGATCTGAAATGAGGGCACGACACTCAAATAAGTACGGAAGGATACCGTACAAACGGGATCAAGAATACGATAAAACGAAGGGTGCGAGATGATGGGGAAAAAATGCCAGGCTTTAAGCGCGCAGAAGGGGAGATGAGGCAGAGAGCGGAACGAGGAAAAGAGACACAGGGAACTGTTTTGGGACCCGTCGATTTTTCCGAGGAAGCACCACACAGCGCCAACGGCATTGGAATCAAGGATTCAATTGTTAAAAAGGCGAGCGGTGCGGAGTCCGGCAGCACTATCTGCCCGTGAGCGAGGAAAGCGACTAAGCGGAGGGGATTTTGAAAATGTCGCTCGGGGCAGAAGAAAGCGCGGAATGACGAGAGCTTGCTGGTAGGTCCGCTCCACGCTACAATGACGCTCAGGCGAAACTCTATTTTTTCAAAGCCTTGAGTGAAAAAATATGACTGTGATCTCTCGTCTGCATCATAAAAATACTCCTGTGGCTATGGCTCACGCTCGTGTTATGCTGACGACTCAATACCCAGTGTCCGAATGCCCTAAAAACGTTTGAGCGTTCTAATAGGACGCGGTACACGACTGAGGCATTTTTTTATGGATTCCACCCCTATTTACCCCTCTTCAAACATTTTTCCCATAAGTGCACTGTTTACCCTCTAGATTTGGCCGATGGATTTAAGGTAGTCCGAGCGAAATATCATTTTACTTAGAAATCAATAAATTTGGTCTCATTCTGAAGAAAAACATCTCACCTATCCAAAAACACCAAAATTCAACCCCTTACCACATTACTTGCGGAGATATTTGCCAAAAAATACCAACCCTTTTACATGGGAAATGGTACGTGAATGCACTCCAGAGAGACATTATTTTCAAAGTGAGGTATTTCTAGCACTTAACTGTCGTCAAAAAACTAACAGTTATAATTATTCTCAACAATTTTTGAAAATTAATCATATTGTCACCGCAGTAGGTTCTTGGGGATCATAAGAAAACGATCCGTTTTGAAGGAGTTTCCAACGCATCGCGCGAAAAAAATGAGTCAAGTTAAAGACTTATTTAGATATTTTCATTTAAATACTTACTATTTTTATCATGTAAAACTATATTATTTTACCATTAATTATAAAATATTTAATTGATGTGTCCTATAGCTGGTGAAATCAAAACGTATAATTCGAATACGGTCTCTATTACGACTGGGCCACTATCTCGCTCGGACTACCTTAAGCGTCCACAGCACCAGCAACGCGAACAGTCCAAAATTGCATGCGTGCCACCCTCTTGCATCGCCACCGCTTGCCAAAACCTGCCGCGTCATTGACAGTGAATTTCTCTCGTCAGCTCATCAGTCGTAACGGGAATTTTGGATGTTTCACGTTAGAAAAAGCCTCATGCACCGCGCTGCCACGTTGTCCCTGTGTGTATCCCATGACTGCGCAAAAAAATTAGTTCCAACATGGAACTCATTTTTTGTATGAGAGAACTAACATGGAACTAAGTTTCCGGACCCATAATAATAAAGCATACTTTCATCTTCCGTTCGGGATGCATCCAGAAAGTTTGGCCGAACCTCATTTTAGCACACTTTATACATCTACATACTAACCCGCAAACTGCCGCATGGGCGTGTGGCAGGGGGTGGTAGGTCACCAGCCGTGTTAAGATGTAAGAGTTTTGGAGGTGAAATGGTGACATTTCCTATGGGAGTGTATTTGGAGGAGCTCAGTTTTTATTGTGGTCGCTTATTGTGCGCGGAAAGAACGAGTTTTTGTACTTATCTGTTCGGCAGAGTATCTCTCTTATTTTATCGCATCTGTCAGACCTAGAAATGTAGTGAGGAGTCTTTATAATATTCTCTGAGTCGCTCTGAAACACACCAGTTCTGAATATCTCAAGCAGCCTAAGCCTAGCGTGCAGTCTCCGAGTCTCTAGGGGCTCCCATCTTAACCCCTCCTAACTTTGTGAGACACTATATGTTTGTTCGTAGCAGTTTTTAACGAAGCGTTCTGCTTTCCTTTGTATTTTGTTAATTTATTTGGTTAAACCTTTGACTAGGGTCCCAAATGCTCGCCGCGTATTCGAGGTGTGGCCTAACCAGAGCGAAGTAGCATCTCTCTTTGACTTTTTCATCCGAGGACCTTCCTATTATGCGCTTAACAAAACCTAGTTTCTTTAATGCTGTTCCACATGTTTTGTATGTGTGTTCCCCACGACATATCTGAAGTTAAGGTAATTCCAAGATATTATACTGTATTTGAAGATTTTATGTTTACTCCACCAACGGTGTAGGTATGTCTTTTGTGTGATGACTTTCGCAAGAAGTGAACTGTGGTGCAATTACTAATATTTTGTTCAAAACCCCACTCCTGGCACCACGAATGAACATTGTTAAGGTCAGATGGCAGAATTTCAAAGTCCGCGTTTTTGCTTATTTCACGGTAGATTACTGTATCGTCAGCAAATAATCTTAATTTACTGCTTATTGGAGAACTAAGGTCATTAGTATAAATAATGAATAAAAGAGGGCCAATCACGCTTCCTTGAGGAACACTGGATATCACCTCAACCATATCAGAGCTAAAAGTGTCAATAACTATAGAAGTCACCTGAAGGAGCTCTCCTGTACCATAGTTACCCCGACCATGGCACAAAGACCGAGAGTCCAGTTCCTGATGCTATATTTGAAAGCTTCCATTCAATCCCACTATTTCCACTCCTCCAAGAAATCCGATCGAGATTTCACCCTGACCTCACTCACTCCTCCTAGACCAATCCAACACCCTCCCCCCCCTCTCTCTCTCTCCACTCCGCTGATTCCCACTGCCTAGGTTATCTCTTTCTCGAACTTCCTAGGTGTCGAAAAGCGCCAACAGTGCCAGCACTCGGCTAATTTTTCCAGAGAGCCTGACCTCTCACAAAAGTAACATTTAGTCTTTAAGGTAGTCCGAGCGAGATATTTCCCTAGTCATAATAGAGACCATATTCCAATTATATGTTTTAATTGCACCAGCTGAAGGACACATAAATTGAGTATTGCATTATTAATGGGGCAATTACATAGTTTTATATGACAGAAATTGTAAGTAATTGCATGATAATGACAGCATAAGTCTTCAATTTGATTCATTTTTTCGCGCGGTGCGTTTGAAACTCCTTTAAAACGCAAGGTTTTTTGCGATACTCAGGAACCTATTGCTGTGACAATAAGATTAACTTTCATATATAGTTGAGAAAGCATACGAACTACACGCTGTTAGTTTTTTACGACATCTAAGCATTAGAAATTCCTCATTTTGTGAATAACGACTCTCTGGAGTGCATTCACGTACCATTTCCCGTGTAAAAGAGCTGGTATTATTTGGCAAATATCTCCGAAAGTAATGTGGTAAGGGGTAGAATTTGTGGTGTCATTTGATAGTTGAGATACTTCTCTTGAAAATGAGACCAAATTCATTGTTTTTTAAGTAAACTGATATTTCGCTCGGACTACCTTACTTCTCGAGGAGACAATTGAGGTTAGTTGGACTGAATTGCTGGTCTAAAAGTTGATTTTGTTTTGTGAAACATACCTCCCTTTTTAGAGACTGATTTAAAGTATCTGTTTCACAATAACCTAGTTTCTTCTCCAGAACTTGAAAGGAACATTTTGTTTCAGAAAAATTGGTATTTTTGGCTCGAAAATTAAATAATACGCCCGTAAGACTTTGCTCAACACAATTTAAAAATAAATCGGTTTCATAAAAAAGAGAAGGGATCACAGGGAGACAGTGGAAGAACCATCGGACTTATAACTCTTGATAATGAACTCTTGATAATGGCACTCTTCTTAAGAATACGGAGGGAAGAAGTGTAGAATGGTGTAGAGATAAACAGAGCGATACATGCATTAACAACTCAGCGATGACAGTCTGCTCAGAAAGGAGAACACCACTGATTTTCAGCCAAACTAAAGAATTATCGCATGCCTTACAGGACAGATGTTTCGGGTCACGCCGCGGGTTAAAGACCTACCCCCCCACCCCCCCGGTGATGAAGCTCTCGCTTATCACCGGGACGAGTACGTAGTGGGGTAAAAGGGTAAAGGAATGGGGAAGGATAGCGAAGCACAACCACTAGGAGGCCGACACCATGAGGCGGATTGTCGTCAAAAGGACGACAGTGGGCCCCCGCCTCCCCCTAGTCCTCGTGGCTGTTGGGTTTCCCCAACAACGTTAGATGAGTCACCGCCAGTCTCGCTTACGCGAAAACTTCTCACACATCTGTTGAGAACCGGCGAAGCCCATTGCCCTAATTCATGGGATAGGGTGTCCGCCGGCTCCCTTTATGGGTAGACGTCGTGTGGTCTGCCGGAGTTCGTCATCGGCTCGGGACCCAACCGGACCAATGACGGTCGAATCGGACCAATTATGGTAAAAATGTGAGTACCTTCACCTAAATACTCCCCGTCTACCCATCGCATGCCTTGTAGCGCTCTCGAGGCAATATATAGAGGAACTCCCGGAAATAATTCCTATGTTGCACAGCCCTGAAGCCAAGCCGTATATATAAAACGCCACACGGCTATCTTCCAGTCAAATTAGCTGCCCTCTCCATTGAACAACGCACCTTTGAGTGAAATAAAGTATTTATAACATGACAAATAAAGATATTCTAATCTAAAATAGTGAAAATACATCATGGAATCATTTCTGGCTGCATTACAAATAGTCCTTTTTCAATTCCAAAAAATAGAGAAAGTATCTTAGAAAATATCAACACTGAGAAATGAATTTTTCTCGTCTGATCTCCAGCATTTCGGAATCAATAAGCAGCTTTCATGAAAGTTAACAGTTTCTCCTATCTATCTTATGGCCGGTTTCAAGACCATTTCGTTATGGAATCAATAGTTATGAGATCCATAAAGTTATAGATATCATAAAAATATTCGGGCTGCACGAACATATCCACTAGTTACATAACTTATTTACCAATTGTCAATAGCTTCGAATATTTTATCCAATCCTCTACCGCCGGAATAAAATTCATGAAAGTTTAGCCCATGAATAATTGCTAATGCACATAATAATTAGTCAGTAACAGTAAACAAACTGGTCATATGTCTCAAAACGTCTCTTTTATCAAGTAATTAAGTCTCCAAGCGGTTCATTGCGCATCCGCCATCTTGGCTGCTTATGGAACTCATAACTCCATGCCATAAGTTATGAAACCAATAAATTTATCAAATGTTTGTGCAACACTCATTGAATAGTTCCCATGGCTTACGGGTACCATACGTTTATAGAATACATGTGTGTCGTTCCTGCAACTGCCCATTAGTCTCTCAGCCTCTTATGCTGAGCCAAGCCTAAGATCTTCTCCGGGAAGAATTAGAAACAGAGAAGGATGGAGAGTTTATCTACTTACCGTAATTTAAGACGCATGTACACCAAGAACTTGTGATAAGCACACGTTTTCTAATAGAAGAATGCAAATTTATCACTGAAAAGGACACTTTGCTTCTACGTGAATGGCACACTGTGTCAACAGCTGATGCACGGCGCATTTTAAGAGTATAATGGGATAAACACGGCCAAAATAAGACCAAAACCGCACCGCTTCAAGATCAAGTGTGCGCTCCCACCAATATTTAAGAAGCTTGCAGTGTCTTGCGTATAGCCTCTCAGAGCTAAAGTTGGGCTCGGAGACACGGGGAAAGATAAACGCTTTAGCGCCAAAGTGAAGCGGAGGTAGAGCCTCGGTAAACAAACGACCGTAGCTACCTTATCTACCCAATTAATCGGTTATGCGGGATGGGGGGAGAAGGCGAGAAATGCGAAGAAAGGGAGGAAGGAATAAATGTGATGCATGAGGGTAAAAGCGAACACGATAAGGAAAACATCGGCTCGGTAAAAGGGTGAATTAACTGACCGAAAACATCCAAGGATATTTCCCCTTTTGATTTCAATGCACGAGACTAAAAGAGCTCAGAATGAACGCTTTACTGATTGATACTGCATGGAACCGCGGAACAAACCATTTTAACAGAAATATGTTCCACTCATAAATAATGCACGTGAAACTATACACCAATCGCAAAGTGTTGTAACGGAGGATTAATGAAGATAATATTGGAGACATTGGTTTCCAGCGTGGTGCAGGTCAGTCGGATAGAATGGAACGAATTTGGGTTTTATTGACTAGTACGCCATACATATAATCGTATTTTTTTCCCAATTTATTACTCGGGCAGCCTTGGTCATCTCAAGTACCTGACTAATAATTTTAAAGAGACGTCTCGCTTGATTGGAAAAATTATATCATTCATATAAATACTTTTGTATTATTCTTTTATATTACCAATGAGTGACTGACATTATGGCTAATACAACTACTTTCTGCAGCACAGAAAACCGTAAAAAAAATTAGGCTCAAATTAGAGTCGCATACGTAAGAAAATAAAGAATTTTCTCCCTTAAGCTGGTGCCGTATTATCCTCAGCTTGAGTTTGGCTTGAACTTGAAATAACTGCCATTATTTGGGGAAAGAAAAAGATATTTGCCAAGTCATTTAATGTTGCTTCACCGTAAAATGACTAAAATGCCATGTTATTCATTATCTGGCCACTCATAGATTAACGTACCGTCTCACTGATATGAGCAACTACATCAAATCTTTCCTGATAATTTATTCTTAAATTAACTAGAAATTAATCTTATCGTTTAATTTTTTGCTAATAAATTACGGCAGCTAAGGATGCGACAAAGGTAATGACTGCAATTAAAACATTGGACAAGTAATGGGGATTAACTGATCAAAACAGATAATATATTAAACATAAAGTTACCTTTGTGTTACCTTAAATTATATCTTTGAGTTACAAAATATCATATTTTTCTGTTTTGTTATTTATTAGTGATTTGTTGTAGAGGCTTAAAATATTAGTACTTTATGGTTTTTTTAACTGTGTTAAGGCTTTAACCTTTGTAATTAACCAATTCCATAATTATTTACTAAATATTTTCCTGTTTCGTACATACCTACGAAATGCCACCCAACGGTACGTAACAGTGTTTCACCAGCATCAATTGCTCCATTCATCACTGTTCTTCAAGGCCGCCTAGCACAGATTTATTTTAACCTATGTCAGTTTTAACGCCATGAATGCAAAGTAAAAATTATGTTCTGAGCCTTTCAAAAGCCTAAAATCTCTCTCCGCGTTCAAATACGATATCACTAAACGAGGAAACAATGTGTAGAAGACATTTGCATGGAGGACTGCACCCTATGGATCGGAAATATGTATAATTGAAAAATAAACGAGGAAAGATCACAACCATGAAAATCATGGTGTTGGAGGCGGACTCTTCAGATCAAATAGACGGATTAAATATGAAACTATTTTGAAACTATTGAAGCAGAGTTAGGTGTACACTTACGTATTCTTGAGTGAAACTCTGTGACTGCTTACCCCGGAAGGGAACGGCGTGATTGGTATGTATGTATGTATGATTGTAAATATGAAATGACAAAGCGAACAGAAGAATGGATAAGAAATATAACACAAGATGAATTTGGCACATACTGGGACAAGAGAGGGTTTCCCAGGAACATAACTGAAGGATGAATTTAGGGAAAATCCCAAGAGGAAGGCCACGACCGAAGAAATAGGTAAGTACAGTAGTAGAATCACTAAAGGCCGTTTTACACGATGCACGTTTTTGTACAAACGAATGAATCCCAAATTTTATGCTTGTCTGAATGGAATTAGAGCAGGTTCTATTTCCCGTTCATTCATTCAGACATTCGCACAAGCGTTCACACTATTTTCCACTTTACACGGTACAATTTTCCTCATGCAAGCGTTCGCGCAATAGATTGTGCAAAGATAGTTACCGTGTAAAACGGCCTTAAGAATTAAGGAAGTTAGCATTAGATAGGGAAGAATATAAGGGCTGAAGTCAAATAATCTAAAGATCGAACGGCCAATGATAAAGTCTCTTTTCGAGATTAGTTCAACTAAATAGGTACGGTCGGTTGAATTAAAAAGAACGAAACTCGAATTCCATGCGCTGGGGGTTGAAGGGGTGGTGGGTGACATAAAGTGACCGCGAACCCGCTCTGGCTGCCCTCTGCAATCCCTTAAAATCAACTGCCATCAGCAGCAAGTGACACAATTCCGTCCATTAGTTCCACGGGAACTCGAAAATGCAATCAATTCCGTCCCACTTTGATGGAGCATCAATTCGCTCATTAATTTAACCGCCGCTTTGATTCGCCCCATGAGTCAAACCATCCCCCCCCCCTCCCTCCCTCAAAAACTAGCACCTCCGCCCACCCAGCGCCATATTCCGAAGCGGGAGACGGAGGAGTAATGATCGATGACAGCAGCGGAGGGCGTGTGGCCAACGCGATCGGGAAAGGGGATCGAGAGGTGGATGGTGGAAGAAAACGAGAGATTTGTGTAGGAATCCAAGAGAGGATAGTATGCGGTGGGATGCGGCGAAACATTAGTATTAATTGTAATGGAATCCATCGTGAAATTGAAATTCTCGTCATTATTTGGAGTACAGTGGAGTATATATAGAGAACGGAGGAAATGACAGAGTTCTGCTACTTGCGTAGCATATTAGAGAATCATAACAACTGCTCCTCTGAGGTCAAAAGAAGAATAACGTTAGCCAAGAAAGCCTTTCAATTAAAGAAAAGTCTCCAAGTAAATAACAGCATTAGTATTGACACTAGGAAGAATTCCTGAAAAGCTTTGTATGGAGTGTGCTAACATATGGATGCGAGACATGGACACTAAGGAAGAGTGAAATGACCAAACTTGAAGCTGCAGAAATGTGGTTTTGGAGGAGGATTACAAAAACTAGGTGGACCGACAGGAAAACTAATGAGCAAGTACTAAATGAAGTCCATACAAAAAGGGAACTATTGGATACAATTAAAACAAAAAAGCAAAGCTCATCGGACACTTACTCAGGCACGACAACTTCATAGAAAATATTATGGAAGGAAAAATCCTAAGCAAAAGACAGAGAGGATAACCGAGAACTTCATGGGTACCTAAAAGTATAGGCGATGGAAATGGGATGCACCTCGTACAATGAAATGAAGAGGAAGGCTGAAAAAAAGAGATTGTTGGAAGTCGTGGCTACAACAATAAGGATAACCTTAAGAAGAGAGGAAGTGGAGTATATTTGAACACTTAAGATTTGCAACATCCGACAATTCATACGAAAAACCTGCAGCACCATGCATCTTACTTTTAAGACAAACATCTTTCCCTATCAATACGTCGTGCCATCAAACAGCAACTTTCAAGTGGCAGATCGCTCTACCTCGATTACTATAAAAGACAAAATTTTCTTACACACAGACTTCAAGCATTAAAATGCATGAATTTCATAGCACCAGGCTGAGTGTTTAGATAGGAGAGCATAAAATAGAACAATTAAATAATTTAAGTACCAAGGTAGTAAAACGGAGGAATATGGGATGGCAGATCAGTTAAGGTAATAAAAGGAGAATAGCATTAGCAGAGATGTTTACAAATAGGAGATAATCAATAGGATACGAGGACCTTGGGTAAGAATATCATGAAATATTTGCAGTAGGATAGTATAAAATATTGTGTAGGCGTTGTATGGTTCAGAAACTTGGACCGAGAGAAGAGAAGATGACCCGAATGCGTTCCAGGTGTGGGTGTGGAGCGGGAGAAGAGAGAAAAGGCAATGGATGGAAAGGGAGACGAACGTGGATGAATGAGGGAGGTAAGGGAGTGAAGGGTGGGTGGTGGAGGAGGAGATGAGAAGGAGGCAGACGGAGGCAAGGACGGGCAAACGAGAAGCGAATTGAAGGCCGTTGGAGATGGGGGGGATGTTGAGCAGGTGGAAAAGACAGAAATATCAAAAGAGAGAAAGTAATTTAAAGTGAGTGTGAAAAGGACACCATTTAAGGACGGATCTTCCTCAGGTTAGAGGCTTGGCCTCTCGCGACCCTTTTCCCCGCGACGTCAATGAACCACTCACTCACACCACTCTCCTCATTTCCCAACACCAATTCCACTTCATCTGCCTCCCATTCTCCACACACACAAGCTCACAAGACAAAACACAACCCCCCCCCCTCCCGTTTCACCCCATCCGACGGGAGCGGGGAAGGGGAGGGTGGGAAAGGGGTAGTTTTACGCGGGACGGCCTTAAAAGTCGATTAGCGTCAACGGTGGAAGAGGAATAGACCTTAAATTGCCGAGCGCGCAGTCACTCAACAAGGAGTCGACTTTCTCGTCGAGGGTGGCGGTTGGTTGGATGCTGTATATATAAGGAGGAGCAGAGTTTGGGGGAAGAAATTCCCCCCCCCCCCCACCTCCCAGCGCCGAAACCGTGTATCCCGGAGTCAGACCAGGAACGGAGACGGTGGGAGGGTGAGGGAGGGAGGAAATGAAGAAGGAAGGAGGTTTTAGTAAGAGGTGGGAGAGAAGGGTAAGGTTATGGTATGAGAAGATTCCGTCGTGTTGACGAGGAGTCTGTGCGGGAATACAATCGTGTGGGTGGCAGTGTGACCCGCCCCGGGGGGGGGGCTAACTACTCGCCCGTGAGAAATGAAGCAGAAGGACCCTAGAGGGGTGGGGGGGAGGAGGAGTAGGGAGGAGGGTGCGAGGGCGGATAAATGGCTCCAAGATGGGAAGATGAAGAGTTACCCAAAGGAGGGAGCCGCGGAAGGAGAGAAGCGTGCTTAAAAGGATGCTGTGGAGGGAACTCTCAGGGTGAGAGGAGAGACGTTTTGGGGGTGTGTGGGGTTGGAGCCAGAGGACACGTTAGAGGGGAGAGGATGCAGACGGGACGAGGATCGCAAGGGGGTTAAACAGTGTAGGGCAGGAGCGGGCAAGAGAAGACACGGGGCCGAGATGGGTCGAAGCAACACCCAGAGCGGGCGAAGAAGAGGCGGATGCTGAGAGGCCGCGAATGCAAGTGGAGGAGGAGGAGGGATAAGAGAGAGAGAGAGGAGACGATAAACAGGATGGAATTTTCGGGCACGAGGGTTCGCCAGGGAAGAGAGGGAAGAAGATAAAGATACAGAGAGGGAGAAGGAAAGGAAGAGTCGGGAGGAGGGGGGAAAGCAGAAGAATTTTCCCAGATGTAGCGACCGTGGTGGTACAAAACTCCTTTCCGGAACAGCGGGTTTTTATTACGCTTTAATAAAAAGAAATATTTTCCTTTCGAGGCGGAGTGTGGATAGCACTGGAGAGAAGAGGGCGAGTGGTGGTAGGATAGAGTCCTTGAAAAGCGGTATTCGGGAGGGATGAGGATGTTATAAAGGGTTCGGGGTGAGGGTGTGTACCGGGAGCGAGAGAGTATGAGGGTGGGGGGGGGTGGGAAGACGTTGGAATGGAGTGTGGCAGAGGGTGGAGGGAGGCAACCGTGAGAAGAGAGAGGTTTAATTAAAGTCAAAAGACCGCTCAGCTCCTTTTCATAAAGAGTTCCCCTCGCCGAGACCTCCTCCTACCCCCCCCAGCCCCCTTCCCCCTCTCCTTCTCCCAATTCCCACCCCCCTTACTTCTCTCCAAGTCAACCAACCATCCTCCTGCCCACCCCCAACCCGTTCAACCTCTGCTGCACACCTCCTCTTCCCCCACCAATAATCCACACGGCATCTTCCTGTCTATTCCCGTGGCCCGCGGCTGACTGCTTTAACAGAGTCGTTAGCGGGAGATTTTTCTCCAACCATTATGGAGACCATCTTCTACTTTCATGTTATTAATGTGAGCAGTTCTAAGATGCCTGAAGTAAATAGATAAATCCTTACGGGAAAAATGCATGTTTTCATCCCTGAATGCCGCAATTATTAATGAAATATTAACATATAAGACTTACACCTACGGTAGTTTGAGAGAAATAAATTTGATCTCATTTTTAAGAGAAATATCTCACCTATCCAGTGACGCAAAAAATTCTACCCCTTACCACGTAACTTTAACAGATATTTGCCAGAAAATACCAGCCCATTTACATGGGAAACGGTACGTGCATGTACTCCAGAGAGATATTATTTATGAAATGTGGTATTTCTAACACTTAGATGTCGTCAAAAAACTAACAGCGTGTAGTTTGTATGTTTTCTCAACTATTTTTGAAAATTAATCATATTCTCACCGCAGTAGCTTCTAGGGTATCGCAAAAAACCTTCCGTTTTGAAGGAGTTTCAAGCGCACCGCGCGAAAAAAACTGTTCAAGTTAAGAACTTATTTAGATATTTTCATTTAATTACTTACAATTTCTGTCATATAAAACTATATGATTGTACGATTAATAATGTAATATTTAATTGATGTGTCCTACAGTTGGTGAAATTAAAACGTATAATTCAAATATGGTCTCTATTATGACTGGGCAACTATCTCGCTCGGACTACCTTAAGTTAATCCCACAAAAGTCGTGAGTTTCGGGCCTCGTCACGGCCGAAAATATTTTGATTGTGATTCTAATAATTTGCAATAAGTATTACACTGGATAACGTGGTTATTTTGGAAAAATAATGGATAAGGCATATGCACTGCGCATCACAGCATCTCTGATGCGAATTGGCTTGTTCATTTTTGTCCCAATAGTCCCAACGGGAGACGGAGAACGCAAGTCACTGGATACAATTGACGTTAAAGCGGCCCGGAGTCACAATTGACTAACGCAGTTGCAGCTAAGAGATCAGGAGCAAACAAGTGTGGAAGTAAATAAGTTGTCTTAGCCAAGAGCAATCTTCAACAGTTGGATGTATCTGCCGACAGATGGCTCCCATTCCCGGATTCTCAGTACTATTCTGATTGGTTTTCCGAGTACGGGACACGGGAAGAGATGAAAGTCGTCTCCCATCTCTCGCGTACACGTACTCCCCGTAGTACACGTTGATTGTGTCCGTTCGCTATACTTTCCCGTCAGCCATCTTTTCGCGTATTCCAGTTAACGGCTCACGTTACACGCACACGTTGATTGTGTCCCAGCCTTTAGCATCTCTCATTGACTCTTGTATCCGAGGACTTTCCTATTATACGTTTAACAAAACCTAGTTTCTTAAATACTGCGTCACATATGTTTTGTCTGTGTAATCCCCATGATATATCAGATGTTAAAGTAATTCCAAGATATTTTACTGTATCTGAAGATTTTATGTTTACTCCTCCCATAGTTGGTATAGGTATGGCATTTTTGTGATGACTTTCGCAGGAAGTGGACTGTGGTGCATTTGCTGATATTTAATTCTAACCCCCACTCCTGGCACCACGAATGAACGCTGTTGAGGTCCGATGACAGAGCTTCAAAGTCCACGTTTTCGTTTATTTCACGGTAGATAACTGTATCGTCAGCAAATAATCTTAATTTACTGCTTACACAAGAACTTAGGTCATTAATATAAATAATGAATAAAAGAGGGCCAATCATATTTCCCTGAGGAACACCGGATGTGGCTTCGACCATATCAGAGCTAAAACCATCAATAACAACTTTTTGCTTCCGATCACTGAGAAAGTTACTTATCCAATTCACTATTTTTCTATTAAATCCTCATGATTTCAATTTATATATGAGCTCATCTCATTTGGTATTTTTTTGTAAAATCTAGTGGACCTTTATAGTTAAAACTAGGTGTAATCCATTGAATTTCATGAGTAGTGGTATCGGGCTTAATACACATTCGATCTCATGTACCTCTTTTGAATTATACTCGTTTCCTTGAACTGTCTTCCTAAAAGCTAATCAGAACGTGTTTCTATCTGGATTGATAAAAAAATGTTGAGGAAGCTATCTCGAAAATTTACCAATCAGAAGAGAAATGTTTATTGCGTATGTTCTGTGGTACAACAGCTTCCTGGTAACAAATATAACATGAGATAAAAATCACACTGCTCTTTCACTTTTTCGCCACACTTTGCAACGCAAGTTACAAAAACTTGACGTCGCGAGTGAATAAACTGCGATTGGTGGGCGGAAAACGAGAGAAAAATAACAACAACCTTAGCCAGTTTGATCAACTTCAAGTAAGAACATTTATATAATAAACAAGTATTATGATTGAAAACAAGCCCGTAGGCTAAATACCGTAAAATTGATCTATAGAAGACGAACACACAACGAGTCACAACTGCAGCACAGCAGGTCCTTCTCGTCCGCGGTCAGTTTCAATAGAGGCCGGGCGCAGCGGAGAGACAATGCGGCAGGCGATTGAGGGGAGTCCGCTGACCAACGCAGGAGTTGGGGGGAGTAGGGGGAAATCCTTGTCCTTGATTGGTGGAGAAAATGACGCTAGCGTTGAGTTGGTCAGAGAAGAGTGCGGCACCATCACTTTCAGTATAAAAGTGAGTTAATTGTCACAAGACAGTCCGCGGACAGCGAACGTGAGACAGCAAAACGCGAGACCACAATGCGCAGAGGGATAGCCACGACGGCGTTCGCGAGTGGTTTTCCTGGCAGATTGGTTTTGCAGAGTGGGAGAGGGGAGAAATGTTGGCACAACTTCTCAAGGATACCTTATTCTAACACTTCCAGTGATCCAAAAACTTTAGGCTGAGGAGAGGAAAGTGAAAATTTGGAGAACAAGGCAAGAAAAATGAAAGCGGAAGAATTCAATGTCATTCCCATAATTGCAGAGGGGAGGAGGGCAAATAAAAGAAGTACGATATTGGAATGATCCCAAAAAAATAAACAGCTGGAAGGGGAAGATGCCCCAAGTGAGAGAGAGAAAATGATAAAACTGACGTTATTGGAATCCAAATAAGTGGAAAATGCAAGGCGGATGAAAGCAGTAGTTGGGGGAGGGGGTGGGAAGGATGGATTTCCAAGGATGGGGGAGGGAGGGATGAGGGGGGGAGGGATGATGGGGGGAGGGATGATGAGGGGAAGTAATGCTCGAAGCTTCACCCCCTTGAGATCTGGAGAAACGAGAAAGAAATTGTCGGAAGGGAATGAGCGAGGGGGGGGGTGAGGGGTGAGGGTTGGAATGCAAGGGGGCCGAAACGAGGAGCCGAGGAACGAAGAGAGACTCAAAGAGATTGGAGTGGGAGGTACGTATCGGAACAATCGACGGTCACACAGCGGCATTTGATGAAATTTCGCTCTTCCAATTTCAAGGGCGGATCGTTCAAGTTCTCTCTCTCGTTACCGTGGATGGAGAAAACATAAACTCTTCAACCACAGTTAAATATCTTGGAATTACCTTAACTTCAGATATATCGTGGGGAACACATCTACAAAACATATGCGGAACAGCATTAAAGAAACTAGGTTTTGTTAAGCGAATAATAGGAAGGTCCTCGGACGAAATAGTCATAGAGAGATGCTACTTCGCTCTGGTTATGCCACATCTCGAACACGCCGAGAGCATTTGGGACCCTGGTCATAAAGATTTAACTAAAAGAATTAACAAAATACAAAGAAAAGCAGCACGCTTCGTTAAAAACTGCTACGAACGAACATATAGTGTTGCATAACTCTTAGATGTATTAAGGTGGGAGCCCCTAGACTCGGAGGCTGCACGCTAGGCTTAAGCTTTTAGATAAATTCAGAACTTATATTTTTCAGAGCGACACAGAGAATATTATAACGACATCTCACTACATTTCTAGGTCTGACAGATGCGATAAAATAAGAGGGATACTCTGTCGAACAGACAAGAACAAAAACTCGTTCTTTCCGCGCCCAATAAGCGACCACAATTAAAAAAACTGAGTTCCTCCAAATACACTCTCATAGGACTTTTCACCATTTCACCTCCAGAACTTTTACATATTTACATGGCTGGTGACCTACCACCCCCTTCCACACGCCCAAGAGGAGGCTCTAGGGGTAGTATGTAGATGTAGAGGGGAATCAAACAAAGTTCGGGACACAATCAGTAACAAACAATTTTAAATTCCTTCAAAATCAAATAGAAATGTTACCATTTTCATTTTATAAGATGGACGAAGGTGTTTCTCGTTTACACAAGAATTGACGATCCTACGAATAGAATTGGCTTACATATACAAATTGTGATATTTCTTATTCATTTTGCTTTAGAAATGCTTCATTGTGTTGTGTAGTGCTGCCAAACAAGACCATCTTCAGGAAAGTTTCTTGCTGATGTTCCCTGAAGACGCTGCAGAATAGCTATACCAGATGAAAGATCAAAAGTGCAGTGAAAAACTGCGCTCTCTCTCATTTTTTACCATTTAGGTTTCTTTGATTCATTAGCGAATCTCATTCAACCTGGATACCAAAAATACAAAGAATCTGAAAAATTAAATAGCGAGGGTAGCCATTTTTTTCCTTATCTTTCTTTTTGTATCAAAGGCGGCTGTCCATAAGTACTCAGTTTCTGTCACTGTTAATATCCGTACAGAGATAGCTCTTGCACCGCTTTTTTGGCTCTTGAACCTGACTCTGATAAGTATGAATTCAATTTGGCACATGGCAATATTACTTGGCATCTTCCATGTGCACATCCTTCGCCGATGCTGTTGCGAAGGAGTGTTAGCTACTTCCATTTAAAATGATAGGTTTTTCATCCAACATGATTGTTTCCAGTTTACGAAAGGTTAGCACTCAAATTTCTCACTTTTTAATTTTGCAATTATTTAGTTGTATAAATGTGGAAATTGTGATGAATATCCATAAGAAGCGACTTCATCTTAGGTAACCAAGCTTTACTCTTGCATTTCACTAAGTCGTCGCAAGCGGCAATCGTCCATCCACCAAGGTGGTTCCTAGAGGCTTAGAATGCTTACTGCATAATCATCATCGTGACCGCTCGGGTTAACGGCTAAACTATGACATGTATGTGAGCTGTATTGTGCCTTCTATGGCCTCACCGTGAGCTTCGTTGTACAAGCATCACATTTCACATAATTTCTGCGTACCTCTGCGGGTCTCTGATCGCTTATGCAGTAGCAAGTATGGTAAATATATAGCCATTATTGAGAAGTAACTCCATTAATAGAAATAGTTTCTGTAGCATTGGTATAATACCTATCCTGTAGTAACGATCAAAGATAACACTTTGTATTTTTCACACTTTTATTTTGCACCTCGACCGGTTTCAACGCTTACAACGTCATGTGCAAAGAGAAGGGATTTTCTCCTCTTTGCAAATGACGCTGTAAGCGTTGAAACCGGTCGAGGTGCAAAATAAAAGTGTGAAAAATACAAAGTGTTATCTTTGATCGTTATAATGTATTTCTACAAAGTAAACCCGTCAACGATTGATATTATACTGTAGTATCTGTAGGTGAAAGTTCCCCTTCTGACAACTTTATGTAGCAGTAGTATAAATGAATGAAACTTTATTCATGCTCTGGGGTAAACCAATAGAGAAAGTAAACTATACAGTTTGCATGTTCTGCTCAAAAAACATAATACACACATTAGGAGAGGTAAATTTAATTTACATAACAATGAATATTACAGTAGTATATATAGTTAGACACAAAGTAAGTTTAAAAAAATTTATTTATGAGTTTTATAATAACAAAATAATTTGACTTTAAATGATTGAAGGAGGAATTTAGAAGATAAGGAATCTTATTTCCCTTATTACAAATTTCCAAGACATGCTTATCCCATGAAAAATTGCATGAGAGGGTAGTAGTGAAACGACAAAAATGTAAACTTAGCACATTTCTAATACTTACGTATTTCCGGCATCTAATATTTCAGGCTAAATATACTTATTTTGTTCAGCCTTGGTACACTTCCTCCAATTATCGCATCACATTATCTCCAGTTTATAGGCATGTTCTAAAGAAGAGGTGAGAAAAAACAAGGCTGTACCAATCTACCCACACATGTTCGCGGCTAATAATGACCTCACCTGCTGACGGTCACCGTCTGTAATAAAATGTGAAGAATATGGAAGTAGCTAACATTCTTCTTCGCAACAGCATCGGCGGAGGATGTGCACATGGAAGATGCCAAGTAATATTGCCATGTGCCAAATTTAATTCATACTTATCAGAGTCAGGTACCAGAGCCAAAAAAAGCGGTGCAAGAGCTATCTCTGTACGGATATTAACAGTGACAGAAACTTAGAACTTATGGACAGCCGCCTTTTATACACGAAAATCAAGAAGATAATAGATGAACCAAGATGGGACTAAAAAAGACATGCTGAAGATGGGAACAGGGAAAGATTCGACGTGGCAATCGACAAAAAAACTATAAAATAAAGGAAAGAGGGACAGCGAAGAAAAATAAGATAAACTGAGGAGGACAATCGCAGAAGTAGCAGAAGAGCAATTGGTGAGCAAAAGGATGGACGCGAAGAAGGCATGTTTAACGAAAGAGAATAGGAAAATAATATAAGAAAGAAGAAAACACAAGAACGCCAGAAAAAAAGGTGAGGTAATCCTCCATAAGAAGCTAAGGAATCAATTCAATTGCGAATGAAAGAAGGCTATGAAAGATTGGATCGAAAGCTGCTGCGAAGAAGTCAACAATGCATGTAGAAAGGAAACACTGAAACGGCATACAACCTAGTGAAGAAACACATCGGAGAGAGAAAAACGAGAAGCAACAACATCAGGGATGCGGACATCGACAGAGGGTGAAGACATTGGGAATAGACGGAAGCAATGCATCGAAGAAGTCTACCAAGGGCCGACGCCGCTTACTCCAACGAATAACGAAAGCAAGGTTGACGAGGAAGGCCGGTGCCCACACATACAGAGGAATGAATTCGATTGAGCAGTGGAAATAAAGACAAAGCACCAGGAGCAAAAAAGATCAACGGAGAAATCATCAACGCGCTCGGGAGTTTCCTTTGTATTTTATGAATGTTTTTGGTTAAATCTATTTGACCAGGGTCCCAAATGCTCGCGGCGCATTCGAGATGTGGCCTAACCAAAGCGAAGTAGTATCTCTCTTTGATTTCCCAAGTTTGAGCTTTTCCAGCAGTCTGAACATCTATTTCCTCTCAAAATTCTCGAAGTCTTTCACAAGTTCCACGTATGTGACAAACAATGGCTTGTTCATACGTATTGTTTTCTCTAACATTGCCTTTTGGTGGAGTCTATCTCCGTTCTTCCTACCCAAATTGCTTTTCCGAAAGGATGTCTTCAAGTTCCTTTCCGTCCTTTCGCTTATTATTCGTGTATTTTTGATGCATGTGGCGCTAGACTCTAAGTTCGGTGCTCCTCAAATCTCTCAGTCGTTATCTTCTTCAGTATCGCAATCATTAACCGCCTTTGAATGTCCTCTAGAAGTCTTCCGCGCCAGTATCTATTTTTGACTAATTCGCTTCGGAAGGAAGCAGCGCGCTTCGTTAAAAACTGCTACGAGCGTACATATAGGGTCTCACAACTTTTAGAGGGATTAAGGTGGGAGCCCCTAGAGACTCGGAGGCTACACGCTAGTTTTAGGTTACTCGAGAAATAAAGAACTGATGTTTTTCAGAGCGACATAGAGTATATTATCATGACTCCTCACCACATCTCCAGGTCTGACAAATGTGATAAAATAAGAGAGACACTCTGCCGAACAGATAGGTACAAGAACTCGTTCTTTCCGCGAACAATAAAAACAATTTTAAAGGTAAAATAGTGGGAGAAGTCCCAAGAGAAAGACCCAGGAATAATTTCATGGACCATATAAAGAGGAATGTACATAGTAAGAGCCACCAGGAAGTAAGAGACCGAGTATTAAGGAAAGAGGGTTTGCAGTCCTCTCCAATCTTAGGATAGCACGACCAATGATGATAAATGCTGAGAGTAACCTAGTAGGTTGCGGCGGAATGAGGAGGGCTCGAAGCGCTCCAAACGCGTCAGGGCCAGAGAAAGGTCAGGCACTGTCGCGGAATGGAGGGTGGAGGATCTTTCTATGACCTCCGTGCCTCCGCAGAAGTTTCCCTCCGCTTCTTCAGAGTCATGGGTAGTGACATCCCTGCGTAGCCGTGGGGTCACCCTCCGAAAACGGGGAACGGCAAGTGCGGAAGCTGAGCCGATCCCCATCAGCAATAGGTTCGATGTTCTGGCGGAGGCTAGGCCATCGGAGCTAGCGCTGGGAGGTGGGTTGCCGAGAGGGAGAGACGAGGGAATCTTAGTGATAGGTAATTCCAATGTCTGGCGTATAGCGGCTCCACTGCGTGTAAAGGCCTGCAAGGAGAGAGGAGATGCACGGGTCACCTCCTGGTGTACACCGGGAGGAATGGTGCCACAGGCGACAAAGGCGATGAAGGCAGCGGTCGGGGACAAGGACTGCTCTAAGTTGGAAGTTGTGGCCCATGTTGGGACCAATGACGCTGTGGATATGGGGTCAGAGGAGATTTTAGACTCTGTGAGAGATCTATGCTCCGAGTTCCGCTGTATTCGCAGCGGGTCGAGTCGCAATATGAGGCTTACCATATGCAGCTTGGTACCTAGAACGGATCGGGGTTCGATGGTTTGGAGCCGAGTGGAAGGCAAAAACCAGAGACTCCGTTAAGTCTGTGGGAGCGAAGGAGTGGAGTTCTTAGATCTCAGGCCGGTGCTGAATTCGTGTCGGGTGCCACTAAATCGTTCAGGTGTCCACTATACGAATGAGGCTTCGCAGAAGGTAGCGAGCAGGATATTGGAGCATACTCGTAGGCCTTTTTTAGGACAGAGAGTAGGGTAGTAAGTAGGTCAAATAGTGGGCCATTAAATAACTTGCCATTCACCAGGATAGCAAAGAATAACGAGTTGATCAGACAACACAGTACAGGTTTAGCGGGACGGAAGAAAGCACAGAAAAAGGAAAAACGAACAAATCAAAAAAACACCCATGAATTTCCAAACTGTAACTTACCCAACAATTTAGAAAACAGAAAACCCACAAATACAATAAGCAGACATATAAAAATAGAGGAATTTTCAGTAGTGGTAGTTAATTGTCGTAGTTTAAGAAGCAAAATACGTGAATTCCATCACCTTATAGAGAGTACTAATTCGGACATAACTATAGGAACGGAAAGTTGGTTAACAAGCGATATTGCTGATAGTGAAATTTTTGCAGTAAATTTTAGGGTATACAGGAGAGATCGAGAGGGTCGACCGGGAGGGGGAGTATTTATCGCAGTTAAGCACACAATAGTCAGCAAAATACAAGTGATTCCCAATAATATTATAGAAATTGTATGGTGTTCCATTCAATGTCGTAATTCGAAAGTAATATACGTTTGTGCCTACAGTAGACCACCCCATTCCGATGTACACTCTGTATTAGAACTCGAAAACCACATCAGGTACATTAATTCACATAGTAACGAACGACAGATTATTGTAGGTGGAGATGTAAATACACCATCGATAGATTAAAAAACATGTAGCCATGAGTCTGGGAGTAGGGAAAAAGAAATCTACGAGTCATTGCTTAACCTGCTCGCATCATACGCACTACATCAAATAGTAAATTTGCCTAATAGATGGGAGAATGTTCTCCATTTACTTGCCACAATTTACTCGATTTACAATCGGGTGCTCCCCAGGGAAGCGTGATAGGCCCAATTTTATTTCTTCTCTACGTAAATGACTTGAATACAGTTGTAAAAAATAGCAAGCTCTGTCTTTTTGCCGAAGATGCAGTAGTGTATAAGGAAATTAGAAATAAAAAGGACAGTCAGTCTTTAGCTAAGGATTTAGATGCGATTGATGATTCATGTGATAGTTGGCAGCTAGAATTAAATTTGAAGAAAAGCGCGATAATGAACTGTTAGAAAAAGAATGGCTTCCCCCAGAATAATAATTGCATCAAAGAAAATAAAATATCTAACGTAGAATCTATGAAATACTTAGGCGTCACCATCACTGAAGACATGTCATGGCGGAAACACATCAGGGAAATAACTAGAGTAGCAATGCGTAGATTAGGATTCGTAAAAAGGGTTCTAGGCAAATGCGATGAGAGTGTACGAGAAAGAAGCTATTTAAAACACTTGACAGGCCTCATTTAGAATATTCCGCTAGTATATGAGATCCGTAAGAGGAAGGTATGATAAAAGAATTAGAGCGTGTGCAAAGGAGATCCGCTAGGTTTGTTAAAGGCCGTTATGATAATTGTATAAGTGTTACGAGTTCAATAGAAGAACTAGGATGGGAAATACTATAAACAAGCAGGTTAAAATATAGGTTAAACCTTTTAAGTAGATTCGAAACCGATTTGTTCACAGATGACGTTAGATATATATTAAGAACCCCTGAGTATTATGCTAGATTTGATCAGATTAACAAGATTAGAGAGATAGATTGTCGTACCGATAGATTTAAAATGTCATTTTTCCCGCGTACCATAAGAGAGAACAATAGGCAGCGTAGCAAAGGGATAGGTAGGTGAAATATAGTTAGAGTAGTCTATAGTGCATGATGCATGTAATAACAACCAATTATCCCTTTCTTATTATGTGGATACTAACCATCTAGCTGCATGTGACACAATTATCTAGCATGTCTCCATTAAATATCCTAGTTGCATGTCAATAGTGCATGTTTGGTGATCTTCACCCCCTGTCACACACCCTCGTGGTGGCTCGCAGGGTATTACGTAGATGTAGATGTAACCTGTGAGTTGGTGTTCGAGCGCCGGAGTAGTAAAGTAGTAGTAAACCATGTCTCAGAATGAAAGTATATCGTATGAGGAGGCAAAAATTGCAAGAGAAGAAAGCGTACTCTTCCCGGGTACGCTTAAGGTAGTCCGAACGAGATAGTTCCCATTGTCACAATAGAGACCGTATTCGAATTATACGTTTTAATTTCACCAGCTGTAGGACACATCAATTAAATATTTCATAATTAATGGTATAATAATATAGTTTTACATGATAAAAATTGTAAGTATTTAAATGAAAATATCGAAATAAGTCTTTAACTTGACTCATTTTTTTCGCGCGGTGCGTTGGAAACTCCTTCAAAACGGAAGGTTTTTTGCGATACCCTAGAACCTACAACTGTGACAATATGATTAATTTTTAAAAATAGTTAAGAAAACATACAAACTACACGCCTTTAGTTTTTTTACGACATCTTAGTGTTAGAAATACCTCACTTTGTGAATAATGTCTCTCTGGAGTGCTTACACGTACCTAGACCTGTTCGCCGATGGATAAAATATCTGCGGCGGCCGCCGCCTGGAAATGGGTCGGCGGCCGGAGGCGAGCCGACGGCGCGCCGAGCCGACGGTTTTCATCGGCGGCGTACTTATCCACCCGTAATGTATTTACAAGTATTTCAGCATGTTATAGCATAAATTATACATTGTTTCTCATTATTTGATGAAATCAATTGTTAATTTCATGTTATAACTTATTTTATTACATTTTTTTAACGTATGAGAGAAATGTCTCTTAATTTTAAGTATTTAAGCAAATATCGTATAGTACAACTTCAATCAAACCTAATATTATACCCTTTCAATACTAAATTTCATTAGACAAATTCATTACTAATTAACCTGTTATCTCAAATGCGAGCAAAAAATTTCGTTGTAAACAGTTATATCCATTTCACAGTTAAAATTTTATTTATAGTTTTTCAAATATGATGAAATACCGTTCAAACGTTCCTGTATGTATTTTAATCACCTCTTGCATTCATATATGTACCACATTGTAAATTTTGAGAGCGGAGGATTTTTTGGAAAAGGCCTCCCGTTTTTTAGATTTTTATTAAAATTTTAATATTTATAGAAAAATATCCGAATTAATCAGACGAACACAAAGGCAATATAAAAAATTTTAACTCTTGGAATTCGAAGAAGACTTCCAGAAAACACATCAAACTTTAGCCAAACATTTAAACAGAAACTACTGGGGTACCAACTCCATAATTATCGCTTTAGAGAAGATAATGGGAAACTGGAACTAATCAATCAAGAAAATGACTGAGAATTTGCTAATTATTTCGAAATACTTCCGAACTGCCCAGAACCCAAAGAAAGATTCCCTCCAAAAGATCCCAATGAAAACAACCTTAATCCACAGGCACCAGATAAAGAAGAAACCACTAGACAAATTAAAAGCCCAAAAACATTAAAGTATCAGGTGTAGATGGAATCATAGAAGAACTCGTGATAGCAGCTGGACTATAAAACACGGCAGAAATAACACAAAAATACATAAGTTTGGCGAAATGAACAAATCCCTAATGACAGGGAAAATGTCCTTATTCATCCATTTTATTAAAAAAAAGGAGATAGAACAGATGTAAACAACTACAGAGGAATTCCACTACTTCCTGTCACATATAAAATTCTCTCACAATGCTTTCTTCTTTATTAATAACTTCAATACAAAATTGGTGAATATGCAGTCGTTAGACCAGGTAGATCACTCCCGGAACAAATTCTAAATCTAAAACTAACAATTCGGCACCAAAATATGTACAGCAAGAATATTATCTGCACCTTCGTTGACTTCAAAAAGCCTTTGATTCAGTTGATCGCAAATCTCTTGATCAAATTTGAACGATCTTTGTAATCATAATTTTAATGGACACGTCACAGCTTACGCTGATGACGTTGCACTCAACTATGCAAATGCATCCTGGGACATAGTTAAAAGAAAGATGGAAGAAGATTTAACAGTTCTTAGGCAATGGTTTCTCTTTAATAACCTTTCTCTAAGTTCCAAGACCAAATACATGGTGTATGATTTATGTAACAGGTATAAAATTGACTGGGAAGTAATATATCATTCTCCGGGCTGTTCAGTAGGAAACTGTTTAAATTGCATCACGATTGGAAATGTAACTGAATTTAAATATTTGGGGGTTATCCTGGACAATAAATTAAAATGGAAACACCATGTAAATTGCCTAACTAAAACACTACGGCATTGTATCTCAAATTTATACTTCGTACGAAACAAATGTCCATTGTATTTTCTAAAAGTTATCTACTTGGCACTGGTTCAGTCAAAATTAAGTTATGGTTTAATTTGCTGGGGAGGAGCTTACAGAAATACTATAAACCCCGTACTATTTCTGCAAAAGAGGATAGTACGTGTGATAATGCACAAAAACCGTTTCTCTCATGCATTCCCACTCTTTTTAGAACTGAACTTATTGCCTATCAGGTATATGTATTTTTATAAAGTGTTAAAGAATTTCTATCTAAGAAGTGGCGACGAAGCAAATCTGTTACCCAGGACTCAAGTCCTGACCTTGCGAGAAAGAAATACGATTTCTCTACCCAAGCCTAATTTGACTGTGTTTCAAAGATGCTTTGTGTATATATCCCGAAAAATATTTAACGTCCTTCCAAACCACATTAAGGAAGAAAAAAACGTAAGAAAATTTCTTAAGAAAGTAAAAACTTGGTTATTACTTATAAAAAATATCGAGATTTTGTTTCGTAATTTACATGAAATATTTATCGAATTAAATGTAATGAATTAAGTGATATTGTAATATCATTGTTGAAGTAAGTTTGCCCGATCTTGTATTTGTGTGTCTCTTTTTTGTAACCACTATTAAATTATGTATATCTCTGAGTCTTTTTTCTATTTTGAATTAGTTTATTCACTGTATTGTAAACGTTTTATCGAAATTTGTAAACCATTTTGTTTTTGCTATCGTTTTTTGCATGGTTTATTTATTTGTCAGTAGCCCCAACACAGGATATTCCTTAGGGGCTATCTATGGTACTACCACTCTGTATTTCCTGAAAAGGAATCAAATTATTATTATATTATAATTATAAAAAATGTAATCTTTGTTTGAAGGTAAATATATATTTTTATTTGTGATTATTATATTTTGAATGATTTATGACCAAAAATAAGTAAAAATATTCCTTGTTGATGTAAATTTATTGTGACCCATCCAAAGGGAAATTACAGAATGTAAATTATTTGTAAATAAATTTATTATTTATTAAAAAAAAAAAAAAATTTAGAAAGAACAAGGGCTCGACCCTAAAACACTTGCAATCATTAGACAGACGCTTACGGACAAAAAATGTTAAGTAAAATGTAGGGGCAAATATTTCGGAACCCTTCGAAATTAAAACAGGAGTTAGTCAAAGAGATGGACTCTCAATATTACTCTTAATTTGCGTCCTAGAAAAAATAACTCGAGAATGGTGAAAAGGCAATTGGAGTCTAAAAATTGATCAACCATTCAAATTAGGAGTAAAACATGTAACAATTGACTACCTGGCTTTAGCAGAAACCGCCATACCCAGGCGGTGTCTTGTACCCAGCCCAACATATCTTTGCCTCTAACGCAGTCTTAAAATCCCCTTCCCCCCTCATTGTTTCCTCGACCCATCTAACCTGCCGATTCCCGGGCTTATTCCCTTGCCTTCCTTTTCGTCCATCGCACCTTCCCCATCCTTGCCCAAATCTCAATTATCCTAGATGAAAAAATAACAAGCCAAAGGACTGGGTCGACAAAGAGTACTCGGAAAATGTGATGAGAAAGTGAAAGAACGCTGTTATTTTTCAATCGCTAGGCCTCATTTGGAATGTGCTGTTAGTGTATGGGATCCATATGACGCGGGGTTGAAATCGGAATTAGATCGCGTGCAGCGAAGAGGAGCTAGGTTTGTGAAACGATTCCACGATAAGTTTACTAGTGTGTCTGGATTGTTAGAAGAATTAGGATGGGAATCGCTATCACAGTGTAGATTAAATTATAGGCTTAACCTCCTAAATAAATTTCAGGAAAACATTTCTCTGACGACGTAGAAAACATACTATTAACCCCCTCGTACTACGGCAGATTAGATCGCGCCAATAAAATTAGAGATAGATTAAAGAGCCGATAGAAATAGATAGAAATGTCATTTTTTCCGCGTACCATTCGCGGACCATAACAGCTTTGATCGTCGTCATGAATAGTTCGAATAGTGACAATAGGTAGACAGTAGATCTTTCTCTTTCTATTCTAGACGTTCTTATTTATGCATGATATTTTGAATCTTTAATAGTAGTCTTTGTATACCTTGCATGCTGGAACGATTGACGTTAGAATGTTTCTTGGTTAGTAGATTTTTAATTGGCGCGTTGCATGTGTGGTACGCGGGTTTCACTGTAATTTCCGTGTTCCACCGTATCATTCATGCATGCCTGGTGTGGAAGCACCCCCTGCCACACACCCTTTGGGTGGCTTGCAGGGTATGATGTAGATGTATGCCGAAGCAAGTAAGGTTCGATCAAGTATCGCATGTTTGCTCTGCCCTCTAGTTGGAAGCAGTTTCAAACACATTCAAGAGAAGGTAATAGTGTTGATGGCATCACTGGGAATGAAACCTGAAGAAATGTAACGTTTTACATTAGCATTGACATTAATTTAACCAACCGCATCGCGGATCTCAAATGAGCCTGCCCTTCACTTGTTCCAGCATAATCGAGCTGCTGATTGATGACGTTTCCCATAAACCGTGCAGCCACGTGACTTAAGACGCAGCTGTCCTACCCGTCAATTTAACTCCCTATTGATTCTCCAGTTATCTGCTGGTACCTTGCTCGGATCATTGCTCATCTCCGAGTGGATCCCCTCACCGGAAGCAACTGTAAGAATTTGTCCTTACATTATTCCTGCAGAAGTTCTCATACAGGGTGGCTACTGATATCCAATTTTCAAATTCCCTGACCTTTCCCTGACTTTTCCCTGATGGATTTACCATTTTCCCTGACCGATTGCCGAAAGGTCATCTAATATTGGAATATTTTTTTCTGATGTATTAAAATCTCTACGGCAGCTTTAAATTTCGTCTCATCATCGTCTCTTATTTTTAGAACTGCAAGTATGTACTTACTACAAGCTGGTGTACTCCAGCAACCTCTCGACTTAAGTCTCGGATGTTTCGAAAAAAAACGCGAGGTGAAATTTTCCGAACAATATAGCCTCGGATTCATTGTATTGATCGTAATACATAGTGATCATCAATTTTAACACTACTAGGACAATATCGCAAGGAGGATATACAAAACGGATACTTCGTACGTCTGATTCAGAACTAAATAACTAAGATTCGCAACTAATAACATTCACAACTGAATATTTTACGAATTGATGGGGCTTATTCCATGCACGTCAGCGATGGACGGTGAAATAAAGGGCGGGAAAGACTTGGCCGATAAACGTGTAATGGTAGAAAAATAACGAGGATTCCTATTCCAGTTTCTCCCCGACTTTTACGAGAATTCTCTGACTTTTCCAGAAATTCAAAATTCCCTGACAATTCCAGGTTTTCCCTGACAATTGCCACCCTGTCATATTGAGGAGCGTCTCCGCAAGGCAATGCTTTCTTCAGCGCAGTGCAGGCTCAGTGCACCTTATGTTTACGCTTGGATGAAGAGGCCGAAGAGGATGAAGGCAGAGCACGGGGTGAGACATTCGAGGAAGAAGTTCCCGCCTCTTGCGGTGGGAGGGCGAAGAGAGGGGGGGATGCGGGGAGGGTGGTGCTGTCACTCTGATGGTGGGGGTGTGGCAGGGGATGGTGGAGGAAGTTGCCCATTTAAAGAGGCGTGGTGGAGTGGGGGAGGGGCGGCAGGAGTGTGGATATCCCAACCCCTTTCATACCTACCTTCCTCCTTCCGCATTAAGACCGAGTGCTTTCCTCTCCTTGCGCTAACGGCGTCCTGGGGATGGGAAGTGGGGAGTGGGGGAGGGGTGGAGGGTTGGGTATTGGGGAGAGATGGAAGAAGAAGAGTTTGTGACAGAGATGAAACGCGACGATTGAAATGTTTCTTGAAGCTCGAGTAATTAGTTTATCCTGTTGGGCTTTAAGAGGCGGCTATGAGAGGGAGGGGAGGGTGGAAAGGGAAACGGAGGCAGAGGAGGGGAAGGAACGTGGAGGGATGGCTGCGTTGCCAAGGGGGGAGTGGCACTTGTAGCAAGGGCCGCTGTTCTGTTTCCTCCTTCGCCCTATTCTCACACACATCTGCACACTCTTCCCGAGCATTTCCCTTCTTCGGCCAATTCATACTAAGCGTAATATTGCATCCTAAGAACTTAACAGAACATAAACTCAGACTTCCAAAAGCCCGAGCATTAATTTAGCGTAAAAAGGTACTTGACCTAATCTCAGACTTGAAACGCCAGAGCAGTAGTTTGTCGCTGCAACATTAGTGCAGCCTGAAACAGCCCACGCCTTCTGAACAAACAACAAACGTGGGCACCCGAGAACCATCTAGAAAAGACTATCTCAAGAAAACTGTTTTACCACTTTAATAGATTCCGAAATAACAAATAACCCTTCGACCTAGGTTACGGTTATTAAAATAAATTTATTAAAAACTATTAGCATTCAAAAATTTTCTTAAATAAAAATATTGAAGTTCAAAAATTCAAAAGTACTGTACAGTCAAAACCGAGGCCGTTGGATTTTAAGTCTTTGAGCAATCATTACCAAGCCGTATGAGCTTAACTCTTCTCATTTAGAGCGATCATTCATCCCCACGATCGGCCTTCTAAAGCGACACATTGTAAGGGAAGATAGGGTGGTATTTTCAGTCGAACGTTTTCAAACCGCTCTACTCGTCTCACATGCTCAAAATCAACCGTGTGCAACTACGTTCGAAAGTTACGCTCAATGTGACGCGACCGTAACTCACCTGTCTCGCCTGACTACCAATCCACAAACAGCCTCGAACTTCCTCTTTTCTCTCCTTTTTCTCCATTCCATCTCTCTTCGTCTACGCTTTCGTCTCCCCCTCTTTCTTCCGCAAGCGTTCTCCCCCTCTTCACCCCCAAGGCTCGTGTCACCACCAACCTCTTCCTCTCAACCTCCCTCACCTAATGAGCCTCTCGTCATTAATCAAGTGCGGTTTGCCAAGGAGAGTCGTCATAATCGAAAACAGGGAGGGAACTGCCGACTACACGCCGCTTAATACGTCTTCACGGGCTTGAAAAAATTAGCCCGCTATTACGTCATTACTCGTTTCGTGACGCACGCGCTCGTAAGCGAGCCTACCGGGAGAATTTTTGGGTCTCCCTAAGCGAGCGAGAGACCTTAGTTGCACGAAGGGAAGGGCGCGCCTCTTCTTCTTCTTTTTTAGTTAGCCGTGACATATGTCGGGTAAAACGACTGGACGAATTAATTCAGTCGAAAATTGTCGCTTTTTTATTTGAACGTTTAACTCCTTTATTTTTTTCATCTCTCCGTCTATATTTCTGTGCCTCCGGTCTCCACCTTCATGGTTCCCATCGTGTCGGCGTATTTAATTTGTTTTTTACGGCTCTTATTCCATTGTTTTTCCCCACTTTTTGTATGCACGTCCTCATTTGGGACATCTCATTCGTTCCCGACTCGCGTTCCCGTTTAAGATCTAAGCATATTTCTTAATCACAGTTTAACTATTCTACTTAGGTTATACAGCATATCGTTTGGTTATTTCGGCCCCCCTGGATTAAGTTCTCATGTGATAGCGGAGGTGCCCAGGTTGCAGTCCCGTCTCCGTGAAAATTAAAACATCCAGGGCATGAGAGCCTATGTTAGTTAGTACGAATATTTGTTTGATAAAAGGGTTGATGACATATTTTCCGAGAGAAAATCCAAGATGAACACGATCTAGACCCAAGCAGGAGGAAATTGAATCAACCAGAGAATGGGGGTTTCCGTATTTCCTCTGTAACACGTAGGAATACCGGATACAAGTCTTAAATAGGTGATTTCGTGGAAAATTTTAAATAAACAAAAATATGTAGTTCAATGTAATTTTCCACATTATAATTAGCGAGTATCTGCAGATGGAGTAGATAATCTCGATTTTCCGGTTTCTTTCAGAGATGACAACCATTCCTACCACTTACGAAGGTAATGTATTTTTGATAATCGTAGTGGAACGTCAGAAGAAAACCTGGGGTCTTCATTAGTCCGCTGTAATAAAAATGGGTCCATGGTTTAACATTCGGACGGAATTACAACGGACATCAAGTGAAAGATACTCCAAGCACGATACGATAAGAAAGCGCAGGAGAGGCAACTGCTGAGTTCCAAGAAGACAGGACTGCAAGCAAGGAACCATTATGTAAATTATTGCGGAGCGTAGCTCTCTATAGATGGTGATTGCGGCCAGTTGAAAAAGTTGACCATGAAAAACTAGAATTTTTTTAAACTTGATATTGGAGGAGGATGCTAAAGATCCAATGGACGGATGAAATAAGAAATGATGAATTTAACTGAATAGTAGAAGAGGAAAGGACCACAATGCAGAACACAATGCAGAAAAGAAGAACCAGATACATTGGAAAAACCCTGTTGCACAATGAGCAAGTTTAAGAACAGAATTGCAGAAAAAATAAAGAGGGAAAAGTACCCCCCTGGGGAGACCCAGGAGTAACACTACATAGACCAAATATAAAAGAAAGTACTTAGGAAGAGCAACCATTTCAGAAAGCGAACAAGCGTTAGAGTAAAGGGAAGGATGGAGGGTTTCACCCTCAATCAATCTTAGGATTGAACGATCAATGAATGATGAGTTTTAAAACGAACCCAACGAACGGAGCACTATCTTTAAAGATGGTCATCGAGTAGGGGAGGTGCCAGGAGTACTGGTCTTCCATTCCAAGAGTCCGGGTTAGAACCCCAGCACTAGAGTACTGCAATCTTGAGCGGATAATGCATTGGAAATGGATTAATGCACGGCAGTTTGGTTCCACGAACACCCTCTGCATATAGAATAGATCGTTTCGAGTCAGCCGAACGGCGGTCATTCTAGAGTTTTTCATTTAAGGTAGCCCGAGCGAGATAGTTCCCCCCTAGTCATAATAGAGACCATATTCCTATTATACGTTTTAATTTCACTGGCTGTAGGACACATCAAGTAAATATTGCATTATTAATGGCGCAATAATATAGTTTCATGTGATAGAAATTGTAAGTTATTAAATGAAAATATCTACAAGTCTTAAACTTGACTAATTTTTTTCGCGAGGTGCGTTTGAAACTCCTTTAAAACGGAAGGTTTTTTGTGATACTCAAGAACCTACTGCGATGACAATATGATTAATTTAAAAAAATCTAAGTGTTATAAATTTCTCATTTATAAATAATGTCTCTCTGGAGTGCATTTACGTACCATTTCCCATGTAAATGGGCAGTTATTTTTTGGCAAATATCTCCGAAAGTAATCGGGTTAGGGGTTGAATTTTTTATGTCATTGGATAGGTTAGATATTTTTCTTTAAAATGAAACCAAATTCATTGACTTCTAAGTAAAATGGTTTTTCGTTCGAACTACCTTAATTATACAACGTGTTGCAAAAAAGCACTGACAACGGAGGTGAGGTAGTACATTGACATATGTTTTTCATTTTATAATAAGGTACCAATGTCCGGATATTATGCGTTTTCACAATATGACTAGTTAATGATGTCTCAAGATCAGTGTTAGTTCGAAGGATTTGAAGACTCATTACTTGACAACACTTCACAGGTACGGAACCCTTGATACGTGAAAGAATGACAGATCGATGGATTGGCAGAGGGGGACCAGCCCCATGGCCTCCGAGATCACCTGATCTTAACCCTCTCGACCACTTTTTGTGGGGCGACATGTAACAGTCGGTTTATCAGACGCCAGTAGAGTCACGTATGGATCTTATAGCCCGAATCCACGCTGCTGCAGAAATAATTCAAACGAGGCCAGGCGTAGTTGAACGTGTGCGCCTATCACTACACCGCCGATGTACTCTCTGCAATGAGATGGAAGATGGATATTTTGAGAACTTGATGTGACTGTGGCAGTATTGTCAAGGATTCAAACGGGACTCTTAGCTACTCAGAGTGTGAAAACGCATCATTTCTGGACATTGGTACCTTATTAAAAAAATGATCAACATATTTCAATGTATACTACCTCACCTCCGTTGTCGGTATTTTTTTACAACACCCTGTATAAACAAGGCTCAAATGTTGAAAAAATCGCACGCCTCCAACTTCTCCTAAAAATCACACAAGTCAAGATTCTGTAGAACCTGAAAGTGTAACGTTATAGAATAAAATATAACAATTCAATAACATGACCTTTATTATATATTATTTTATATGTAATCTATTATATTATATATATATTATCTATTATATATCTAAATTGCATAATATCTGTGTGTGTACTACTCTTTATTCTGTATTTATTAAAAAAACGGTAGATTCTGCTATCCGTCAATTTTTTGCAGTTGCTTAGGAGAAAAGTTAATTAAGTCAACAATAGACACGCAGATACTTACACACGGGACACTTCAAAGTCTCTTTGAATTCATTGAAAAGAGATAAACTGCACCCGTTGACGAATCCGGAAAACAATCGGTTTTCTCTGGGTTTTAACTTTTTTTTCCAATGTGCGCCAGAGTTAACCATGGAAGTTAAATGCTCAGCCACGCGCGTAGCTCCACTATCTACTACGAGCAAATATTCTGCCTAAAGGAGATACTGATGATAAATACGTTGGAAAAAACCTCTTCCCCTCTTTAATAATAAAATTTTTAAAAAAGGCAATCCGTGAATGCTACGTAATTGGGACACGTATCTTCGGGGAGGCTTGAGGCTGGTTTAAGCGAATTTAGTTGAATCACAGGCTTGCGAGAAACCTTGCCTCAGTGACTTAAAAGAAATATGAATAGATAATAGTGAAAAATTTTCCTCTTGCCGATTTGGTTTTTAGGCAATTCAATGCTATAGAAACACTCAGCCTTATGACACCTGACATCTATGTATACTTCGAAACAATTCGATTACATGGGAACAGATTTTCTCCAAAACACAAAATAATACAACTCGTATCATTATAATGGTATAGAACAAATATTAAGGTATCCTACCGAGTAAAAATTCACGTATTATAACATGATTTTTGCATTTCGAATTTCGCGCCGCTAATCTTAAGCCTGAATCACACGATACTTGGCCTTGTACAAGTCCGAGGATGCTAGGGAGTACTGGATTTCCAGTACGAAACCTAGTATGCTTGAAACCTTCCTAGGAGCTATCACACGATACTTGAACTTGTACAAGGTCAGTTTAGCAGATCTTTGATCTAGTACAGTCCAGGAAGGACTTTGACGAGCGGAATGGGTGATTTCGAATTATCATACCATCATTTTCAATTAAAAACTCAATTGCCTCAGAGATACCCAAGCCATTGTGTATTGTTGTGAGCTTTGAGTTGTTTATTTGATCGCGGGAAATTGTAATTGTCACGAGGGACTGTGGAGGCGCTGACATCAAAAATTGACGACTGCATTGCAAAGATCAAAGGTGATTGGTCGGCGGCTACTAGGTCCTACTTGGAGCAAGTATCAAACTAGTACCGCACCAATTACGAAAACAAGGATACCAGCTAATATGCTGGCGATCATGCAGGAGTTTCAGTAAGTTTGGTCTGTATTATACGATACTTGACCTTGCACTAGTCCTAGTATGCTAGCTAGCACCCTCGGACTTGTACAAGGTTAAGTATCGTGTGATTCAGTCTTTAGTGAAAAGAAAGCTACAATTAAAGCAAAATTTTAAAAATATAATTCTTGCATTATTTTATAAACATATGTCGGGAGGGATGGGGATTTCCACTGCGTAATCGGATAAATATCACAGAAATAGGGGCCCAAGGATTTTCTTCCGACTTAGCTAAAAAATGATTCAAATGATCACTCGGCGACTTTCACTCCCGGACCACCACTTGAAAGACGCATTTCTTCGGACGCTATGAACTCAATAACGCGAATTCATTCAATGCGAATATTTTTGCAAAGCATGCTTGGCACAGTGGGTTGAATAAGTCGGAGCGATGTATTAGTGCAGACATGATGGGCTACGCATTTCCATCGATGGACTCCTGATCATTGTTGAAGTACATGGGGATCACTTTCTAGGGGAGTATTCGGTCCGTCAGAAGGGGACATCAAACTTCGGATCCATATGGCGATGCTTAATGTGCGACGGCCGAATTGCCATGTGCCACGGTACAAGTTTCTCCGATACGAAGGTATTCCGTAATAATTGAACAGTGGAATGCCGGAATCTCATGCCATCTTGCACTCAATCGGCCTGATTTTGGGAGTAGTTACATATATTTTGTGAGAAATTTTAAGCGACCAACATTCAGGAATAAGAAAGTAGAGGCAACACTACCCAAAGAAGACAAAAGAACCTCTGAGAGCGAACCAAATAGTGGGAGAGTGCACACTTACACTGTTAGTGGCGTCAGGGCAATATAGTGTATGTGGCGTCAGGTATGGAAACACTCCGCCATGTTATACTCGCTGGAGCCCAGAGACTGAGTGCTTTCAGTAAATACCTACTGAATATTAGATAGCATATTTATTAGACTTTTTTACTTGGGAAAAAACTCACTTTCGGCTAGGTACACCTGCTTCGAGTAACCTCGCTGAGGTTAAAAGCTTGCCCCCCCGGTCTAGAAGCTTCTCGCTTATCGCCTGCGGAATAGGTAGGCAGTGGGAAAAGGGTACGGGAGTGGGAAGGGTTAGCGAAAAACGCAGCCACTAGGAGGCCGACACCATGAGGCGGATTGCCGTCAAAAGGACGACAATGGGCCCCCGCCTCCGCCTCAGTTAAATACAGCTAACTTTTTTCAGGCGAGGTGCCTCTTTATTCTTTCCCGGTAATTACCCCTTTCAGTGCGGCATCACGTGATATCACGTTGCGCCGCACTCAAAGTGTTACAATCAAAATCAATCGGCGCTTACTCCGACAGCAATCCTTTTTCGGCTAAGAATTCAACTGTTTTCTTTAGCTTCCAACCCTGACTGTCAAACCACAGATAAGATTAGTTGTATGCCATTTAGCGTTGGTTCTCAAGAAATTATCGACAGCCAATACATGCCGGACGTGACACGCCTGTGGGTTGCTGTGTAAACAACTTTCCTCGCGGACAGGAACACCATTGTGTACGTAAGAAATAAAAAACGTTCATGCCAATTTACATTGATGATAAGTATTTCCACCCATTTCACGTATATTCCTCGTTACTCGGCTATGAAAGGTTAAGTTATTCGGGAACGTGATCAGCTGCAATTTTTTACTGTTCCGTCCCCATTAGATACAAATTACAGGAGCACCACGTGCTACATTAAAAAACTGCCATTATAAAGTTTTCTACTCGCCGAGTTCCCTGCATAGTGGGAACGAGCGGTAAGATTTATCACGAAAGAAATCACGCGCATTATATAATGTTGTACAGAAGTTCTCAGAGATATTTGTGCCACGGTCTTTAATATTCCTCCGGATCCTACCTAAAATCCCAGTTGAGGTCAGCTCAGAAGCTTCGCGCCAGAGTTGTACTCACACCGTAAAATTGTCCTCATCATCCTTGAGCCTCGTCACGTCATCTCACGGACAGGCACGTTCTGACATTTTCACGCTTCCACTCTTTTAATCCCTTCCTTCCTCTCTCCCTCTCACCTAACCTATCTGATATATCGTGGGGAACACACATGCAAAACATATGTGGCACAGCATTAATGAAACTACGTTTTGTTAAGCGTATAATAGGAAGGTCCTCGGATGAAAAAGTCAAAGAGAGATGCTACTTCGCTCTGATTAGGAAACACCTCGAATACGCTGTCAGAATTTGGGACCCTGGGCATAAAGATTTAACGAAAAAAATTAACAAAGTACAAAGAAAAGCAGCACGCTTCGTTAACAACTGCTACGAGCGAACATATAGTGTCTCACAACTTTTAGAGGCATTAAGACGGGAGCCCCTAGAGACTCGGAGGCTACATCTAGGCTTAGTTTGCTTGATAAATTCAGATTTGACATTTTTCAGAGTGACATAGAGAATATTATCATGACTCCTCACTACATCTCTAGGTCTGAAAGATGCGATAAAATAAGAGAGATACTCTGCCGAACAGATAGGTACAAAAACTCGTTCTTTCCGTGCATAATAAGCGACCACAGTCAAAATTGAGCTCCACTAAATACACAATATAATTTATGTCACCATTTCATCTCCAAAAAAAGTACACCTTTACACGGCAGTTGACCTAACACCCCTGCCACACTCCCAAGCGGCGGCTCACAGGGTATTATGTAGGTACATGTAGATGTAACCCCACCTTCACATTCACACCCTGCATCCTCTGAACCCTCAATTCCTGACCTCGCTCCCTTATATAGCCTCCTCCTCTTCCTTCAATTCCCGTCTTCGCGTTCGCGTACTCGGCTGCAGCGACGTATAGCTGAGTGGAGACCTGCACTTCGCTGTAAAACGCCTGAACGATAGCGTGACGATTTACGCTGCGACGGAAGCTTTCGGAAGCATATCTCCTACCACATACCACCCTGCAGGCCGCCTCATGGGTGTATGGCAGGGGGTGTTAGGTCACCAGCCGTCAAAATATGTAAACTTTTTGGATGTGAAATGGTGACGTGTACTATCGGAGTGTATTCGGAGGAGCTCAGCTGTCATTGTGGTCGCTTATTGCGCGCGGAAAAAACGAGTTTTTGTACCTATCTGTTCGGCGGAGTATCTCTCTTATTTTATCGCATCTGTCAGACCTAGAGATGCGGTGAGGAGTCATGATAATATTCTCTATGTCGCCCTGAAAAATATCAGTTCTGAATTTATCAAGCAACCTAAGCCTAGCGTTTAGCCTCCGAGTCTCTAGGGGCTCCCACCTTAATCCCTCTAAAAATTTTGAGACACTATACATATATACGCTCATAGCAGTTTTTAACGAAGCGCGAATTGATTTTTTTTAAATCTATTTGACCGGGGTCCCAAATACTCGCGGCGTATTCGAGATGTGGCCTAACCAGAGCAAAGTTGCATTTCCCCTTGACTCTTTCATCCGAGGACATTCCTATTATACGTTTCACAAAACATAGTTTCTTTAATGCTGCGCCGCATATGTTTTGTATGTGTAATTTCCACGATATATCAGATGTTAAGGAATTTCCAAGACATTTTACTGTGTCTGAAGATTTTGTTTACTCCACCCACAGTATAGGTATGGCATTTTTGTGATGACTTTCGCAGGAAGTGAACTGTGGTGCATTTGCTGATAGTTAATTGTAACCAACACTCCTGGCACCACGAATGAACGTTGTTTAGGTCCGATGACAAAGCTTCTAAGTCCGCGTCTTCGTTCATTTCACGGTAGATAACTGAATCGTCTGCAAAAAATCTTTATTTACTGCTAACTCTAGATCGTAGGTCATTAATATAGATAATGAATAAAAGAGGGACGATATTTGGGTTCACAAATTTACGATTTTTTCAATGACTTGATGAGTCTTTAAAAATGACAAACTTTACCAGACTTCATTTTTTTAAGTCTATCCATAGACTCAGTGAATAATATACCGATTTTATATTCAAGTAAAAGGATCAATTTTTCCCACATCAATTCCTCATCGCCTAAAACAACTCCATCCGCAAACCAATGCCAAGAACATTGCGCAACACATTTCCCTTTGCCTAATAACCGGCCGCTCCTCAAACGGAATTTTACACAACTTCTCCATGAGTTTTTTTGATGAAAATCTTACTTATCCTATTCCGGACACGGTTGAGAACGCATTCGAAATGTTTTAATTATCGCGTCGTCTCTTTCCTCCGGCTTGCCCACCTATGCTTCGTCCCCCATTCATATCCTTAAATCCAGGAAATTCCCAATGTCATGCATAAAATGTTATTCAAATAAGATTCCCTCCCGCGAGCCGTGTTTATTTTTCCCTCTCCAGCCCCTACTCAACGCTCCTCGCTCCGTAGAAATGAGCACTCTACAGCGAAAAGCCCCAGCCAGCCTACTAAAAACCTTCCCGCCTCCCACCCCTCCCTCCCCCCTTGTCGCTTTACTTGCTCGTAGCGACGAGATAGCGTTCCATAGTTTCGCTCGCAACGACGACAACGCACCGGCAATGTGATACTTGGTCCGTACAAGAATGAAGCCTTGGTCGCGTCAATTTGTAGCACTTGACAAAATATACAGAACTCAACCTCACCCTGAAACGAAACGTAGGTTAACCTCATGCCGCGATTGCCCGGGTCTTCGTCACCATTTAATTTTTCTCTAATTCATTAACCTTAATACGTTCGAGAGAGCTATGCACATCGGTTCTTGAAAAGACGATCTCCTGTTCCACTATTATTATTATTATATATTCTACCGGTAAAGGTAGGTTTTGTTGAATGTCAGAGAATCTTCTCCCGGTCTTTTGCACATTCAGGAGCCTATCTCCCTATAGGATATCCTTTTTCGCCTCTGCATAAGATCTACCCTTCTTTATCCCGTCCATGAAACCTATTCTCTTTCTTCCCCTTCCCCGCTTGCCCAACATCCCTCCCTCTATCACACTCTTCAGCAAGCCATCACCCTTTATCACATCCTTCAGCCATATACCCTGTCTATCCCGGATTTCATTCAAAAGTTTCCTTTCCTCGCCCACCATCTCAAGCACTTCCTCGTTAGTCTTCCTTTCCATCCACCTTCTCCATCCTTCTCCACACCCACATCTCAAATGCCTGCAGCCTATTCTCGTCCTGCTTTCTCAGGGTCCACGTTTCTGCCCCATACAACGCTTCGCTACATTTTTCAACTGTTTCATAAAATATTTAAAATGATTTCTTTTGTGATTTTTATTTAATCAGCAGTTTTATTGTGCCTAATTGCCGATACCGGCGTTACTGTAAATAATGAACTCTATCTTGTAGGATTAAAGGTAAATTGGAACAGCTCAACTGAATGTAATTTCCGTTACATTCTATAAAATCCGTAAAGTTTTGTTACTTTTCAATCAATTCCGTAGCGCACAATAAACCATAGGGAATGCCACAGATAAAATTTGATACTTATGCATGCGTATAATTTTCATTTGCAAAACTAAAATATATAATTTGCCAATCTTTATTGGGAATTGGGAAGAAAGATACTCTGAAATATCCATGGAAATTTGGTTAAATTAAAAAAAAGAGTTGAGAATAGCTGTATCATAGCAACTGAGTTTCGTGGCATTCCTTGGTACCACTGCGGCATTGCGAAGTTTTTTGAGTGATTGTACTCGGCAACAAATAAGGCCATTTGCTCCATCGAATACAGGAGAGGTGGGTTGGCGATGATAAGTCGTATTGGTTTCTGATACGTTCTCACAATCAAGACACAGATACGATATATGAGCGAGAAGTTAAATTAATCCCGATAAGGAAACACAAACTTCAGTTGTAAATGAACTAAAGTGTAATACATATTTATTTATACTTGAATAAGAATTTGAATAAGAATTGAAAAGAACACGTTTTAAACCACCAACGTTTATGTATTTATTCCAACTTTAAAACGCTAAACGTTTTTCACGAAAAGTGAGATCATAGATCAGATCTCGCCACTGGGAAGTTAAGCCAAGGATAACCTAAACGAGATAATCAGAAATAGCTACCAAAGCGGAACACTTCCAGAGGACTTACAATGAAGCTTAATGATTGCAGTACCGAAAAACACAAGGATTGAGAGATGTGAAGAGCACCGAACTTAGAGTCTAGTGTCAGATGCATTCAAAAATATACGAATAATAAGCCGGAAAATGGTATGAGACATTGAAGAAAACCTCTCAGAAAACCAGTTTAGATTTAGGAAGAACAGGGGTACCAGGGAGGCCATACTCTGCCTGAGAGTAATCGTGGAGAAAACAATGCATATAAACAAGCCATTGTACTTCGCATTCGTGGACCCGAAGAAAGCCTTCGAAAATTTTTAGATGGAACAAGATGGTCAGACTCTGAAAAACTCGGAATAAATTACTACGACAGAAGAATTACCTACCAACTATACAGGAAGCAAGTCGTCACAAGTCGCGGAAGACTTCTAGAGGACATTATAAGGCACGTAATGATTGCGATACCGAAGAAGATAACGACCGAGAGATTTGAGGAGCACCGGACCTTGAGTCTAGCGTGACATGCATAAAAAATACAAGAATGATAAGCCGAAGGATGGAAAGGAAATTGAAGAAACGCAATGTGCAAGCCCTTGAAATGGAAGGAACTATAGATGAACAGTTATTGTGGTTTGTTTGAATAGCTTGTTAAAGCCGCTTTCCCACGGTTCAATTTTTTCACTAATAAGGTCTGAAGTGTGACAGTCAGAGTTAAAGACAATATAATTTGATCTCAAGTCATTGATTAAACCATCAACCAATTTATACGAATCACATTACATTTTCTTAACACAGCCTGTCACGCGATATTCATGACCGATTAGTAAGTTTTTTTACACAGATTTTGACTTTAGAGTACCTCTAAGAATTGAAAGTAACAGCACACATGATTATCATCACAAACAACAATAAATACAAATTCGGAGATGATGCATAGGGAATATTCCATGGCAGCCAATGTTATCGTCTAGTGTTCACAGAAGTCATATATTGAACACCACATGAAGGGTTAATATATTTCCAATTGAATATTTAGCGTTTATCTAAACTGATGGATGCAATGAATATATTCAGCTAATATTAGAATAATAGTAAATTAAAATTACGATTATATCCTTCCATTTCATTTCACATTTCTCTTCACCCATGTAAAAATTAAACTCCCAAGTATATAACAGAAATAAAGTCACTTACACTCAATCGACGTAAATAATGAAACGTGCAATTTTTCGCAAAAATAAAATTTACCTCTCACCCAAGTTTAAACGCTGGCACAAACTGAAGATGACGTATCAACATAGAAGTATGAAGTTTAAAAAAATTCGGAAGAAAATTTCACATTTTGAGGAAAATTGCACGTTTCGTTACTTACTTCGATCGTCTCCGATTCTGGATTCGGCTGTTTGACAGTCTGGTTTACCGTTGCAGAGAAATTTCGCTCATCCGACACGGATCGGTGTGACCCTTCTAAGACTCCTTTGATGGGAGAGATAATTCTGTCATTTGGCCGCCGAGAAAATAAGCGATTTTCCGCAATTTTTGGGATGCGCTCAAAAAACACTTCTGAATTGCTGCAAGATACATTTTCTTAACGCAGTCTGTCATGCGATATTCATAACCGATTAGTAAGATTTTTTACAAAGATTTTGACTTTAGAGTAACTCAAAGAATAATGACAGCACATATGATTATCATCACAAACAACCAAAATTTAAAGAACTCCAAATGCCTCTCAGTGCCTCGATGGCAGGGCAAAAAGGGGAAGGAGAAGGGGGGTTACTTTGGCTTTTTATTTTTCAGGACGCCACGTGATTTTAGAAAAATCGCCACCAAAGTCCACTAAAGACACTAAGGATGATAAAAATAAGATAAACAATCAAATTAAAGAACAGATAATATCTTTATAAATCCTCAAATTTTTTTCTCGGTACAAAACATGCCCACTCTGGACCAGCACGACAATCAAACTCCCCCACGTACAAATAAACAACCGTTACCAAGAAAATCAAACCGATAAAATCCAGCTTTGCCGATTTGCACTTCGGTAATTTATCGTCTTCGCAGAGAAGGACATTCAACACAAGAGTTATCCCAGAAAGAATTGAGCATATTTTTGCTTCACTTTTTGCTGTGGTCTAAGGGTTATCAATCACAATCATTTGCAATATACAATGTATCTCCAAAATAACCGCATTCATAAATGGAAAAGAATATTACGATAAAACAGGGTTGGGGTTTGCGGATCATTGGAAAGACCTTTGGGGTTCACGGAATCGCTAATTGGATATTCTTTAAGGGGAAAATGTAAATACTCCTTCGATTGAGAGCTATATTCTAAAGCCTACGCATAAGATGTCATTCACTCGGGTAAAAATCTCATTATGATAAATAATGAATTTAACTCCCTAACAAAAGTTCCCATGATAAAAGAATGTAAGCAATTATGGCACGGGAAACTAAAAAAAGAATTAGCCGCAATCCAAGTATGTGTAATTTAAAATACGTCTCTACATGAAGGATTTCTGGCATGCACAATGTCAAAACGAAAGAAAATTGTTCAAAAAATAATGTTCATACACTGTGGCGGTGGATTCATTCTTCCCAAGGTCATTTTACGATTAAAGTAAAACTACACAAGTTTGTCAGAACTAATTCCTCACTTCGTCCCTTCTTTCTTCTAGCTCCATCATTCTATTCCCTCCCTCATGGCCCGTGTCCTATCCACTACAGCCACGTGTCAAGTGTGTATACACACACACTTACCTATTTGAAAATTTACTTGATATTGGGCCTATCCTTTATTTCTCGGCGTTTGACCAATCTTACTTTCCCATCCACTCATCCCGGAATAAAACCCTCGACTCGTACGCCATTAATTCGCCTCTTCTCCCGCCCAACCCTCTCTCTCCCTCCCTCGCCCATCAGGGATTCCCCACTCCCCCATCAATTGTCCCTCCCTCCTTCTGCAACATGGACGCAGCCCATTCTCAGTTTTCACTTTCTCGGCCAAACTTTTCCGACCTTTTTTTACCGGAACGCGTGAACAGAAACAACACGCCAAAAAATTTCCCACTAATCTGATGCTTCGCCACCGGCTAAGATTCACCTCTCCAGACTCGAAAACGACTGTCTGAAAATCCCAGAGAGGAAAAAAATCATTCACCTTGATCGGTACTCGTACACGGGTACCTCGATATTGCGCGGAGTTCTTATAGCCAATTATGGTCGTGTGAGGGAGATCTTTCGCTTTTCATAGTGAAGACTATATTAGAATTTTACGTTTTAATTCCAGCAGCCGTAAGAAGCTTGAATTTGATATTGTTATATTAATGTTGCACCATTATGCTCTTACATGAATGTAATTTTCACTGTTTAAATACATGTAGCAATTTGTTTTTCACTTGATTCATTTTTTCACGCGGGTTTTTTTAAACTGAAGGTGTTTTAGTGACGCTGAAATAATTACAGCGGAGGGTGTATCATTTATATAAAAATATAGGAGAGGTTAGATACAAACTACTCTTTCTATTCAAGGTGTCAGCGCCACTAGGCGGTCACTAACAATGATGAATCGAACGATTATCGCTGGCAAAATGTTTGGCTTATCCGACCAGTAGGTGGCATTCTCTAAGTACTTAACAATCAGGTTCGAATTATTGTGTATAATTTTTGAATTCGTTCGCAAATATATAGTTATAAAAAGTTACCTATTCACAAAGTAAAAACTACAATTTTGTATTACCTGTATCTGACGCATATGCAGGAAATCAGCCAAGAAACAACAACGGATTCAATTATCGATGCTCTCCGGTTGTTTAGCGGACATTAACTCTGCTCCCGATGTGTTTACATGATCGCTAACCGGTGCGTAGGGCATGGAACAAATGCAAGGCAAGAGCCCTACCGAATTTCGATGTAAGTAGCTTACTAAAGGAAAAGAAAGCTTACTAAAGCTCTAGATAATGCTGATGACGAAGAAGAATTGTGCACACTTATCGTATCGACTGAACGCGTGGTTAACATGACATTCTTAGACTATCACCTATGCTAATAGTAAATTACGTTCACGGATTTTGGCTTGGAAACTTGCCTTAACAACCTTCAGTGACTCCATACCAAGCCTTCGTATCAGCTGAGTGATTCTTTTTCTTTGTTCTATTTTTATGAAACCAGCAGCTTTCTCTCTCTTTCTCTTGTACTTCCCTTAACAGGTATATTTCAGTCGCAATTGCCGTTGCATCATTAAACGGAGGAATATGCTTCTCGAGCAGTGGTTAATTCTCGATGCAAAATGGCTAAGATATCCCGCTTATCGTTTGAGTTTTCCGGAGAATTTCACGACCGTGGAAGTTGGGTATGAATATGTTATAAGGACGTTAGTGAGCCAAAAATTTCTGCAGCGGTGCGGAAATTTCCAGAGGCAATTCCACAAATTTCTTCCCGAGTCAATCCTGTGTAGGGGGACGGGATGTTTAAAGAACGAAATAAAGATGAAGGAAGACTTAAGGCCGCGAATTACTTTTTTCACATAAGGACGTAAAAAAATCTCGATTAAAAAAAGGCCATTTTTAATAAAAATATGTTTCTCTTTGGGGATTGCTGATCTGAAATTCCTTTAAATTATCATGAGTAAACGAAATCGACTTAAACCGGGAATCGTAGCAAAGAACTATACTCAAACCACTTAGATATCGAGCTGCCATTAAATTAACTCATGAAATTCCACCGTCGTATTTGAAAGGGCAAGAAAATTAGCACAGGTGGCGTATGTGAAGTTGGATTCTCAATCTCAAATGGTCGCGACTTTCAGTATAGCCCTCTTTTTCCTGCATTTCCATCCTTGCTGGACATCAATGGAACAATATCTGGCTCTCTTGAATCACCCTGAGTTTTCACGAGACTAAGAAATTAACATGGAGGTAGGACACGCATTGATTGGGAAATCATAACCAATTAATTTTTCTCGGTTTTCCTACAGGGTCAGAAAAACAGCTGGTTTCAACTCTACCACGGCTCACTTCGCCTTCTTAATCATCTACATCTACGTAATACCCTGCGAACCACCACGAGGGTGTGTGGCAGGGGGTGAAGATCACCAAACATGCACTATTGACATGCAACTAGGATATTTAATGAAGACATGCTAGATAATAGGGTCACATGCAACTTGATGGTTATTATCTACATAATAAGAAAGGGATTTTTGGCTGTTATTACATGCATCATGCACTACAGACTACCCTAACTAGATTTCACCTACCTTTGCTACGCTGCCTATTCAAACAAATCGGTTTCGAATTTACTTAAAAGATTTAACCTATATTTTAACCAGCGTTCTGATAGTAATTCCCATCCTAGTTCTTCTATTAAATTCGTAACACTTGTACAATTATCAGAACGGCCTTTAACAAATCTTGCGGATCTCCTTTGCACGGGCTCTAATTCTTTTAACAAACCTTCCTCATACGGATCCCATTAACTAGCGGCATATTCTAAATGAAGCCTGACAAGTGTAAATGAGCTTCTTTCTCGTACTCTCTCATCGCATTTGCCTAGAACCCTTTTTACGAATCCTTATCTACGGTTTGCTACACTAGTTATTTCCCTGATTTGTTTCCCCCACGACCGAGTCGAGATATTGATGGCTGAGTTTCCCTCTCTTCAAGATGGAAACAGTTGGATTTCCTATTTTCTGAAGCATGCATTCACTAGATTTCTCTTTTGTATGTTATTCGGTAGATCTCAGAATAGCCAAAGAGAAACGGTCTCGGAAGTATGACATTTCACTCTCCTTGACCTCAATCGTCACCCCGGGACGAAAACATCCGTCTTCGGCTTGCCTACATAAACGCACGGAGAGATGGCCAGTGAACAGTAAGGCCCAATCGGGTCAGTTAGTCCCAAGCGGGTCACTTTTCGGGTCATAATTTGGCTAAGCCATGTGGCCGATACGGAGGAGTAGAGGCGCGGGCCATCCGGCCCGTGCACCAGTCGCCATAGCGCCATCCATCAATGCTTCTAGCCTCGAATTCTCTCCTTCCCGTGACGTGGTAATGCTCTTGCTTGGCTATTCGAGACGCACATTTTGGTTCCTTTCATTAAATAATCAAAGGCTTGATTTAAATAAACTTCAATTTTCCTCTCAAAACCTCTCTGTGATTATTTGATCTTCGACCCCAAGGGCAAGAATCCACGACATAATTAAAACTGTCGAGCTCCGTCTCGCATACGGTCATAACATTTTCCAATCGCATTTTCTACTGCTTTCATCGCCATATTTCGACAGAAATGATAATCAGAATTACATTAATTACATATATTCCATACAGTCACTCACATCTGGATTATTAACCAGTCAATACCATTAACTATTTTTTATTTTTTTGTATTTATCTTCACTATCCCGAATACAGCACAATGCACCAATTTACGTCGGGTGGATAACAGTAACAACGGACGAGACACAAACACCCATGTCCTGGGCAGGTAATATTCTATCCAGGCGGGACTCGAAACCGCGACCCTCGGGTTAGCAGGTGAGGACTTTACCCCGCCGCCACTGGGGCCGACTTCATTAAATGCAATTAAAAGATTAATCTGCGAAAACGCAAGACATGCTCGTACCTGAGGAGTTTTCAAGGATGAGATTACCTGATACAAAATGCCATCGCGCGACGGATTATGAAACTATTCTCCACGCTCATCGTGTGCTCTCCGTTTTCGACGACATGAAACTTTCGCGCAAGCTCCACTAATATTCAATTTCAAGAGTTGAGCGCAGTGCGCCGCCGTCGACTTGGTAATATGCGTTTTGCAACACGTAAAGGCTCAAGCGACGGTTAAAATTGGCGTGAACTCCGAGAAGACAGGTAATCGTGCGACTCGAATAGAGTCATTCTTCTGCTCCTGAAAATACGACGCTTCCACGCTCTGCGCATGTGACTTTAGGTGCACAGTTCCAGAGGGCATCACCTAGGCTACGGGTCAATTCAAAGACAATGAAGAGAATCCCTCTTTATATATCTAGATAAATATGACCAATTCCAAACAGGTTAATAACGAATATCAAGCAATAGCCAAATCTTAATTCCTTTTACAGATTTCTTCAGCCTTTCGTAGAGCTATTTAAAGCTTCTAAAGAATAAAATATTTTCACGCGACAGAGACTTCACTACAAGTACACGAAAACGGTTATGAAATAAATGAATATGCAAATGCCTACAACATTCACATGTTTGAGGACACGTGGGTTGAGATGAAAGGAAGTTATTTCTTTAACTCACCTCACAATCGCGTCGAGAGCGATGAGAAACAAAAGCGTTCGTTAGCCAAAACTTCACAAAATCTCAAACGGGGATCCAATTTAAATGACCTTTTCGACAGAAAGAGTACTTAACTTGAAGCAACAGATAGAAAATAAAGTAAACAATTGTAACATGTTAATTCCACCTTAGCATAAGATATCAGAAACTACAGTGCATTCCGAAAACAACTCACAAAAATTTGTTAATGGCAGCTAGGCGACGCCTAAAAATTTGTTAATGTCAGTTAAGAAACGCATAACAGAGGGCAGAGAAAGGGTATTTAAGTAGGCACGCTGAAGGGCACGGGGGCAGTCTGACAACAATCAAGGACTCTTAGTGGAACGGAGCAGACGTGAGCAGTCACCAATAGGCACCGTAAGGCAGAGCAGATGAAGTTATTTTATTTTTGAGCACCAACGGGGACAAGCAGTTATATGAGCAACGGTAGATCCAACGCAAGGCGAATCCGGGGAGCACCGGGAATATCATTAGAGGAGGAGCCGTATTTCAACGCAGGGTGTATCCGGGAATTGAGCTGACAAGGAACACAGCATCCACCTGTGCGAATATCGATAAGGAAATAGTATGTAAGATTTTTCTTTATTTATATGCTCTGTGATGTGAAGAAGAAGAAACGTGAAGTGGCTCAAGTGAGAAAAAGTGTATGGTCTGTTCAATTTTATGAGCCTGAAGAGAAGTGATACAGTGAAGGGCAAAATATATTTATGGTGATTGGATATCATTAGTGTAAAGCGATATTCATTTTCTTTCTCGTAATATTTTGTGAATAAAATTCATTGTGCAAACTGAGAAGGAGAGTCTGGGAAATTTATTATTTAAGTGAGGTTTGCTGGAGAGAGAGTTCAGAAGGAGAAGACGAAATCAGAGTCGCGCACCACAGGTGAGAGGAAAAAATTTTAATATTTTGTTACACAATGTACACCACTACAACTACTGGCATTCAAACATAAGCCAGATGGATGAAAATCCAAAGCTTACCCTGGCAAGCACACCAACCATCTAAACTGATACTCTAAGCACCGCATAACTACGGGAAGGAAGTCGAGTATGGAAAAGGAAGGAAAATATTAAGTTTTGATGAATTAAGGCAATTGCTTCCAAACGATTTCTTGACGATGGATTCTTCTATATCTATTCAGTTTTTTTCATAAATATCCATTTGATGTTCTAAATCCCATTTACCATAATGTTCCTCGATGAAGCATGAAACATTGGCATTATGTTTCGACATTAAAGATAAGGAAGAAGAATTTCCAGAAAAACACGTGGAACACGTGGAACAAGAAACTATGTAAATAGACGTAGATAAGTACATGAAAGTCCTGGTTTCCCTCAATACTAGTCCCACGTCAATTTATCAGCTGGAGGAAGCTGAGTGAGACTGGAAAGATGTTTCGGAGGATGAGAGTGGAAGGAAAGGGGGAATTGTGCAGAGATGCACGGAGTCATCTTATCTCGTGTCATACAACATTACTCGATTGCATATCTTATACCGCAGTGCACTCGATTACTTTTCAAGACGCGATAAAATAGCAAGTGTATCGCATATCTAGTACCGAAAGAGTCCTCACTAATGAATTTCAATAAAGATCACCTATGTACTTTTACTTAACTTTTGTTACTCTTCATTCAATGTATTTATTATTGTCACAAGAGATAGCTGGTATCACACGATAATTTTAGCCAAAATAGCTGAGGAGTTCGTCGCATCTACTTTTCAAGTATTTACCATAATAATGTTCCCTTTCCAACCCACCGTGGGAAGCTCCACTTAGGTGATCTGCTCAGTCCACTTTATCTTCGCCTTTCGCAAATACCAATAAATTCCTTTCCTCCTTTAATCCCTCCCTTAATTATTATATCTTCTGCTGAACAGTTAGTAATGGTGGATAAAAAGCAAAACGCAATAAAATACAATATGCTACGCTGCAGTTCTTAGCATCAGGAATAAAGGAGCTGCAACAAAAAACTCTCTAGATATGCGAATATATAAACCATGAGCTTAAATAAATCTAAACCTGAAGGCTCAATGGAGTACGGAGAAAGAATACAAACCAATTAAAATAAAACGGATTCGTTTGCACTCAAGAGAAGAAGAGATTCAATGCGAAGCCATGCTCTTCAAAGACGGGGTTACACACAAATACATATCGACCACTAGGGCCTCATTCAGTAAGAAATCAACATGGTCTTACCTCGAAAATCCGTGGGTGTGTGATATCAAAGCCCTCGACAAATCTCGACTACTGAATGGCCCTATTTAAAATACTTTGAGGTTGGTAAGACAGGCATGGGATGAACTTGAGGTTGGAGTCAAAGTGGGAGGGCATCTTATAACATCGGTTAGATTCGCGGTTAGTGGGTCTTCGAAGAGACTACAAGTTTTGGTAGATGCTTTAGAAATGCAGTGCAAGAAACTCGGAATGAAGATAAATCATAAGAAAATACAAGTAATGGGATTCTCTAGGACAAAGAAAGCGAAGCTTGTGATAAAAGTTGGAGGACACAAACTAGAGCAAATAGAACAGTTTAACTACTTAGCTTAGCTCGCTTAGGTAGCACGCTTGAGGAAAATGGGCACAGTAGCAAAGACATACAGAAGAGAAGAGCGCTAGCTTAGGAGGCGTTTAGTAATAGATGAGAATTGATGACTGGGACAATGGGTAAGGATGTGAAGAAGAGGCTGGTGAAGAGCTTGATATGGAGCGTAGCTTTGTATGGGGCAGAAACGTGGACCCTGAGAAAGGAGGACGAGAATAGGCTGCAGGCATTTGAGATGTGGGTGTGGAGAAGGATGGAGAAGGTGGACGGAAAGGAAGACGAACGAGGAAGTGCTTGAAAAGGTGGGCGAGGAAAGGAAAATTTTGAGTGAAATCCGGGATAGGCAGGGTAGATGGCTGAAGGATGTAATAAAGGGTGATGGGTTGCTGAAGAGTGTGATAGAGGGAAGGATGTTGGACAAGTGGGGTAGGGGAAGAAAGAGAATAGGTTTCATGGACGGGATGAAGAAGGGTAGATCTTATGCAGAGGCGAATAACAATATCCTAGGGGGTGATAGGCCCCTGAATGTGTATAAGACCGGGAGGAAATTCTCTGACATACAACAAAACCTACCTTTACCGGTAGAATACATTATAAATGAATGTGCCGTAAAAACTTCGTCACTTTAGAGAGACTGATATTCCGAGGCCCTACTGAGTAATCACCCGACCAGGAAGCACAAATCTCCAACTGACGCAATTCGGTAGCACCCTCTCAGTTACGTCAAATATGAAACATCGTGCATCCACAGGGTCACTGATGTAATGCATTCTTCTCTTCGCCGGCATCCCAGTCGGAATCCCCACACCCTCCTTCACATGCGATACGCCCGATATTATCCTCATCGATACAAGATTTAAATCGCAATCCAATGTTAAAAGTAGATCACCCAAAATGCATTGACAGACTATAAGCTTCAAACCATCTACAAGCGAGAAGCCCACGTGAGTCCAAACGAAAGAAAGGCTTCGCTTTTGAAGGCATTGGACAGTGAGGTAAGGGGGAGGGGAGAGACAATTGGATGGCCAATGGGATTCAACCAAGAGACCGGTATCGAGTGACAGGAGACCCAATTCGGTAAAGACTCCTCAGAGATGGTTTATGGAATTTATGGAAAAATACATTTAAATATTCGAATTATTTACGTCAATTGAGAACTACATTATAGCCATGTGATTATGCCTCAAAAATCCAGTACACTAGTTATCATATATGGCCAACAGCAACTAGTCTCCAATCAAGACTTCGATTCCACAACACAATATGGGAATGAAATGATTATCGTTTGGGTTTGAAAAATGTAGTCCGGGAAAATTCTGAATCCATATTAAAACAATCCTTGTACTTTTGCACAAATATTTATTAATGTACTACGCGTTTCGCACCTTGCTACATCTTCAGGTACGATTGTTTACATGTTATTTATTGATAGTCACGATAGTAACCAACGCTAAGAAGCTGGGGGGAGGGGGGAGTTTGGAGAGCAAACTAATTTTTTGGGTGGAAAGGCAAGGGAACATGGGTTAGGGGCTTGCAAAAAAGGAATTTTTTTTCGGAAAGGTGTGGGGAGGGGTATGGATAAAGAAACTCGTTGCAAAGGTTGCTCAACTCTCTGATAATTACCACTTGCTCCAATGCATCCATCTTTAAACCTTTTCGTAGGACATGTAAAATCACTTACGTGTTAATTATCCAGCAGATGCTTAGAAAATTGTGAGTTGGTATTCATATTTAAGTAACTTCGTGAGTGTTCTTTGATCCGTGTCTTCAAATTTTGCCCTGTTTGACCAATGCAAGCCATATTACAACTATTACATTTAATGTTGTAAATACCCGACCTGAATAATTGATCTTTACAGTTTACTAAAAATTTCGAAATCGTTAGGGGAGAGTAGAATGGTGCCTTAAGGGATATCGGAAGGCAATTAGAAATCCTATGAGAAATTTTTCCTAGAAAAGGAATAGAGCACTACTTGGCCTTTGAGGGTCTTACTGTTTGTGTGTGGGAAATCTGTTTTGTAGTTATAACGATTTTTGTTTTCTATACTTCCACGAAGTGACGCCTGAGGGTGTCAAGTTTATTACGGGAGAATTCTGTTTTGAAGTTGGACCGAAATGTCTTCTCGCAGAAAAAACGCATCTGCATCGTACTCAGTGACCGTATGGATATGTAGCGAAGGATGTCTGGACTTCAGCAATGGAAAGGGGAGTGAATAGGACACAAGCGGCAAATGATTAGGGTGAGCATTAAGATGTTTTGCATGCTTTGCAAGTGTCGCGTCTCATCCAGGTTTTGTTTTGGCCACTAATGGTATGTGGAGAGAAAAAGGAATTTTGTGTCTTTGAAAGATCAGTTCGGCAGCTTACGTCTTTCATTTTGTCGCTTCTATCAGTCGCAGAGATATAAAGCGTACGTTAATTTCATATTCTCCTGACGGTTATGAAACTCACCTGATTAGAATTTTTCAAATGAACCAAACCCAGCGCGTGCAGAGACTCCGCAGATCCAAAAGTCGTCCCTCCATCCGTCTCTTCGCACGTAGTTAAGTTTTTAACGAGAACATTAATTTTTTTACCACTATACAGCTATGTAAAATATGATATTTTTGGATTATCCTTCATGCGACATTATCTACATCTACATACTACCCCGAGCCGCCGCTTGGGCGTGTGGAAGGGGGTGGTAGGTCACCAGCCGTGTAAAGATGAAAAGTTTTGGAGGTGAAATGGTGGCATGTCCTATGAGAGTGTTATTGGAGGAGCTCAATTTTTATTGTGGTCGCTTATTGTGCGCGGAAAGAACGAGTTTTTGTACCTATCGGTTCGGCAGAGCATCTCTTATTTTATCGCATCTGTCAGACCTAGAAATGTAGTGAGGCGTCATGATAATATTCTGTGTGTCGCTCTGAAAAATATCAATTCTGAATTTATCAAACAGCCTAAGCCAAGAGTGCAGCCTCTGAGTCTCTAGGGGTTCCCACCTTAATCCCTCTAACAGTTGTGAGACACTATATGTTCGTTCGCAGCAGTTTTTAAAGAAGCGTGCTGCTTTTCTTTGTATTTTGTTAATTTCTTTTGTTAAATCTTTATGACCAGGGTCACAAATGCTCGCGGCATATTCAAGATGTGGCCTAACCAGAGCGAAGTACCATTTCTCTTTGACTTTTTCATCCGAGGACTTATTTCTATTATACGCTGAACAGAACCTAGTTTCTTTAATGCCGTGTCACATATTTTTTGTTGTGTGTTCCCCACGATATATCTGAAGTTGATGTAATTCCAAGATATTTTACTGTATTTGAAGATTTTATGTTTACTCCACCCACGCTGTTACTAGCGTTACGCTATGCGATGCATTATGATGTTACTAGCGTTATAATGCACTGGTTCCTGCCCTCCGTGATGACTCATTTGAATGACAGCGCTCCGTCGAAATTGGAGCATTGCTCGGGCAATGAGGTGAGAGAGCGGCTTCGAGTGCCATAGAACCGTTCTTCCCCACTGGAAGAGCATGCGAGCTCTGCGACAGACGACGAAGAAAGGCCGGGCTTCAGTGTAAAAGGAGGGGGGGTAGTTGGAGAAGGAGAGAAAGGGGGGGAGATGAAGAAGAGGGAGGCAAACGGCAAGGGGAATGGGGAAGAGGAGACGGAGAATGGAGGACGAGAGGAGGAGGGGCGGGAAGAGAGGGAAGGGAGGGAGGGCTGGAAATTAGTTCCGTGTTTGACGTGCCGAGGGGGGGAGGGAGGAGAAGGGAGGGTTGCCCTAAGTGTGCCCTGGAGACATGACGAAGAAGGGTATAAGCAGAGGTAGCAGTAAAGGGTGGGGGGAGTGGGGAAGGGAGAGATTCAGGCAAAGAGGATGATGACGAAAGGCTGTGGAAAGGAGGGAGGGAGGGGAAGGAATGAAAAGGAGGGGAAACTCCCTCCCCCTCCCCCACTCCAAGCACCTCCTCCTCCGCAATGCGGGTGACGTCAGCAACAATAGCCCTCTTTACGTTAAAGAATTAAGGTAGTCAGAGCGAGATAGTTCCCTAGTCATAATAGGGACCATATTCGAATTATAAGTTTTAATTTCACCAACTGTAGGGCACATCAATTAAATATTGCATTATTAATGGTGCAATAATATAGTTTATGTGACAGAAATGGTAAATAATTAAATGAAAATATCAGCATAAGTCTTCAATTTGATTCAGTTTTTTCGTGAGGTGCGTTTAAAACTCCTTCAAAATGGAAGGTTTTTTCTAATACCCAAGAACTTATTGCGATGACAATATGATTAATTTTCAAAATAGTTGGGAAAACATACAAACTACACGCTGTTAGTTTTTTTTCGACATCTAAGGGTTAGAAATTCCTCATTTATAAATAATGTCTCTCTGCAGTGCATACACGTACCATTTCGCATTTAAATGGGCAGTTATTTTTTGCAAATATCTCCGAAAGTAATGTGGTAAGGGGTAGAATTTTTTGTGTCATTGGATAGGTGAGATATTTTTCTTTAAAATGAAACCAAATTCATTGATTTCTAGGTAAAATGATTTTTCGCTCAAACTACCTTACGGCAGCTAAACGTTCTGGTATAGCATTCACTCCCAGTCGCGCGATTCAGGTCATGTGGCAAATTTTCAGCTTCTCAATTAATTCGCATGTAAGAATCTTATGTACTTTACAACATTTTCAATAGCACATTGAAAAACACAAGCGAGACCTTATACAATATAGCTTATGGAACACCGTCAACCATTTTAGCTTCCACTGATCTGTTCGTTGAAGTACCTAACCTGTTAGGTAGTCTAGAATATATGCTTGTTTTTTTTAATGACTCATTTTCACAAACACCTCACCCCGGATGAATTTCTTGCTTGAATTGTCATGCAATAGCACCCATAATATACTAGTACAAGAGGGAAAAAAGGCAGTACAATCTCCACCGGTGTGCTGAATCCAAGTATGTTCGTCAAAGCAGCGTTCTGCTGTTTAGGCCGAGCTTTGTTCTCCCGACACCGATCTGGTCTGGGGTTTAACCTTAAAATGGTATCCTAGTGCGTAAAGAGGAATTGCCCGCGCCGAACACTCTTGACGTGGGTTGTAAGGTACCTACATTTTCAGTGTAGCCGTAGATGATAGCTAAGCGGTCCACATTATGAACATCCAAATGTCATAGCAATTATTCGGAAATGCTACTCATCATTTGCAAGGCACGGAAACAGACTTTCAAATCGATTATTTCAAGTCGAGCAATGGTCATTAAAAAGCGGAAAACACTAATGCCCGATGTGTATTCATTCCGTGACTCACACCCCTTGAGTGGCTTTCACATTCCTACGTAGACAATTGGCATGAATCTTAAGAGCATTTATAACAACACCTGAGACCACGAGAGCTTCTACCTCTTCAATGAGATGATTACTCGCTAGCTTTTGGATATGGAGATTAACTTTGGAAAATAAGATCACTCATCAACCTTTCCCGGAGTTAATTGACCACAACGTAACCCCATTATCCATTATTCGCATTTGTCAAGTATTTAGTCCGCAAGTTGCTTCAAAAATTGGAATAATTTTCTCACATCAACACTATGTCTACCATTAATAAATATTAATGAGAATTCAACCATTTATTACCAATACAAATTTCTTCCCGCAATTCTAACGACAAGGCTGATTTGAGTCAACCGGCACTGGCGACGGATTAATCCTTACGGAGTCATTCGCAATTCACAGATGTGCGGAATTCCACAGACTATTGATATCATATTTTCAAATTCCTTGACCTTTCCCTGATTTTTCCCTGACGGATTTACCAATTTCCATGACCGATCGCCAAAAGGTCGCCTATTATTGGAATATATTTTCTAATCATCGTCTCGTATTTTTAGAACTGCAAGCATGTATTTACTAGTGTGCTACAGCTACCTCTCGACCTGTGTTTCGGAAGTTAAACAACAACGCGAGGTAAAATTTTCCGAACAACATAGCCTCGGATTCCTTTGGATTGGATATTAGGGGGAGGCGACCGACGGCTAAGGTCATTTGCGCCACAGAGGGATAGGTAAGGGAGGAAAGGTGGGTAGAAACCCGGCGTCGGCATCAGCCTGCTCTTAACGAAAGGCGCCAAGGGGACCACGGTTTGACGTCTCATCCGACAGACGGAGAACTCTACTTGAAATGCCCTCCACAAGGCACTCAAGTAGGGATCGGGTTTCCTGTGAAAAACATCCTCCTCTGCAGGGATTTGAACCCTGGCCACCCGTGTGGTAGGCGAGTACTGTAGCCACCACACCAAGCCGATCCCCGCCTCCACTTCCTGGTGATGAGCTTAATATATTATGATCATGATTTTTAACACGACTAGGCAAATATCATAATAAGGATACACAAAAAGGATACATTTAACGTCTGATTCACAACTATATAACTAAGATATACAACTAATAAGATTCGCAACTGATTACTCCACGAATTGATGGTGCTTATTCCATGCACGTCAGCGACGGACGTTAGTTGTAGTTGGTGAAATAAAGGGCGGAAAAGACTGGCAGATAAACGTAATGGTAGAAAAATCACGAGGATTCCTATTGCAGTTTCTCCCTGACTGTTACGAGAATTCCCTGACTTTTCCAGAAATTCAAAATTCCCTGACAATTCCAGGTTTTCCCTGACGATCACCACCCTGAAAGAGAAACAATGCATCTGCCTTGACCGGAACTCGAACCCGGATCCCTCGGTTTCCAGCCCATTGATTTTGCCAATAAAGCTACCGAGGCGTCCTCTTCCCCTGTGGAATTTCGCACTTACTACAAAAGGTCTTAAGTTTTCAAGCAATCAGCACTGGGGTTTAACGGCACATCAATGTAGAGTCGTATAATTAGGGTAGACTCCAACTTCCCTAAATCTAGAGGCCAATAAAGGTATCTAAATGATCTCCATCATAGTGCATAACTAGTTGGGACAACTTTCACGATGGTGTGCAAGATTATTTTCCGAATTAAGGTAGTTAAATGACGAGTTTCAAACGTAGCTTAAGTTATCCAAAAGCGGCTGAGTTGTTTCTTCATTGTACTCAACGAAAAGTATCACGACCGGTCTGAGTGTAACAAGTGCGCATGCAGGGACAATGAGCCTCAATAGAGACTCAATGCAGAGCAGGGATAATTCAAGGGTTAGAGCGCTAGGGTCTGAGCTAGTCACGGAGTGACGAAGCATTGCGTGTGGAAGTGTGGACGAAACTGTCGCTCACGGCGTAGACGTCCAGTCCTCTCTTGCTCGATCCACCTCGCATTCCTCAGTCTCAAGTCTCCAAAACTTCACTCCCTCGCGTCCATCTTCATCACCTGTGGATTTTTTTTCATTCGTCCACGCTCAACATTTCTTCTATACCTTCCATACTTTTACAAAATAAGAATTTGAAAAAAATTTTCAATGTTTTCAAAAATAGTAAAATTAGTACTTCTACATCTACATCTACGAAATACCCACGTGCCGCCGCTTGGGCGTGTGCCAGGGGGTGTTACGTCACCAGCCGCATAAAGGTGTATGTTTTTTGGAGATGAAATGGTCACGTGTATTATAGGAGTGTATTTAGTGGAGCTCAGTTTTTATTGTGGTCGCTTATTGTTCGCGGAAACTACGAGTTTTTGTACCTATCTGTTCGGCAGTGTATCTCTCTTATTTTATCGCATCTGTCAGACCTAGAAATATAGTGAAGAGTCATGATAATATTCTCTATGTCGCTATGAAAAATATCATTTCTGAATTTATCAAGCAAGCTAAGCCTAGCGTGTAGCCTCCGAGTCTTTAGGGGCTCCCACCTTAATCCCTCTAAAAGGTGTGAGACACGATATGTACGCTCGTATCAGTTTTTAACGAAGCCCGCTGTTTTCCTTTGCATTTAATTATTTTTCTGGTTAAATCTACTTGACCAGGGTCCCAAATGTAGCGGCGTATTTGAGGTGTGGTCTAACCAGGGCGAAATAGTATCTCTCTTTTACTTTTTTCATCCGAGGACCTTCCTGTTATACGTTTAACAAAACCTAGTTTCTTTAATGCTGCGCCACATATGTTCTTTATGTGTAATCCCCACGATATATCAGATGTTATGGTAATTTTTTATATATATGTAATATGGTAATATTTTACTGTCTCTGAAGACTTACTTAATAATGGAATATTCTATAAAAAATGAAGGAATTATCGCGTCCAAATCAAAGCAGGCATCACCACATCTTTCGACGGGAACATCCGCCATGCGGTTAATAGTGTGCAATCCCCGTTTTCCGCGGCACTCACCCGCGTGGAATGCTGGGAAGAAGTGAATGGCATCGTTTGGAGTGAACGCCGGGCGTTCAAGTGAGTGAGTGGTCAGCCACTCCAACCCCTGCGTGTCCCGGTCGGATTGCAAAGCGGTTTGAAGAACGAAAGGATTGATGCACGGTGATGTTTCACTCCCGGCGTGGCGAGGCGTGGATATTTGGATAAGGGTCCGCAATGCCGGGCCCCGTCGCGGATTCCACGCGAGAGAGGTTTCAGATTGTCGAGTTCCTTTCGCCTGTCACTTCCGACACCCCCTCCTCCCAGCGCCACATGGTTAAGGGCGGTGCAAAACTTGTGCATGCCCCGATGAGCATAAGGGTTGGCTAAATGCAGTGGAAATGAGGCGACTGAGAAGAGTTGGTGGTAAAAGTTGGAAATCGTGGGCAAGAAATGAGTGGGTGATAAATTGAGGTAGAATTCATGCTTCGACGAAGGACAACTGTTAAAAGAGCATAGTACATACCATCAGTTTGACCACTACGAGAGTCAAATAACGAGACAGATTAATGTTAGACAAATTATTTGAATGGAGTGCGAGAACATGATGAGACAAAGGAAAGGATGGGATGATGTGGGGGCTTATGCTCTCAAGAGGAGGAATATTAAGAGCCCCCCTTTAGCACATACATCTCATGAACGCCAAGAAGTTTAACCTTTATATTTTGTAGTTTATTTGTGGCCCCAAAGCAACATACTTCCATATAACCACCGTTTTAATATATTTTTGCAGCATTTCATATTATTAGGCGAGGTTTCAAAAGCAATATAATTATATTTGAACTTATCCCGGCTTTCGATACATACAGACGTCACGTGATTACTTGGTTTTCAAGTTCAAGAATTATTTAAAGGTCTTATTCCATTTAGTTGACATGGAGCGTAGCGTTGTATGGGGCAGAAACGTGGACGCTGAGAAGGTTGGACAAGAATAGGCTTCAGGCATTTGAGATATGGGTGTGGAGAAGGATGGATAATTCTTTTTACTTGACAGTAAACGATAGTTTACACAATTTTAATGATAAACTGTTGCGATGAGATGACTGATGATAAAAAAATAAATATTACATAAAATGAAGCATAAAACAAGACCGCGTTTTCACCACCTATGAAAGATATAATAATCCATATTTTCCATATTTTTTCACTTACTTCATGAGTTATATTTTTTTAGCTTTGCCTTTGTTATCCCCCAATCTAGAAATATCGTTTGCATAACCATGACGGAGGTATGAACAGGAGGTAAGCAGCGCTTGCTCACGTCGAGTTTTAAATGCAAACGTACGAAGCTCTTCTCTCCACCCGTTGTTTTTCTCATTAACTGACTTGTTCTTTGCAGCATTCAGTAGATGGCAGTGCGCTGCACAACTCACTTTGCCTGCCACGGAACAGGAGGGTAAGTGCAATGATATGAGAATACCTTCAGGTTTGTACCCAGGCTTAGTACCATCATGTTTACCGAGGATTGATACGATTCTACGCCCAAGAATGCAGCCTAGACAAATAAATCTCGCCTTTGCGCAATTTACCATTCAGAAAGACCTTAGAAGGTTAAAAAAAATCCCTTGCAATATTTCTCACGTATGGAATATGGTACATCACATGAAATATGGATACATGGTAAGGCCTTTCGTAAAAAAAACTTCACGGAAGCTTTCCTTGGTGAATGGTTTCTTCTATTTCAGTATATTTCAATCAGGGCGCGTTTTGGAGAGTAACTGGCTAAGCCTAGTGAAAAGATTTTAGAGAGGAATGTCTCTTTGTAAAGCCAAAAATTACATAATTATTTACCACATTATTCCACTCGTTACCTGCTTTCTCTTTCATATTCAAACATCCCAGGCTAAAGAGGCTCTGAGTAGGCACATCTTTGCTTCGATGTGTATTCTCCAGTTCTATTCAAGTTAATTATTTACTCGAAGAAACTGAAGACATTTCAAGTCTTCTTGAGAATATTTTCGGAGATGAGTTTTAATTTATAACCATAATTCAAAATTATAATATTTACAACGGAGAATCTTGGAAATAACATAAGGTAAGAATCGCTGATTTATCATAAACATGGACAGTTAGCAAAATTCTGTAACTGTTTAAATATTTTCCGTTGAACCAAATGAATTCAGTCAAAATAAAATCACGGTAAATTGTCGATAATGCATGAACCTAATAATTCAGTTGGCCAAAGAATTGGGGCAGTTCACTCGTACAACAGCCGGAAGAGGACCCAACTGGAGATGAATGCGTCGATGAGAATAAGTAAATATGGTAATGTAAGTGTTGGAATTGCCATTGCTAGGACTAAACAAATCCATTAAGGAAAGTGTGAAGGAGGACATCTTTAGAAACGCTCAAAGAAAGCCTATAATACACCACGAAACTCCTTATGGAAAGAAGAGCTGTCCCCTAAACGGAAGAAGAGCGTGAATATTTTTTTCTTTTTCTGATTCTATGGAGTAAAATGTGATGATAGTGGAATTGCTCTCATCGAATAGTGTCAGATATATGTAAATTACTATGTCTTTTGATTCCATTAGGTTACCACTGATATCCTCAACCAGATGTGTAGCTGTCAAAAGATGAAGATAAGTCAAAGGCCCGCGAAGAAATGACTCCGAATATGTTTACAGTAATAATAAACAATCCCTAGTTTTTATAAAATTCGTGGAAATTATATATATTTAAAATTTGAGGCCCCTATTTGACGATCTCAGTGATGAAAGTTTCCCAGCTGGGTTAATTTTCCTATATCTTAGCCATTGACGAACAAAAGGACCTTACTTTCGGTGCCACACTAAAACAAAATAATAAAAGACTAGCCGATTATTTCATGGGTTTATATTATGGTGCTAATGTTCATCTGACGGATAGCTGTTTAATGTTTTACAGTCTGGAGCGGCAAAGGCAAATGTCTACGATGCTAATTTTAGCTTGGGTGCAAGTGACTTTTTGGGATTACTTGAGGTTGTCTTCGAACTTTCTCATCCTCGTATATTCTCTTATTTTTTCACTCCGTAAAGACTGTCTAGCAGCATATTCAATAAACATTAATTGGACACCACAGGCATGATCGATTCGATTAAAACAGCGATTAAAAGTGTCTAATTAAAGACTTGAAGCCAATCGGGCAGTAGCCCCAAGGAGTGTGGGATGATTACTCCGTCGACACAGAGCGCGCACAAACACGAGTTTTGCATTTCCAGCGGATAGTGTGAGGCTGGGTTCAGATGCATTGACAATAGAAACAACCACAACACCAGCCTAATGAGATTGGAGAATGAAACAGATTCATGGAAGTCGTTAACCCACGTGACAAAGTAAATACAAACTGGCGACCTATAGGTAATCCGTATATAAAAGGGGCGGTTTCTATTCTTTATTAGTTTATAGGACAGTGTTTTGAGTAACTCAAGGAAATTGCTAGTCAAAAAAATTGAATACGATTGGTAGATTTCAAACCGTGCCTGGACATCGCACCTCTCAAAGGTGATGTGCATGGATTTGGACATTATCGAGGTCGATCCATATTGATCTTGATGTTGAGAGAGAAATCCTGGATTAGTTTTAAACATATTTCACCAACTCAAGTAGTTGATTGGGTTTGAATAACGGCAATGGTTGAAAGAATTAATCAGGTATAAAATATAGGAAAATGAAGTATTCATCTTTAAAATGAAACCACTTAGTATTTTTACACGAATATATAAAAAAAATACAATTCGACCGGTTTCGGCCTTTTCTGGCCATTATCAAGGATACAAAGTAAAATACCATGAGACAGCACAGTTTATATATAGAAACGTCAAGGAGAGGGAGGTGGCTGAAAGAATGGGGGGGGGGTGATGAGAGGTGAGTAAGTTTTGAGGAGGTGATTGGAGAAAACTGCAGGGGAAGGAACAAACAGGTGTGGTGACGCCAGGCTCAAGGACTACGGGGATGGAGTTGGGAGTAGTGGCACAGAGAACAAGGGTGAGGCGGTGGAAGGGATTATGGCATTAAGTAGTTTATCACCATGCACACTGTAATATGACAAAATTTCAAAATTTTCCATGAAGTCCAACTTCCCCCCCTTGTCACAAACGTGTAACAGCTTAGGGGTAAAATTGGATCTGTGACCCTCATCAATTAGATGCTCAGCAAAATTTGACTTTCTGTCACCGTCGACACTGGATTTAAAATGTTCCGTTATTCTTATATTCAATTTTCGACCAGTTTGACCAGCATACAAAAAGTTACAATCAGGAGTGTCACACAGGTAACAAGGGTTACAATCAGGAGTGTAATATATTGGTGGAAAAAAACAAAGTGATTTCATTTTAAAGATGAAGAACGAAAACTTCCACAAAGTGAACTCGCCAACCGTTGATTTTAAATGAAATATTATTGAGAAAATTAAAACAGGTATTCGAAACCGAGATCCTGGTGAATGTGGGTTACTTAACCACCCATAGAATGATGAGTTCCGACAAAGTTGCAAAAATATTATTTTTTATTGCACCTAATTTTTTTAAGCGCCCATCTTTCACAATTTCTTAATTAGTATGTACAAAAATCTAAGAAAAAATGGCATTTTTTTAGTATTCATAACCTCGGCTAGTAATGGGTAAATGCTTTAAATGCAGCCCCGATGTCGTCCTTGAATACGTCTCGTCGCAAACAAACATAATCCGATCTTGGAACATTAGAAATTTTAGGGCACCAACCATGACAATTAGCCGATTGTGGGAGTTTATCAGGCTTGATAAATATATTTTAGAATAGAATACAATACATTTACTTTCATTTAAATAACAATAAATTCAGAAATATAATAAAACTTAACATAGAAATGAAAGCTCTGGGTGGGCTCCAAGGTTGAAACCTGAACTGAGCCACCAGCAATTTGTGTAATGTTCCCCTCATATGAGCTGCAGTGATGTGATGTAATTACAAATTGGTAATACAAAATCAGAAAATTACATTAAATATAAGCATAAAAACACAGCCTTTAACCATCTTTAAATTTTTAAAGTGTTTTTGTTTGGTTATGAATAACGGACCCTAAAGAGTGAATAACAAAAAACAGCAACAATATTTGAACACATTCAACATTTTCACTAAACAAAAGGAACTATCTTGAACATTTTAAAAAGATTTATAATAATATTTGGAGATAAAAGTTGTAAAATGTAAATTTTTGTATAATATTTAAAACTTAATTCACATAATTTACATAAGAATCAAGAGCGACGTTTTTCAAGAATGCATTTTCTTTTAAAAGGTCGGTATTAAATATAATACACTGTGTTAAGAGAGCCCCAAATGTATGCACCATATTGCCGATTCAAACATGTGCTAAGGAGGCAATTTCGTTTATTGATTATAAGTCCCGAATCCAACGTCAGAATGCAATCCAATTCAACGATGCGGAAGAATAGCTAACTCCACCCAATATGAATATTGAGTATTTAATATGGTTTATATCCACAATGCTATAAAAATTGCAGCTTTACCATCACACATTAACCATAAATAATTTTCCATTAACATGTGTTTGATTATAAAGGCACGTTAAACAGCTTCTAAACGCTTTGAAACATGCGCTGTGAATTCAAACTTTATAACTATTCGAAAAAATAAGAGCTCTGACTGTATCTATTTACTTGTTTTGGATATTATTTCACCACTAACAGAAATTGGGTATTAAATTTGTAAATTTCCCGAATAAACAAGTTACTCCCAGGTCAGTCTAACAATGTAAAAATAGGCATAGGAAAACATTTTGATTTTATACCAACAATAAAACAACCTTACCGCGCTATATATGTTTCAGAGCACACATATATATATATATATATATATATATATATATATATATATATATATATATATATATATATATATATATATATATATATATATATATATATATATATATATATATATATATATATATATATCTGTCGTATGATTTCCTCACGCGTCAAATACAGAAAGGCAAGATGTTCAATTCCTCGAATCAAAATTACCTCCTATAACTCCGCCTCGTGTACGAAGAACTTCGAAGCATTCAGAACATAAATTCAGCTCTCTGAAGAGATAGAAATGAACGATGTAGTTTTTTTTTAAATTAGTTATTCCATTAACATTTTATCTGCAATGCAGTTATTTACCAAGTCACGACTGATTATGTTCTCCTGGAATGTCAGAAAAATGTCGATATTGGAAACAGCTGAAACAAAGCCGGCATTCCCAATAGCTTAGACGCGACACAGAAGGTAAGTTAATCATTCCAATTAGAGGAATAAACGGTTTCAGACGTCAATTCCACAGTCCCTTAACGAGCCGCTTCATCTATTCATCAGCATCCCCATTGCTCCAATTACAACCACTTCCTAACATAACAGTTGATTCATGAAAGACTGAAGAGCTAACAGCTCGATAGTTACATCCATCCAAATCGTTTAAAGTAGTTCGAGCGAAATATCATTTTGCTTATAAATCAATGAATTTGGTCTCATTTTAAAGAAAAACACATCATCCATCCATTGACGCCAAAAAGTCAACCCTTTATCACATAACTATCGGAGTTATTGGCCAAAAAATACAACAGCCCTTTTACATGGGTAATAGTACGTGTATGCACTCCAGAGAGACAGTAGTTATAAAATGAGGAATTTATAACACTTAGATGTCGTAAAAAACTAACATTGTGTAGTTTGTATGTTTTCTTAACTATTTTTGAAAATTAATTTCCCCTTTACATTTACCCATTACAATAAACCCATTTTCTCTCCCATGTGAATATTCTCCCAATTTTAACCTCCGCGTCTTCTCTCCGCGGGAATACGAGAGATCCGCACAGCGCGGGATAAACGGTTTGCCTTTTCGAGATTATATCGACAACCGCATCAATTGTGCCAAAATTTCTCCCTCTCCCACTATGCAAAAACACTGCCGGAAAAACGCCAAAAACTCGCAAACGCTGTCTCGCGTTCGCTGTCCGCGATGGAACAATCAACTCACTTTTATACTGAAAGTGACAGTGGCACACTCTTTTCTGATTTTTCTGATCTTCTCAACACAAGCGCCATTTCCTCCACCAATCAAGAAGGACATGGATTTCCCCCAACTCCTGCGTTGGTCATCAGACTCCCCTCAATCGCCTGCCGCATTGTCTCTACGCTGGCCCCGGCCTCGTTTGAGACTGACCGCGGACGAGAAAGGACCTGCTGTGCTGCAGTTGTGACTTGTGTTCGTCTTCTATAGACCGAGTTTACTGCATTTATCCTACGGGCTTGTTTTTCAATTGTAATACCTGTTTGTTGCATAAATGTTCTTACTTGAAGTTGATCAAACTGGCTAAGGTTGTTGTTATTTTTCTCTCTTTTCTGCCCACCAATCACAGTCAATTCACTCGCGACGTCAAGTTTGAGTAACATGCGTTTCACAGTCCGCATCTCCACAACAATTCCTCCTCGGGCAAAAGCGCATCGAAGTACAAGGAGATACTGCTTGCCACGGTGGCCAATTATTAAACCTACACGTGATCCGCCACCTTTTTAATTGTCCCACTTCATCGAACCACTACATTCAATAAATCTTTCTTCTGTTGTAGGGGCAAGGATATGGAGGACAGTACTCCTGAATCAATCAAAAATTCAAATTCACTGATGGCTTTCAAAAAGAGATTGTTTAACAAAATGCTATTGCAGGAAAAAATTTAATTCGATTCACTAATATGCTTGTATTGTTTTGTTTTCTTTCTTGCCATCATTACTTCCTTTATTGCTTGTACCCACTTTTTATGTATATATCTCTCTCTATACTCGAGCGAGGACGCCTCGGTAGCTTTCGTAGTCGGACGTGTTTCTACCGAGCTCTTGTTTAACGGGAACGCGAAAGCTCGACCGGCGAGCGAGACCTCGTTCGCCGGCACTCCTTCGGCTTCGGCCCCCGCTCAGGCGCCCAGTCCCAACCATGGCGACTGAACGACGAAGCACCCTTCTTCTCACGACGGAGGAAAAGGACGATTTTCCCTCACCACTGGAGGTCTACATTTTCTTAACGGAAACGCTGGGCCTCGTGGATGAAGATATCTACGGAATCCAATTTGGTTTTAACAGAAGAATGGTTTTTGTGAAACTACATACCGAAGAAAGAATGCAGATAATCATGGAAGATGGACCGAGAAGTCTGCCCTTTCCATCAAGAGGAAACGAGAGAACAAAGTGCTTCATCGAGGGCGCAGCCGGAACACCTGTCCAAGTAAAAATCATTGGTCTCCCCTTCGAGATTGGATTGATGGAGATATCGCAGGAATTATCCCAATTTGGAAAGGTTCAAAGAATTTGGGAGAGTACATGGGGAAGCCACCGCATGCAAAGGTTCTACACAGGTACGAGATTAGCCCGCATGGTGATAGACAGCAACATACCTTCTTTTATTAAGGTTTGCGGACAACGTGCTCTCATAATATACGAGGGGCAGAAGCGTACGTGCGCAAGATGCGGTCAAGTCGGCCACGAGAGAAAAAACTGCCCACGGAACACCAACGGAAGAAGTTACGCAGAGGCAATGGCTGCCCCCCTCTCCTCTGCACAGCTCCTGGATGAAAGGTCCTTGGAAGAGGCAGCACGAGGCCTTATCGCGCTTGAGACCGCACCGAGAGACGTATTCCCAGCCTTACCCACGAGGCCCCATTGGACCAGACAGTCCGAATCGGACCATGGATCCCCGGATCGCAAGCGACAAGCGCGTGAGGCTCGCTCGGCTTTGCAGGACGCCCCCGAGACCTCGACACCCCCTCCTGCAGCTGTGGCCGACATTTCCCCCTCCCACACTTCGACACCCCCTCCCGCCGCAGTCGACTGCTCCCCTGCCTCTCCCAAGCCGGTAACGCAGCGCGAACGGGAAGAAGACGCCATGACGGAAAATAGTGGCGTAATTGTGGCCTCCGAACTCCCCCAAGTCACGATCATCAGCGAGGACCTATTCCGGACAATGGAGGAGAAGACCGCTAGCCAGCCTGCGGCATCACAGGACATTGATACCCTGACTCTCACACCTGAGGATTCGGAAATCAACATTTCCGTTTCACTCTCCCCAATCAGGGACAACCCGACCATAGAATCCCTTTCTCTTCCAATACTACCTCCGACATCCTACTCCTTGTCCCCTACGCCTGAGGACATGTCCACTGAGCACCAACATGCGAACTCTGATTCCTCCCTGTTTTGCCCACCCGAGTCGAGACCAAGCGTCACCAGAAACCGTTTCTTCATCCCTGTCTCCGAGACGACGTCGGAGACGAGTGCGGATGAGGAGACCTTGGATGGGGCGCAGTTTAGACAAGAGACATCAGCACCGAAGAGCCCCAGGCGACCCGGGAAACGGCGAGGGGAAGCAGGCCGTCGGAAACCACGGCGCCAGGGCGACACAAGTGGAAAAAACAAAGAGAGTAAGTAACACCCCGTCTCACAACCACCATGCGCAGTCTGACTTTAAATATTGCCAGGATTTCAAACCCGATCAAAGTAAAACTCCTCTCGTCCTTTATCCAAAATTTGAAGCCTGATATCGTCTTGCTACAGGAGACGACTTTTGATTTTGTCTGGCCGGACCCAAACTTTCAGATATTTTCTAATAACCTAGGGACTAACCTAGGTGTTGTCACACTTGTCCACAATAATATCTCCTGTCACCACATCCGGCGTCACCCCTCAGGACGTATTTTATCACTCGTTGCCGCAGGAACCCATTTTATCAATGTTTAAGCCCCATCCGGGGAAGGAAATAGACATGCAAGTGACCGTTTTTTCGAAGACGATCTTCTGTCATACTTAACAACCTTCACTGGGAAGGCTGTAATGGGGGGAGATTTCAATTCGATATACAGACGCGAAGACTCGGACACGAACCGCGAAAAAATCACTTACCGGCCGAGCCGCTCTCTCGCGCGGCTCATCCAAAGCACGCGTGCCTCTGACGCCTCTCTCCTTCCCGACGCCCGCCCCGCCCCTTTCACGAGAGCAGGACGCAAGTCTCGCACTCGAATTGACTATTTCTTCCTTTCCTCTTCCATCAAACCCCTATTCATTTCTATCCAAACTCTGCCTGTAAGCACCTCGGATCACTGCGCTCTAGTGCTCGACCTTAACCTCACTGATACGCCTTGCACTGCCCGGCATCCCCCCTCTCCATATTGGAGAATGGATGTAGGCATCCTTGGGGAAGAAAACATTCGATTAGCCATTGGAGATCGAATCACAGGCCTAATATCCTCCATCCGCCCCATGACAGACATCACGAATTGGTGGGAAAAGGTCTTCAAACCTAAAATAGCGAGTTACATAAAGAAACTACAGAGGCAAAGGTCGAAGGAGATCAATTTCACACTCTTTTTTTATAGAAGTGCATTGAATGACCTGATGCAAACACCAGAAAAACATGCTACCTTTCAAAAACTTGCTACGTCATTGAAAACTGCTATTTTTAATTTAGAACTAAGAAAATATGCCCCACGGTGCTGGCAGCGGGAATTAAACCCCGACACATGGGGTCCCCTTACACTTGCTGACCTCCAACGCACTGTAAGATTACAATAAACCCAGACACACTCGCCTCGCCTCTCAAACAACTAAGATGGCCTTCTCCGGGAAGCCACCGCACACCTCACGAACACCTTCCAACGCTACCCCCCTTGGAGTGAAGCCGACATGCCCCCTTTGCCAAATCTTCCAACCCTCCCGCTCGAAGCGCAAGACACACTCACCGGCGGCATCGCTGAGGAGGAGCTCGATGCCGTAATAAAATCGCTACCAAAAGGAAAAGCCCCAGGTATGGATGGACTACCCTTTGAATTCTATGTAACTTTTTGGAATATACTAGGGAAAACATTAAAAAATGTTCTCAATCAGTCATTGACTGATAGAACTTTGACTCCGAGCCAAAGATGCGCCGTCATTAGCCTCCTTCCAAAGTCAGGGCGCCCAAAATCATTCCTCGACTACAGGCCGATAGCGCTCCTCAACAGCGACTATAAAATATTGGCGCATGTGCTTAAAAACCGCATGATCGAAGTTACGGACCTTGTTTTGTCTCCGTTACAATTTGCTATCTCAAGGCAACGAAACATAATAGATGCCACCTTACTCATTCGAGACATAATTCTATCCGCATCCGAAATGGAAAAAGACCCTTGCTCCATACTTGCTGTAGACCTCAAGAAGGCCTTTGATTTTGTTCGCGTTCCATATATTATTGAAATTATGAAACGCATGCTCTTTCCTAATAAATTCATTGGGTTCATCAGCACCCTATATTCAAACGTGAATGCCAGAATTAAAATAAACAATGCCCTCACCCCGGTCGTTGAAATAAAGAATTCCGTGAGACAGGGTTGTCCGCTATCTATGCTATTATTCGCCATTGCGATGGACCCGGTTATTCGCACACTAGAAGCAGCGAACATTGGCATCACGTGTGGAGGTTTTCGTCATACAGCTATTCTATATGCTGATGACATCAGCATATTAGTAAATTCAGACGAGCAGCTGGTGACTGCAAAAGAGATTATTCAAAGATATCAATCCGGCGGGTTAATCATCAATGAGAAAAAATCAAAATTCCTCCATATCAGCGGGCCACGACCAGTATTGCCAGCACCCTGGGCGGAGGTGTCTCCATTTGTGAAGATATTAGGCCTATGGTGGGGCGCTAATCCAGAAGATATGCTTACTCGAACTGGGAAGTGGTGGAGCGGGCCGTGCGTCAAGGAGTGGGGATGTACACACTCAGCTCGCTGCCTCTCACGGGCCGTGTCCGCGCAGTTGAGCAGGTGATAACGCCCAAGATATGGTATACGGCTCACGTTTGGCCCCTCCCTAGCAAGACTCATGCCATCATAGTAAAATCTACGAACGCTATGATTTGGTATAAACATATGCGGAAGGTCTCCCGCTCGCAGCTCTACGGTCCGTTTGATCGCGGAGGGCTAAAATTGACGGACGTAGCGTTAAAATGCGATATACTGCTAGCGAAAACACACGTACGAATTCTCGCGGGATCGGACAATCCGAGGAAAACCTTAATGAAAAATGCATGGGCAAAAGCTGATAATCTCATTACTTTCCGAAAAGCCTCTACAAACATTAAAAAGTTAGTTGAAATTCTTCGTGCGGGGGAATCATTTACTACGAAAATTATTTACGAGAGAGCACTGGGAATTAAATACCCGCACTTTACTCGTCCACCGTCTAATTCGTGGCGGAACTGGGCTGATAGTGGGAAAGATGCTAGACTCATTAGTACGATGTACTGCGTGATAGCCGACCTGTTGCCTATAAGACAACACCTCCACCGTATGCGTCTTGCCGCATCCCCAAACTGCCCTTTTTGTGGGCAAGAGGACACCAACAGCCATCATATTCTTGGCTGCAATGAACCCCCTATGGAATGGCTAGTCTTAAGGAGGATCCTCAGAACATGGGACACTTTCGGTGCCGGTCCAGATAGTGACGATAGGCTTATTTCCCTAAATTTTCGACTTTTCCCTTCCTATAAAAACAAAATCCTCTCCACATTGATATCCAAATTTGTTTATCTAAGACTGCATGGTGGGGATGTGGGCGGGGGTCTCTCAATGCTGCTCAGCAACCTTCCCCTCCGCGACGCTCCACCGTCTACACGACCCTGGCTCCTAAGACTCTTGAAGGCGAGGGAGTGAGTGAAGTGACTGGACGTCGCCCTGATTGCTCGACGTACTCTTGATGTGGGAGCACACCAGGGCAGTGACAGCTGTATGCAGAGAGGACCTTGAGCTATAGACTACCGAAAGGCAACAGCACTCTTCAAAATGTTCTAATTGTTCTAACGTTTCTTTTTTTAAATGGTTTTTTTTTTGTCTTTAAAAATATCCAAATGAACTTTGAAATAACTCTGTACATCCATCTTGAAAATAAATGCAATTTAATCGTAGCTTGACTGTCTAAAGCACTCGGCCGTGAATCGAGGAATTCGGGTTCGAATCCCGGACAAGGCGGATGATTTTTTCTCGGTGGAAATTCGCACATGTGTGCAATGCGGGTGACTCCGTAATAGTGGAACTCCGTGGCTAGTCCCGGATTGCTTTAAATTTGTCAAATATAAACGTATACTTTTTTTATGTTCTTAGTGGACCAAGTGGTTCATAGAACAATAAATATTTCCTTATCTTTTTTTTCCCCACAGATACACATTAACGCTTACGAGCTGACGCACTCATTTTGCCATTTTACGACACTCGATATCGACAACTCACTTAAAATCAGCATTAAATATCCTCTTTATAATGCACTGGTCTACGAGCGTTGTTTTTTATTACCGCCAAGCAAATTGGGAAAATGACATCAGCCGAGAGAGGTACATTAGTCACCATACAGGTGATTGCTGAGTCTGCTAATGGAAATGGCGATCCACCCTTCTTCATGTTTCCGAGGGTGAATTTGAGATTGAGCATTTTCTACGAGGGGCAAGGCAGTTTGAGCGAAATATCATTTTACTTAGAAATCCATGAATTTGGTCTCATTTTAAAGAATAATATCTCACCTATCCAATGACACCCAAAATTCTACCCCTTAAAATATCCCAGTCCTTTTACATGGGAGATGGAACGTGTGTGCACTCCAGAGAGACATTATCTACAAAATGAGGTACTTCTAACACTTAAATGTCTAAAAAAAAACTAACAGCGTGTAGTTTGTATGTTTTCTCAACTATTTTTGAAAATTAATCATATTGTCACCGCAGTAGGTTCTTGGATATCACAAAATACCTTCCGTTTTGAATGAATTTCAAACGCACCGCGCGAAAAAAATGAGTCAAGTTAAAGACTTATTTAGATATTTTCATTTAAATACTTACAATTTCTGTCATATAAACCTATATAATAGCACCATTAATAATGCAAAAATTAATTCAAGTGTCCTACAGCTGGTGAAATAAAAACGTATAATTCGAATATGGTCTCTATTATGACTAGGGAACTATCTCGCTCGGACTACCTTAAATATACTGTGGGCAGTTTTATAAATTAGAAAATAATACTCGCTCGGGTCTTGAATTCAGGACTCTCATCACAATCGACATCAGGCTCTAGCAAACAAAAATCTCACGGCATCAAGACCCACCAAGGAGATTTGATAAAAAGTGTTTCAACGTTGGGTACTGCAGTCCTGATTACTGAATTAAACTATGACGTCCCACTACATCTCGACAGACATGTTCGTGTATAGTTCACTTTGCCAATAAAAGGTTATATATCTGTGACGTATATGTCATGAATGTTTATTCGCAACTCACGAGTACCAATCAGCTGTCTAAGAATACTTGTCATTCTTGGTAGGTCATAATGAACTGAATTCCCAAGTACAAACTTATTTTTATTTTATTACTAGCTAAAGGTACCCGTTGAAACTCAACGGGTGTGAAAAACATTAAATTATTTCATACTATCGATAGCAATCGAAATATATCGATATATATCGCACACAATGTATTTCTCATGGATTATATGAATTCTTCTATTTCAATTGATAAGTTCTGGGCCTATATTCACCATATATACATATGAGGTTCGGCTTCAACAATGATATCGGTCGTCAAGGGGACAGCGTACCAAAAGCGATGAATTTTCAGCAATTGTATTATCCAAATTTGAAGTGAATCAGTTGAAAAACAAATCGATTGCAAGAGTAAGAAGGTTTATTTATTTTTACTTCCATTGATCTTTGTCGTGACTTTGTATGACTATTATTACTCATTCAAATATGCAAAAGGAAAAATGTAGTCATGCCAGAGAAACGAACTTTACATGTATTTCTTATGGAAACACTTTTACTCGTCTGGGGTCGAACCGGAGACCACGAGGTAAACAAAAAGTAGCCATAAACCTTCCGATTGACATAGGGAATGATGTTACAAAGTTTTACGTCATTCCGTGCAGTGGCTTGGTATTTATAAGTGACCGAACAGTCACAATTTCTTTTTTATACATAAGATTATTTTTTTCACAAGCAGCAGCTTAGTGATCCTCAGGATGCAGCTCACCTTATACATCCGATAATAATACGCGTATTTCCCACGCGTATCTTCTCGCCTCATTTGTTTCATCCTACTCCAATCAGTTCGCGTGATCCATGACACAATATTCTCCCTTTCCTGAAATTCCTCGTCTCCAACTCCTCATCCTTCTCTTCCGCCTCTTTTCCTTTCTCTCCGCTCTTTCCTTCCCACAATCACCCGCTCTCGATAACCCCGACGGGAAAGGGAACTTATGACGGAATAGAGTCGAACGACAAATGCAGGGACGGGCAGGGCCGGGGCGGTCGCGAATATCGAGTTATGGGCTGAGGTGGCCAGGGGGCGGAGAGGGGGCAGGGGTGGGAGGCTGGTTTGGTCTGTCAGTCGCTGTTGTCGGGGCGAAGGGTTTGGAGCCGAGCGTCGGAAAGGTCGGATAAATATTCATTTGTAGTCCTTTGCGACGTGCAGCTCAACTCGCGGGTAACTCGACTCCCTGGTCGTTCGTGTGCGAAGGATTTGAGTCGAGGTCGAAGCGGGGCGGGGGTCACGTGGTCAGTCCGGCTGTTTGTTTGTTTGTTTGTGCGTGCGTAGTGATGGACGGGACTCCGGGTGTCCAGCTGTCCACCCCTCCACCTCCGACACCTTTCGGCCAGTCCACCACCCACCGTGGTCCCACACTCACTTCCACGGACTTCCCCACTCATTCCTCCACTATCATGCACTGCCCTTTTAATGTCGAGTGAGGCGAATTCCGCGCATGCCCCTACAATCGTCTCAACTGATGCGTTACTTTTTTCTACAGATTCAGGCGAGATATTGTGGAAGTTCGTCATATTAAACCAGAAACAATAATTGCACTATTCCACAGGGTATTTATTACGTACGACGCATTTCAACTTACAGAGCCATCATACCCGAATGTGGTCCTGTACCTGATGATGGCTCTGTGAGTTGAAACGCGTCGTACGCAATAAATACCCTGTGGAATAGCGCAATTGTTGTTTCTGTTTTAAAATGATACGTCATTTCCCGATGCGTAGCGTTAGATACAACTGAGTGTCTAAAAAAAAGGCAATGAAAGTGAACGAAAAGAAATATTTTTCATTGCAACCATCATTTCTTAATTATAACAGGGAAAAAAACCAATCCCGAGAATTTTGGTCTGGAAAAGGGTAAAATAAGATCCACCGTGAAATGAACATGTGAATGAAACAGAACAAGTAAAAACAAGCACTGAAGTCATGTTTAACGTCTAAAACAAATGCTTTCTTTCATGACCAGCCTATTAAAAGCCGAGAATAAGCCATTGCCAGACGGCGTCAAATGACGCATTTCTGCCGCCATATGCGTCACATTCAACGCCATTTTCATTTAACGAATGAATGATGACTTAAGTTCCGAAACTTTTTGTTAAAAACTAAAAGAAGACGACTGGCTTATAAATTTCAGCGCCATTGAACTTCATTTTCCATGTAGTTCTTCCTCGTGTTCAACCCAAACTGGCATCTTACAACGAATAATTTATTAAAGCCAAATTTTGTGAAAATATAACTGGGAAAGGGGTGACTTATTCCTTACAGCCAATAGATAAGACGTTTCCCCATTAGTAAACGGAAGTGGATTTTGATGACTTTGGAGTCATTATCTGTCATAATAACAAAAAAAAGCCATGTGATATACATATTTGTGACATTTATGCATGATCTTTCATCGTGAGCTCCACAGAGTTATGAACCTCTTTAAGGACGATTCGGTCGCAGAAACATTCCGTTTCGCTTATCTCCCGAAAGCCGTAGCTTCGAATGTCGGATCATCTCTCAATTCCCTAAATGTAATGCATGCGTGTTTATCATTTGTATTCTGATTACTTGAGCACATTTTAAACAGTTAAACTGAGTGAATTAGCTGGTCATTCGTAGTATAATGACATTCCTCATAATAATAAAAGCTGGAATAATGCAATATTTCAGCATTATCGGTTTCGGGAGTTTTGGAGGGGAATAGTAGCGAGCATTCAGAAAGACATCACATCCATTGATAACAATCACTTACGTACGCGGACAATTTCAAGATAAACGGCTCATCACTTCATTCATTCGGGGGCTATTAAGAAAGCAATGATTTTGAGACTTAGGGCCAAGTGGAACCCCAGCCATCCTATAAAATCTCTAAGAGTGTCTTAAATCTGCATAAATATTCTTAAGAAATAAGTTAAAGTAAAAAAATACATTCCTACCGGAATTTAAATTATATCTACTTGGGGGCCGAATCCGTTACTCATACGCTCCTTCTGTGCATTGCCTCGAAGAGCGAAAACAATCGCTGCACGCGCTCTTTTCATGACTTTTATTTTAGGTTGTAACTGTGCTCTTTTTAGTATCCAACCATTTTATATCCCCTTTTACTCATAAGGGCCTTTTCTCGATGCAATGAATTTCTTCGATATGACCAAAGAGATTCCAAGACATGGACGCAACCCGCAGACGGCAACTGCGGTCAAACTTTCACCACCCCTCTCTCGCGAGGACGGCCGCCTTACCGCTTGCTTGAGCCCGCTCAAATACTCGGTTGTTTATTTACTCGTTAAAAATCGATATCACTATGTGATTTTACGATGGTAATTGTTATTAAATACTGCTGTAAAGAGCTTCAAAACAAGACCAATATCTTACCTCTACTACTTTTCATAACCAAGAAAAAGTTGTATCATAAACTTGTTAATAACTATTTTATGATAAATTAGAAAGAACTGAACGTTTAAAGATACATTTAAATATATTTTCCTACACAATATAACAGGTTCAATACGATATTACTTCAAGTTTATTCACTATTAAATGTCAAAGAGAGCGCTCATTTAAAAAACGGCAAAAACCGGCACTTTTTTGTTCTCACCTGAATAAAAAATCAAGAGCGTAAAGTAAAAATAATCGGCAACTATTGTTAACGCAAAATAAAACAAGCAAAAATTTGATGTAACTCGCATTCATATACATATCACAGTTCATTTTTAATCAGTGCCAACCTCGAGTCTACATAAATTTTGCACCGACAGTAGAAATTATGTTGACGTAGCTGCGCTAAGACTGTCAAATATAGTCAGTAATCTCCTGGATAAAACTTCTCACCATAAATTTAAATACCTTTCATTAAAGTTGCAGCGCAGAATCACGTCATCACTTTCCTACAACAATCAGTTTAAAAAATTTGTTTCTGTTTGAAAGACGATCAATTTGCTAATCAAGGCACATTATGGCGTAGCTTTGGACCGACAGCAATAAGTTAAACACCACAGTTATTCATTAGAACACACTGAATACTAAGTCGGCCCAATCAATACTGACAAATACTAATTTTGAAGTACCAATTACAAATATAATTTTGATGATTTTCTTTCTACTTCGGCGGAGAAACATATCAGACCTACTCACGGCCAATTTTATAACTACTAAATTGATTGGAAACAGCGCGAGCCCGCTTCGAAAACCAGAATATTCAACCCAAATATTTGAAAATTTCCGATCACTCCCGCTTTTCGCTCAGTTTCAGTAAATGAGGAATGGTCTTAATTCCTTTTTAATTGCGTAGCAGATTTATTAGGTATTAATGGCAAGCTGAGCATATACTGTAATAGAAACACGAAATATTTCATCAGATTTTTGACTAAGTATCGCATTCTCGGAAAAAATAGTAAAAGATTTTACTTCCGTTGCCATATAATCCGTCATTAACCAAGTTTAATGAAAAAACAATAATTTGAAATTTTATTCTTAGTAACCTTGCACTGATCAAAAGCCAGTTCCGAGTCCTGGAAGGTACTTCCATGAACACATACAATGCCCAGCAATATCAGAGCTGAGCAGTGGTGAGTAGTAAAAATCTAAATACCAGGTCACGAAGTGCGTGCATTCGTTACATTCATTTTTTTAATCATAATTTTACGTTCGTTTAAATTCCCTTCAATTCATTTCCAATTCACTGCTCGTTTTCAACATATCTCAGTGAGAAAATACCTTCGAGACTCAAACACTCATCGGATGAAACACTTTTTCACAGTTTTCCACTGAGAAACGTTTAAATACCGTTTCTAATTTTTCCTACACCATCACGCCAGAAAATACGACAGGTCGCGTCCATCAAGTGTAGATTAAAATATTCCTTGCATTAAAGCAGATCGCGATTGGCTGGTTATCTGCGCAGTCGAGGGACGACTGATAGTTTAGCGCCTCTAAATGAAGTACATATACGAGATCTTATCGCAAATATAAAGTAGTTTAATGCTATCAACAGGATAATAATACTTTATAATTACACTTGAAATAGTTCGATTTCTAATCCGAAATCACTCAAGGGCTTTGTAATCGTAACAAAAGCCATGTGAGAATGGCGTTTGAGATACGACTAGAGTAGGAAACGGCTTCCTATCCCACCCGTCATCGATTTCCATCAATGGTGGCTCTATTTCAAAGGAATCCTATTCGCTTCTTTTGAACCACGTGGAGAGCTCTTCAAGTATCGTAGATCTTCCGTCGAATTGGACGCCATCCAACCTGTGATCCCCTTGATCCATATCATACTAAGCTGACTAATCAGCGGTCACAACAAAAATCACAACTGCACCACCCAAAGATAACCTTTGTGGACCTAGCACTCTGTACTTGGTTGGTGAGCATGGCAGGGAGTGACTTCACGCGGATCTTTTGCTACGTCTCCATCATCGTGCTCTAAAACTGCCCCCGAAGGTACTTAGCAGGGGATGATGTCACAATATGTGAACCTAATCCTGCCAATTATGCTTGCCCCTAACATAGCTTCGAGCCTTGCAAGCCTGCTTACGTGTCCTCCACGACCCCAGCGGTCGGACCTATGCAAGCCACCAAAGCCATGAATTCGTTAGCATGAACACAATGTAAGTACATACATATCGATTTGAGTTCACGCGAGTCGTAAGGAGGGAATCAGCATTGCTCAGATGACTGATATATCAGTAGTCTTACAGAGACACGAGCCGGAGCAGTGATATAGAATCGGGAAACCAGACAGAGAAGACATGAAGAGCCTATGGATGGAGAGGGCGGGGAAATTATTGAGCAAACTTCCTACCGTCTAGAATCGATTGGACGGCATCTTCAAGCGGAGCAAAGGGAATCGTGTTTCGTCAAGGGAAAGCATAGATATGTGGTTACTTGGGGGAGCCTTCGACAGGAGCTCGGGCACCTAGACCTTCAATGGTCAATCGTGCATGCCCCGTATTTAACCTGCCTGCCACATGCAGACAGGGGACAAGAGCGCCACGGTGAAGGTTAGAATGCCCTTGCCTCGAGGGAAAGCAAGGACGTGGGAATTTAAGGAAGTGATGGGCAATATGCACTCGATATGAGCTAGCGTCGATATTTCTCGTTCGACAACCGTCACATATAAACGGATAGAGGGTGTAACGCAGTCGATGGAAGTTCTACGGAAGACGGCTATGTTTGGAGTTGATGTAGACATGGGAAATGACAAACATGGCCAAGAGTACTTGAAAAAACTCTAAGCATACATGTTTTAGGGCACAATGGAGGAAATAGCTTGACACCCATATCGAACCTTTGGAAATTAAATAAGTTACTGAGTAAGAGATATATGTACTGCCGAGTAGATGAAAGCTTCTTCCAACGCATGATCATTGGACATAATAAAGTAAAGACGGATAAACCTTGGGCTCAGTTTTATAATATCTGATGAAATATTCTCTCGTAATGAAAGCCGTTGTCTAATATGCTACCCACTCGATAGCACTCGCATGAATTGACCGCTCGTCCAATGTTATTTACACATTCGCATGAACTCAAGTTTAACATAAGGGCCCTATGTCATATTCTTAACCAAACACTATAAAAACAGGACCTATGGAAACAAATCAAGGCATAATTAATGTTTCATCTTTTTCTTATTTCCTTTCTTCTTGGCTTTATACATATTCTTCTCACACTCCTGCCACACATCTAAGTGGCGGCGGTTTCAATGTGTTTCAAATTCAACGTGAGTTTTGACACGCACTGCACTTTTTGAACTCTCAACGTGGACAAAATAGAGTCGTAAGTTTTTGAACTGATTATTATGATTATAATATATTCTACCGGTCAAGGTAGGTTTCGCTGAATGTCAGAGAATCTCCTCCCGGATTTTTACTCATTCAGGGGCCCATCTCCCTCTAGTATATCCTTTTTCGCCTCTGCATAAGATCTACCCTTTTTCATCCCGTTCATGTAATCTGTCCTCTCTTTCTTCCCCCTCCCCGCTTGCCCAACATCCCTCCCTCTATCACACTCTTCAGCAACCCATCACCCTTTATTACATCCTTCAGCCATCTACCCTGCCTATCCCGGATTTCATTCAAAAGTTTCCTTTCCTCGCCCACCTTTGCAAGCACTTCCTCGTTAGTCTTCCTTTCCGTCCACCTAACCTTCTCCATCCTTCTCCACACCCATATCTCAAATGCCTGCAGCCTACTCCCGTCCTCCTTTCTCAGGGTCCACGTTTCTGCCCCATACAACGTTACGCTCCATATCAAGCTCTTCACCAGCCTCTTGTTCACGTCCTTACCCATTGTCCCAGTCATCAATTCTCTTCTATCATTAAACGCCTCCTTAGCTGGCGCTATTCTCTTCCGTATGTCTTTGCTACTATGCCCGTTTTCCTCCAGTGTGCTACCTAAGTAATTAAACTCTTCTACTTGCTCTAGTTTGTGTCCTCCAACTTTAATCACAAGCTTCGCTTTCTTTGTCCTAGAGAATCTCATAACTTTTGTTTTCTTATGAACAGATATAATTATTTTAAAAAAATCCTATTTCCACGCACCTACCATGATTTAAATCATATCAAATCTAAACAGTGATTTACTAATGTTAAATTTGTTCAATAACAATACATAGTGAGATTGGAGGACAAACAGATTCAACATTGCAATATATGCTTCATACAACTAAAACAGAGAAGGACCAAATTACGTATGACGGAATGCGGCTTTGTTTTTAATGGCAACGACAGGTATCGCTGTTTCTGTATATTTTTATTTGGTTTCGTCATTTATGCATGGGTCACGTATCATGTTTTTTTTTGTTTTTCTATAATTTTGAAAACAGTTTTTAATGTTTTTCATGTACGAAGGACTGAAATTCAGAAAATGATTTCCACGATACATACGAAGAGTGTCCATTGTGCATGAGTAGAATGATAGATAGAAAGTGCATTTCATAAGTAATCTCCTTCTGCCTACATTACTAAATTTAACCTGGCAGTAAATAGCATTGTCTGAGTTATCTAGGTCACTAAAATAATGGAAACGGACACCGGTATTAATGGCTCCATTGAGCACGCTAAGCTCATTAGAAATCTGAAAAAGGATTCGATTTTTGTAGGCACGATGATTTACAGCAAACTTGATAGTCACTTAATAAAATAATAATATACCGCCAAGCGTTAAAATGTCTCACTGATTTAATTAAAAGCTACACATGGCCCTTCGGTATTATTCAGGTTTTAATACTCCTAGTACTTCTCATATTATAATTAAAATCACATAAGCATAATCGATACGGAAAAAAAATTGTGAGAATGGGTAATGACTATGCTTAACACACGTCACTGTTTTGTAGGAACAGTCTCTGTGTCCCGACCGATTAAAAAATTTTATCGCGGCTGACCCTTAAACTTTTCTCCGATTACAAGCGCCGTCCACTGCACGGAGATTTTCAATACGACATTCGAGAAATGCGTGAATCGAAACCATTTCCTCGTATGTAGGACCCAAAAAAATAACACGGTGGGATCCAAGAAAGGACTATGAATCTGGATTTGGGTGAAACTTTTTATTCATAATACTAAGCCCAGCTCTGAGCCTATGTTGTCGTTGTGACTGCTACCCTGGTTACTTTCGACAACTAGACCATGATCTTGGCTGCATATTCTCCTCAGAACTCTCACTCCATCGTAAGTTTTAATTATTGCTGCTAATCGCGTAGGTAGTCAGAGAAAATGAAAGTTCTCCCCTATCAGTACATTAGTTACCCCTTGATAGTTAAATTACTTAAGTTCCCTCACCATTCGTATTAAAAAAGAAAGAGAAGTGATTTTTGTCACATTAATTTGAAAAATTCAGGAGTTTGACTACAGAAAATTTTTCATACCTCTGAAATTAAAAATATTCTTGTTAATAATTTGTTTTTAAAGGGAGAAATTTCTTCGACAGTCATAAGACGCTATTTTTTTCGCCATTTCATGGTGACTGCAGAATGCTTTTAAAAAGATGTTTATGTTACCATAACTCGGTAACTAAGGGGTAGCGACCCCTTGTCGACATAACAAAAAAAATCCTTAACCCTTTGAGTGCGGCATGACGTGATATCACGTCATGTTTGTCTTTACGCTGGTGCTGGTGACGTGATATCACGTCATGGGGACCGTAAGTGTTCCAGCTTTCGCTAGGGAACTTTCAATAGGACCCCTAGTGAAAGATGGAACACTAACGGTACCCATGACGTGATATCACGTCATCAGCACCAGCGTAAACAAATCATGACGTGATATCACGTCATGCCGCACTCAAAGGGTTAATATCTACTTCCCCTATCTTCCTTCCTCCATAAGATACGCAATTTCCTCCAGAAACACTCTGCATGTGCTAACAGAATTTACCCTTTGAAATTCAACACTGGAAAGAAAATATAATCCTATAATGCGAAGGGTAATAATAACATGTCTACAATTTTCTGTTCAAAACGTTTAAGCCAAAAATAGTGATTTCCCAAACTTTAAACTAGGCAGCATTGCTGTCTAATTCGTGTATTAGATGACTTGAGGTCGAATGTCATTGCACTTTAGTTAGCTACTAGTGGCGCAAATAGCAAGAATTCGAAAAAGGATACTATTTAGCACACAACTTTTTAAATCATTATTGATAAAAATTGTACTTTCAGATAATATTGAAATCGGACCGAGAAACGGAAATATCAAGCCGAGATATTCGAAGTCAGGGGGCCTGTTAAATTTTAAGCTAATGGTATTCGGAGTTCGGAGAAAATCCTTCGGTTAAAAATTATAAAACGTCAACACATAAAGCACTCCTTAGTATGCACACTAGAATCATGCAAAATATTAGCTCAATCCACTAATGCATCGCATTTTTCGACGAGAAACAAATAAAAAAAACAGAGGACAGATATCTCTCCATTTTTATAAATAAGTATACATATTCATAGACATGACAAGTAAGAAAAATCTACTAGTATATTCCACACTTAAAACTTTTAATTCCTGACCTAGGTTTCGATTGCCTTGCAATCATTTTGACCATCACCAGTTATCATTTCCTTTATCGTCACTTGTTACATAGGAGCACAATCATCGCTTAAAACATTTTGAAATTTTGAGTGCTGCAAAAACATAAGTGTGAATCTTCTTAATGAATGAGTTTTTCCCTTCAACTCTCTCCCCTATTATCCATACACCTTCCCCCCCCCCCCACCACCTCCCACTGAGCGTGACGCACGTCTCTGACGTAAACTAACCACTTCTCCCTCCATCTCTCCCCAGGTCTCCATATATATTCACTCGCATGCCATACATAATGTACCTTCGAAAATGATTGCAAGTGTGATTCGATTGATTTTAAGCGTGGGATATACTAAGAGATTTTTTTTTATTTGTCATGTCTACGGTGCTACTCGGAGCATGTCTACCAGGAGCGACCCTGCTAACCTGTACTGCCCCGCGCATCGTACCACTAAATACCACCTAATATTTGTAGTCAGCGCCACCGCAACATGGAAATCTCTAACGAACTATATCAAATGCAGTCAGACTCTTTTTGCTTTTAAAGCCAAAATATCTCATTACCTGCTTGCGAAGTAATTCCGAACTCGTTACTTTGGATTTCTCACTCTTAATGTCGAATAAGTTTGTCTCAAATTTTTGTTCTCCCTTTGTGGTTCTTAATGCTCGTTTTATTGCATATTGTTATTGATAATTTTTGTAATGCTCTTTGGGGTGATGTACCCAGAGCAAAATAAAGTATTATTATTCTATTATTTACGGTAACATTCCACAAAGTTACGTCTTCAACCATTTAGTTTATACATATTCACATCGAAAATGTTGATTTGATGGCCCATTCCACTGGGTATCTTCAGGTAGGATATAGATAATGCAGTTTGGAGGCCGCATGGTGTGGTGCGGAGTGTCTTTTGGGTGCCGTCGGCGTCTGTGTGTGCAAGAGTGTGTGTGAGCGGATGCGGGGGCGGTAGCCATGGAAACCACGGATGGGCTGTCACATCTGGAGCCGAGTCCCACGTGACAATAAAACGCGGAACCGTTCCAAGACCCGCAATAATGAGGCAGTGAAATGATGAACAGCAAGGAAATAGGAGACCTCTAAGTTTCCCCTGCAGCCAGCCACGGCCCCATCCATGCAACAGAGGAACGGGCGAATAAAAATAAAAAAAGGATCTCCAAAAAAAAAGTGTCCCATCGAAGAATAAAATGAAAAAGGCTAAAATCGACGAAAAGTTTCCGGGACTCACGTCGCCGTATCGGAGATGCTATTCCCGGCGGGGTGTTTCCAAATCCTCAATCCGAGGCCACTAACCAAATCCTCGAGAGAGCCCCACGTATATCGGGAGAAGGAGAGGAGGAGCGGAATAAAAACCGCGAGTAAAAAAAAGTCAGGGGGGGGGAGACAGAGGTCTTCTTTTACGCTCGCTAAACGACATTTTGTAGGAAAAAAAGGAGAGAAAGAAACGGGGCAAGATTGCTCGACTACAATGTCCCTTTTATAAAGAAAATGCCACGCTGAGGGAGGTAAGTTACGAAAACTCGAAGACGATGCATTAAATCGCTCGAGAACTTCATAATACGCCGTCGACGATATAAATCAACGCATGTTTTCTTAGTCCATTGTTACTTTGTTACTTCGTAGTCAATTAAGGCATAATGTGGAACAAGCTAGATAACTTGAGCCAAAATAGATACCGACAAAACACTGCAAAATAAATGATTAGCCCAGTGTATATTTAAACCTAAGAGGGAAAAACACTCCAACTTCATTCTTGCTATGTTTTTTTAAAGTAACCAACAGCTTTAGAATTATTAATTGTAAAGTAGCAAAGAAAATATTCAGTTAATTAACCAATTGAAGAAGAAAAGGGTGGAACAAATAAAATAGTAGAACGTTGATAGCATCCACCCATGATGGATGATGGAAACATGATGGATTTGAGGGTGTCCAAAAAAAACAAAGTAAAGAGATCGAAAACCTCTGGTAAAGAGAAAGGAAAGGGACATCAGCGAAATAGTTAAAGACTTAGCGGGAGGAAATGTGAAAACATTCGTGTGTAGCAAGGCTCTCCATGGATCGAAAGGATGGACTAATGGAAAAGATGACCAGAAGAGAATAGAAGCTTTTGAAATCTGGTGTAGGAGGAGGATGCTGACGATCAAATGGAAGGACAAAATACGATATGATGCAGTCTAAAGAACAGTACAAGAGGAACCATATGGAAAACTGTACAGAAAAGAAGAACAAGATGGATGGGACACACATTGAAACACAATGAGGTTGTGAAAAGCATAATTGAGGGGGGGGAATAGAGGGAAAAGTCACTGCAGAATGGCCAAGGGATGCATGCATAGGAAAAATAAAGAGGAAAGCAAATTTAAGAAACAACCAGATAGTGAGCGAACAAGCACTAATAGCGAGTAAACGATGGAGGGCTGCAATCGACCACTAACAGGATTAAACGACCGATAATGATGATGACGGGAAGGAGGAAGACAGAAAGAAAACTGATTCCCGCGGCCCGCAGCTGGCCTTGCTCGAAAATGAAGAAGATAACCTGTTCCACTTGTAAGTGAGAGAACAAAGCCAATTTGTGAAATACTTATATTCATCTGTAACACCGATACTCCGCACAAAATCACTATTTGGTCATTTATCGGTCGATTCAGAGGTCTTTGTACACCTACCGACCTCACATCTCCTATTCGAGGACATATCCCTTCTCGAAATCCATCATGCCTTCTCTGAGGTCTTCATAACCACTGCCTCGTTTGCAAAGTACTAAAGGTAGTTTGAGAGAAATATCATTTTACTTAGAAATCAATGAATTTGGTCTCATCTTAAAGGAATATATCTCACCCTTCTAATGACACCAAATATTTAACCCCTTACCACATTACTTTCGGAGGTATTTGCCAAAAAAAACCAGCTCTTTTACATGGGGAATGGTACGTTTATGCAATCCAGAGACACATAATTTACGAAATGAGGTATTTCTAACACTTATATGTCGTAAAAAAAACTAACAGTGTGTAGTTTATATGTTTTCTCAACTATTTTTTAAAATTAATCATATTGTCACCACAGTAGGTTCTTGAGTATCACAAAAAAACCTTCCGTTTTGAAGGATTTTTAAACGTACCGCGTGAAAAAAATGAGTCACTTTAAAGACTTACTTAAATATTTTCATTGAATTACTAACTATTTCGGTCATATAAAACTATATTGTAGCCCCATTAATAATGCAATAGTTAACTGATGTGTCCTACAGCTGGTGAAATTGAAACGTATAATTCGAATATGGTCTGTATTATGACTAGGGAACTATCTCGCTCGGACTACCTTAAGTTCGGAACATTTCCCATCTCCTACCAAACTTAAGCAGCGCTCTCCCTTCAACTCAACAAATATGAAAACATACCAAACATCCCCCTCACTAAGGTAACTATCAAATGAGGGATGATAATAATTATTGTACGAGAGACAGGCGATTATCGTTTGATTTGAACAGTTGATTCCATTCGACTCTTTTCTCACGCTTATCGCTGCGGATAAATTCGCTAAAATAAAATTATCAATAGCAAAAAGTAATCAAAAATTATTCATTAGATTTAAATTTTATGCTAAACATTATGTTTCCATCTATTTATGAATGTCATTAAGTCTATGTTATTTTCCCATTTTTACTTTCTTAAATCATCACAACGTTTAAAATGCTCATCATTTAACTAAGATTAGACATGCAAAGTATAGAGACAAACAGCTAAAATAATTACTTGAATTGTAAAAATTTCATCTCAGCCTTTTCAAAACATTAACATTATTACAGTAGTGAATTTCATACTAGAGCGACATTATCGCCAGAAAATTAAAATCTCCTTGGAAGAAGTAATGAGCGTAATCGATAGAAATGAAAATTGCAGCACTGCATAACAAAATACCAATTATCAACCAAAATGGGACAATGCAAGGAGAAAACAACGTCACACATGAATAGAATTAAGATAGAGCTTTGAAGGTCAAGCTAGAGTTGTCATTTATTACTGTCATTTTTTAAATATTATTTCTTGCTTAAAACCTAATAGGAAGCTTAGTGGTTAATTTCATTGCAGTAAGTCAAGCGGTTCCAGCCATCGCTTGAGTAACAGCTCAATATGAGGGATTTGACTTCAATGGAGTTTTATACAGCAAGCAACTAAATTATTTCATTTAAAACATTTTAGTGGATATCTGAAGCCTGAAGCGGAGTTTTCCAGCAAATATCACTGGGATAAGTTTGTTTGTTTAAAGAATATCATGATCAGTCAGAAACTCAGAGATATTGGAGTTTACCACATTTTATCATAAGAAGATAAGCTACAGTGATCATTCTTAAGAAATTACTAGAGAACACTAAGGGTCTACCAAGGATCTGTGCAGTCAACTGCACTGAATATGTTGCATGACTTCATAAATACTTCAATCAATCAGATACTTTAATTGAGCTTAGATATTATATATAAAATCGTGTCCTACGCCCGAAATGCAAAATTAGTAATAACGTAAAATCCACCTTTGCATGCCAAATATGCGATCTTGCACCTTAAGAATCTTCATTTTGGGCATTCTTGAGCGAACTGTGCCCCAGATATGTTAACAGGAATTCCACATTCCCTTCGTTTCGAAGAACGGCAAGAAATCGTCAAATTCCCCGGGAATGGTAAATGGTTTTTTTAAAAAATGTCGCCCGGAGCAAATGGGACTGTCGGAGGAAACGGTAATAATCATTGGTAAGAGGAACGTAGGAATTTGGAACGAATGGAGAAACGGCACGAGAGGATATTCCACCGCGATGGGAATACGCTCTGACGCGAGTATAACTGCTCCGGAAGGCTTAAAGAACGACGTGGTATCAGGGAACGTGCTTTCCCTTTGAAGGACGCGCCAAAAGAAAGAGAAGAAAAAGGAAACACAATAGACAAGAGATAATAGGGAAAGGACACCAGGTGGTGAAGCGTTTGGAACTATAGCCTGGAATGGTGTCCCTGGCTACGCCTTCGGCCTAGCCCCGGTTCGCCCAGACGCATAGCGATAAAGACTTAGGGCGAGGCCTTCTCCGGCGGAAGGGGGGGGGGGGGAGGAAAAAGACGGAAGAGGTGGTGCCCTGAAATACAGGACAGCTCTTCTATCATAAAGAAACGCTGTCCCGCTGCTTCCCCTTCGACGTCGTTTCACTCGAGGGCCGTCGATTCAATTGGGACTTCGGACGACGGGCGCTGAAGAAGATCAGACCGTCCGCTCAATTCTACGTCGGGTCGGTCTTGTGAGCGCTTGTTTAACGAGAAACACACAAAAAAAAGGATTGCTCAAGGGCGCGCACCGACTGAATGGACTATTAATAAAATCGAATTTTAAAAAAAAATCTCGCACTTGAAAATTGCTCAATTAAGGTAGTTTGAGCGAAATATCATTTTACTTATAAATCAATGAATTTGATATCATTTTAAAGAAAAATATCTCACCTATCCAACGACACCAAAAATTCAACCCCTTACCACATTACTTTTGGAGATATTTGTCAACAAATACCATCCCTTTTACATGGAAATGGTACGTGTATGCACTCCAAAGAGACATTAATTACAAAACGAGGTATTCCTAACACTTATATGTTGTAAAAAAAACTAACAGCGTGTATTTTTCATCTTTTCTCAACTATATTTGAAAATTAATCATATTGTCACCGCAGTAGGTTCTTCGGGATCACAACAAACCTTCCGTTTTGAGGGAGTTTCAAACGCACCGCGCGAAAAAAACTAGTCAAGTTAAAGACTTATTTAGATATTTTCATTTAATCACTTAATGAAATTACTTATTTAATTTCTGTCACATAAAACTATATTCTTGCACCATTAATAATGCAATTTTTAATTGATATGTCCTACAGCTGGTGAAATTAAAACGTACAATTAGAATATGGTCTCTACTATGACTTATGAACTATCTCGCTCGGACTACCTAAAGCGAACAAAAAAAGCGCTTCTAGAATAATAAAGTCGACCGCCGCAGCCATTACTAACCAAAAAAACATCTTTCATCCTTGGAGCGAAGGGTGAAATTGAAGACTTTTTGACCGCGGGAAACCTCTGATAAAAATAAATTATCCAATAAGTAAAATATTATCCATTCTATAATTCAGTATCTAGGAATCGTTCCCACCAACCGCTATAATCTCAAATTTTTCAACAATGCCCCTCTTCCCTCATCCAACTACCCACTCACAAACAGTAAATGAAGCTTTAAACTGTAGACAAGAATAATGAAATACGAAAGCGAAGTTACTTTTTCAATAAAAAATAAGAATAATTTGAGAGTATAAGAATAATACTTTTATAGAGATCATAGGTTACATTATGCAAAATTGCATCAGAGGGTGCATTTAATCATCACTACACAGTATAAAAGCAGAATAATTAGCACTTTCTTTCCCCAAAGTCGCCGCATTAAACCGATTACGTAAGTCAAGGAGTTCTCCCGTTAAATGGCGCTCACTTCAAATGACCGACTATCCGATCTTACATTCAAAACCTGAACTTTCAACAATCGTCAAGGCTGCGTTAATGAGGCATTTAAAAACTAAGTTGTAAGATTAAATTCCCACTATTAATGCAACGGTTTTGTTGCACACCAAAGTTAACAGATGAATTTATATAAAAAGGTACATGCGACAGTAATTAAACTATAAGGACGGAAGTTAGAGAGACTGAATCGAACTTGTAAAAGAAAGAACTAACCCAACGACCTTTTTTTTCCAACAAATCACAGTCAACGACTAAAAATTAACTAGAAAAAATTGCATAGCAGACAAGGGTTTGGTGTAACTAAGATGTATGACTAAGTGGCATAAAGTATTTTATTATGCTCTGAATCGGCATTAAACATATAAAATTGTACTAGAGCAAAAAAATTGCTGAGAAGCTATAAAAATAGAATATAGTACAGGAATATCAACATAGTGTATCAATAATTATCAAAAAGGAATATCATAAAGGAATATCAACATAGTGTATCAATAATTATCAAAAATAAACACTTAGATGGGAAAATGTCGATTAGAAATCCGTATAAAATCCTGAAATTGAATCCCAGTAAAGGGTTTGGCGTGGATTTATGCACTACAAAAGTTTCCACCTTCAGTATTCAGTTTTCATTGAACTTACGCTCATTAATGAACATTTAGAAATCAAGAAGGTTCTCATGATGGACTGAGTGAAAATGTAATCCCCACAGCCTTTCATTCATCACAAAATAATTAAAAAGACTCCAGATCTCATGAAAAAGAAACAGCGATTGCCAAATTTAAAACAGCAATTACGAGCAATTTAGTCTGGAATTCGATGAACACGCAGTCATCATTGAGGATTTCCGATTACGGTTTCGTACATGCATCGAAACCCCGAAAATAATTCCAGTTGTTCCTTTTTTTGAAGAAAATTGCACATTCTTTCAACCGTCCATACATATATTTAATTTAAGACTCAACAGACTACCTCTTATTTTGTATCTCTGTCTGCGGCGCCTTCAATATAGCTCAGCATCCTTTCCCAATGACCGTAGAGAGTCAGTGTTTCATATGTCTCCGCAAATAACTACTTCGACCAATTCGTGCCACAAAAACCATACTGAAATTCTGGGTTATAGAGCATATGCACTTACGAATTTCAACAGCACAATGGAGAAAATTCATCCTGGACTCACCTGTAAAAAAGAGAAAAAGGTAATTGAACAACGATTCTTATGATCTTGTTTTAAAAGCTAAATAAGTGTCCACTTACGGAGACTTCTGTCTCGTTATGAAAGCCTGCAATTTGTACTCGATAATATTTCTGGGTGAGATACATTAGGTTTAAGGCATTCAAATATTTTAACTAGTAGGACCGATTAGTAACAATATCTGGTTAACGTTAGCCACACCTTGATGAAATGTTTACACTAATTTGACACTGGACTGAGGGGTGAGGTTTTTAAAAGTATATTACATCACACTGTCGGTTAGTCAACGGGAGAGTTACCTGTGGAGGAGAAGATTCAGCTACGGTTTTCAAAACAAGATAATGTTTAATAGAAATAACCCCATTCATCCGTCCCGTACACAATAAAAAATATAAAAAATAATACACAATAACAAAATCATTTCAACTTTCGGCAGTTTCCGTTTCACACAAGGTGATAATACATAAAAACCACAAATCTACTTAATCTCTGGCAGCAAACGAATACCTACTTGTCTCCGGGTATGACAGAGGTTAGCGCTTAGCTCAGGTTATACCCAATACAAATCCACTCAAATGGAGAAATTCCACTGCCGTTCACCAGAATCCTTACCTTTCAACGCCTAGTGGTATTATATAGCATTAGAGCGAGCACAAATAAACTCAGGATATAGAGCTCTCGGGTTTCGAACCAGGTGTTGGTGGTTTGCGGTACCGACGATTCGAAGGCGTGGTCTGCCATCGTCCTCAGGGTGAATATTTTGGCCAGGAGGTGATCGCTTAACTCACTTTACCCCAATGAAGTATGTCAACGGGCTCTTTATGTTGCTCATTGAAGTTACATTAATCTTCCGCTGTCTAAAACGTAAACGCGAAATGCCAGGTTTAGCTCCTTGAATGCATCTGAAGAAAGAGACAATATCTATCGGGTCGAGTGATAGAGAATGGATTATCATTTCTAACTACCATTTTTGCACCTTTGGCGGTCCTTTACACTATATGCAGTTATTAAATCACCATATATGAATCCATGGAAGTAAAGCGTGAGATGATACTGCCTGCCTGAGATCCTGCGAAAGTCATCACAAAAATGCCATACCTATACTGTGGGTGGAAAAAAAAAGTATTCAGATACAGTAAAATATCTTGGAATTGCCTTATCATCTAATATATCGTGGGAATCACACATACAAAACATATATGGCGTAGCATTAAAGAAACTAGGTTTTGTTAAACGTATAATAAGAAGGTCCTCGGATGAATAAGTCAAAGATGGATGCTACTTCGCTCTGGTTAGGCCACACCTCGAATACGCTGGGAGCATTTGGGACATGGTCAAATAGATTTAACCAAATCAATTAATAAAATACAAAGAAAAGCAGCGCGCTTCGTTAAAAACTGATAAGAGCGTACATATAGTGTCTCACAACTTTTAGAGGAATTAAGACGGGAGCCCCTAGAGACTCGGAGGCTGCAAGCTAGGCTTAGGTTGCTTGATGAATTCAGAACTGATATTCTTTAGAGCGACATAGAGAATATAATCATGGCTACTCACTACATCTGTAGATCTGGCAGATGCGATAAAATAAGAGAGATACTCTGCCGAACAGCTAGGTACAAAAACTCGCTCTTTCCGCGAACAACAAGTGACCACAATAAAAATTGAGCTCCACTAAATACACTCCTATAATACATGTCACCATTTCATCTCCAAAAAACTTACACCTTTACACGGCTGGTGACCTAACACGCCACGCCACACGCCCATGCGGCGGCTCGCGGGGTAATATGTAGATGTAGATATCTGGCTCGGAAGGCTGAACCCCGCCGCGCAATCAAAACACCGAGTTTATTTTCATCTTCAGCATTCTATTTCTAGGAATTAGGATCTAAACATTTACGTGACGATGGACTGAAACTTTAAATATGAGATTGAATTATGACGTAACTTCTTCTCGGGTTTGGGTCTGGGTTAATTCCTCCATCTTTGCCTGGACGCTAACCCGAAAAGGATTCACTTCAATTGTTTGTCACGAGAAAATTAAATCCTACATCGAATTATGAGTTTATAACGAGGGGGTTGTTACCTTATCTCGTCGACAAGGTGGAGGCTGGGGTGCCAGGAAAGGCGTTTTTACATCCCTCGGGTTGTAACTACCATTGTTACCAGACGATAAGATACCTTTTTTCACCTTAGTGGATAGTAGAAGCTACTGTTACCGCCACAGTGCGCCACCTTTGCGCAATTGTTAGCATGTTCATTGGATACTAGCAACCGTGCAACAGGAAAATTATGGTCATTGTATTGACGTAGTTTGAGCGAGATAAAATTTCACGTAGAGTTCAATGAATTTCGTCTCATTTCTAAGAAAAAATAAATCACATTTCCAAAGGCACTATAGTATCCAGCCAACCATTTTACATGGAAAATGCCAGGGGTATGCAATTCGGAGAGGTGTTACTTAAAAAATGAGGAAATTTTAACACCCAGATAACGTCAGAAAATCAACAGATTTAAAATTGCATGTTTTCTCAATTATAAAAAAATAGATAAATCGTATAGCAACCGCAGTATTTTTCCAGTATCACAAAAAAAACCTTCCGCTGTGAAGGAGTTTCAAACTAATCGCCCTGATGAAAAAATGAGGCAGGTTAAAACTTTATGAACGGATTCCTTCCCAATTACTGAGAACTATAGTTGTATAAAACAATAATTTTGCTATGTTAATATTAAAATATTAGCTTATTGATTCTCACAGCTGCTAAAATAAAATTCGATCATGGTCTCAACTATGGTAAGACGGTAAAACCTCGCTCAAATAATCTCAACAGAGGAGGAGTCATACGTATGCTTCGGCGCTCTGTGGTGCATATGGAGCGACGTGTTCACTTTTATGGCCCAACCCCGGTCACGGCTGAAACGCCTTCCTTTCAAAACACTCCCTCCTGAAGTCCTTTAGCGTTTTTAAATACTTTAGTTTGAATTTTCAAAGAGTATCTTATGCATACCAATCACACCGTTCCCTTCAGGGGTAGGCACAGTCACAAGGTTTCACTCGTAAATACATATTTGTTCACCTAACACTGCTTCAATAATTTCCTCCACATTGACATATCCTTGCAAACCTCTTTTGCTTTATTTACCCCCATACACCGCTTCATGCACGCCTTCCTGTTTTTAAGACTCCTAACATTCTTCCTCCTAAGAATTTCCTCAACCACATTCAACCACAACTTTCTCGGCCTACCTCTACCTCTCGCACCATTCATTTCACTCTTATGTATCTGTTTCGTTATTCGACTCTCATCCATCCATCCATTGTGGACAATTTATTTTAGACTTGCTTCATTAATTGATATCAAATTATTAACGAATTGTTTTTTACTTCCATAACACGAAAGGTAGTGGAAGGAAAGCACCTAAGAAAAGGACTTTGACCACGGCAGGATTGTTAACGCAACGAAACGACCGTCTACTACTATCGACATCAAACAGCTCTCATCGGTCGCCAAATACTGCGGTGCCAAGCTGCTGTACACCATTTGAAACATGTATGATAAAAGAAAAAGTCTTTCATAAATGAAACATTGTATAACAAAACAAAAAAATGTAAAATCAAATCTGACCCCAACTCTGTAATGAGAGCCGTGGTCGAGGGGAAGAAGGGGCCATTAGGCCTCATCTGGGCCACGTAAAACAAAGTCAAAGTCGAAGCCCATTATCTCAACAAGGCCAAACCAACGAAGCACACTCCTTTCATATATGTCCATTACTGGAGCATTTAACCCACATTCATTCATGACCCACTCATTCATCACCCTATCCATCCTACTTTTGCCGCAAACACTCCTCAGATAGCTAATACCAACGGCGTTTAGTCTACTCTTATGTCTATCCTGACATACCCATGTTTCGCTACCATAAAACATAGTAGGGAGAAGTACACTTTCGTACTCGTCGATTTTTGCTTCCTTAGACAGGCACTCATTCCTTGAATCAACTTCCTTAAAAACTCCATCCGACGTACGGAAAGACTTCACTAATGGAACGCTCGCTCCCCATAGTCATCCCATACCATCTGGGTCATCTCGAAAAATTTCCACCAACGCTAGAATAAGAAGCTCAGCCTCAAAGACGGGAATTACGAAACTAGTTATACTGACGACAAGATCTCCATTGTCGTTCTTTAGGCCGGACGGTACTGTATTAAGAGAATTGAATTGAAATCGGTTTTGTTTCATGGCATCGGATACTTTTTCTAAGTATTCAGCGAGAGTTTATTCAAGAAAGAAATCACACAAAAACTGCTCTAAATTCCACACACATTCTGCAAATTTTACTAAATATTCCCCCTTGGTGAAATTCACATGGCTGCAACCGTTCAATTATTTTGACTCAATGTTTCGCTTATACAACATCAGGCTAACTTTAGACACACATTGATCTGGGAATCGGTTTGGAAGATGGAAATTATTAAAGTAGATGATTAGTTTTCAAATTTTCTAAGAATCTCTCTGTTTTTGTAGCAGTCTAATTTGTGCTAAGATAGAAAGAAGAATTGAAAATGAAAGAATGGCACATATCTGTTCAATGGCGTATTTCTCTTCTAAACCATTGGTTAAAGAGACGAAGAACGATGTTGATATTCGTAATATCATCGGTGTCCTCCTGAAACTCACTTCGACTAAACTTTCCTTCCGGTAACCTTATTCTCGGGAGAATCCTCTCGCAGTCCCTCGCGGCTTTGGACACTGACCTTTCATAAGCAGTACCCGACATTCAGATGTCCCGTAGCAGTTTTTAACGAAGTGATCCCCTTCGCATTAAAGCGAGAAAATAAGGCAATCGAGCTACGATGCTGAGTTGACGAGGTCATAAGCATCATCATCATCTTCTAAAGGCTAAGCCTTGTCTCTGCAGCCAGGTGTCCCTGTGTACTGCAGCTCTCTTCAAAGCAGGGAATCTTATGTTTTTAATCCCAACGCACTTCGTTCATACATCATCTAGAGACTCCTTTCTTGGCCTTCCTCTGCTTCTCTTGCCAAGCACCTTTCCCTCCGTTATATTTTCTAAATAATTATTATGTCGAAGAACATGACCAATGAATTTAACCTTTCTTTCCTTCCGTGTCTTTTATCAGTCTTCTTTTTTCTTTTATTTCCCTCAGCACCTCTTCATTGCTTTTTCTGTCAGTCTTGTTTTTGTCATCCTCCTCCATATCCACATTTCCACAGCTTCCAACCGCGACTTTCCCATCTTTCTCAATGTCCAGCTTTAACAGCCATATAACAGTGTGCTCCACACAAACATTTATCGCAAAAGATTTCCTTGTTTCTACTTTAATTTGGCTATTTCCTAGAATATGTTTTTTATTTTCATATACCCTCTTTGCCAAGGCTATCCTTCTTTTTACTGCACAGGTGCTTCTGTTATCTCTTGAAATTATGCTCCCAAGATAGCTGAACCCTTCAACCTGTTTTATTATCGATTCCCCTATCATTATATTTATATTGGGTTCGTTTTCGTGCCTAGATACCGTCATAAGCGGGATTCGTATGAACTGCCGCGTCAGGGAGGAACTCGGCAAATTCTTGAGCTGAAGGAGGTCAGTGGAAAAACCCAAAAAAGGAAATTGCACCGCGTAGTGAATGCGAAAGGAAGAGAAAAACTCGAGAAGGAGAAGACTTCAAATCAAAGAGGAAGAAGGCTTCGAGGGGGGATAATAAGAAGGAGGGGCAAGAATAGAGAGGGAGAGAGGAGGTGAGTAAGAATGAGCGGGGTGTGTGTTTGTGAAGGGAAGAGGGTGATTGGTTTGGAAACGAGAAGAAAGGGCGGCGATGAAGGCGATGAAGCGCCGGAGTACTGAAGGATGCGGAATGCGTGATGAAGGACCGAGGAAGAGGGGGAGCGGGGTAAGAGGAAGAGGAAAGGGAAAGAGAGAGAGAGAGGCTAAAAACGGGAAAAGAAGGCTATACACGAACGGGGTGTGTGGCGAGGAGCGGGATAAGTGGAGTTTGGGGAATGTGCGGTGCGGGTGGGGGGGGGGGCAAGGGAAGGGGGGCGGGGGTGGAAGCTGTCTCTTCTTGACTTTGACGAGCGAGGGGAAGGAAGAATGGAGAAGTCTTGAATGGGAAGGGACGGAATGATGTTAAGGAGGGAGAAGTACGGAGGGAAAAAGAGAGCCGAGGACGGCAAAGAATTGAAAGGGGACGAGAATGGACGGAGGACGGAGGAGGACGAAGGCATTTCCTAACGTGTTTTTTCCGGAGGTATGTTTGAACAAGATGACCTGGATGAAAAGAAGAGTTGATAATAATGTCCTTGTGACCTCAATGATTTATAAAGGGTGCAAGAGGCATTATTCTGTCTTATATTTGTGTTCGCAACCTAGTTCCACGATATTAGAGAGATTATTAATGCGTAGGTGTAAATTTTGACGAATTGACACATAAATTCTCACAACTATGTTAAATACGGCAGGTGTATAGCTAATTATCTTTGAAGCTGGAGATAATTCACAGACAAATGAATTCATGTAAATATTTATGCATGTAAAGTAAGTATAAATAAAATAAAGGAGCAGGAAAAATACAGGAATTTGTGACGATGATACTTATATTTCTATTCCCTAATGACAATCATTGTGAACAAAGAATCATATTGTACTTTTCCAACATATCTGAACTAGATATACTTTCCTAACAGAAACTATAATATGATTTTCCTTCTTATATTGATATCCTGAGGTAACCACAACTGAATTAAATTAATGTCACATAAAAATCACAAGTATGGAACGAGGAATACTTCCAAAATTTGAAAAATCACCACTCATGTCTACTGGTGACAATCGACGCTTCAAGAGGCGTCTCACGTGTACGTTCTCTATTCCCAAAGCAAATGTCCCCATGACAGTGAATGCTTTTTGCATTTTTTTCACTGACTTTGAAAATGCTCACTTAATTTTCACTGACTTTGAAAATAAATACTGTATAATTTGAAAACTATGCTCCATCTATCATTGCCATCCAGTAGATATCGAGCAATTTCTATAAGAATGCGTCATAATTCAATTGAGTTTGATTCAAGGGATAAATTTCGTTTGGGGAAATTTAAAATTTGCCTAAAATATATTTAATAGGTTTAATCGTAAATTTGTAAGAAGGAAAAAATATGTTCGACAAGTTACATGATATCACTCGTACACACTGATTAAACGCATTATATCTACATCTACATAATACCCCGCGAGCCACCACTTGGACGTGTGGCAAGGGGTGGTAGGTCATCAGCCGTGTAAAGATGTAAAAGTTTTGGAGGTGAAAAAGGGGTGGTGACATGTAAAGTGGGAGTGTATTAAGAGGAGCTCAGTTTCTATTGTGGTCGCTAATTGTGCGCGGAAAGAACGAGTTCTTGTGACTATCTGTTCGGCAGAGTATCTCTCTTATTTTGCCGCATCTGTCAGACCTAGAAATGTAGTGAGGCGCCATGATAATATTCTCTGTGCCGCTCTGAAAAATATCAGTTCTGAATTTATCAAGCAGCCTAAGCCTAGCGTGCAGCCTCCGAGTCCCCAGGATATATCTGAAGTTCAGGTAATTCCAAGATATTTTACTGCATTTGAATTTTTTACGTTTACTCCACTCACGGTGTAGGTATGGCTTTTGTGTGATGACTTTTGCAGGATATTAACTGTGGTGCATTTACTAATATTTAGTTCCAAACCGCACTCCTGGCACCACGAATGAACGTTGTTAAGGTCAGATGACAGAACTTCAAAGTCCACATCGCAAGTGCATACTGCAGTAATTTTTGGAAAAATAAATTGAAATTCTCCACCTCTTTGTTATAGGTTGATCGTTTTACCATCAGCGCCTCCTCAATTTAATGTTTCGCGCCATTGCATCTTGAAAGAAATGCATCACTGGTAATTGCAAACTATCGAATGAAACTAACTCATTTACAACTGTTTTCCAACCCAACGTTAAAATGCATCTGAGGGAAAATAAGATTCAGAAAGCCATTTCTTAAGTATCAATTATCTAAAACTGTAGTCCCATCCACATATTATCCAGCCAGCCACAACGGTGTGTGGCAGGTGTTGGAGGGGCATGACGTAAAGATTCATCGAAATACGCTGATAGCGTACGCAACCCTTAATGGTATATTAACTGAACAATCGAATAAAAATCTGTGGTGATCTACGGCGTCTAAAAAAATGACACATTGGAAGTTTTGCAATTGATGCAAGGGTGGCTCGCATCCTGGGTTACCTTGGTAGCCAAACACGGAGATTCTGCTCCAATTCCCAATTCGGAATTAGTGAGTCAAGAAAAAGAGTCTATCACTTCAAGTAGGTTGTGCAACAAATCATTTCGCCTATAATTCAATGAATTCGGTCGCATTCCAAAGAAAAATATCTCATCCCTCCAAAGATAAACGGGTATTTACTCCGGAGAGATTATATTTTAAAAATGAGGAAGTGATAACACTTAGATCTCGTCAAAAAATATACTGGGTACTATATATGTCTTCTAAACTGTTAATTCAATAAATCGTACGTAGAGCCGCCGCTGCAAATTCATTACAGAAGCAGAAAATAACAACCCCCGGCGCGGGGCTTTTAAACGTACTGCGAGAGAAAAATGAGTGAAGTTGAAGACTTCATTGATATTTTAGACAAAAAAAGTACCAGATTGCACCATTAATATTATAACATTTACTTCATGATTCTTATAGCTGCTGAAATTAAAACGTAAAATTAGAACCTGGTCTTCATTACGAGAAGAGAAAAATTTCGCACGAAATAACTTAAAATAGATCTTCTGCTTCAAATACCATGTTTCGCGACCACCAAAAAACATGTCAGGAGAGGACTGGTGATAGAATGGGGGAGAAAATAAAAGCGAACACGTGGAAGAGAGAGGAAGAATGAAGCGACAAGATCGCCGAAGGAGGGAACGCGGAAGCAGGAAAGGGCCAAAGGGGAAGGGCAGAGGAAGGGAATATCTACAGGAGTCTTATAAAAGAGGGAGAAGTAAGGGTTTAAGGAGGGGAAGGAGAGGGAGGGTGAGGGGGGGGGGAGAAATGGCGGGGCGGGAAACTTGGGAAGTCAGCTGAGGAAGGAACCGCAGAGACGACAATTTTGTTAAGCAACACCCGGTGAACGAGGAATGGAAATACAAGGAACGGGAGAGGGGAAAGGCAAAGAAGAAGAAAGGTCGTGCCGAGGATGAAGCAAAGGGGCGGTGCGCGTCACAAAATGAGTTAAGGATGAAGCAAAGAGGAGAAGTTAAGCTAGAGGAGAAGGGGAGAAGAACAGCACAACTTGGTGGCACTCGCTCGCAAGGAGCGTGGCGACCTGTGAGAAGAAAGCAAAAAAGTAAAGAGAGGCTACTTTTTTTCTAATTATGGGGACCTTTTAGGCTCGCAAGACCTTCTACAACCATATATTTGAGTTTAGTGAATGTGGTTTTAACTTGGTAAACGGTTAAAGATGTTTTGAAAGACTTAAAAATGTCGGTACTTTTTTCGTCGATACACTAATATGAAGAAATGGAAGATATTTTTGGCACCCGGTATAACATGAAAATAAACAAGCTCAAGACTAAATTGATGGTGGTAAGCAGACACGGGACGAGAGTAGAGCTGGTTCTAGGAGGAGAAGCACTAGAGACGGTGGACGAGTTTGTTTATTTGGGAAGAAAAATAACATCAGATGGGCGGAGCAAGATGGAAATAGTAAGCCGCATTAACCAGGCCAAGTTAGCATTCTACAAGAAAAACAAACTCTCCACCGCAAGCAACATTAATTTAAGGATTAGGAAATTGCTATTGAGGACTTTCGTATGGAGCGTTCCTCTCTATGGTAGTGAGACCTGGACAATTGGAAAGAGAGAGAAGGAAAGAACGGAGGCATTATTTGAAGTGTGGTGCTGTAGGAAAATGCTGAGCATACCCTGGGTGGCAAGAGTCACGAACGAGGAGGTGTTTAACAGGGTAGGGGAAATACGGTGTCTACTCCAATTGCTAAATAAGAGAAGGAACGCCTGGATTGGCAATATTCTCCGACACGTAAGCTTGGTTAAGACCATACTAGAAGGTACAGTAGAGGGAAAAAAACCAGAGGGGCAGACCTAGACTGGGCTATATGGGACAGTTGATGAAGGAACTAGGTAGCAAATCGTACAGTGAAGTGAAAAGATTGGCCCAAGATCGGATAAAGTGGAAGACTGTTGCAGACCAATCCTAGGATTGTAACCAGAGAAGAAGACTATTATGAATATACCGCAAATGATATTAAATCAGATCAATCAATGCATTAAAAAACGAGGAAAATAATGGTACCTGTCACATAATAAGAGTTTAAATGGTTTACTTTCAACAGGCGTTCAAACTCCAGTCTCCAAACAAGTTGCGGAGAGTAAGTGGCCGAGGTCAGCAGTTGAATTCCATCGACGGACCTTCGATAGCTCAACAATGCTTGATATTCACAATCACAACAATGCTTGATGTTCACACTCACTGACCATTATCTCTATTCTATCAAATTCCACCACATTCAGCGACTCTAATAACATGACTCAGTTTGTATGTTGCTATAGATGTGAAATTTGGTCAGAAATTAATTATAATGCCAATTACGCTCAATATGGGGGCATGCGGTTGTTTTCAGCAGAGATGATACTTTTGGTGCTTTATTCAGGCAAGTTCAGTAAACCATAAAATAATAATGGAAAGAAATTGAACGATACACTTTGAAATAAAATTTTACACAATGAAAAATCCATAAAGAAATCCTCAAATGCTTAAGGTAGTCCGAGCGAGATAGTTCCCTAGTCATAATAGAGACCATATTCGAATTATACGTTTTGATTTCACTAACTGTAGGACAGATCAAGTAAATATTGCATTATTAATGGTGCAATGATAAATATTTATATGACACAAATTGTAAGTAATTAAATGAAAATATCTAAATAAGTATTTAACTTGACTCATTTTTTTTCGCGCGGTGCGTTTGAAACTCCTTCAAAATGGAAGGTTTTTTTGTGATACCCAAGAACTTATTGCTGTGACAATATGATTAATTTTCAGAAACAGTTGACAAAACATAAACTACACGCTGGTAGTGTTTTTAATGACATCTAAGTGTTATAAATTCCTCATTTTGTAAATAATGTCTCTCTGGAGTGCATACACTAACCATTTCCCATTTAAAAGGGCTGGTATTTTTTGGCAAATATCTCCGGAAGTAATGTGGTAAGGCGTTGAATTTTTGTGTCATTGGATAGGTGAGATATTTTTCTTTAAAATGAGATCTAATTCATTGATTTCTAAGTCAAATGATATTTCGCTCAAACTATCATAATGAATGACAATGTAAATTAAATTAAAAGAAAATCCAACTAAAGAGGTGGAATAATAAAAATTTTACGAACATGATAATAATGAAAACTAGCTCATATAGTTTAAACCAGTTTGTTTGACCACTCGCAGAGAAGTGAGAATAAATAGGATGACTCAGGAAACACAGAAAAGAGGGCGATTTGCGAAATCGTTTGAGTGAGAGGAATGAAGAATTTGAAGACGCGAGAATGGCAACTCGCGGGGGATAGTGCGTGGAAGTTTAATCCACCAATTTCTTAATCGGATGGCACAATTTTCGAAAGCTACTTCTCAAAAGAGTGAACAATAGCTGGCCGGAAGTGAAAGGGCTTAAGCCCTCGATTTGCTGAGCCAAGGGTCGCGAGATCGAATGCCGCCGGGATGAAATTTTCACCACTCAGGACGCCTGCGCGGTTGTGTTCGTCTTTTGTTATATACCCCGTGTGTGTAAATAAGGCGGCGATTGCGCCGCATTCGAACGAGTAAATAAAAGTGAATAAATAAAAGCGAGAGAATGGGTTGCCGGAGAACAAGTAGATTAGCTAAAATTAAATCATTAACTTTAAAAATACTTAAAACATGAGCACAAAACCTAATTCCAAGGTTCACTTTGGCTCATACATTTTTCCCGTCGGGAGAAAAGATAATTTTAAAGACTAATCGTCGTGAAAAAGCAAACAATTTGAACGGTTTAATGATTAAAAAAAAAAATTCGAAAATGCTCAAAGACTTCTATCATTAGGCGTTCATCCCCTAGGCAGGAGGTGAGAATTGGAATGACTTGAGAAATAAATCGAAGCGAGCGATGGAGAATGAACGAATGGGGGGGGGGTGGGGGAGGAGGAGAATGAAGAAGAGTTTTGGGAGGGCAGGGGGGGTGGTTTCTCGCGAGGGTTGGACGAGGGGTGGGAAGGAAAAGGAAAGAAGGCGCATCCGGAGGCAGACTCGGTGGCAGTCAGATAACATGGGTTATGACACTTGTGGAGGAGAATAAAACTGGCAGAGCGCGGAGTTTTGGGATGAGCGGGAAAGGGGAGGGTTGGTGGGGGGGGAGGAGGCGATGATAGTCGGAAGGGGGAAGGAGGGAAACGGGGACGGCGATACAGGAGAGAGAGAGAGAGAGAGAGAGAGAGAGAAGGGCGTGAGGTTAATATGAAAACCGAACCCCTGTACTGAAAGTGGGACTCGCCGGCGGGAGGGCTCGGGTTTGTTGGCGTTTGGGGGTGGGCAGGAGGGCAGGCAGGAAGAGGAATGATGGTTTGGAAGACGGGGAGGAGGAGGTTGGAGAAGGACCGGATAGGGTGGGTTGGGGGAGGGGGAGGGTTGTGAGGGGCGAAAGAAACTTGGCCGTTTTATTTTCCCTTCGCATTCTCGTTTCTTTAAGGCCGCTGCTGCAGACTCTCGTCAGAGACGGCAGCGCTCCCACTTTTAGCTTGTTCCACCAGAAGACCTCTTTCTTCCTTCCCTCCCTCTCTGCGACGCAGCACCAAAAGCACCGCCGCTACACCAACCTCGCCCTCCTCTCACGGCTCTCTCCCCCACCCATCGGAAAACACCCTCCCTCTGCTCTTTATTCCTCAAAGAGAGTAGAAACACGACTTCGAAGTCTTGCGAAGAAGGTTTTTATTTATTTTTCTTTTTTCCCAAGGAACGGAGAGTCTGTCTTGGAATTTCTATCAATTCCCCTCGGAGCCTCTCTCCTTCCCTCCCCCTCTTCCTTTCCCCCCCCCCTCGGTGCCCGTATCTCCCCTAAAAAAAGAAAAAACCCACCCTATCCGCGGTCTCTCCCATCTCTCCACCCTTTCCTGCCCAGCCCGACGACTCTTCAGTGATGCTCTCCCTATAGGCGGGGGTGGTGGTAGTGATGGATGCTGAGTGGTCCAAACCCCTTTCGTCTTCTCGTTTTGAGAATTAAAAACTCACAGCCGGTGAAAAAAAGATAATAGGGGGGGAGAGGCATTCTTTACGACACAGGACGGCGGTGCCTCCTTGGGCGAACTCCCCGACAAAACCTTTACCGTCTTCACCCTCAAATCCCATACATCATGTCCAACAAATCCCGTCACTTCCGTTCTCACCTTTCAATTCTTAAAAACGTCCCCTCCTCCCTGCTCCCCTGCACCCAAGAATACGATCACCCAAGAATTTTTTACTCTTGAGCTTCCTGACTTGGTCTCGGCATGAGGCGACTTTACAGAAACAGAAAGATTTTTAAAATATATATATATATTTATCATTTTATTTCAGAAATATATCTTTTTACCTAAAAACTAAACTCAGACTTTCATTGAGGATTCAATTTCGTCACCTATCGGCAGTTTTTAAGGGATTGAGGGGCTTTTTGAAAAAAATGGGGGCTGTTGATTTTGGGAGTAAGAACAGAGTTGACGCTACGGGACTAGTCTCTGAAAAACTGAACTTAAAAAAATAACTTGATGCTTACATTTATGTTATAACAGTATAGATTTGTTAAAAGTTTTGGACAAAATGGGGTTGGGAGGCGTTCCACTGAAAAAAATTAATCTTAAGGCCTAATTAAATGTAATCTACATTTTGATGCATGTCTTGACATGGATAGGATTCCAATACTAGCCAACGTAAGGACATCAGCAACTCTGAACAACTTTTGAAATTGTTCTCCCACTTATTACCCCTATAACTAACGTTTCACGCACTCATGCCTCGTATGTGGAAGAGAGAGGCTAAACGTAGAGCTATCCTGAGAGGAGAGAAATTAGAGTAAGTGGATTCCTGCACTTATCTCGGAAGTACCATCACGTGGGACGGAAGAAGTACAACGGACATCAAGCGGAGAATAGCCCAAGCTAAGAAGGCGTTCATGGGAAAAGGACAACTGCAGAGCTCAAAGAAAATAGGACTAAAAATCAGGAAACAGTAAGCGAAAATATTCGTGTGAAGTGTGGCACTCTGTGGATCGGAAGCATGAACCATTGGAAAAGCTGACCAGAACAGACTAGAAGACTTCGAAATCTGGTGCTGGAGGGAGATGCTGAAGAAAAAAATGGACGGACAAATAAGAAATGATGAAGTGTACAGAAGAGTAGAAGAGGAAAGGACCATGAAGTCAACAGTTTTCATTTTTAGGGCAGAGAGGATAGTGAGGAACGGAGAGATGCTGTTAACCAATCTTCGGACTGACTACAACTTATAGCGACGAGAGAAGAGCTTATGTAAATAACAGGGAGAGAATCCAGAATTTCGAGATTATGGATCGCGACCTTAGAGGCATTGGCAGACGTAGGCATTGACTGCCTTCCTCCGCCGTACGAAGAAGGCTTGCAGACACTTAACTCTTCCACTCAATAGGGCCACTTGATTAAATGTCTCGATACTTGACAGTCATTATAATACGCATTAATCCGCCACTAGACATAGCAAAAGCTGAAATGTTTAAAGTAGATTGAGCATGATATCATTTCGCAGAGAATTCAATGTGCTTGGTCTCATTTTAAAGAAAACAATCTCAACCGTCCGGTAATCAGCAAGGGTATCAGCCCCCTTGCTGCACTACTTTTCCATATACCTATATAACTAGAAATAACAGCCATTTTATGCGGGCAAATGTGCGTGCATGCACTCCAGAGAGAGTGCATTTAAACAACTAAGTATTTCTTACACTAGATGTCGCCATTAATTTAACAGTTTGTAGTTTTTACGTTTTTTCAACCATTGAAAAATCATTTAGTCACCGCAGTAATTTTTTCAGGATTAAAAAAAAACTTCCATTGTGAATCCCTTCCAAAACGTAACGCGTGAAAAAAATGTAATTAGGTGAAAGACTTATACAGATATATTTATTTCATCTATCAGAATTTCAGCTATATAAATAAATGATATTGCACCCTTAATAAGCAATGATTACAGGGATTCGATGGCATAACTGCCGATATCTTCAAACGGCTTATTGCTGTTACAGCCCCCGTGCTGGTATAGTATCCAATGTGAGTATATCGACAAGAGTTTCCTTTAACGCTTAAAAAAGCAGTCATTATTACTATTCACGAGAAAGGATGTTGTATAAATGTGGAAAACTATCGTGCAATATCCCTCTTTTCATTATTTTCAAAATGTTTCGAAAAACTAATCGAAAAAAGGCTTATGAACTTTCTCCATAAGATTCAGTTTATTTCCCAGGGGCATTTTGTATTTAGGAGTAACTTTAGAACTGAAGACGCATAAATGAATATCTTTCAAACTATTTTCAATGCATTAAATCTTAAACAGCGTATAACAACCTTATTTCTTGATATAAAGAGAGGCTTTTGATACTCTTGACCATGATATCCTCCTAGGTAAACTAAATCAAACTGGAATCAGATGTATTGCACTACAGTGGTTTAGAACATTTATTTTTGTGTTCTAAAATATTAGAATGAGTAACTGCTACAGTGAATGCAAACTTAGAAAGGCTGGTATTCCGCAAGTTTTGCTTCTGGAGCTTATCCTTTTCCTAATATATATCAACGATTTTTTGCCCAAAAAAATTCACGGGAATGTGACAGCTAACGCTAACGTTATAGCTTTAAAATACGACGGTTAATCCTGAAATATTGTTAGAGAAAAAATGGAAAAAGATCTAGTATTACGTAGGAATTGGTCTATTCTGTTATCTAAATTGATTCTGATATCTGAATTGATCTAGTCTCTATGTACAAAATCAAATAATGACGTACGATCTCTGCTGTAGATATAGAGATCACTGGAATATAGTGCGTTCGTATTAAGTATCATTCCCTTGAATGTTTAAAGAATAATTTTACAAACTGCAACCTAATAGAAGACGTTTCAGAATTTTAATACCTAGGGTTATTAATTAATGATTAAGTAAAATGCACCAAAAATGTCAACAATGACATAAACATTACGAATATATCTTTCAAAATTGTATTTCAGGCGTGATAAATGTCCTTTTCCTTTACTTAAGTTTGTTTTTCAGCTCTTACAGAATCAATATTGACTTACGGCATACAATGGTGGGGATGAGCCCATAAAAATTCAAGTAACTCATTATTGTATTTACAAGAGAGAATTTTGCATAATCTCATGCAGGCAACCAGACCCTTTCCCATTGTCTACTGAGTTAAACATACCACCAATCCGTTATCTATACTCTCACAGAGTTCAAAAAACCTTTGCCTAAGAAGTTGTAACATCGCAAGTAAACTTACAAAGAATTATTTCCTTCATTTGCGAGGAATGTATGAATTATTACCACCCAATCCAGCATAGAGAAAAGCTTTGAAAGCAATTAAATTCATTTAATTACTTAATTCCTCCGACATCTGCTGAAATTAAAACAATTTGAATAAAATTTGAATGCAGTCTCCATTACCACAAGGAAATAATCTCGCTCAAAATACCTTCGAGGAGTTCGAATATTATTCTTAAAGAGGCGTTTTCAGTCCGCGATTCTTTCATTGCCACGGTTGAATGGTAGTACTAAAAAATTGCATTATTTGTCGCCTCAAAGATGAGGCAAGAGGGTAAACTTTAGTTAATAAAGTTCAAATGAATCGTATTAGAAAGAAAAAACCGTAAACAACGATTCATACACATGAACCGTCGCCACCATTTCTAAGAAACCCTTGAAATGGGAGCCATACGACATTCACATAACCATAGAGTAAGTATATATATATATATATATATATATATATATATATATATATATATATATATATATATATATATAAATACGTTGATGGATTGGAGTCAGCCATGCGGCGATGAACACACGATGTGGATAGGATGGAGGAGATAGACACACAAAAAAAGAGACGATCACACTTACATAGCTAGCTTTCGGAACTAGTCCGTCTTCAAGGCGTATCACGGAACAAAATCATTTTGTTCCGTGATACGCCTTGAAGACGGACTAGTTCCGAAAGCTAGCTATGTAAGTGTGATCGTCTCTTTTTTTGTGTGTCTATCTCCTCCATCCTATCCACATCGTGTATATATATATATATATATATATATATATATATATATATATATAAATGCACTTAGGATCACTTAGGTGACGAATATATAAAAGTTTGCCAGAGGAAGGCAGACGACAAACACAGAAAACAAAAAAATGATGAACACACAAAGTTTCTTGATATTTCGGTGCCACTAGCACCTTGGTCGCAAGAGCGAAGACTCAGTCTTCGCTCTTGCGACCAAGGTGCTAGTGGCACCGAAATATCAAGAAACTTTGTAAGTGTGTTCATCATTTTTTTGTTTTCTGTGTTTGTCGTCTGCCTTCCTCTGGCAAACTTTTATATATATATATATATATATATATATATATATATATATATATATATATATATATATATATACATCCCGCTATCATTTTGCCGTCCTTACACTCTGCAACATTTTGGCATCCACCAGAAATATTTATGTATATTGCTATTTTATCGCGTATGTAGAACAACCGAGTGATTTCCGCCCTTGTGTACTATTTTGTTTTTCGACAACTATTTTTTTACAGGAGATATACGTGCACCTTGAATCCGTACAGACAGGTAACATTTTGGCATCCTTTCATAACCAATCATTATGGCGTCCAGAGTATATTTTTTACATTTGATCATCAATTTGGAATCCAATTTGTATATTTACTACCACTACGATATCTTTTTGCCGTCCTGCGCTGTTGCCAAATTTAATTATCATTGAAACTTCGCTCTCGCTTGTCATTTTTGCAGTTTATAGCTGCTATTGCATTGAATGGGCGAACGTGTTGAACTTAACTATTAACTACTATTAATTAAATGTACTAAAACTGCGAAACAACGATTATAATCAGCATAGGAGTAAACATTGTATCACTAGGAATATACAGGGTGGGGCAGAATGGACTTTTTTTTAAAATCACTTCCCATCTTTAATTCAATTCCTGTGGGAAGAAACAAATATATATTTGCTATTGTCTGAAAAAGGATTATTATTTGTTTGGGAAAACACATTTTTGACATGCAAAAATTGATTTTAGTACCTGGAGATGAATAATAATATTTCAAATCAGGGAGTCCATTCTGCCCCACCCTGTACTTAGCCAAGTTTTGTTGAAATCAATATCTTATTTTACTCCTCATTCATATATATCAGTTTTGTTTCGGTATGCTAAAAACACGCCTAGAGGAAAGCGAGAGAGGAATTAGACTGGCGCAGTCTAGTAGGTAGTCCGCGGTGGCCTATCACGCAGCACTGTGTCACGAAATCGATTTCCAGGAAAAAAATTGAAGATTTTCCCACTACTACAAGAAGATTCTTCCAATAAAACTAGCCGGTTTAAGGTTTAAAACACGGTTTAAGCAACATGCATACAAATAATAATTTCACAAAGCACTTGGTATTCTAATACTGGGTTGTAAATCAATAAGTTTCCATCATGTCACATTCCACCAAATTCGCCCTTTTATTTCATTATATGTGGAAACGCGAAATACGTGAAGGACTCTCAAACTGTATTTATCATTATCCCAGTATTTTCGCGTTTCATGTTTACAATAGTTGTTCAATTCAATTAAAATACCATCATTTACGTGAAAATTAATCAAAAAATGAAACACAAGCGGCTGAAAAAGGGGTCAATTACTCTTCATAAGTTAGAAAGGGATTAGATATTTGCTGGCATTTCTTCAATCACTAAAACACATTAAAATGTTAACATGAAATATATATGAGTCAATAGAATGCTAAATTATATTCTTTTTCCATATAAATGCAATAAAAGAGTAAGTTAAACTTCATTTAAGAAGAAGAATGCCAAAACCCTTGCTTTTTATAAAGCCAAGGACACAACGTGTTTATCGTGATGACAACGCGATGACGTGGGCCGTGAATCAGAACTTGTATAATTACGGTGGGGGCTCAAAATTTAACTTCACTTTTCACAACTTCCATGACTGCACACAAAATATAACTATTGTAATGTTTATGGGACAGCAAAGGTAGGAAATATCTCTTTCTTGAAAAACTGTGGCTTAAAGAAGAATTTATAACCTAGGAAATTACAATTTACTCTACTATCCTTTAGTTGGTCCGAAGGAAATGCTTCTCCCTCCTTTGCTTATCAAGTAATGACTGATAAAGAATTTTGATAAAACGCTGAGAAAATATGAAAGTGGTAGTTAGTACCAAGTGGAAATATTTTAACAGCATATAGTGAAGAGCTACGTCTAAAGGAAAGCATTTTTACTGGACCTGAAAACAGGATGATAACCCTAGGCCCTGAATTTCAAAATATAATAAATAATGGGATGCTGAAAGCAGAAAAGCTTAAGAGAGGTGAGGAACAACTTTTATTTGTTGCCATACTGCCACTTAAAATGCAATAGGGTGCCAAATCTCGTTAAAAATCCACTTCCTGCATTAGCTTACAGACGCATTTCCTCAAAATCGTGGGGCGGGAGGAGATAGTCCGGGGGAAAGATTTTATGAAGGCATAAGTGTTAGTCAATATAGATACTAAGGTTCTGGTAAACTTTAACAATGGGAAACTTCTGCCGAGGCTTTAATAAAGAAGATTCAATTCCGCACAAAAGATAAAAATTGACAAAAGATAATAATTTTCGCGGTAAAGACGGTTTTTAGTTGGTATCTTTGAGTACATTTTACAGATTTCCGTTAGAAAAAAGTTTAAAAACCACTTACTTTACCCCCATTATTTGGTTCATTACCAACATTCTTTTCCATAAAATCACAGTTGCTTGTGTATCTTTAGCTGGAAAATAGTTCGCGGATTCAGTAGCTACCGATGCCTAAACTTATGGATAGTGAAGAGTAACGCAGTTTTGGAACCTTATTGGCTGAAGAAAGATTAGAATAAATTGTACATATAAATGAGCCAAATTAGAACCATCAATTAAAGTCACCTTTCTATGAGGATAAACATTAGAAAGCAGTATCAATTAATTCGGGTTTCACTTCTGCAGAGAGGAAAATTTTTGTCAATATTCAAAATAAATACATTAGAATTGAAGGGTTTATGCATTTTTTTATCACTACTGCAATATTATATTGCATTATCAACTACATATGCCACTTTGAGGAAAAAGCAAACACCCTTTGATTTAGAATTAAAGACTTACAATGAAATTCTCAAGATCAATGAAATGTACAAATTAAATAACTGGTCTTTGTGGATCAAAATCAGTGGTACAATATTTCATCAGGTAGCAATAAAACTGCAAAATTTGATTTAAAAAAATGTATTGATTTATTAAACAAATTGAGTAATACCAAAACTCTCAAAGGATTAAACAAGCATTACGAAGCTCTGCTTAGGCTATTTTGCCTTTGAAATTTACTTTTATAATATCATTGTACGTAACAAATCCAGTTTTTTATAAATGTTTTGTATAAAAACTTTAATTTTTAACCACGTTTTGTCTTTAAGGACCTCTGGATACTTTTCCTTAAGGTTATCACACTCTCTTTTTCGGGGGTATTTTGTTTTGTATGTTTTTCTTAATATATGATGCTACAATATGTTTTTGCTCCCATCCATGGGGGAGTATCCTTTTAGTTTTTTTCGAAGTGCAAGGGGAAACATTAGGTGATCTGGTTTCATTCCCTTTTTCTAGCTCGAAACTTGAGAATGAATCGCCGATTACATTGCTCATATTCCTATCATCCTCATCATCTTTTTCACCTCCATCATCTTCAATAGGGATCTTATCATTTAAATTGATGTTTATTTCGTCGAGGGCCATGTCTTTGAGATTGGAAGTGTCTCCATATCGGGTTACCGCTGCTATCGCATTACTCATGGAGTTAGTTCTCGTATAAAATGAAATGAAATCTCACTCCACTTATAGAGACGCGGATTATATTACCATGAGAGCGAACGGTCAGTTTACCCTTCAATGTCTCATTATTTTATATTATCCTTCGGCAGGGAAAAGTTCAAATTTCGTATTCCCACGTGTATCGAATTACTTTTTCGTGGCTGTTTTCGATACAAATGACTCGAGGTTCACACCAAGAGGACTACATACGGAAGGCCCCAGTTTGTCCCGTAGAAGCTTGATTTATATTGCCAGGCAAGTGTCTCCATATCGGGTTTCATGGCTATCGCATTACTCATGGAGTCAGTTCTCGTATTACATGAAGTGAGATCTCACTCCACTTATAGAGACGCGAATTATTTTACCATGAGAGCGAGCGGTCAGTTTACCCTTCAACGCTTCATTTTTATTTTTTAGTGGCCTTCGAAGGAAACGTTTAAATTTCGTGTCCCACGTCTATTGCATTACTTTTTCGTGGCTGTTTTCGATAAAAATGACTCGAGATTCACACCAATTCGTCTCGTAGAAGCTTGATTTATGTTGCCAATTTGGGCATATTTTAATTGTTTTTTTTATATTTCTGCAGTGGGGCGATGAGTGCAAAGCGATACATTTATTTTCAAATTATAAAACAGGGTATTTGGACTCGCAAGGAATGGCTTTGAAAATTTATGAATTCGATAGATTATATCATCATGAATGTAAATTTTGGTTAACAGCCCTTTTCAATGTGCATTGGGTGACAGCAGATCTAGCGGTCGACTGGAGGATATTTAAATATTCGTCATTCACCCCCTCATTACCCCCCGAGAGATACCATGCGGTATTGACGTTGACGAGAACGGAAAAAAATTTCTGGAAAATGATTCTAAAAAAAAGTATCTAACAATTTCCCTGGCGAAAATGAAGGAGGCTGATGACGCTGCTGGAGTGCGTTTTCAGGTGTTCTTTTAACGTTCCTGTGCGTTCTTTGGCGTTTTCATAGCGTTTGTCGATGTTCATCCACGTTAATCTGTGTTTCCCTCACTGTTCTCATGCGTTCGTAAACGCTGTTCCGACGACCTAGGTCTGAAACGCTCGGAGAACGCCTTCTGAGAGTGTTTGCCTTTCTGTTCTGGAACACTCAAGAACGCTATCTGACTGGGCTGTTTTGGAACACATGAACGCCCGAGAAAACGCCTACTGAGAGTGTTTGCATTTATGTTCTGGAACACTCAAGAACGCTGTCCGACTGAGCTCTTATGGAACGCAGATGAACGCTGCCGAGAATGTTTTGAAACATGTTCGAACGCTCCAAAAGCCATGACACAGTATTACCATTTTGATTGCAAATCCATTGTGAGAATAACTACAACTCCACTAACAAATCCATTGTGAGAATAAGATTCTAAGAAATAACAAAGCGCACCCAATCCTCAAACATCAATATCTAATAGACATCTAATGGATATATTTTAGCGGTCCACCTTCATCTATGAATTTATTGAAAACACAGCCGTTTTCTTTCCGGTAGTCTGCGTTTTTCTTTACGGTTAACTGTGTGAAAGGTCGTAAGTTCGAATCCCCTAGCCAGTAAGAATTTATTCGATGTATATGCTCACTGTTATACGAAGTAATAAAATAATAAATTCAAAGGTCTTTCAGGGCACGAAGTTTTTTTTAAATATTTTTACTATGGCAAATTCCCAAATTTCTAGATGAGTGCCTAACGTTCATATTACATTATGTTGACGAATGCTCTCAACGCCCTAGACAGGATTTTCTGAAATGCACGTAAGCGCTCTGAAACGCTGAAGATTGTGACTCACAGGGCGTTCACGAACACTCGAGAACGTTGCTAAACGCTTTGTAGAGTGTTTGAAAACACTCCAAGGCGTTCACATTTACGCTCGAGAATACACTGGGATGGTGTTCTTAGCGCGTTCTTCGCAATTTATGAACACCTCCGTGGTTCGTTCCTAAACGCTCAGAATACGCTCTCATTTTCGCCAGGGTTAGTACATACAATTACTTTCAAATTCGGTTTTTCAAAGTGTTTGCCTCATAATAGAAAAATAGAATTATGTACGGAAAAATCATATTTAAACGAGCAGCAAATGTTGAAATAATAATCCATTCGCTGATAAAAAGTTTCCGCACCCATTCTTTCCATATCGCTTGAAATATTGATAAAAACTAAATATTTGTTTCATCTAAGAAAGACTACCATCGTTCATTACATTAATTGTTAACTAAAAACGAAGTATTCGCATTTAACTAGTCGAGAAAATCTGCGAGTGGTTACAAGTACAAGTTTGAGAGCAAGGGTACTGTATTATACTTTTTGTCGAAAGTAGAGGTATTTTAAAGAAAGAATTAGTCGTATTCTAGCATTATTCTTGAATTTCCGCGCAAAGTATTAATATAAAAAAGGTGGTTTTCCAGATATACAATCCATTGTTTTTCTACTTAATCACCTGAAAGAGTTATTCTTGCGCCAACCTGTTGCCATCCCATGATAACAATAATTTTGTTATTGAAATTACCGTTGCGCAAGTCAACTTAATTGGCTTTGGACCAAGTAAAAACTGGAGCGGCAGCGCCGGATGACGAGAACTCCGCTACCACGCACTCCTCCGAGGTATCAAAACTCGAAAGAGTCTTGGGTGAGAGAATTGCAGAAAGCCGCGAGGCAGAGCGATGTTGCCAAACCGAGGACGCCACTTGCTGCGCAGAGTGAACGGAGATAACCACGACCAAGTTATACGCCGCAGTCAGCGCCACTCGGCCCGGAATTATGCTGAACTAACAATATACGAAATTTGCACATACTGCCAACAATTTGGCGTCCATACTAATTTTCGGAAATGGGGTCTACATGATGTAAATAGTCGATTCAAGTGATTTTTACACGTTTGTAATCCGGCGTCCGGTATACGGCAGCCAAATTACACTCGGACGCCAGATCAAATGCAACTTGCTCATTAACGGGTGCCAAAATGATAGCAGGATTTATATATATATATATATATATATATATATATATATATATATATATATATATATATATATATATATATATATATATATATATACGTTGATGGATTGGAGTCAGCCATGCGGCGATGAACACACGATGTGGATAGGATGGAGGAGATAGACACACAAAAAAAGAGACGATCACACTTACATAGCTAGCTTTCGGAACTAGTCCGTCTTCAAGGCGTATCACGGAACAAATGTCGTGTGCGCTGGTGAGGATAGGGGTAGGAGGGGCGGTAGGTTAGGGGAGTGGGGATGGGGGAAGGGGTTTTTCCCAGCGGTTGACGAACGGTTCTTGAAAAGGGGAAATTTTTACCAGCTCGTGTCTTGGCCGGAGAGAGCGGAAGGGGTCGCAGTGAGGGTGGGGGGGGGGAAGAAGGAAGGGAAGGGGGTAAATGGAAAACAACGGGGAGCGTGCGATTAATGTATTTTATTTAATCCGGGCGCGGCGTACGATTTTAGCAACCAGATTATGGCCAGCTCCTTCTGGCGCACTTCAATTAACGGGGCGTCCGGGGGAAGGGAGATCAATATTGCCACCTCAAAGCACTTGTCAAAGGACAAGCCATGCTTCCGCACATGAGTAGGGACGGGGAAAGTGGAAGATGGGTCTTTACAGGTGCACCGATGGTTATTCATTCTAATATTAAGGGGTGTAATACATTCGCCCACATAAAAACCGGGACATAGTTTACATTGTAACACATAAACTAAGTTGTGGGAGTCGCAAGAGCCGGAGGCTTTGATGTCGAACGGCGTCTCTGTGTTAGGACTCTGAAATGAGGATAGGGGGCGAAACATGTTGCACGTTTTGCACCGTGGTTTGTTGCATCTCTGTGTGGTGGGACGGGGAGTGTCATTCGATGTACCCTCTCGCGAAGAATTGGAGCGAAGAAGATTGGCTAAGTTAGGTGGACGTCTGAAACATACTGTGGGGCATTTGGGTAGGAGATTGGCTGTCGATCTGTTAGTATCTAAAATTGGGAATAAGTCTTTGAGGATGGTCTTGAGTTTTTGGACGCCAGGAAAATATGTGATGTGAAGATTTAGGGCGTCCAGGGGGGTGTCTTTTTTACGTGGGGTGAAATTAGCAGAGGAGGGTAAAATACGTTTTTTTAGAAGTGGCTCGGGATAATTTCTATTGGATAAAGAATTGTGAAGCTTATCAAGGTATTCGTGAAGTTTTTCTTTGGAGTTGCAAATCCGGTGGCCACGGATCGACAGCGAATAAGGAATTGAGTGCTTAGTGTGTTTGGGATGGCAGCTGTTGTAATGCAAATACAGTTGTTTGTTGGAGGGCTTGATATGGACCGAAGTCTCAAAGGTGTTATTATTTGTGATGGAAATGTCTACGTCGAGAAAGGTGATTTGAGAAGGAGAAGTGGCCGATGTGAAGCGAATGGATGAGAACTGATTTAGAGATTTGAGGAAGTTCGCTAGGGTATCCTCGCCGTGGGTCCATATGATGAAAATATCATCAATGAATCTAACCCAGAGCTCCGGTTGTAATTCCTGGGTGGCGAGGAAATCACTTTCGAGCTTTCCCATGAAGAGATTGGCATAAGAAGGGGCCATTCTTGTGCCCATAGCCGTTCCCTTGGCTTGAAGAAAGAAACGCCCATTGAAAGTGAAGGCGTTGCGTTTCAGAATGAATTCAACTAGCTTGATAAGGAAGTTGGTGGAGGGAATTCTAGGGTGATTTCTTCTCGAAAGGAAATGGGATATGGACTCTAGACCTTCATGGTGAGGAAATAATAGGTTTTTGTACCTAGCTGTTCGGCAGAGTATCTCTCTTATTTTATCGCATCTGCCAGATCTACAGATGTAGTGAGTAGCCATGATTATATTCTCTATGTCGCTCTAAAGAATATCAGTTCTGAATTCATCAAGCAACCTAAGCCTAGCTTGCAGCCTCTGAGTCTCTAGGGGCTCCCACCTTAATCCCTCTAAAATTTGTGAGACACTATATGTACGCTCGTAGCAGTTTTTAACGAAGCGCGCTGCTTTTCTTTGTACTTCGTCAATTTGTATTGTTAAATCTATTTTAGCAGGATCCCAAATGCTCGCGGCGTATTCGAGGTGTGGCCTAACCAGAGCGAAGTAGCATCTCTCTTTGACTTTTTCATCCGAGGACCTTCCAATAATACGTTTAACAAAACCTAGTTTCTTTAATGCTGTGCCGCATATGTTTTGAATGTGTGTTCCCCACGATATATCTAAAGCTAAGGCAATTCCAAGATATTTTATTGTATTTGAAGATTTTATGTTTACTCCACCCACGGTGTAGGTATGGCTTTTGTGTGATGATGACAATTGCTAATGAACTAAATCGGTGGCATGCAACTGTTTCACTCATACGTACGGATGTCAAGAATAAGGTCACGCATGGAAACTTTCACGCAGATCTGTACAAAAACGAAAACGGTCCCACCACCTACAGAGGCTACAAAGTGCTCTTTCCCCCTCCCCCCACCGCCAATAGGCGGTAGCGAGACCCCAAACGCGGCGTCTTCGCACGAGACGAGGTCGCGTGGACAAAAGTCGACATCCACAGGATGAATGGGAGAATGGGTGGGGAGGGAGGGAGGAAGAAGGGAGCGAGGGGGTGGAATAACCCACCCCTAGTAGGGTGGGTGTGAGGGACAAGGGAATCCAGTGGAGGAGGGATAACGTCTCGCAAACGGCGGCTTTGAAGAAAAAACGGGACACGAAGAAGGAGAGTGAGTAAGTGCTTTACCCAGTTCTTGAGCTTCTAAACTCCAAATCTTGTCAGTGTCACCAACTTTCTTCCTTCCCTTCCTCCTCCATGCAATCCTCTATCCTTTAAAACCACAAATCTCTCGATTTCCCGCCGCTCTTTCCAGCTCACAGCCATCTCTGCTGCCTTCAACGAAGCTCGATACTCAGCAATGGGACCTTTTTCCACCTCTATGTCCTCAGCCCAATGATTTGAGGGAAGCGATTAAGATGGGTAACGGAGAAAATTGTATGGGTTGGTTGGTTTGTTGAATCTTGGAAGAGACCGACAGCTACAATCGTTCGTGCCATTGCAGACAGCCAAAAGTGAGAAGATAGATGAGGGAATAACTAGAGCTGTGCGAATGCTAAGAAATCGATTCGAATCGACTCGAATCAGGCTTAATTCGATTCGATTCGCCTGCGAATCGGGATGCTTCGAAATCGAATGATTCGAAATATTCGAATCTGATAGATTCGTCTTTGAATCGTTGCTTCCATTCAAACTTGGCGCTCATTTCAAAAATGTTGCGCCGTCCGTTTAGACGATGTTTTCCTCACGCGAAATGAAAATTTACACGACCACATGTTATTCTCCGCTATTATTTTTGTCACTATAGATACATAAGCTAATGTAAGGCCCTGAAATATTGTGAAAATCTTTATTACTTTAACTGCGCATAATCTTTTGCATTTTATTTCGATTCGAATTCGATTCGCAAGCGAGTTTTTAGGGTGATTCGATTCGCTATCAAAATTTCAAAAAAGTACGTTTCGATTCTACTCAAAATATCTTTAGGGAGATTTAATTCGAAATGAATTCCCTGATTCGGACAGCACTAGGAATAACTGTAAAAACACAATGAAGCGAAGTTCCACTGGGGAAAAAAATTTGCCTTGATCGAGGTTCTATACCGGATCCATCGACATTTCTCAAAAAGCTTTCCACTATGCAACTATCAAGGTATCAGTATCCTCCGTGAAGTTATTGTCGGCATTTTAACTCGGCAAAATGCTCAGAATTGCCAGCGTTCACGAGATACTATGCGGTCACGTTGTAGCACCGTAACGGTTACCGTGAGGTGTCCCAGCATTCTCAAAATTAGTTCACCACGATTTGAGTCAATTTGAAGTACAATTAATACTAAAAATGCCACTCTTCAACCGCGTCCACACCGATAAAATTTGTCCTGAATGGGTTTGCCGCGAATATTTTCAGCAAAAACCGAAAATTATTTTCGCATGAATATGAACGCCCTTGTGGCGTGTCTATGGGCTCAGGCCGGAAAGATGCGGCAGACAGAAATGCAGTGATACGCCAGAAGCGACTACTTGGAGAACCTGATTGCGGCGCAAATCCCTTGTTGCTCGTCAAAAAACCGAATCCATCCGGAGAGTGTGAGAGGAATGTGGAATGAATAATTCTTGCGTGATTTGTATCGCCCTCACTGACTGCTAACAATGATAATAATAATATTTATTCCACTCCAACAAGAATTACAAAAATAATAATTCAACTAAACATACAAGCAGCGTCCTTACACAACATGAAAATGTCATCTTATCACACAGATGTTACAATCTTTATCTTTAATAGTATATATTTCAGTTAATTACAATTAATGGAATACAATGAATTTGGAGCAACTCTACATAAACTATATGGAATCCGTGAACATAGACCATAGCAACCTCATTGAAGAGGCTTAAGCTACAGTTTTGAATAATATTTCAACATCTTATTGTAAAATTAACGAATTTAACAGTTTCTTTGTAAACAACACTTGGTCGTTACAAAAGTATAACTCTTTTGTGGTAACTGCATAAAAACTTTTGGTGCTATATAATTATAAAAATGTTTATAGGCTTCGGAATTATAAAACTATGGTTTTTTCTCAGCTTAGTAGTGATAGGTCAAGGTTTATTTTTGTGCCCTCTGCAGATATAGAAAATTCTTAAAACTTCGTACACATATAAGTGCCTAACTGGAAGCATTTTTGGCCTTAAAAACAATGGATACGAAGACTCCATCCGAGGAGTACATAGAATCACCCGTAATTTCCGCGCACACACAAGCATTAATGCCGTGAGTCGTACTCGACGCAAATTTCTAGAGGCCTGGACGCGGCTTTACATCTACAGTATACAAACCCTAATTGGACAGATACTCGTGGAGGCGAGCTCCTCCTAAGATCTGTCCCTTTCGAGTTAATTTTCCCTCCAGAAGAAGACGTGATTAGCTTGGATTGGAAACTATTACCCCCAGTGTGGAGGGAGGATGGAAAAAATACACTGCCTCCCTTTGAACAGAAAGCGGCAAGGAATCAACTGTTCACCGTCCCATACGACGGACGGAACACAACACATCAAGTGCTCTTCACATGGGACCGTAATAGGAATAGGGATTTGACTGAAAAATATCCACCGCTTCGGGTTTTAGAACACGGATGTTCAAGAGACCAATTAAAACTCAAAGATCCCCATGTTGGTTGAGTATGTTGCGCCATATCAGATACAGAAATCCCTGAGAGTTAGAAATAAAAATTATGTTGGTTGGAGTGCTGATCGTGAGTCATTGAGAGCATATTTTAATATTTTCTCATGTCGAAAAATGTTCACTTCACACTTATTAAAATCTCTTTATTCAGTAGAAATATGTAAACATATAGAATTATAATTAATGTATTAATTATTCTACTATATGTTTACTTATTTCTTCTCATTAAAGTATTTTATATTAATATATTCGTATAAAATAAGTAACTACTGTAACTTGGGTAGAAGGCACAGAACTCGAAATTAAAACGAGCATGTAAAGAAAATGAAGAAGAGTTTTTAAAATCTGAATGATACCTTCATATTTGTGAAAAACATTCTAATAATATAAAACCTATTAATTCGTGTTCATGGAAAAATCTTTACTTATGTTAACCAAATATTTTCGAAATACATGCCGATTGCAATGAGGCCACGCGTTAAATTAGTACTAAATTGTCAAGAAAGCAAATCGGTAATAGGCAATTCGTTTACAGTTAATAAGTACCTAGATGCAAAGTCCCACGCAAATGAATACATGAACGAAAATCGTTACGACCAGCTTAATGTGATATGGTGGCAATGAGTGCCTTGACAACATACACGGGGGAGGATTGGGGGGGGGGGTGGACACACAGCGATGGGGACAGTGATACATCAGACAATAGGAGCGACTTCCTCGTGTCCATTAGCAAGGAAAGCAAGAGGGAAAAAATGGCAATAAGACAAATTGGGTACTAAGCACCGCTCTCTCTCGGTACCGCTCTCTCTCTCTCTGGTTGAACAACAGATCCCGTCGCAAATACCTGCTTGGAACCTTTCTTTTTTCTATCTTTGGCACTAACGAACCGTCATGCCTAATTGATATGTTTTCTAAAAGAACTACCAATCATACTATGGTTACTAGAACAGAACCAAGTAACCTTCCACTTCCGACCCACCGAACCACTGCATTTCATATAAGTCGTTTGTCGTCGTGGCCGCCGACTCACAACTTTGGAATTCCATTCCGATTGATGTGAGGAAATACCGCTCGCTGGAAATTTTTCAATCTGATTGTATGAAATTTTATTAAATGAATGTTTTCCAGAATAGTTTAGCCTGGTCGGTATTTAATTCGCATTGCCTATTCTTTTATTAGACAAAAATTGTTTCTTTTCCCTCATGGTCTGTTTATGTTTTTTATCTTGTATCATATATCTATATATTGATTGTATTTATACCCATCTCTGAGTTCAGCTGTATAACATGTACAGTAATCGTTTTTCAATGAGATTCGTTGTTTTTGTCTTTTCCTTTATACATTGTATGTTATTTAGCTCTATTTATATTTTGAATTGAACTTAATAACATGTTAATTACCTCGCTGCTGTATCATTATATTATTTTATTGTATTCTTGCTCTAAGGGGACCTGTCCCAGAGTAAAATAAATGATTATTCTATTCTATTCTCTTGGCGAAAGGAAACATAATAACTTTATCTCGTAAAGAGTGCAAACCAACTCTAGCAGAGAAGCACATCCAAAAAGAATGTTGGAAACATCAGTCCGTGGGATATACTCCACAGGTACCGGGGGTTTGACTTTGAGGGAAAATGATGTTATTTTCCATCGAATCATTAAGATTCATTCCAATACTAAGAATTTTGAGTTAAAAAATTGTTTATAAGCGATTTAAAAAATGTAAATTATATGACCCAAAGAAATAATTTTAGTTAAAAAAAGCTGTTCATGATTACCACTAATTTTACTGTTGTCGATGACCAATTCAATAATGGCTTAAATTATAATCGTAAGACATAAATGGCCAAATATTCAACTGGTGACTATGGAGTCTGTAGCTATTCCTCTCATCATTTGGCGCTTATCTGTCCACAAAAGCTGTCAATTTCCGACTCACAATTCTAGGGAAACTACTCATGTTACTCCACGATCCAATCGTCTCCATAGCAACATTTCAACGTCAAAGTTCTCCGCAATGGTGAGGTATGAAAATCTTCCTTTTTATTTCAGTACCGCCACAGAGTACGTTCATTATTTCAGTCACGTTTCACTAATAAGGTTTACAAAAGCAGACGAGCCTCTCTCTCTCTCTCTTATGTGATTTGTGCTTTCGCTTTTCGTCTGCTGGTTGTTGTCATTGATTGTCATGCGAGATGAATGACCGCGTCCGAACAGCTCCCAACCCCCCAACCGCCCCAACCCCCACAAGCGGCGGTAGACCGGAGAGGGTAGAGCGAACAAAGCAAAGAGAAGAAGGGGATGGAATAAATGAATCCGTCGGCGAATAAAAACAATATTATTAAGAAGGGTCTAGAGTGAAAATAATAAATCCTTTACGAGAAACCTGAGCAATCTGATATTGAACGTTGGAACGATGCCATATCTATAACCATAGAGTAGTACATATATAGAGTGGCAAAGAGATAGGGAGATACGGATATGAGTTTTTAAATAATACTTTGGCCGATAGATGGAACAGGTGTATCGAAGTTGACGACAAGCCATAACAAATGAGCTTTGGCACACGGCCACTTCATTTATTGTCGCATACTCACATGATGTCCTTACGAAAATTTCGGTGCCTGGATATTTAGTAATCGCCCCATAGCAACGGAAACAAATCTTATTGAGTCGTAGAGACCAAATTAAACACGTATTTTAATGTGCCTTCAATGAATGAATCGTCTATAATGAATCGATATCACGTCAATACGATAAGACACGCGATTACCAAACACGGATTAAACTGTTTCCCGATGTATCATAGGAACGACAAAACAATTCATACTCGATTAAAAGCACACAACAGCCATGGTAAATCCACTTTTCTGTATGTTAATGCAAAATCACCGAGTACCACTAGCGCCTTCTCCGTAAGCCAAAAGTCTTTCTTTCCTAAGGTGGTGACACCTGAGAAATTCTTACCAAAGCTCTCAAAAATGTACATCCAGTTTTTAACATTGCTTTGCCATTCTATATATACTTACTCTACAATAAAACTGAAGTAATTCCAATAGTAAGGAACGAAGAGGGGATTAATTTACCATTCAGCCATTTGGAATATCAAAAATAATATGATTTATAATACAGTCACAAGAAACCTATACCCTAAATGAGAAATCAACATGGCGGACAAATAATTCACTGTGTCTGAGAATCAATTGAATGAGGAATCGAAAGAATAGAATGACATCATTTATTTTATTAACACGAAAAGCAAATTTTCTTAGTCTATCCGTCCACAAATTCTATCTTCATGTGGAAAAATACGTACTGAAGTAATTAAATTTGATTACAGTCTTTTTTTCTACTGAGTAATTAATTTAGAAGTACCCGGAACACAAAGTCGGGACGAACGCCACACGAGAGGTTTAATAAGATTAAGATTCGTATTTATGAATGCGAATTTTGTTTTCCTTTGGAATTTCACAAATTTTCGTGTAAACATACGTAAAACTTCGACACTAGAAAATACTGGAAAACTAAATTACTCAAAAAACCTCGAGGAAAAAGGACATTTTGAAAATAGAAAAGAATCGCAGAAATAGAAGAAAAATTAGTGAGGGGGAAATCGGACGGAACGAAAGTATAAATTAATTTGCTCTAACTTAGAAGTACAACGAAAAGCACAAAAACTACAACTTTTTGTAAATTAGAAAATTCGCTTATGACAAATTTATATATATCTATCGATGCATTTCTTCAACTTGATGATAATTCTACTCCGGTTGAAAATTTTTATTTAAAAATATTAGGTTAGGTAGTTTTGGCAACGAAGTCCGGAGCCTATCGGTTGACTACGCTCTTTTAAGGTAGTCCGAGCGAAATGTCATTCTTTTTAATATATATAAAGCTACAAAACTGACTGATTCATCAAAACTCCTGGGCATTTCTAAACGAGCTAGGTGGGTGAAATTTTCAGAGTAAAGTTAGAATCATGTGTCGAGTTGGGAAAAAATCGAAAAAGTTAAAAAAAATTAGATTGGGCTTCGATTTATTGCAATCGATACCTTTACATGGGATTATATGGGAAAAATGAAAAATTTTAGTGTGAACCATTTTTCTTTCGTTCATTAAAATATGAAATAATTGAGCTACAAGATTGATTCTTTCACAAATATTAGGCTGAATGTTTAAAAAATCTTGTAATCGATTCTTTCCTACCTACCGTAAAACTAAATTTTTAAACTTTTATCTGGGTTTTTAGAAATTTTTTCACCTTCGTTGCTATTGATATAATTCTCCATTGTCGCCGGGCCGAGTGTCGATTAGAGGTTTGGAACTCAGCGAGGCGGGCCAGTTTCAGGTGAGGGTTAGATTTATGTGTCGATACTGTGTAAAAGTTAAAAAAATCGATTAGGCTTCGAGTTATTGGACTCGATAGCTCACATATATGAGTTAGGTATACTAAGTTCATGTTATTTAGTCTTCTTTATACCATTTTTCGCACTGCTAAGTACTGGGTATAATTTCTTCAACTTTTTCCTGGCCTCTACCGCAGCTTTGATGGCCAATTTTAACCAACTAAGCTTCATGATATTGTAGCTATAATTAAAAAAACATGTAGTCCATGAAGAAGATTGGAAGAGAAAAATTGAATATAAAAATTAGTACATTAAAAATCTAGATTCCGATGTAATTTATACGGTAAAATTCTTCATGTGAGCTCTTAATAAGTATGCTGTACTGAAATGAAATATCCAACGTAGAAGATCGTCTTATATGCCGTCAAATGAGGTTACGACGATCTTCCAGTGGTTCCACGTTCGTTTCGGTATACTGAATATTTATAGTATACGGAATACTGAATATTTATACTATAGTATTTTGAAAAGTCGTTAATAACCGGATGACATACAATATATGTTTGTACTAGAACTGTCTGGTATCCATACCTCATGGGGCGCGGATTTCATTTTCGAGAATTATACTTTTCTTTGCTTGCATGTAGCACGCAGACTTAAGAGCTTTCAAAGTTTTTTTCCTTATTTAAAGAGTATCATCATATTACACTCCCCCCCCCCTGCTTGCAAATTGCAAGCACCAATTTACTCGTTTTACTAATAAATCAATGAATTTGGTCTCATTTTAAAGAATAATATCTCACCTATCCAACGACACCAAAACTTCTACCCCTTACCACATTACATATTTTCCAAAAAATACAGCAGCCCTTTTACATCGAAAATGGTACGTTTACGCACTCCAGAGAGACATAATTTCCAAAATGAGGTATTTTTAACACTTAGATGTCGTAAAAAAACTAACAGTGTGCAGTTTCTATGTTTTCTCAACTACATTTGAAAATTAATCATATTGTCACCGCAGTAGGTTCTTGAGTATCACAAAAAACCTTCCGTTTTGAAGGAGTTTCAAACGCACCTCGCGAAAAAAATGAGTCAAGTTAAAGACTTACTTAGATATTTTCATTTAATAACTTACAGACTCTGTCATATAAAACTATTTTATTGCATCATTAATAATGCAATATTTACTTGATCTGTCCTACAGCTGGTGAAATCAAAACGCATAATTCGAATATGGTCTCTATCATGACTTAGGGAACTATCTCGCTCGGACTACCTTAAAGACATACTTTCGCAGCTTACGGAATGACTCCCAGGACACGGCCTTCTAAATGCAAGTGACTCTGTCGGAGCCACGAAGGGCTGAACACACTCGATGTTGTATATTTAATATAACTATTTCGTTCATCCAAATTGCGACATGTTGGTCTTCATGCAGTGATGCTATTTACTGTAATACCAAATTCTAATGTATCTTAATGTATTCCTCTTCAAGGACTCGGTAAAATGTACTGATCTCTCTACCACTCACAATGATGCTCTAGCAGCATAATATTAATGGTAACACGAAGAATGATTCACTTAGGAATTTGCACGGTACAAATAACGAATACATATATTTTCGGAGCACACAGCAGAAGCAATTATGCCATAAAATGATTTATGTGTAATCATATCTTCATTTTAGACGATCACCATAAGCAGTTGCTTTTTCCAAACATTACAGTCATTAACGAGCCAATTTGACTCACACCAAGGGTCGAAATTCGGCCATGAAAAAATAATTTGACTGGAGCGGGATGCGAAACCGGATCACCCAGTTGTTCACATGCACCCGTGCGAGTGACTTCGTACCACTTCATTTGTCAATCAAGTGATTCCAAAATTTGTCGTTTTTAATTGTCGTTCCAATATGTCAATAACGGCAATGTTGGGTTTATGCACCGCAACAATGGCTCTGTAAGCGCGACTATCGACTCATGTGCTACAATGTAGACTTGAGGGTTGAATAATTTTCAAGCATATAGCATGATTTTAAGCAGAGTGTATTTTCATTTCTCTCCTCTGTCTAGATTTAGAGACAAGGTTAAGGATAGAAAAATCATCGAGAGGAACGAAAATTAGCATGCGCCATCTTGGAAAAACGGCTGCCACGAGAAAACAAGAAGGGATAGATCTTTTTAAACTGTAACATTTAACTGCTAATATTTGAGGTTATTCGTGTAAAAAATGGATTTTTTAAAAATGAGGTCACGTGAAAAATTAATTTTATATTGAACCTCATTGAAATTGAATTAACCCTCACTTCTATGCGTACAATCCTCCGAATAATTGGTGGAATAAACTCACATAATATAATTTTAAAAAGTATACAGTTTTAAATACTTAATAATATTTATGTGATTTTTTCATACAATGGAGAACTCCGTAAAACTCAGAAAATAATAATTCACATTTCAAAATACACAAAGCTTTAATATTTCACGCTGAATGAGTGGTTGGGATGAAATTATAACCTCGACAGACGTCATAACTTAGCTTGATTCCTTGGACTCTTGAAATGCGGACCTCCGACTTTAAGTCATTAATAATAATATTCTTGAATATTTGGTCATTTATATATTTAACTTTCAGCCAGCTTTTCATCAAATATTTTATTCGCCGAGAAAGTTATAATTGTTTTACTCAGTAAATAAAAAATATATCTTCCACTTAGGTAAAAAATTATAATGCCAATGACAAACAAGACATTAACGAAGACATATTTCCGCACCGTCGAATTTGAACTTTTGAAGGGAGTATTTTGAAATTGGCACGATCACTTTATAAGTCCGCACCGGGAGACAGAGTATGAGACCACAATATCGGCCGTTCATAGCACGAATCGCAGTGGATTAGAAAGAGGACAAAGCTATCGAAAATCGTTTCTGCTCCCAGTCACTTAGCAAACAAATACTACTTTAAGTCATTGACAAGAATCTTTTTTTCGACCACTAAAAAATGAAGAATTTTTTCGAGTGCTGGTAAATTTAAAAAGAAACTACTCAAGCAACGGTGACCATCAAATTTTCCAAAAAAAATATTGAAATATTTAGGGGTTTGACTGATTCAGAACCTAGATACTTTAATAAACACGGAAACAACAAAATGAATGTTAAAGTACCAACGATACTCAATGGTTAACCAAATGGCTTAAAACACATGGAATCTATGAGAGGATTTAAGATAAAATTAAAAAAAGTACCTACTGGAGAGAGTGTGCACTCATGTACCTATAAAAACTGTGTCAAATTAAATCAATTAAATATTTCCACATTCTAATATAACAAAAAAAGAGTATATGGAAATTTAGTTAGATTTAAGTAGATCAACTTTCTATTTATACTTGTGATAAAATAATGTTACTATAAAATCTCGGATATGGACTAATAATATTTCTTTTGTGAACTTCCACTAAAATTGTATCTACATGTATAAATGTATGTATGTATAATTATGTGTTTAAATGAGAAATTTACCTATATTTTAGCACATCTATATTTATCGTACGGGCAATTTTATTTATTTATTTTTCAAAAAACTCATTTCTATGCTTGGGAAATCCTTAATTATTGAAAATAATATTTGCCAAATATTCATATTTATAATTACGTATTAAATGCACAGTGATACAGAAACTGAATTTGTGAGGAAACTATCAACTGCCTAAATATACAATTTTATATTTTTATAAATTTTACTTACTCCTGGTACTGTAATCAACGGATATGTGATTACACCTCAATACTGAAATTTTGGAAACTGCTGATGAGCATTAGCTTAACAGGGCCAGACTGAAAAATTATCATTTTTTAGAAATATTTTTTTTTAAATTGTGTAATTAAAGAAATACTTGCTCATGAAGCATATTTGTCCTGTACATAAAAATTAATTTTTTTGTTTAAAGGTAAATAAATAAATTCATTTGTGATTATTACATATTTGAATGATTAAGACAGTTGTTTGTGTTTGTGATGATTATAATACAGAATATTTAATAATGAATAGAATTTAGCAAACGGCAATTCATGCACTTAACGGATGGCAGCCTCCTCACAGGTCTGTGACTTTTGAGGCTGCCTAAATCTCCTGAAAAATTGTAAAAAAATTTTGTACTTAAATTTGAGGAGTAATAAATGTATTTTACTTTAAAAAAATATTGGCTTTCTCTTAACTAGCTAAACTTAAATCATGATTTTGGTCATTGGAATATGAACATAGCTGTTCACCTTATTATAACGCCAACACTGCGTAATCAAATAGCAATATTACAAGGTTACAAATTCAAACTATACCTTATACTTTCCAAGCGGTAGTACTGAGATTCATTAGAGAATATTCGGCTTGCGAGTCAGTTACCAAGGAGGAATTTGCGGAATGGGTTCTGAGTCTCCCATCATCGAAAAAGGTCATTTTTGCGGTGAAAACTGAATCTCCAATCCAAGAAGCTGTCAAATTTGAAGTGGAAACCGCGTTACTTTAAGTTTAAAGGAATAGATCCGACCTATTCCACGACTATTCAAATGCTATATTAGAGTACGGTCCCACAGTTATCCCTTCTTTAGCCTCTCTTCCCATTAAAAGAGATCGGCGGAAAAAAGTTATTCCGTCCGTCTTTCTGTTCGCTTCCTCCGCGATGAGATTTCAACTCTTTCCATTACACAAGGCCCTCGGAGAGATTTGGTCCATGTCCCGAAGCCACGCCACCAAAATCCCCATTGCAGCCTTGAGGTTGCCTCACATTCAACTGATGGCATTGGCTCCAAGAATTCTGGAAAAACTTAAGCACCGTCTAGCCATCGACTCTCGCGCATTCTACATCTAAGAGGTACCATCTCAAGGCCACCTCGGAGGTGTGCGGCAGGGTATGACATCGCACGAGGCTTGCAATAACCATATTCAGAGTGGCTACTGATATCCAATTTATAAATTCCCTGACCTTTCCCTGACTTTTCCCTGGTGGATTTACCAATTTCCCTGACCGATCGCCAAAAGGTCGCCTATTATTGGGATAGTTTTTTTTCTGCTGAATTGAATTTTCTACAGCAGCTTTAAATTTTCTAAATGTTCTAATCATCGTCTCGTATTTTTCAGAACTACAGGCATGTGTTAACTGTAAGCTAGTTATCTCCAGCTACTTCCCGTCCAGAGTTTCGGAAGTTAAAAATAAAGCGAGGTAAAATTTTCCGAACAACAGCCTCGGATTCCTTGGGATGAGCGTAATAATTTGTAATCATGATTTTTAAAACAACTTGATAACTATCGCAATAAGGATGTACAAAAGGGATAAATTGTACGTCTGATTCACAACTAAATAACTAAGATTCACAAATGGATACTCCACGAATTGATGGTGCTTATTCCATGCACGTCAGCGACGGACGTTAGTTTTAGTTTGTGAAATAAAGGACGGGAAACACTGGCCGACAAACGCAATGGTAGAAAAATAACGAGGATTCCTATTCCAGTTGCTCCCAGACTGTTACGAGAATTCCCTGACTTTTCCAGAAATTCAAAATTCCCTGAGAATTCCAGGTTTTCCCTGACCATCGCCACCCTGTTATTACACTCAATCATAATATCATTATCTATTTTTATAAATATATTGTTCATCGACGATTTTTTAGAAGAAATGAAAAAAGAAAGAAATAAACAATAACACATTTAAAGTCCACTTGAGCACAATGCTCATTAGAAGGTCCTTACTTCAGCATACTCCATTTGAATACGATACACATATTGAAGTGTACAAAAGTAGATCAAATGTATATTACACTAAAATGCAACTATACTCAAATACAATTTAGAAACATTTATTTCATTCAATTTTTGGTTTAGACATGCTTCGAAATTCTGGAGAATTTCGATGCAATAATAATTGATTTAATAATATAGGTGTATTATATTACAGAGTCTCTCCTCTCGCCATATACATTCATTATAATTAGGACACTGATAGGGATCAACATTCCTCAAAGTCATTGCATTCTCCATTATTCTTGGTACTTTATATTTATCATTGAAATAATTCTCAATTATCAGTATGTAATCAAACAATTTATCAATTGGTAATATATTTAGACATTTGTAAGCAACCTCTACATTTATGATTCTTGTAACATCACCCAAAATTTGTCATTCATATATATAGTTTTTAAAATCCTGTTTTGAGTTGCTTCCAAGAATTTTTTCAGTATATTACACTAGTACTAAGTAGTCATGCCATATCTGACCAATGATTCTAGAATAGCAGAGTAAACCCTTCTAAAGTAAATTTGCTTAAAAACGGTCTTTAACTTTCATTTCACTCATTACCCGTCAGCCAATGTATATTCATGCTAGCGAACGAAACATGAAAAACGATCACCAAATAAAAGGCAATAGAATACTTGAGTACATAAGAGTTTGAAAAATAACCCAGCCTATCGCTAAAGTTTAAATTACCAGTGACTTCGACCACAGGCATTTATAACGATTATTAAATCGCACTGAGAAAAATGATGTCTTTTAACTTTCCGTCTTACAATCGACCTCTTTAATTTATTCTTGTGGTCTGACCACCATTGTGATATATAGCGTTTAAAATGCCCTCAACTTCACATGAGGAGTAATCTGATTACATTTTATTCTGGTATTGAAGTGTAATTTTCAATCTAAGCCGTGTTGACGACTGCATAACAAATCTTCCATTTCTTTAGACACACTGCGCGTCTTATCGTGACTTTGGTCACAAACCTGTTATCTGTTCTTAACCGCCCTCAATCGAATTCCGATTTCACGCCTACTCCTTAAGTTTCCTAAGTTCTAGCAGCATATTCTAGGATGGAATTAATTGGACGTGTATTCCTATTCCGGCCCTTTCAGACTTTTCTCCTCAACTTAGTCGGCTGTACAAGAGGGTAGAGCGATGTAAGCTCGGGCTGCAATAGTTCTCCACTCAGTAGAACTCAAACGCTTTAAGGTAGTGCGAGTGAGAAAGTTCCTTAATCATAATAGACACCATATTCGATATATACGTTTTAATTTCACTAACTGTGAGACACACGAATTATACATTGCATGATTAATGGTCAATAACATAGTTTTGCATGACAGAAATTGTAAGTAATCAAACGAAAATATTCAAATAAGCCTTTAACTTGACTCATTTCTTTCACGCGGTGCGTTTGAAACTTCATCAAAACGGAAAGTTTTTTGTGATACCGAAGAATTTACTGCGGTGAGAGTATGGTTTATTTTAAAAAATAGTTGAGAAAACACTCAACCTACATACTGTTGCTTTTTTAACGAACTCTAAGTGTAGGGAATGCCTCATTATTTAATATAAGGTCTCTCAGGAGTGCATACACGACCCATTTCCCATATAAGAGGGTCGGTATTTTTTGGCAAATACCTCGGAAAGTAATGTGGTAAGGGGTTTAATTTTGGATGCCAATGGAAGGGTGATATATTTTTCTTTAATATAAGACCAACTTCATTGACTTCTAGGTAAAATGATATTTCGCTAAAAACTACCTTAAACCAAGCAATGAGAATTTTTCCCGACTCAATTTTACCAATTTAATGTCAAATAACTCCCATAATGTTAAATATCTAAGAACTCCACGCCAAGAATCTGATTTCGTTTCCGTGCTCCAAAAACTGAGGTTCATAATTTTATAGTGGTGGAGGTCACTCGCTAGCCATCGCGCTTTAAACAAACAATGGAGTCGTCTGGGAAAGGCTATCATGTTTTTATTTTTTCTATCAATTTTCTTCAAAGTGTTATTGCCTTAGTCCTGTTCAGTTAGAATCTACATGTACGGAAATATTCATACTATATTCATACTAATATATACTGCCTATTGTGGGAGCAAGAAGATGGAAAAGCTACGAAAAATGGAGATTGGGATGCTGTTAGCGCCAGGCGGAAATGAGGGAAATAAGCTGTTTAGGGAATCCTTTGGGGACGAAGAGGTAAATTTAAAAGCAGCACCAAGAGGGACGAGGGAAAGACGTCGACGGTCAAAAGCGGTGGAGATATGGGGTATCCAATTTCCTCCCCTTGATTCATCCAGAAACCACGTTTCCAAAATCATTTATACGCGTAGACAACCATTTTTTTACTTACTCCGACACCCTACAGAACCTTCAACGACGCTATTCCATTACATATTTGAGTTATAAAGTTTATCGCATTAATAAATATTGAAAGCAAAGTTTTCTCTCAGTTAGGCACTTGGTCTGAACGCACATTGCCTCATGGAAATCCAAGCGTTCAGTTCATTTCCTTCACTTTCAGTCTTTGTATCTCTTTTTCATAATTATAAATAATAAACAATAGACGTGTTAAGTCGAGACGAACGGCAAAATGAAGGAAATATAATACATATTTTCATCCTTAGCAAAGACTTACGGAAGAGAATAGCGCTAGCTTAGGAGGCGTTTAGTAATAGAAAAGAATTGATGACGGGGACAATAGGTAAGGACGTGAAGAAGAGGCTGGTGAAGAGCTTGATATGGAGCGTAGCGTTGTATGGGGCAGAAACGTGGACCCTGAGAAAGGAGGACTAGAATAGGCTGCAGGCATTTGAGATGTGGGTGTGGAGAAGGATGGAGAAGGTGGACGGAAAGGAAGACCAACGAGGAAGTGATTAGAATGGTGGGCGAGGAAAGGAAACTTCTGAATGAAATCCGGGATAAACAGGGTAGATGGCTGAAGGATGTAACAAAGGGTGATGGGTTGCTGAAGAGTGTGATAGAGGGAAGGATGTTGGACAGGAGAGGTAGGGGAAGGAAGAGAATAGGTTTCATGGACGGGATGAAGAAGGGTAGATCTTATGCAGTGGCGAAAAAGGATATGTTAGAGGGAGATAGGCCCCTGGATGTGTAAAAGACCGGGAGGAGATTCTCTGAAATTCAACAAAACCTACCTTTACCGGTAGAATACATTATACATATATTCTCATCCTTGCGTGCAAATTGGTCTACCCCTCGAAATTGTGAAAACTTAAATATCTAAATAACGATAAAATACCGATAAATAGATCAAAACGGTGTATTTTTGCCAAGCCCTACCGACCAATAGCATTGTTGATGCGGAGTATCATAAGCAAACCTAGGAAATAAAAGCCCATCGTCGGATCAACAGAGATGAAGATCAGAGATGATGATTCGGGGAAGCGCATCCTGAGCGATGTAAAATGAATTTATGTCGCGAGGACGGAGACGTGGAATGTGACGTTGAATGAATGATAACTATTAATGAAATTGGGCAGCAGTTTTATGTCATCCAATATTTTAATAAAGATGACTCGGAATCGCAATGCCTACAACTTAAATAAGAACAATATTTAATAATATTGCGGTATGAAACCATTGAAATTTCAACTAAAAGTTTCATCGAGCACAGGGATAAAGGCCCAGCATGAATTTTCAATGACGGTCTGACATCGAAAATACACAACTATATACCGAATTTGAGTAGCTTTATAAAGATGAGTTATTATGAAAAAATACATTCCATCATTACTAACATAAAGTTCAATTAAAATAGAGCCCCGTCATGCAGGATAGAGTTTGTACTAAAATTTTATATAAAACTCCTTTCACGCGTTTACTGAGTGAAAAAGTATGTTATCGCGTTGTTTTCGCGAGTGAAAATCGACATTTTCCAGAAAGAAATCGTCTCTGAAGCCATTTTTTATGATGGCTTCCTAAATTAAAAACGTGTCAGGCAAATTGAGTTTGCGTGAAATACACTTAAATTGCACGTCCTACACATCAACAGTACAGAATAATTTTTGAGCTAACATCCCTTGGAAACCACCATCAAAGTTGAAATTAAGGGTCAAATCTTGAAACGTACAATCCAATTACGGTAAAAACATAAACAGTATACTAAGGTACTATGGATTCCTTGCTTTTGGCTCCACACAAGTATCACCGATTCTAATGAAAAGATGGTGTGGTTAAAATTTGTATTACAAATTATTTTTCTATTAATCCATACTAAAGCTAAGAAGATTTGAACTTAAGGTAGTCCGAGCGAGATAGTTCCCTAGTCATAATAGAGACCATATTCGAATTATACTTTTTAATTTCACCAGCTGTAGGACACATCAATTAAATATTGCATTATTAATGGTGCAATTATATAGTTTTATATGATGGAAATTGTAAGTAATTAAATGAAAATATCTAAATAAGTCTTTCACTTGACTTATTTCTTTCGCACGGTGCGTTTCAAAATCCTCCAAAACGGAAGATTTTTTTAGACCTACACAAGAACCTACTGCGGTGACAATATGATTCATTTTCATAAATAGGTGAGAAAACACACAAACTACACGCTGTTAGTTTTTTTACGACATCTACGTGTTTGAAATCCCTCATTTTGTAAAAATGTCTCTCTGGAGTGTATGCATGTACCGTTTCCCATGTAAAAGGGCTGGTAGTTTTTGGCAAATACCTCCGAAATTAATATGTTAAGGGGTAGAATTTTTGGTGTCATTGGATAGGTGAGATATATTTCTTTAAAATGAAATCAAGTTCATTGATTTCTAAGAAAAATCATATTTCGCTCAAACGGCCTTAAGAGAAAAATACTATGAGACAAACACCGCATCGTTTATTTCTATTGGTATAGTAACATATGATGGTTTTAAAATCTCTGGTCGAATATTTCCTTGCTACGGAAACAGAAGTGAATACATTCTCTCTATGATAACACTCACGTCAGTTAACTGACAGTGATGTAATTACAAAACCCGAGCAATCAATTAACCTACAAGAACCTCAATATTGGAAATATAGAATCGGATATGTCAGAGCAGAAGGGCAAATGGAATACTGAATCCCTTACTATGGAGTAGCAACATACTAAATAGAACAAAAAACAAATATATATATATATATATATATAAAGCAATAGTAGAAAGTATAATGCTTTATGGAGCCGAAACACTGGACTACAAATGAAAGAGACAAAAGTAAACTACGAGCCACTGAAATGGACTTTTGGCGGAGGTCGGCTAGAAAATCAAGAATAGAAAGAGTTTGAAATGAGCAGATGAGAGAAATCACGGAGGTAGAGAATGATGTAGCGGAGACTATTGAAGACAGAAGATTACGATGGTATGGACACGCCCAAAGAAAGAGGGGGATGAAAGAATACCGAAAGCTGCGATCTAAAATGGGTTCCGGGAGGCAGAAGGAGAAGAGGAAGAAGTCATGGTGGGATGGAGTGAGGGAGAAATGTATCCATAAGGGGTTGGATATATAAGGAAGATGCATTTGATAGGGAAAGGGTGGAGAGAGAGAGAGTGGGGATTGGGTGATGGACCTGATGAGTGGAAACCCTACTATTTATGGAAAGATAAATGTGTGTTGGGTTTGGGGAGGGAAACTGCTGTAAAGTGGAATATCCCTAATAAAAAAAACCTACGTTTATCCACCATTTCTATTTCCTCTTTTTCATCTCTCTTAATTTCAACTATCGTTTCGATTTCATAGCACCTCTATCAGATTCCACGAACAGTACTCCGACACGAGTCTTGTGAAGTCGTTGCAATGCAAGTGACGCCGGATGTTGGTCCTTTGAATGCCCCGCCGAGTGACCCCGAGACAAAACTTAGAAACATTTGACGATCTAAGGCCAGCGACTTGCACTATCTCGCCTCGGAAGGCACTCACGCATGTTAGGAAGGCTAGAGCGGTGCTGGAGTCGAGGAATTGGGAGCTGAGAATCGGCGGATCGCAGAGGCGAACGCCAAGTGCAAGTGCCTGCAAGACTCAAAATTGTATTGTGGGAAGACTTTTTTACAAGTGCGGGTGAGCGACAAGGAAGCCGATTGGAGCGCGCGCCCATTAGAGTTTCCAGGGATGAAGAAATATTTTCTTTGACGAGAGAGAAATGTTAAAAACTTCACAGTAGTGCTTTAGTTTTTTCCTATAGATTTTCAATTGTTTTTGAACACACAAAAGCTGACAAGACAGTAATTATATTAAATCACTTTCTGTTCCTCATTTATAGACACGGTGCCCATACCTTCAACAGGTACCTGTTTTTGATAGGACGTCAACGGCTCTTCGAATATCACTAATAGATACTTATTCGGTTCTGGAAAAGAGCAGTTTATAGGTAGCAAAGAATTTTAAGCTTCACAAGGGTGAAAATATAAAAGTTTTGGGATGTATAAAAGAGAGCAATGATACGAAATCATAATTGCTTCAAAATGAAGTTCTGATGAAGGCTTCCGCGGGGCTTAGATAGAGGTTGATTCCTTTTTTCGGGTTTTCCGCCGCGTTGGTTCATGTTGATGTTGAGGACAATATTTCGCCGGCTGTCCTGCTGGCTTCCTCAGGTCCATGTAACTGACTGCTGGCTTCCTGCTGGCTTCTGGCTTCCTCTTCTTCTTCCTCTTCTGGCTTCCTCTTCCTGGTTTCCCATGTAGCTGACTGCTGGCTTCCTCTGGTCCATGTCACATGGACCTGAGCAAGCCAGCAGGACTGCCGGCGAAATATTGTCCTCAACATCAACATGAACCAAGGCGGGGGAAAACCCGAAAAAAGGAATCAACCATTGCTTCAAAATATAAACAAGTCTTGAAACGATCCAGTGAAAAATACTGTAACCGATAGATCACGAACTAAGGGGATATAATTTGTAGCCAGAAAATAATGAGCCAAGAGGCGCAAATCTACCTGTAACTTGAGGTAGCTAGTGACTAGGTTTAGATGTATGAAATAATTCCAGCCTCAAGCCATTGAAATAAACTAAACTCGTCTGTAAATCAAATAAAGTATAAGCTATAAAAGGAAAAGAAATTGATATCGAGGTCTGATACGGAAAGTCACGATTTTTTTAAGGAACCTACCCTCTAATAGTGAACGGCATTATGCGTAATCACGCATAAAAACTGAGCATAAAACTCAAAAGATAGTCTATTTAAGTACTATGGAAAGCCCACTTCCTAGAAGTCCAGTTTCATTAAAAGGTGTGTTAAATTCATCTCATAAGACTTAACTTCCTCTCTTCGCTTCGATAAAGGAGGATGAGTCGTACAACATCCGTTTCCTCTGGTTAAACAGGTACGTACATGTTTCCTTCGTGGGTGTGGAATTCAGACGCGCCAAAGTGGGTGAGGTTCGAAGGTAAGCCCAAACTGGGTCCCCACAGAAACCGTTCGGATTTTCCCCTTCCTCCGGCTCCTTAGGGATTCAAAACGTCTCAATCCATCCGCAAGCCACTCCACTTCAAGCCACTTCCTCTGCCCTACATCTGGCATCGAGTGAGGGAAGACCCCCTGCTCCCCCAAGGAACACACCTCAGGGCAACTGCAATACTCTGCGAAGTGTTGGGACGGGAAGGACAAGGAAGAACAAGAGAAGACGGAACGGGAGGTGAGATGGTGGACAGACTAACGGCTTTGCAAAAGTAGCGCTCGAGCGACACCAGTTTTTTTCCGATGCTTATCGATGTTGATGGTCAGATAAGAATAAGAATACTTTATTTTGCTCTGGGTACATCACCCCTAAAAGCATTACAAAAATTATCAAAAACAATATACAATAAAACGAGCATTAAGAACCACAGAGGAGAACAAAAATGTGAGACAAACTTATTCGATATTAACAGTGAGAAATCCAAAGTAACAAGTTCGGAACTACTTCGCAAGCAGGTAATGAGATACTTTGGCTTTAAAAGCAGAAAGAGTCTGACTGCATTTGATATAGTTCGTTAGAGAGTTCCATGTTGCGGTGGCGCTGACTACAAATGATAGGTGGTATTTAGTGGTACGATGCACGGGGCAGTACATGCCGATAGATTATAAATACCACAGAGACCATAAAAATATAACACTAAGAATAATACGAAGCCATAATATTACATTTTTTCTTTTTTATTCAATCTATAAATAATTAAAATCTTATTTTTTAAGTAGATAAAAACATTTTACCAATCATCATTACATGACAATTCTTTAAAGGAATCGACTCTATTATCACAGAGAAGCACGCTCTAGGTATATATTGGTTTGTTTCGGGTTTACCTGGTCCCATACTTGCGATGCCGGGTAGTAGCAGATAATTTTCCATCCCAATGCTCTCTTCCTGCTTTTCCTTCGAGAGAAAAAAATTATTTTTATATCCACGCGACAATTTATTGTGGATCACGGTTTCGACACAATGGCGTCATATTCAAGACGATCACGAAAGCTGTTCGGCTTCACAATCGTTGTCAATACTAAATTATCGATTAAACCTAAACTATTATTTTCTTCTAAAATTTAGAAATTCCAGTAAGTAATGCCTGAAACTTTTGATTATGGCATAATGACCTTCTATTGATATGTCGGCCCCGGTGGCGGTGGGGTAAGGTCCTCCTCTGCTAACCCGGGTCGCGGGTTCGAGTCCCGCCTGGCTAGAATATTAACTGCCCAGCGGGGCGATTGTGTTACCGTGAGAAGGGTGAGAGCGACGTCGTTGCCAAGGGCAACGTCATACGTATGACGGAGGGTGATAGCAGTGATTATGTATCCGTGATAGCACTTTTTATCACCTTCACGCCGTCATAGCGCATCACGTTCGAAATTGAGGGTGATACGGGGCTTCATAAGGTATCGGATATACGTGCGAATACGTTGAATAAAAATTTAATTACAGTAGTCCATGCCCAATTAACTAACTTTGAGTTTAGAATGACTTCATGAAGCACTAAGATTAATTATTACAGGAGAATAAATTGTCTTAGTCCTTTTAAAATATTAAGTCGATTATTTAATTATATTTTCACTGTTTTAAGCATTTTAGAATTTTTTTATCGCACACGAATTTAATATTAATTCTAAAAAATGTTTATAGTTAACAATTCACAATTGCTATTATTGTAACTTGAGTAACCTAGACAGTATGATAGTCATGAATGTACGCCTTCATATAATAGACGGTAGGCTTATTGACGTGAGTTAGTTTCGCTCTTTATATACATATTTGTTTGCTAAGACAACCGTAAATGACGGCAAGAGTTGCGACGATAGTGTTCGGGTCGTTTTAGGATTTGCTGCTATAATCCTATGCAATTTATGCACTCTACTGTAGGTGGACATAAAAAACTTCCGCTGCCGTTCAGTTGCACAGCCCACTCGACTAATGCTTTCAAAGGCGCACTTGAATAACTATGCGAATTATTTGATAGCTCATATATATAACAATTTCGAAAGCGTTCCAATATAGAAAGGAACTTAAAAGATTATACAAGTTTGCATTATGTTAATACCTAGGTACCTTAGGTGTAGCGAATAACCAGCACGTCATATCATACATATAACGTAAACGGAACTAATACCGTTTATTGTGCATTGAAGTAATTTTCAATGAAATTAATAATGCGACGGAGAGGTTTGAATTCATAACAAATCTGCGATGCATTTGCAAGACATGGGTAACCTTTTATAACAAACGAAATCATAACGATAACAACATGATTTTCACTTCCACTTTAATTAATATGATGTGTTAGGTACTTCATAACATATTTTACACAATATTTAATTCCTAAACATACAAAAATGAATAATGTAGAATACTTAAACTCTAGTGCCGCCGACATCGTTTCAGCCGCTCAACACGCCGCAATTGTTTGCTAGTAATGTGTCGAAGATTTTCATTGGCTGTTCAGATTTTCTATCGCTACCAACCTACAAGAAGCCCATGACCGTCATACGTGCTATCACGGTGCTATGACGGTGCTTTACATGATCGCTCGATGAAGCCGACGGCGTCATAGGAGGCCGTGATAGCTATCACCCGCCGCCGTCATCGCTCTCACAGTTACATAATCGCCCCGCAGGACATGGGTGTTGGTGTCTCGTGTGTTGTTACTGCTATTCTCCCGATGCAAATTGGCCCAATGTGCTGCATTCGGAATAGTGTAGTGAAGATAAATTTCTACTTGGGGCAATCTACTCGCATCCAATATAATTGACCAATACATCGCCGTTGCCGCAAATTTTTATCGGGTAGCGACATTAAAAATTGATAAAAACGATCGATATTTTATGAATTTATGCTGCCAATTTCATTCAGTTCAAAGAGCAGGAATCGTTTAAAAAAAAACATTTGCGATTTACAGACACGAAATACCATGAGTATTGTGCTCAATTATAAATTTTACCAGCAACGGTTAATATTTGGCGGTTACATCGCAGCGGCATATTGAACTTCCAAACACACAATATTGTACCCGACTTTCTTAATTTTTTACAGAAGCATGAACTCATCATACAGATTTCCATGAAATAAACCCTGGCTACGTCACGGCAATATTATTTATAATAATACAATATATGAACAAAATTAATTGAATTGACAGGCGATTGAGTGCGACTGGCTAATACACTTGACCGGCAATTGGGAGATCCGGGTTGCAATATCATTCAAGTCAAGTGATATTTTCGTGGCAAATTTCATTCTTTGGGGTAATTTAATTGCTTATTCAGAAGCCAAGCCTCCAAAAGAATTTAAGTGCATGTAAAAAAGGTAAAAACCTTCTTGCATGCAAGTAAAAGCAGTTCACAATAAATAAAGAAGATAGCTGTAAACCAAGCTTTTTCGCTGAAATTGTTTAGTCATTAAGCAGTGAAAATAATATGGCTTTACTTCTCTGAAGATTGTTTTTAAATAAATTATGCATTAGAAATAATATCAGAAAGATGTAAAATGAACTTGACATACATTTTTAATGGGATCACTCTGGTTCGTTAGGGGTCCGTTTGGTCTCAATTTTATAAACGCAATAATTTAATATAGCTCTTCTTAATACACGCGCTGGAACCATGCAAAATTTCGTCTCAAACGGTTCTGTAGTTTTTGAGGAGAAGAGTAACGAGAATATAGACTCCTCTACATTATTATAAATTAGTATAGATTTTGTTGTCATGAAGAGGATGCTGACGAAAGGCGTAGTCAAGGAAAGCAGAGAAAATATACGCTGTAGGGAAGTATACGTAGTTTTCGAGGAGAAGACTAACGAGAATGTGGATTCCTCAACATTATTAAGAATTAGTATAGATTTTGGTGACAAAAGAGAAAAAAATAATCACCTGCGCCCCTTGGGTGGCAACATCGAGAAATGAATATGACGCGATCTTAGCGAGGATGGACGGAGAAGAAAGAGGACGAAGGGGAGAGAGGGAGAGAGAGAGACCGGAAATGAGACGCAAGTCTCGGAGGAGCCCCCACAGCATCCGAGAAGTCTCTTCCGTCCCTTCACCCGTCCCCACACCACCACCTCCTCCATCGCCCGCCGCACGGAATTCCACGCCCACATCCCTCTTACCCTGCACCCACCACCCCCACTCCCCATCTCACGGTCCAACCTCATCCTTCCAACGCATCATTCCCTCTCCACAATCATTATCGTCAGCATGCTATTGCTTACAACGCATATTTTATCTGCTTTCCTTGACTACGCCTCTCGTCAGCATCATCTTCATCTGCATATTTTTTCTCTTTTGTCACCCAAATCTATACTAATTCATTAAAATGTAGAGGAGTCTATATTCTCGTTGCTCCTCTCCTCATAAGCTACAGAACCGTTTGAGACGAAATTTTGCATGGTTCCAGCGCGTGTATTAAGAAGAGCTATATTAAATTATTGCGTTTATAAAATTGAAACCAAACAGACCCCTAACGAACCAGAGTGATCCCATTAAAAATGTAAGTCAAGTTCATTTTACATCTTTCTGATATTATTTCTAATGCATAATTTATTTAAAAACAATCTTCAAACAAGTAAAGCCATATAATATATTATGGATCCGGATGTTTGGAATTGCTGCCTAGGCTACGTGGTGCCTAAATTTTCACTTTTAGTTCACCCAGGTCCTTGGCGCCACTTCGATTAGGCTCTTTTCAGTTGTTATTGTAAATAGACGTAGTTAATTGTTGTGAATGTGAGACTGTGGTGAATATTCAATAACAATCGAAGAGATATGAATTACTTCATGCTTTGAATAATATCTTGCTATTTTTGCGACCAAAAAGTTACTTTGTAATTGCTACAGAGGAAATATCTATTACAGAAAATGTGTGAGAGGTTTATGAAACGTTCATCGTGTGCCAACGACGATGTTTGCCAGACTCTGATTCTAATGTGAATGCATTAAGCCCGTTCGGCGTAACTAAAGAATTTAGAATGCCTTGTTTAAATAGAAATTCGTAACAGGCTGCAAAAAACGGTATGCGTCTACGAGGACCAAAAACAGGACACTTGGATTGAAAAATAAGAATCTGCTCAAGGCGGCGGTAAGTGCATTCCTTTTTACCAACACTACAGTAATTGGTCATTGGGAATACTCATGAAGTCACCTCGCATTATTATTAAATTTCCGTTGTAACGGATAAAGTGCGCCATTTCGTGCCCCACTTGTCTTGGGGCTGACGCACGACCTCACCGAGAGAGGTCACCTCGGAGAAGAGGAGAGGATGGTCGAGGAAGAGATGGAGGCGCGGCAGTCGGCAGTCGGGACTGAACTCGGGAAGAGAGCAGAGGAAGCAGACTTGGCAGATTCCCGTGGAGTCTAGGGTGTCTACGGAGCTGGCAGTGTGTTCTCACCTTGTTCGGTGCAGAAAAATTTATTTTGTGAAAATAAATTACGTTTACGTTACATGGCGCCCAACGTGGGGCCCGACATCATTCTGTAAGTAAGAATTTACAAATAGTTTGCTGTCAAGTGTTATTTTGTGGAACGGCCAACTGCTTCTGTGTTCTAGTTAGTTTTTCGCTTTCCAAACCCCTCGTTCCTACACCACGGTCCAACCTCATCCCGTAGATTAATGCCCCGACGGAACTCGGAGGCGAGAAGTCACAGTACCTTTACCTTAATCCTTCTGCATAGGGAATTATTACTACGTAATGGCTGTTCCAGCAGGGACAAGTTGGATTAATGTCCTTTCAAAGGAGGACGCAGTGCAATGGTGTCACAGGCTCACATTAGACCATTCCGGAACTTAGGATGAAGTCAGGCGGCGGTTAAGGGATCGAGTAAAAGAGATTCACGCCGCGTGCGTATCCAAGCTGGAGGGGTTTCGACGCCAGTGCGTGCAACAGACCAATTGTCTCAACTAATAGATGCGGCTCTCCCCTCATAGTCCCGATCACGATGAAGCACGTTTGCGAGGGTTGACGAGCGATATCGGCCGTTGGAATTTACGGTTTGACGGTGATGAGAGTGAAGGGGTAAATCTCTTTTTGGAACGCGCCGACGCCTTTAAAGAATACAAGAGAGTTTCAGACAAGGAAATGTGGGGTTTAGCTCCGGAAATGATAGGAATGAAGGTGACTCAATGGCTCCGAGCAAACCTATTTAGTATATCCTCTTGGGGAGAGTTTAAAAGAGAAATAAAAAGGGCGTATTTATCGGTCGGATACGATATTAGACTAAAGAAGGATGCGTTTGCCCGCACGCAAGGCGAAGGGGAGAGGATAAATGAATACATTACAATGCTCAGAACGATGAATGCTAGGCTGGAGAATTCGTTAGAGGAAGGGGAACTACTCTCCTTAGCGCTAGATAATCTCCATCCGTTCTACTTAACTAAAATAACATCGCTGGGCATACATAGTTTCACCGAACTCGTTAACGTGGGAGCAGAAATTGAGGCGCGTCAAGAACGCTGTAAACTCTATCGCCCTCCTCCACGGCCCAATTAAATGGTTGATCGCGAGTTTGGCTATCTCCCAACGGTCGGGCGGGCGAGGTGCGGGGAGGCACTAATGCGACTAAGGCCGAATGTTGTTGGCGCTGTGGTAAAACGGGACACCTAGCTCGTTCATGCCCTGAGCCGCGAAAGTCCACCGAGATATGTCAGTTAGTCAGTTGTCGCGAGAGTGGATTTAAACGAGAACGCGACTCTCTAATCACGGGGTCAGAGAGTCGCTACTCCAACCCGTCGTCTAGGAACAAGGATTGGAAAGAGTGGGTGGAGATAGTTCGTTCGTTCTTCATGAACTCTAAGGTCCAAGATCGTATATGCTACGCAAAAGAGAGACTTTTTTTGTATCTGTCGAATTAAAGGGGCGTAAAGCGAAGGCGCTGTTAGACACAGGGGCATCTATTTCCCTGGCCAATACAGAGATCGCAAACTATCTCACGGATATGGGTGAACTTGCCTGTCCTTGCCATAACAAACATGTCAAGGTTGCTGACGGTCGAATAGTACCTTTAGACCCACCGATATGTACGTTTGTAAATATTGGCTCTTTTGAATGGGTAAGAAAGCTGTATGTCTTGCCGGGGATGCCGTGTGAAATTGACTTTTTCTTCGCATGTGGCCCAACAATACGTTTCGATAACGAAAAAGTATTGATATTTAATGATGGAACCAAGGTCCCGGTAGTGACATTCGGAGAGGACCCGCTTCAAAGGGGGTCGTCAGTGACCAACAACGTGGGAACAACCGAAGTAAATGATGAAGCCGCGAAGTTTTTGGAGCGGGAGCTGGCACTTTTTCAAAGCGTACCTGGGAGAACTGACGTAATTCGTCACCGTATTGATACTGGAGACGCCGTCCCCACTAAACAAAGGTATTATCCTGTTTCTCCCAAAATTCAGGACGAAATCAATGCCCAAGTGGATGAAACGTTAAAGGACGGCGTAATAGAGCCTTCTAAGAACCCTTGGTCGTCCCAAATTATTTTGGTTCCTAAGAAGGACTAGGTTTGTGGTAGATTTTCGGAAGGTGAATTCCTTAAGCCGGAAGGATGCCTACCCACTACCGTATATTGCCACAATTCTCGACAGACTCAAGGGAGCCAAGTGGGTAAGCACTCTTACTTAGAAAAGGGATACTGGCAAGTGGAAATGGAACCAGGAAGTAGGGACAAAACCGCGTTCACCGTACCGGGTAAGGGCCTTTTTCAGTTCCGTGTAATGCCGTTCGGATTGCACAGTGCCGGGGCAACCTTTCAAAGACTGATGGACACAGTGATCGGGGCAGAGTTGGAAGCGTACTTTTTTACGTATTTGGATGACATTATAATTGTCAGCGAAACATATGAGGACCATGAGAAGATGCTTCACCGCATCTTTGCTCTGCTCCGAAAGACCGGATTGAAAATCAATCACCAAAAGTGTAGCTTCTTCAAGGAAAAGTTGAAATTCCTTGGGTACATAGTAGGTAACGGGAAACTCGAAGCCGATCCCGAGCGTATAGAATCCGTTCGAGGTTATCCCACCCCAAAAACCGCTATCGAACTAAAAAGATTCCTGGGTTTTGTTGGATGGTATCGCAAGTTTATTCCGAATTTTGCTTTAGTGGCCGAGCCTCTGTCCTTCTTGCTAAGAAAACGGTCTTCGTGGCAGTAGAAAGCGACTCAGGCGGCCGCTTTTAGCAAATTGAAAGAATAGTTGACAAAAGCCCCGATATTAACTTGCCCTGATTTGAACCTCCCGTTTATAATCCAATGCGATACGTCGGAAGTCAGGGTAGGTGCGGTTCCGTGTCAGAAAACGGCCTCTGGTGAAAACGTGATTGCCTACGCTTCGCGAACTCTGAACCAGGCGGAAAGAAACTATAGCGTAACTGAGCGAGAGTGCCTCGCCGTGCTATTCGCTATAATTAAATTTAAGGCTTATGTGGAAGGTTATCGGTTCGAAGTTATTACCGACCACGCTTCGTTAGTTTGGCTCCTGTCTTCCCAGAATCCGAAGGGGCGACGACTGGCTCTGTGGGTCACGCAACTCCAACACTATAATTTCGTCATCACCCATAGGAATGTCGTCCCAGACGCGCTTTCGCGCATCTATTTTATCGGAACTCCCGAATGGGAGGGGAAAAAGGTCGTTGATCCTTGGTATTTAGAATTGTACAAGAGCTTAGAGAACCAGCCGGAATCAAATCCAGAATACGTAATAGTTGAGGGCCAAATATATCATCACGGACACCACAAACGAGAGACTGGTGCCAAGGCCAAACTTGTTGTGCCCCTCGAGAGCCGAAAAAAACTCTCTTAGTAGAAAATCATGATAAGCCCTATGCTGGTCACTTGGGGTTTTATAAAACATATAACCGAGTGATAAGGCTTTACTTTTGGCCCACACTACGGAGAGACGTAGCAAAATACGTGAGGGGTTGCGAGACCTGTCAAATATATATGGCCGATAGGAGAAAAGGGGCTGGAGAAATGAGGGCGAAGAAGGACCTGACCCCCCCGGACTACTGTCGCAACAGATATCGTCGGACCCCTTCCGAGGTCCGATTATTATACCTACGTATATATATACGTATTATCATAAATACGTATTGGTTTTTCTGGACACTAGTACGCGCTGGCCGATCGCTATTCCCTTGCGCTCTGTTAGGGCAGAAGATGTAACTAAACAGCTTCTTTGCAATGTCATTAACCATTGGGGGTGTCCAGAAATATTATTGTGTGATAACGGCCCCCAGTTCCGTTCGAGAATATTGCAGCGTGCTTGTGAAGCCTATGGAATACAGCTTGCGCATATCGCATCCTATTATCCCCGCGCAAACCCCACGGAAAGGAGCATTCAGACGTTGAAGTCTATGATCGCTACGTATCATCGTGGCGCACAAAGAACTTGGGATGAGGGTATTACCCATTTTATGTTCGCCTTAAGAACAGCCAAACAAGAGACTACTGGTTTTCTCCCCGGCTGCTTTAAACTTGGGAAGGGAGCTTAGGGAACCGAACGAACCGTTCCGAGTTCTGAACGATTCAAAAGGCACTCCTTATGAACCCACGGCCTACCACAAGTATTTGAAAGGCCGAATATCCAGGTATTATGAAAGCGCTGAAACGGCGATGCGAAAGGTGAGCGAGAGGCAAGCACGGTATTTCAATTTAAGGAGAAGGGACGTGGAGTATGAGATAGGAAACCTCGTGTGGAAAGTTAACCACATTTTATCAGATGCCTCTTAAGTTCCGCGCCGAGAAACTAGGACCAAAATTCGAAGGACCATACCGAGTCACGAAGAAAGTGTCCCCAACAATTTACCGACTCGAATCTCTGCGAAGAAAGAACAAATGCACAGTTCACGTCGAAGACCTCCGACCCGTTATGTAATGGTATTAGTTTTTTTTCAGAGGGGACGCTGTGTAACGGATAAAGTGCGCCTTTTTGGGCCCCCCTTGTCTTGGGGCTGACGCACGACCTCGCCGAGAGAGGTCACCTCGGAGAAGAGGAGAGGATGGTCGAGGAAGAGAGGGAGGCGCGGCAGTCGGGACTGAACTCGGGAAGAGAGCAGAGGAAGCAGACTTGGCAGATTCCCGTGGAGTCTAGGGTGTCTACGGAGCTGGCAGTGTGTTCTCACCTTGTTCGGTGCAGCAAAATTTATTTTGTGAAAATAAATTACGTTTACGTTACACCGTAGAGCGATATTGACGACGTGCTCAGAAGTTAATTGTGCATTTGTGTGATTAAATTTGGAGAGGAATTGAATATATCTGAAGACCGTACGATATTAAAAAAGTGTATAATTACGTCCCGCGAGTAGAATTACATTTTTATTCACTGCTCACTGCATTATGATTAATTGTGAGTAAAACCTATGTATATTCATGGTAAAACCAGTACGACGTGTTTATTTACCAACTATCGACCGTATTTACATTTGAACTTCCGTCTTTCATCACTACGAGGCACCACTTTCCAAAAAGTTGTTTGTTTACGGAATTCTTGACAACAGTTTTTGGCGACGAGATCACAATCCATAATATAAATTCATGGTCAAACCATTTACATCGAGGCTTCACAAAGTGTTACACAAAGAAAGCAGTTACTTTCCGCAGCTCACAAGGGAGGCAATATTGAAATTGAAAAGAGACCCCAAAACATAAATAGAGAGGATGTCTATAAACTTATCCTTATACACGGAAATTACTTCTTAGGAATTAATTTTAATTTTTATTAATTCTAACTTCATTAACTGCCGCATTTGTTTATTTATAAAAAAGAAGACCATTGTTGTTTAAAGAGCCCAACAAAGCCGGCAGCAGAGCACGGCGAAACTGTCGCAAAAATAATTCAAAAAATACTCGCAGATCCCAAAGATTACCAGATGTAATACATTAGTTGTTTATTAGTGAATTGAAGATGTGAGCAGTGGCCCAACAATGGGTGACCAGGGACGCGGAAGTAAAATAAATACTCCAAAGAGTGAGAGAGAGAGAGAGAGAGACGGTCACGAATATGGCGACGAGAGATACTTTGAGTGAGTGTGTTACATAAAGTTTTTCTTTATAAGTGTAATAAGCGAAGTGATCTGTGAACGAGTGCTGTGATTTATTTAGAAATATTATGCGACAAATAAAGTGAATGTCACAGTGTCTTACCCATTGACAAAAGATGAACATTGAATAAAATCAATAGTTGGCGAATTCACTTTGTGGAAAATATTATTCATCTTAAAAATGAAAACACTTAGTTTTTTCCACCAATGTATTTAAAACACAAATCAACCGGTTTCAGCCTTTTCAGGCCATTGTCAAGATTACAGAGTAAAATACCAAAAGACAGCACAGTTTATATAAGAGACCTCAAGGAGAGGGAGGTGGTTAAAATAAGGGGGGATGAGAGGTGATTGGGCGAAACTGCAGGGGAAGGAACAAACAGGTGTGGTGAAGATGCCAGGCTCAATGGACTACGGGGATACTGGATGGGGGTACTGGGGGCACAGGGAACAAGGTGTGAGGCGGTTGAAAGGGATTATGTCATTGAGTAGTTTATCACCATGCACATTATAATACGACAGAATTTCAAAATTTTCCAAGAAGTCCGACCTCCCCCCCTTGTCACAACAAACGTGTATGAGCTTAGGGGTAAAATTGGATCTGTGACCCTCATCAATTAAATGCTCAGAAAAATTTGACTCTTTGTCACCATTGACACTGGATTAAAAATTTTCCATTATTCTTATATTCAACCTTCGTCCAGTATGACCAACATAAAAAAAGAGTTGCATTCAGGAGTATCACATTTGAGTATATTGATTTGTGTTTTAAATACATTGGTGGAAAAAAAGTGTTTTCATTTTTTAGAAGAACATTGAACTTCCCTTTTCAGCAAAATGAGAATTTCACACGGTGTTGAAGACTTGGTAAGAATGCATAAATATATATACAGAAGTCATAGACACTGTCAGTGCTTATTTCTCTCCTCGACGAACCAATTCCACGTTTATTTGATTGAAACCGTAAATATCTCAGCGAGATGTTGTATGTTCATTGTCCACACAATAAACTCATCCAACCTACACTCACGTGGTAATCATTCCATAGCTGGATCTCGGTTTTGACGAAAGCCATCGGGCAGGTATCGTGGAAGAGCGAATTCACAAATAACCCCATTTTGTAAAGTTAGAAGCCCAGTTGTTTAAACAAAATACGAGGAAAAATATTTAGCAGCCATTTCAAACCGTCGAAATAAGTAAACTTCAAATATTTGGCACCAGAATGCGTTAAATGAAAAAGCAGCCGATGAATACGCTGCTGCATCGAGTTAAGGAATTAATGACCGAGGACTTCACTATTTGACTTTGTTTCCTCTAAACCACTTCCTCCGTTCTGCAAGGGCTAAAAGAGTACACTGTGATTACATAATTATTACAATTTTTTTGTTGGTGAGATTAGAAAACTTACCCATAACAATGTAGATTTATTCTCTCTACAAATATTACCAACTCCATCGCGATATTTTCGTTCGCTGAATCTGTGCTTACGCGAAAAATAATTTCTCACGAGGCTGACGACAGTAACGTGAAATTGGCTTTTTGTATCATCGGTATTTCTGACACCGATTATTTGCGAACTTTAATTGCAAACACATGCTGGATTTGCATTCAAAGAGCACGAGGTCGTCGTTCTTCTATGAAATGTTAACTCATGTATAAAAGGGTATTATTTCACCGCACCAGACATACGGGGCACAGGAATTGAAGACTCTAAATAATATTACCAACCACATTTAAAAAACACCGTTATATACCCCTAACGATCGATTGTTTAAAAAAAATGACAGCATAAAAAATAAATCTGCCGGCTTCGTCGGGCTCTTTAAACAACAATGGTCTCCTTTTTTATAAATAAACAAGTGCGACAGTTGATGAATTTAGAATTAATAAAAATAAAAATTAATTCCAAAGAAGTGATTTCCATATATAAGGATAAGTTTATAGCCATCCTCTCTATTTATATTTATTTTTTGGGTTCTCTTTTCCATTTCAATTGTCTCCCTAATAAGCCGCGGAAAGGAACCTGCTTTCTTTGTGTAAGACTTTTTAAGCCTCAAAGTTAATGGCGTGACCTTCCTCTAACGTAGTGTGTGTGCTCAGCCACGGCAGAGCGATACCAGTCTTTCTTCCGGATTGCTCGTTCATGTTCTTTTAATCTGCATCCTATAGATCTTTTAGTTTGGCCCACGTATGTTTTACCGCAGCTGCAGGAAAGTTCGTACACACCTTCATACATTGTGGGAGGTAATGGATCTTTTGCTCCTCGTAGATGGTCTTGAACTCTGGAGGTAGTGTTGTATCTTGTGATGATGTTATGCCTTTCAACTCTCTCAACCAATTTATTACTATAATCCACTAATATAATAATAATAATAAGATATGATACTACTTATTTTAAATAATTTTTTTCCGAGTCGAAATTGTCCGAAAAAGCTTTGCGTAAAGCTTTTTCGCTGAAATTTTTTAGTCATTAAGCAGTAAAAATAATATAGCTTTACTTGTCTGAAGATTGTTTTTAAATAAATTATGCATTAGAAATAATATCAGGAAGATGTAAAATGAACTTGACTTACATTTTTAATGGGATCACTCTGGTTCGTTTGAGGTCCGTTTGGTCTCAAGTTTATAAACGCAAGAATTTAATATAGCTCTTCTTAATACACGCGCTGGAACCATGCAAAATTTCGTCTCAAACGGTTCTGCAATTTTTGAGGAGAAGAGTAACGAAAATATAGACTCCTCTACATTTAAATGAATTAGTATGAAATTCCACTTGGACCCTAAACGCTCTCTTCTCTGCCCAGACACGAGCTGGTGAAAATTCCCTTTTCGAAAACCTTTCCTCCAACCGACCAGAAAACACCCAGTAGGAATAACACCTTCCCCTTCACCCCCTCCCCTATCCTACCTCCCCTCCTCCCCTTGTCCTCACCACCGCACAGGACATCTGCACCGTTCATCGCCTTGAATACGGACTTTTAGTTCCGAAAGCTAGCACTGTAAGTGATCCTCTCTTTTTTTGTGGGTCTATCTCTTCCACCCTATCAACATCGCGTGTGTATGTATCGAGCATAGAAAATTTTCCAGCCCAGAACAAGTTTTAAAGTACAAAATCTGTTTATTATTACGATACACCTTTGTGGACGAAGGAAAGTACTCTCCCACGACCACCCATGAGGAGTGAGGTTGCAGAGAGGAAGAAGGGATGAAGAGAGAGGTGGCATTTTAATTAAGACCCATCGTCGTTTGTGCGTGCATTGATTTTCCACCTGGACCATTTTCCACGTCGGCGTTCGGGGATCAGTGGATGATGCTGCAACGGTGGTGGGGAAAGGATGCTGGGGGCGGAGGTGGGGGAGCAACGGGAGGCTTATGAAGCGGTAAAAGATTAAAAAGGTGTAGAGGGGAGGGTATGAGGCATTAAAAGAGAGAGGGGGGGATGGACGGGGGTGAAAGGGAAATTAGGTGACGTAGAGGTGGTAGAATGTTGGGGAGGGGGGTGAAAAAATGCCGCGAAGGGAAGGGGGAGGAAGTTAGTGATTTTCGTAGAATATAGAGGGAGCGTATTAATAACCAAAAAGATAGGTTGCGAGGCGAGGGGAAAAATGGAAAAAGGGATGAGAATAATTGAAGCACAGAGAGAGAGAGAGAGCGAAACATGAAAAGAGAAGGAACGAAATGAAAGAAGGGGTGGACAGACGAAAAAAAATTCTCGTTGAACGGAAAGCGAAGGGAATGCGGAATTGCGAATGATATGAACCGGATGGATTGAAAATTAAAAAACACGGCGTAATAAGAGGGATAAACGAAATCTTTAAATATTTAAATAACAATTACAGAGTTGACGTGGGATTGGATTAAATGTGGGTCGGCAGAAGGCCGGACGTTGTACGGCGGAGGGCACGATCCTCGGCCAAGAAGGCAGGGATGGTGGAGGGCATCGGGAAAGTACGAGATGGGCTTTGGAAGGGTTGGCTGGGAAAATGGAAAGAAAAGGAGAAGCGACGGACAGCTGATGGATCTGTGGGTCGTCAAGAGAACACAGTGGAAGATTCAGCCGACAGTGTAATAAAAAAGCTGAAGTAAGAAATACTCAGGAAGGATGTAGGTTGATTTTTTATTTCGTTGACAACAAAGCTTCAATATCAATAAAAAAGTAATCATCAACCATTTCAACTCAACAAGACTCCTCGACAAACCGTACGGTTTCAGGGTGAATAATGTGAAATTTTTCAATGTTAGAAAAGAAAAACTATGCAAATTCCACTCGGAGAAAAATTTAATACACGACCCGAGTTTCAACACATTATGTCATCTTCCGTTATTCTTTTTCAACAAGACTCCTCCAACTCCTCAACAGCCACGAGAAGTGGAAGGATTTCCACTGAAATTTTTGTCATAAGTCGTTAATTAAAAAAACAACTTCAGGTTTCCTTTGCTTTGTAATAAATCGGATAAGTTGCGGTTTTAAATAGTAGAACAATAACGTTTTAAATTACAAAATATTGATGATAAGTTTTATACACTGGCGTTATACTCAGTATTACCTGAGTAATCTTATCTATAAAAAAGAAACTTTTATTTAGTGAAGACGTATCAAACGCAAAAGTCAAAATAAAAGTGTTCACAACATAATAGTGAACTAGTACATGGACTCCGTACGAATTGCATAAGGTCAAAAAGAGTAAATCAAGGGGAGCCCAACATTGCACAATCAGACACGAGGGACAAATGGTCCCTGAGCAGAGGAAAATCACAAATATCAAAATGAGCATAGTATAATCAACAAGCATTTTCAAAGAATTTATCGATTTAGAAATGCTAGACCAACGTTGTCCAAAAGTATTTATGGGATCATTCCTTTTTTTTTAAATCAACAAATGGTTTTTCCACACGATCACAGATTTCAACGAAATTAGAGAACGCAAAGCTACAGATTTAATTAACCAAAAGTTTTCGTTCATAAATTATCGGCATATATTTACAGCAAGGGTAAAGAAAAAGACGACACATATTTACGAGTCTAAGTCGACTTGCTATACTTAACAAAGACGTATCAAAAGCATCAGTCAAAATTGTAAAGAATGCACAACTTAATAATAAACTAGTAAATGGATATTTTACGAATCAAATAGCTCTAAAAATAAATAACAATTTCCTTTGTTTTAATTAAGACAAAATACAAACCAAGGACTAAAGTGAGTTACAATACATATTTTCTTGAAACTCATCCATGCACTGTTCATTTGTGCATAGTTTGATTTTTATTGAGATCTACATACTACCCTGCGAGCCGCCGCATGGTGGTGTGGCAGGGGGTGTTAGGACGCCAGCCGTGTAAAGATGTAAGGGATAAGGTTTTGGGAGGAGAAATGGTGACGTGTAATTATGGGGAGCTCTTTTTTAGAAGTGCTTAGTTTTTAATTTGGTCACTTATTGCGAGGAAAAAGAACGAGTTTTTGTACCTATCTGTTCGGCATTGTACCTCTCTTATTTCATCGCTCCTGTCAGACCTAGAGATGTAGTGAGGCGTCCTGATTATATTCTATGTGTCGCACGGAAACACACCAGCTCTGAATTTCTCCAGCATCACTGAGCAAATATCCAAAGAACCTGAGAAAGTTAACGAAAAAAATAGTTTTTCGAAACCACAATAAATAATGTGGCTTAGCTTTTGAAACCGTTTGCTGCTAAATAAATTTAAATTCCAAAAATAGGTCGACCTTTGCAGAGTGCTGAGAAATATAGGGCCTGGATTTTGAGTTAACAATCAAATAGCATGAGTGCCATTAGTGATAGACCCAAACAATGCAAGTATTTCAAAATACTAATCCAGAATATTAATATGTTTATGGTCCTAATAATTAAAACTAACAATTAAAGTTAACTGATAAATGTCTCGTAGCAGAGGTATTTATTGCAATGGACGTGTTGAGATAGGCAAAGGGGGTTCATTGCATCAGCTGGTGAAAAAAGAATAAAATATTCCGTCCAATTATAACAGTATACTCAGAAATAGACGACACCATAATTTTCGATAATTAGTCCCAACAAAGAATTAAAGTAGACACAAGCGGCACACACTGCAATTGGACGTACTCAGTGGCACGCCAGCTTTTTCAAGAGAATAATGCGATGAGACCATGTTTGGTTCGTGGTACTTTCTGCTCGCGGCGCCGGCAAGAGCTGAAATTAAACGCCCATTCGCCCAGCCCTTATTACAGCGAGAAGACTGGAAACGATTCGTTGAGGACTTGCATATGAAGCCCTCTTGAAGCGGCGGCGAGCACAGGCAGCTAGCCAGGAGTAGAAAGGGTGAGCCACACATGGGTGCGGTGTATGAATGCGAGGCAATTGTACTGATGTACCTACGCGGCGATACGCACACCTTTGCTATTCACGCTGTTTAAAAAAATCAACATCCTGACTCGATGCCCGTTTTTTTATTCCGTTTATTAGTCAGGATTTACGAAGGAGCAAAATCTGCATGGTGATCTACTTGGATCCGGTTTCAGTAATTAAATTAATTGATTCCGGTTATTATTAAATGATTCCGGTTAAATGTCCGAAACAGACCTGTGGAATCTATTAAACACGATGGAGCATAGTTTCTGAACATGATTAACCACTAGGGGAATATACTCCATTAGACAACCAGTTATTTGGTTCAATTTTTGGTAAAAACCGGCTCTTCTAAGAATCTGGTTGATCGGAGACTGACCACAGTTTTTTTTTCTGATAGAACAACATTACCTTAGAGAAACTAGGCCGTGAGCTTTGTCTGTAGTTACCCAGCAGCGTTGCCGGATAATGTATCAATTTTATAAACCAATCATGGAATGTTACAATTGGGCTTTAATTGTAAATATATTCCACCAATTTTTTCTTATAACATAACGAGTTTCTTTCGTAGTTCTAGTAGTTGGATCCATTCGATCCAACGTACGTATCTATGAGGCGAAATTTGAACCGAAAGTCGAACTAACACTCGGATCGTATTTTGTGAGAGTACTCTTGGGAAATGTGATCGACTGCAAAGATTATTTGCGGCAGAATAAAAGAGAGGTGAGTGAGAACGTAAGGAAAGGACTTTATTGTGATTGGAAAATAAGTGGAGAGAAACCCGGCGTCGTCTTCAGTACACTCTCCAAGGAAGGCGCCAAAGCGACCACTGTTGTACGTCCCAAACGACGGACTGCACTTGGAGTGCTTTCCACATTCTCAAGTCGTGATATCCAATGTTTTTTATTATTAGGGATATTCCACTTTACAGCAGTTTCCCTCCCCAAACCCAACACACATTTATCTTTCCATAAATAGTAGGGTTTCCACTCATCAGGTCCATCACCCAATCCCCACTCTCTCTCTCTCCACCCTATCCCTATCAAATGCATCTTCCTTATATATCCAACCCCCTCCTATCCATTTCCTCCCTCACTCCATCCCACCATGACTTCTTCCTCTTCTCCTTCTGCCTTCCGGAACCCATTTTAGATCGCAGCTTTCGGTATTCTTTCATCCCCCTCTTTCTTTGGACGTGTCCATACCATCGTAATCTTCTTTCTTCAATTGTCTCCACTACATCCTTCTCTACCTCCGTGATTTCTCTCATCTGCTCATTTCAAACTCTTTCAATTCTTGATTTTCTAGCCGACCTCCGCCAAAAGTCCATTTCAGTGGCTCGTAGTTTACTTTTGTCTCTTTCATTTGTAGTCCAGTCCAGTGTTTCGGCTCCATGGAGCATTATACTTTCTACTATTGCTTTATATATATATATATATATATATATATATATATGTTTTTGTTTTACTGAGTATGTTGCTGCTCCATAGTAAGGGATTCAGTATTCCAATTGCCCTTCTACTCTGGCACGTACGATTCTCTAGTTCCAATATTGAGGATCCATCAATATTTCCAATATCAAAATTTAGAAGATCTACACCGACACAGCAATTCGAACCCAGACCGCAAATGTATTTTGATTGGCTCCCATGTGGTTCTCTACGGAACGAAAACAAGACGTAATACAGAGCTCTATGCAAAGGCATCTGATAAAGTTGCACCCGTCGGAGAAGAACGAGATAATGATTGGGAATAAGTTAATCAACTCAAGGCCTCCGAGCGTGAAGTAAGGCACAGCTAATCAAATGGCACCCCGTAAACTATTCTCCCCCTTCTTCGACTCACCGTTGGCTCCGACATCCCCACCGTGTTGACGAGCCTGCGCTCCTCAGTGAAGTAAAAGGCATGAGCAAGAAGGACAGTTACGTCGAGCAATTTCAACACTGTTGTTTTGATGCCTGAAAAACTCTCATACATTTTAAATGACGGAGGAAAATACATTCCCCGTGGTGAACACAAAATAAATAAAACCCGTCAGTTTTTTCAGAGTTCCTCGGAATCATGCGCATTTGTTTTCATGCCCGAGGCGTGAAAATACTCGAAACCAGCTTTCATCTGGACACACAACTTTTGGAGAGAGAATGACGGAAAAAAACCACAAAAACAAATGACTGAACAAACGACGCGCCTAGAAATAATCCGTCTGGGATTGAGGTTCGCCGTAATTTGCAAAATTCCTCCACGGGCGACGGAAATGCGGAAGGGAACGTGAATAAACATATCGGTGTTCCATTTCACAGTCCGCTTGAAGCATATAAACATGTTCGAACGCCTTCCGCAATGAGATAGTCGTTTCATTAAAAGCCATGTCTTACTTTGTTCGCAATATGATGTAATATAGTCACATGAGGAACGTTAGGCTATGAGAGCCGACAAATTATGAACTTATGAGGACCATTTTCTGCGAAATTTCGGCACAAATAAGCAAGGCACCGTTGAAGTCCTTTGCGAATAGATACTTACGCTAAGGACGCACAACAATGGGATAGTCAACATCTCATACGGAAGCCTTAAAGTAAGCTATGCCTTGGCTGAAGCAGATTGTAAAGGGGATTAAAGCACGGAATAATTCAATAACTCCAAGTCTCTCAGTTTTGAATAAGGACAATTTAGTCAGTTACGTATAAAATCACCAATTATTACATTTCCTATGAGAGAAGCATCCCTACCTCAAAAAAGTAAAAACTTAATGGCGGAATATTACTTTACTGTAATGTGTTCCCGATGATCAACTGAAAGGAAGTGGTTATTTGTAATAGTAGCACCAGAGTACGTCATTCAATATGCATATATTAACTAAGGATAACATTTTTCACGCGCACAACGAATGGAAATAAAAAATACTTGATGCATAGTATTCTGACGTAAAATACCATTTTTCAATTATTAAATATGTTATATGTAATACCATAGAGTAAGTATATATAGAGTGGCAAAGCAATGATAAAAACTGGACATAAATTTTTGTGAGCTTTGGGAAGAATTTCTCAGGTGCCACCACCTTAGGGGAGGAAGATTTTTGGCTTACGGAGAAAGCCACTTGGAGGCGCTAGTGGTACTGGGTGATTTTGTATCGACATACAGAAGAGTGGATTTACCATGGCTGTTGTGTGCTTTTAATCGAGTATCAATTTTTTGTCTTTGCTAAGACACATTGATAAACAATTGACTCCGTGTGAGGTTAGTATCTACATAATAAGAAAGGTATTATTGGTTGTTATTACATGCATCATGCACTACAGACTAATTAAACTACAGTATAATTAATTAAAACGATAGCTTTTCTTTCGCAATGTACTTTACTAAAATGTCGGTTTATTCCAGACAATGCCATTATTAGGGTACATTTAACAGGCATGTGGTAAACTACGAAACTTGGTAATGGAAATTAATTGCTTTGACCATTGGTTCCGAAAGCAATTATGACATGAATATATTGTTAATTTTAATTATCTAAATGGTTGATCAACATTCAAAGCTTCCAAAATTCTATGTTCGATGAACATTTAGTATGAATACACAAATAGTAATGCGGATGTCGATTTAGAAAACGTCCGGACGCAATGCTTTCACAGTCTCACCTACTAATCCCGCCTCGAAAATGAGAAAGCTCGACTGTCGACAGTGAGGATTGATTTCGAAGCTCAATCGGAGTTTGAAATGAGTCCGCGGAATCGCTTGTGAATAAAATAACACACTTGTCAACGCGAGATCTGATTTATAGCATGTAAAGAGAGACAGAGATGGCAGATGAGAAGTAAAGCTGACGAGAGAGAGAGTAAAGAGTTTATATTATAGATTAGGAAACAATTTTGCTCGATTCAAACGGGAACTGGAAGCGATCTCATCTCGCAATTTGTCATTAATGCGGAGTCATACCGGACTGATTCACTCGCGCGTGTCTCCACAGAGCTGGGATTTGAATGGAGTACCATGCGTGACGTCCGGCAATACACCCACCGAACATGTGTAAAGTAGAGACGCTGTTAGAAGGAAAAGTTGCTCCAGAGCAACCTCGCAGCTGTGTGACTTCGACACATGGTAAATCCACAGTTACTACCTTGAGAACCTCTCTTGAAATATAATTTTTTTTAGTCAAGTAAACTTAGTCTCGGTCGCTAGTACACAAATTTGAAAATTTCAAAGAATATCAAATTACATATCATAATTATTGACGAAGCAGGTGTATTTAGCGATGATTATGACAAATAGACTTTCTTCGATTGTTTCTAGGCAATTTACGGCAAAAAATCAATAAAGGAGTAATGAAAAATTCATTTAAAAACACAACACAACATTTCAATGGTATGACCACTTTTTTTGAACTGATTTCCGAGGTCTCCTGAGTGCAACATCCAAGCGCCTCATTTGCCTATGAAAAGGGGAGCGCATGCCCACTCTATTGCTTCTATTCAGGAGGAGAGAGTCAGTCTCGTCTCAAGACTGAATCACATGATACTTGACCTCGTACAAGTCCGTTCCTTCAGGGAATGTTCGTACGAACTATCGTTCCTTCAGGGAACTGGACTCCGAAGTGAAGCGGGTAAGTCGCGACGAGGGGGCTGACATGACGCTTGCAATTTGTACTCTTGTCCCGAGGATCGATCGTGGACCCCTGGTTTGGAGCCGAGTGGAGGGCATAAACCAGAGGCTGCGTCGCTTCTGCACGGACATTGGAGCCTCCTTCGTCGACCTTCGGCCGGCAATCCGATCGTGTCGGACCCCTCTGAACCGTTCTGGTGTCCATTACACGGCCGAGGCAGCTAGCTGTGTAGCGAGTAGCATACTAGATCACTGTAGACCTTTTTTAGGATAGAGGGTAGGGCAGAGAGTAGGTCAGCTAGTGGGTCGAATCAGGTACCATCGCGAAAAAAATTTAATAGAAAAAATATCCAAGAAAGTGTTAAGTCTAACGAGAACAGTAAGAGGCCAGTTTCAAAAAATAGCAGTAATTTAACTTGGAATATACCTAAGAAAGCTAGTTGTAATGAGAATACACTTTCCGGGAATACGCTCAGTGATAAATCCTTTTCTGTCGTGGTAGTAAACTGCCGTAGCTTAAGAAATAAAGTAGCCGACTTCTACCATCTAATTGAAACTACTGCCGCAGACTTAATTATAGGGACGAAAGTTGGTTGTGTAACGAAATCACAGATAATGAAGTATTCCCGAAAAATTTTACAGTTTATAGAAAAGATAGAGTGGAAAGGACCGGGGGAGGAGTATTTATTGCAGTGAAGGAGGGAGTCATTTTCCGACGACCAGGTGCTCCGTATGGTGCTCCATTAAAAATCCTAAAGCAAAAACAATCTATGTGAGCGCATATTATAGACCACCAGATACCCATGTAAGCTCAATATTAGGACTAGAAAGTCAACTAAGTAAGTTAACCACTCAAAAAAACGACTGTCATATTATAATCGGTGGGGATTTCAATCTTCCGTCCATAGACTGGGACACGTACAGTTTTATCACTGGGGGGAGAGACAAAGACATTTGTGAGTCACTTCTGTATACATTCACATCTCACTCACTGCATCAATTAGTCACTGCTCCAACTAGAGAGAAAAATACACTTGATCTTTTAGCGACAAATATTCCACACATGGTTGTAAACATAGGTACGGATAAGGGAATAAGCGACCAAAAGATAGTTAAAGCTAATTTTTCCGTGAGCATGATCAAGAAACATAATCGACAGAAAGAAATGTCTACTTCTTTAATAAGGCTGACTACGAAGGTATGAAACGAGAGTTGCAAAAGTCATTTACTAATGTTCAAAAAATAAGTATCAACAGTAATACTGAGGTTTTGTGGAATACTTTCCTCAACGTTAGACGATCAGTAGTTAGCAAATACATACAGTAAATGGAAAAAAGCCAATGCAGAGCCTAGGTGGTATAACGCGGAGGTTAGGAAAACATTAAAGCACCAGAGTACATGTCATGCTAGGTTAAAAAGGGAAAAAATTAACAAATCCTCCGAAGAACTATACACAGTCACCAAAAATTGCAAAATATCTAAACTCTTAGCAAAAAAAGCGTACCGAAGGGAGTTAGCTGATTTCAAAAGTAAAATACTAAGAGTACACCACATCTTTTCGATCCGCAGCCTGTTCGTTCCCAAACATTTATGCCTGAAATTATTATAAATTGTCGCGGCATAGAACATCAGCTAAAAAATATCAAACCCAACAAATCCCCCGGTCCAGATCAAATACCTGCTCGCGTATATAAAACATTGGCATCAGACATATAGCCTTACTTAGAATTCATGTTTACCAAATCTTTAGTAGATCACGTAGTGCCTAAGGACTGGAGAGTAGCAACTGTCACACCTATATTCAAAAGCGGCGACAGGGAAGACCCTAGTAACTATAGGCCTATTTCTCTCACATCCATTTCCTGTAGGTATTTGAACACATAATCGTAAGCTCCATTATGAGTCATTTAGATAGGAAGGAATTATTAATAAATAAACAACACGGATTTCGAAAGTGCAGATCTTGCGAAACCCAATTGGCCCTCTTCGTTCATGACATCTTGCTCTCGGGTGAAAATAATGTTCAATTTGACGCGATATTCCTCGATTTTAAGAAAGCTTTCGATAAGGTACCTCTCGTTAAGTTACTCTCAAAACTAAAAGCATATGGAATGCATAAAAACAATATATGTTGGATTTATCAATTATTACATGGGCTTACGGTATCATGTCAAACACAGCGTTACATCGGGTGTTCCTCAAGGAAGTGTCATTGGTCCACTTTTATTTCTCTTGTACATAAATGATATTAGCAACGTCGTTAAAAGTAAGCTTAGACTCTTCGCAGACGACGCGGTTGTGTATAGGGATATTAACAATTCCGAAGATAGCGACTCGTAAACAATCGACCAACTTGCTATCCATGCTTGGTGCGAAAAGTGGCAGATGGAACTAAACATAAAAAAGTGCGTAGCAGTCAGCTTTTGGAAAAAGAAAAATAGGCCAGGTTGAGCTTACAGAATTAATAATACGGAAATTATTCACGCCGAGTCTGTTAAGTACTTAGGGGTCACAATTACTCACGACATATCTTGGGGAAAACATATTCGGGAAATATGCGCTCAAGCATACAGGAAGCTAGGCTTTATCAAGAGAGTACTCGGAAAATGTGATGAGAAAGTGAAAGAACGTCGTTATTTTTCAATCGTTAGGCCTCATCTGGAATATGCTGTTAGTGTATGAGAGCCATACGAAGCGGGGTTGATATCAGAGTTAGATCGCGTACAGCGTAGAGGAGCTAGGTTTGTGAAACGATGCTACCATAAGTTGGCTAGTGTGTCTGGACTGTTAGAAGAATTAGGATGGGAATCGCTATCACAGCGTAGATTAAATTATAGGCTTAACCTCCTAACTAAATTTCGGGAAAATCATTTCTCTGACGACGTAAAAAACATACTATTTACCCCCTCGTACTACGGCAGATTAGATCGCGCCAATAAAATTAGAGAGCTAGATTGTAGAACCGATAGGTATAAAATGTCATTTTTTCCGCGTACCATTCGGGACCATAACAGCTGTGATCGTCGTCATGAATAGTTCGAATTGTGACAATAGGCAGACAGTAAATATTTCTCCTTATATTCTCTACGTTCTTATTTATGCATGATGTAAATATTGATGTTCTTATTAATGCATGATGTTTTGAATATGTAGTGGTAGTATTTGTATCCTTTGCATGTTGGAACGATTGACGATAGAATGTTTCCTGGGTATTAGATTTTTAATTTGCGCTTTCCAAGTGTGGTACGCGTGTTTCAATGTTATTCCGGTGTTCTACCGTATCATTCATGCATGCCTGGTGTGAAAGCACCCCCTGCCACACACCCTTTGGGTGGCTTGCAGGATATGACGTAGATGTAGATGAAGTCCGAGGATGCTAGCTAGCATACCAGGACTTGTGCAAGGTCAAGTATCGTATGATACAGACCAAGCATACTGGAAATCCTGCATGATCGCTAGCATACTAGCTGGTATCCTTGTTTTCGTAATTGGTGCGGTACTAGTTTGATACTTGCTCCTGTTAGGACCTAGTAGCCGCCGACCAATCACCTTTGCTCTTTGCAATGCGGTCGTCAATTTTTGATGTCAGCGCCTCCATAGTCCCTCGTGACAATTACCATTTCTCGCGATCAAATAAGCAACTCAAACCTCACAACAAGACACAATGGCTTGGGTACCTGAGGCAATTGAGGTTGAGGAGCTGCAGCGGCTAAAAGCCGTCGCCTTCGTTCGAAATCATCCATTTCGGTCGTCAAACTCCATATAAAACTGTATTATTGTACCATTAATAATGCAATATTTAATTCGTTTGTCCAACAGCTGGTAAAATTAATACGTGTAACTCGAATATGGTCTCTATTATGGCTAGGGAACTATCTCGCTCGGACTACCTTAATAACCAGAACATGAATGAAAATCACTCTAGAGCCATTTTAAGGTGCCAGCACATAGAACACACACACACACACAGCTGATCCTCGGGTCGCAAACATGTCTAGCAAAGCGAGCAAAGCTGCGGGAAACGTTCCATTTGCTGCCAACAAGAGTGAGCATAAAAACAACAAACGAAACGGATCGAACCTAAAAAAAGATGAATAAAAATGTCGCGGGTGAAGGGTGTGTGGAGATGTGATGGGACCCCATGCGTAGGGCGAATGGCGTCTCGTCCCGTGTTTTGCAGTAACACGGGCCATCATCGATGAATAATGGCCCGTAGAATTGAAGTCACGCCGTGAATTCACGCACAACTTGTTCATCATCACGATCTGATTTCACCGATCAATAACCGAGCACACTGTGCACATCAGACTCATGTGCGACATTCCTTTTGGAAATATTTTCATCGAGTTATTGCTTCGAACCCAATGAATTTCCTAAGGGTTATCCTAGCAAGAATTTGGTGACGAGAACATTCACTTCCTATCTCCAAGGCCTTTGTTTTGATTCCCAGAAGCAATTCAAACTATTTTCAGTTATACTTCTACTTTGGTGTCACGAGGAGAAATCTATAAGGGCATAATTTTTTCCTTGGACAGCTGCCAATTTCAAATGAGTTCCAAGCTCAAAAGGCCGATTTTTTCCATGAAAATTTGCTCCTTATTTGGAGACTTATCTAATTAGCTCAAACTATTTTTCAACGTTCATACAAACGTAATCTCGGACATTTCTTCCACTAACACTTTCTAAGAGACATTCAGTGGGTGATAACTTATACAATAATTACAAGAACTAAGAATATATCCTCTTGTGTATACCTCCAAAAAAGGAAGAGATATTTGATAGAAATATCAGCAAGAATATGGTTGAAGCATGCTGGTCGATGTTATTATAGTGCAATGAAACTTGGAGGCATGTTTCAACGCTAAGCACAACATTCACTAGCTTTATAGGAAGTCTACATGTAATTTGTGCCACAAAATATACAGTTTAATGCACTGTCATACTTCCCGTGGTATTTTCTTTATTTACAGCTCTTGACTTACTTTTGAAACCCGTTTTCCGCCATTTTAAGAAATACCATCATTAACCAGTGTGCTACATTGAGGATTGCACAACGAGGAGGTTATTATTAAACGTTAGTTAACTTGCTCACATATGCAGACTATTCACCTGATTTCGTCGTGATGCCAATCCAGTACCCCGAACACCACGTCAAAAGTGTTAAAAGAATATAAATGAAAAATCTTACTTATTACGAGCAAGTTCAATTCCTAGTTATTTCAATTCCTAGTATGTTATAGAGTTTCGAGTAAGTCATCGATTATTCTCGTAACTTTCGCGCAAGTTATCGTGTACTTTTCGTACAAGATAATTCACTCGAGAGAGAACTCATAATCCAGAGGTATCGAATAGACCGTGCTGTTGGAAGGGGAAGCCCAATCGGATAAACAAATACGACAGATAATCCATTCATGTTCAATATTTTCTGTTCTGGCCGCTTTCTGTTCTTCATCGCAAAAAGTGTTCCGCACATCTTGCATTGAAATATTCTTTCATTTTCCTACCATTGCATTTATTGGCCGATCATTCATTCCGTTAACATTTCAGAAACATTTCTAACATGAAAATCAATATGTGTTGATTGGTAAATGTTATTCTCAGGTGCATAATGCATCTCATTTTTTTCCCACCTGCGGAGGGCATTTGTCTTCCACTAGAGCTACGCTACGTATTGTAATCAATAAGTTGGAGAGAAAGCTCAGAAAATCAACAAAGAAAGCATTTGTCATTACCGATGAGCAAGCCAATTAGCATAATTTTTGTATTCTTCAAAAAACTATTATATAAAAAATATTTGTCAGGCAATTTGTATAAGCATTTAATTTTTTCATTTGTACATTAAAATTACACGTAGAACAACTTTGCATTGAAAAAATGGATAAATTAGGTATCCACTTTAGGCATTGACTGTGCATTAGATACGTCAAAACCGCAATTGCATGTTGAATCAAATCAGTGGGAAAAGAAACAACCAATTGCGAGCATAGATGATACGCATTTGACAAAGACGACAATTTTTTTCTTTTGATTACACTACGTCGGGCACATCATCTCATAGCGAATGAATTACCCCTGTAAAGGGAATTATTGCTTATAAAATAAAATAATGTACATTCAATCCGATTACTACGTGTCACTGTTAATTGTTCATATCATTCTTTCTAATATCCACGTCATCATTTCAATACTTTTGTGGTATCAATAACTTTCATTCGATTTTCGTTGCAAGTACGCTGTCGATAATTTAGATATGATACCGAATCCCTAATTGTGTGCCATTGCTTTGTCCGGCAGCCAATTTCGTTCGGATCCGTCACATCTCATTTCCTCGAAGCCGTGAATCACAGTTGAACAAAATCGTCATTAAAACAAGACCTGGGGGGTCTATTCTGTATATCCTCGGATTTTCCGAGTCTCGACAGTGACGAAATTTTGACGTCAGAGCCACGTAAAATTCAAAGGGGAGCAATCAAAAGTTGGGATTTGTCGGGGAATTCGACGTCACATCCACGGATTTACCGAGGTTCGACCGTGTCAATTCCTTACGGAATAAGGCCCCTGGCTGACAAATCCTTTTCGGGTTTCCAGCCGGGTCAGGAAGACCGGGTCGGCAGCAATGGCCTTCCTGACCCGGCTGGGAAACCAGAGAGGGATTCGTCAGCCATGTTCGCCGGGAAACAAGTAAATCTTTAAACGAGACCTTCCCTTCCGAGCACCGAAAGATGAATTCAAATATTTCTAGATAAGGCCAGGGAAGAGAGGGTTCTGCTGAGTCCTTACCTAAGTAAACATACGCATGGGATCTGCAGTTTACACTGGAATCTTCACGATGTCGCTCATATAACGCACTTATTATCAGGTATGTATTTGGACTTAAATTACAGGAAATAACCCTGCTAAAAATTCTGTATAGTTTCCTTATAAATACTTCTACAGAATTTCTTAAAAAGTTCTGTAGATATTCCTCTAAGTATTGAAACGCCATTTTACGGAATTCCCTACGACGTTCTGCAGAATACCTGAGGATGTTCTGCAGAATACCTTAGAACATTCTGCAGAATACCTTAGGACGTTCTGCAGAATTCCCTACGACGTCCTACAGAAGCCCTTCGACGCTCTGTAGAACTCCTTACAAGCTCAAGGAAATCTCACATATTTCCGTAGAGTTGCTGAAGTTCTTCAGAGCAGCTTTTAAGGAGTCATTTTGCTCAGCAGAAAATAACTATACAGAACATATGTTCTGTAGAGTCAGGTTCTCATTTTCCGTACAGATCCTTAGGAAAGGAACTAGTTCTGAAAAAAAGAGTCAATTTCTGTAGAACTCCTTACATTCTACAGAACAGCTTCTATGGATTTTTTTAGTTGGGAACTCCAGCCAGCAAGAAAAAGAATTACTGAAATGTTGACCTATTGTAGCATTGGACCTACGAAATTCTTAGACCTTCATCTACAGAACTGTGTATACGGCAACGACTTTTTTTGAGCACTTGACACTGACTTGAGAAATGAGGAGTTCGGGTGACCACCAAAATAATATCAACTAAGTATGTACAATAACTCATCAGACATCTCCAAAAATAAGCAAAAGCGCGAATAATATTGAACCTTAAATTGAAATTCTCCACATTTCTTAGAAAAAAGGACTTCCTCATTTCTCAGAGGGCCGTTGCCTAAGAAAGTCAAAATTGCCCAATACTTAAGAGGCGCATAATGAAATTCCACGGGATCCGATGCGTTCTAATTATGGGTCACTCGAGAGGCCTGAAAAACTCACAGGCGACGGAAATATTGAGGCGAGATGAAGGGAAACGGATGGTGTTTGAGAAAAAAGAACACGAGGACACCCCCAGGGCAATTGTTGTGGACACGCCCGTGATTGACTCCGCACGCGGCGGCAAGGACGGAAAGTGGTGGGGCATGTCACGTGACTCCTTCCTCGCGCCCTCGCCAATAGTCCAAACACGTGTGTTTCCCCTTGATTGAACCAGATGGGGTTCCAATGCGGGAGCGAGTGTAGGGAGAAGGCGAGAAAGACTTCGTCGGTAGCGTTCCGATTCAGGTACACTCTCCCTTAATGTATATGTACTAGCTTCATTGCGATCCTCGGTCACATTTGTAGAGTGGAACGGGCAACAGGCACATGTGCTTACGCGTGGCCGTAAGATACGTCAGAGAAATGAGTGACGCCTCTCGTCACTTTGTCATATCTCGTGAAAACATCTAGAAATGAAATTTTACTAGCAAATCAAAGTTTATCAGATCACGGAGGAACATTATAACAATTCTCAAGCTTAATAATGGCTGGAAAGCCATCACAAAGATGGGGTGAGCTCTTACGGCTAGACAATTAAAATAAATTAATGACCTATTAGACGCTTACGAAAGTATCTTTATATTAAAAAATAAAGCCAAACTCCTAAAAATCGACTTAGGACCCATCCCTCATTCCTCCCTCTACTCAGTTTTGAACTTGAAATAATTCGTCACTTCTCTTAACGGACGCTGTAAACCACTCACTTCCTTTCCCTTCCCCCCCACCCTCCCTCCAACGTTCAACTTTACGTCCGTTACAACCCCCACTCCCTTTTATACCTCCCCCCCTTATTCCCCCTTCACCAATCATTTTCATTGGTTGTTTCCATTCGCGTATTGTTTATCGCCCTTCCCCCTCTATCTTTCCCTAATGGATGATGTCTCTTCCCCCCCTCCTCCTCATTTTAACTTTATTTACAACCTGGATGTCTTGACCTTTCCTCACTTCAACCTTGTGTTGACGTGACGCGTTACCTTCGGTTCGCTTAAGAGGGCTACTTTGTAGCCGAAATACGCGTACTCGACCCCCACCCTCGTGCGTTCCTGTTGCATAGTTTTGACCGCGCTCTTTTGGAGCTGATTCTCCCATAAGTTGGGCCCATTTGTGTGTGTGAGTGAGTGATTTTGTGTGCTTGTTAGTGTGCCTGTGAGTGTGCTTGCGTAAATAACCGGGCATCCTTAGCGGGGTCTCATTAGCCCTGTGAAGGATGCCAGGTTGTAACCCAAAAATCCTTAGCGGGGTCCCATTAGCCCTTGCAAAGGATCCTATTTTGGTTGTGTGTGTGCGTCTGTGTTTGGTCCCTGGCGAGGAAGTAACATTCCCGTAAACCATCACAGGGGGGTATTCTTGGTTGAGAGGCTATGGTTGGTCGCTGCTGTGATTTCCCAGCATACCAACACAGTCAATGTTGGTGTTTTCTGACGAAGGGTGCCAGTCGTTTACGGCTTTTGGAGACTTTCTTTGTTTTATTTTAATAATTAATGGCTGATTAATCCATACGAATTCACATTAGCCCTTACGAACCTCGCAAACCTATACCACCGTGAACGCCATGCTGGATGCATTCGAGTAGTACGCTATTTCTCCCTCTAGTCCGTCCAAGCTGTTATCTCCGTACCGCTGAGGTATGAAAACGAGGCAATGTCGCAGGACACCTGAACAGATGATATTTCTTACTCAATCCTATTGACTCCTCTTCGACACAGAAGCCTATATCCGATTCGGATGTTCCGCTTGACTTAGTTTCTAAAAATATTAGTATTCCGTAGCACGATGAATTAGTAGTATCGGTAGTGCTAATCAGTAGTACATACTAGTAGTATATTGGCCCAGGAACTTCATGTTGAGATTGAAGAGGCCCTTTCTGCTGGTTTCCGTTTCTGCCGTCCATTGTTCACCCGACCGCTTCTGGATTATTCCGAAGTGGTCCAGGCAGCTAGCGGGGTTGAACCGGGTGAACCGGGACGCCGTTTGCCTTCTTGGTGTGGAATTGCTCCGTGCCAAATATCCTTTGAGGTATTTTAAATTCATGTCGCGAAACACGCTGGTAGTTTTTCACAAAAGATAGTCCGAGCGAGATATTTCCCTAGTCATAATAGAGACCATATTCGAATTGCACGTTTTAATTTCACCAGCTGTAGGACACACCAATTGCATTACTAATGGTGAAATAATATGGTTTTATATGACAGAAATATTTAGTAATTAAATGAAAATATCTAAATAAGTCTTGAACTTGACTCATTTTTTTCGCGCAGTGCGTTTGAAACTCCTTCACAACGGAAGGTTTTTTGTGATACCCAAGAACCTATTGCAGTGACAATATGATTAATTTTCAAAAATAGTTGAGAAAACATAGAAACTGCACACTGTTAGTTTTTTTTACGACATCTAAGAGATAGAAATACCTCATTTTGTAAATAATGTCTCTCTGGAATGCATACACGTACCATTTCCCATGTAAAGAGGCTGGTGATTTTTGGCAACTATCTCGGAAAGTAAAGTGATAAGGGGTTGAATTTTTGGTGTCATTAGAGAGGTGAGATATTTTTCTTTGAAATGAGACCAAATTCATTGATTTCTAAGTAAAATGATTTTTCGCTCTAACCACCTTAAGACCCTTTTAGGTAGAAACGGTGAGTGAGTGCTCACAAGTGAGATTGCTCAAAAACACAGCTTTGCAAGGGGGAGTAAAATAGTCTCCACATTGACGGTCGAATACCTTCCTCGCTACCTTCAAAGTACTGATTGTTTCATTAAAACAAAAGGCAATAATCACTATTAATACAATTGTTTGCGAGGGACTCCTCGATGGGCTGCTTACACCATCTGGGAATTTTCTGCTACTTTGTTTGGATCGAAAACGTATTCATGTCACGAGGCTCTGTCACTTTCGCGTCCTCATTAGTCATGAGCAGTTACGTTGAAAGTTGGCTGCATACTACATACTACGAGTTATTGTCCTTTCCTCTGCTATGATGGAGGGTGAACATTTACACACAAAATAATTCCCTACCCTTTGAAACAGAAATTTATATTTATTGCTGCATATACATTAATATCACCAGACTACAGACAATACCACATCAGTTGCAATCTCGCGTGTCTGTAAATTACAACCCCTAAATTATCGGTGGTCGCCTTTGAAAATACCTCAAAAGGTCTATCAACTGTACGGAAAATGTAATCATTATTTTTAAACCCTAATTTTAAATGGAATAAAAATACAAATCAACTACAATAAAGCTTCCGCGTGCAAAATGGCAAATAAAAAGATGCGAATTCCGTTTTGTTTCTCTGGTTATTAAATATTTAATTCGAAGTTGAGCACTTTAACTCTGAGAATTAAATAATGGAAATTAAAAATTAGATTTTTAATTAAAGAGCTGAATATAGAAGAACATTTAGGGAGAGTTTTTAAACCATATAAGGAAATTAAGATTCATAAATAATTCTTCGCGATGAGCAAAAGCTTTTCTTCCATTTCCGGAGAGGTTTAGCGGTGGGTCACGTCTGTAGCCCAAAGCTCTTTAGGCGCAAAGCGATCGACGAGGAAGAGTGAAATTTTAAATTTTCATGCATCACTAACATATTTTTTCATTGAAACGCCAGCAAAAGCGGAGCAGTTGTGGGGTATTTCATGTTAGGTATCTAATTTCCACAAAAAAGAGCTATAATTACCGCAACTGATACTCCATGAGACTTATAGCCTTTTTCCATTATATCAGTATTATGCCGTTATCACTCGTTTGGGCTCAATTCTTCATAATATGTCGCTAATGTTCTTTGATGGTCGAACAATGATGGACTTCTAAATGATGATGAACTTCAAACACTACACGCATTTGATTGAACGAATGCAACTTTATTTATGCCCTGGGGTAACCCAATAGAGGAAGTAAACTATACAATTAGCAGGTTCTGCTCAAAACACATAATACACACATTAGGAAAGGAAAAGTTAATTTACATAACAATGAATATTACAGTAATATTTATCGTTAGACATAAAGTAGGTTTTTAGAAATTTATTTATGAGTTTTATAATAACAAAATAATTTGACTTTAAATGATTGAAGGGATGAAGAAGACTTGACATGGGAGGGTATAGCGAATTCCAAAACTTGGAAGTGGTGGTGAGGAAGGAATTGAAGTAGATATTGGTACGGGCTTGGGGAATGTGAAGGAAGGTAGGGCCAGATCGGGTTAATATTTGGGAAAGTCTTTTTCTGGGAGTAAATAAATCGTAGAGGTAGGTAGGAGTCCGATTATGGAAGAGGATGAAAAGAAAAGACCCCAAAAAGTATTTCCTCCGGGAACCGAGAGGTAGCCAATTTAGTTCAGCATAATATTTTTACACATGTTCATCTCTGCGTAAGTCAAGTATAAATCTAACACAACAGTTTATAAGTCGCTGGAGACGCTTATCAAAGAACATTATTTAAATCGCTGTAAATTAATACACAATAATCCAAAACAGGAAAGATAAGACAAGTAACAAGCATAACTCTAGAGGAAACAGGAAGATTGTTCCTTTGCAGCTTTAGAAGATTAAGAATCTCATTTCCCTCATTTCAAATTTCCAAGACATGCTGATCCCATGACAAATTGAAACATCCATACGTGGAAACATCGAGAACTCCGTGATCATGCATATTTTGTAGCATCGTAAATGTAAACTTAAGTAAAACAATTCGCAGAAAAGTAGAGGATAAAATTTGCGTGCCAAAAATTTGACCAATCGATTGGTTTAAGACTCGGATTCAAATATATTTTCCGGCTAAATCCGCCAGCCGCAAGGTACTCAAACTCGTACGGTCAAATGTTTAACATAGTTCTTTACCGTGGAACTTGGGCCTTTGAGTTTCTTCAAAGCCTTCAATTATTCTAATCAACAGTAGAGTATATCACTTGAATTTAGTGCATATTCTGTTCATGAGCATGGCTGAAACATTATAATACTATTATCTGGTCCAGATTAAGAGCTTCATAAAACCAAAGTCCGATTATGATCCATGAATATGTCTACCGGATTATAATTCTTGGACGACTGAGTATTATCTTCTTTGACAGCAGTAAGCCGTACAAGTGATGAAAATCAAACACATTTATACGTCTATTTGTAGCAACAGAGGAGGTAGGGGATGTACGCAAGAACATTCACTCACCAGTCGATGCAGTGGCCATCAACCGGATAACTGCATCAGAAAACCGGAGCGCCCACTACGAGAAAAGAAAAAGAAGTAAGAAGTAATGACAACAGAGATACAAATGGCATAAAATTAGAAATGATTCTGGTCGGAAGGGAAGAATCCCAAATTTATTCGAGTCAAGAAACAACAATGCAATGGTAACTAAACATTTAAGGTAGTTCGAGCGAAATATCATTTTACTTAAAAATCAATGAATTTGGTCTCATTTTAAAGAAAATATCTCACTTATCCAATGATGCCAAAAATTCAACACCTTACCACATTAATTTTCGAGATGTTTGCCAACATATAACAGCCCTTTTACATGGGAAAAGGTACGTGTATGCACTCCAGAAGGACATTATTTTTCAATGAGGTATTTCTTAAACTTAGATGCCCTAAAAAATTAACAGCGTGTACTTTGTATGTTTTCTCAACTATTTTTGAAAATTAATCATATTGTCACCGCAGTAGGTTCTTGGGTATCAAAAAAAACCCGTCAAACGAGTTTCAAACGTCCCGCGGAAAAAGTTAGTCAAGTTAAGGACTTATTAAGATATTTTCATTTAATTACTTACAATTTCTGTCATATAAAACTATATTATTGCACCATTAATTATGCAATCTTTTATTGATGTGTCTTACAGCTGGTGAAATTAAGACGTATCATTCGTATATGGTCTCTATTATGTCTAGGGAACTATCTCGCTCGGACTAAACCTAAACACATATTTTCTTTTCATTCTTAAATTGCAAACACAAAGTCGCCTGCAAAGGAATGCAAATTTGGCGAACACTACTCTGAAAAATAAAACTCTAAACAAGGATGCTTACTTTTTGGCGTTGAAGCTGTATTTTAAGTTTGGATACGTTTGTGTCCCATTTCCCACAACGCGATGGCATCTTTCATATTCCGACTTTCACAAGAGGGAGCAAAAATGGGGAAATTCGTATCACATTCTTAACAGTCAAATGATTCCATATTACCATAGAGTAAGTACATATAGAGTGGCAAAGAGATAGGGTGATTCGTATATTAGTTTTTAAATATTACTTTGGCCAAAATATGGAACAGGTGTATCGAAGTGCACGACAAGCCATAACAAATGAGCTTTGGCACACGGCCACTTCATTTATTGTCGCATAACTCACATGATGTTCTTATGATGATCTCAGTGCCTGGATGCTTAGTAATCGACCCATAGCAACGGAAACATATCTTATTGAGTCGTCGAGACCAAATTAAACATGTATTTTAATGTGCCTTCAATGAGCGTCGTCTATAATGGATCGAATTCACGTCAATATGATAAGACACGTGATTACCAAACACGGGGTCAACAGTTTACCAATGTATCATAGGAACGATAAAATAATTGATACTCGGTTAAAAGCACACAACAGCCATGGTAAATCCACTCTTCTGTATGTTGCTTCAAAATCACCCAGTACCACTAGCGCCTCCAAGTGGCCTTCTCCGTAAGTCAAAAATCTTCCTCCCCTAAGGTGGAGGCACCTGAGAAATTCTTCCCAAAGCTCTCAAAAATTTATGTCCAGTTTTTAGCATTGCTTTGACACTCTACATATATACTTACTCTATGATATTACTACGACCTCTCACGTTCATTGTACTCGTATTCCGTCTCAATATTCTCACTATGGTGATTTTCTTTACCGGAATATATCACGACTTAAAGTCAGACAAAATAGATTACTTACACCGGAATAGACGATTTTAAAAATATTTTCAAGATATGCAAAATACACTTGGCCGCGGTTCATTTGGGAGTTCAAGACAATATCAACAAAAACGCAAATCCTAGGTTTATAACTGTGATCTCGTGCTAAAGGCATTTTGCTACATTCTCAGTAATTCTATGAGGCTATTTATTGCTCTACGAACAAAACCAAAATAATAGCATATTGAATGACTGACAATTTTAAAATTCCACGATATCGATCTTTACCCGCACGTTTCTTCCATCAGGTTCACCTTAATTTATTAATTTACTAAAAACAACCTGGCTGCTTAAATAATTCCCTCATTGGCATTTTGTGGAAAATAATTATTTCTAGAGCGTCGATATACTTTGAATGAGCTCAAATAACATGTCCAAATTTCCTAAACAGCCAGAAAATAGGACGATGAATAGATTTATAGACTATGGTAAACAGAAGGCAAAACTAAATTCCAAAATCAAACGGTTCCGCAATTTTTCCGATGATAACCATTAATAAAGTGTAATTTGAATCAAATGTAAAAATGGAATGGAAATTTATTTCTCAGCAGCCATTAGAAGTGAGAGTAAGTATGTAAAAATTACCGTTGAATCGCCATAAAATGAGCAAGGGTCGTCACAGGTTATCCGTCCGCATTTTGCAATGCAATACAAACTATGCTCGGCTACAACTGGCAGAGCTACACAACTTCACCATTCGCACAAGTCTTCATAGATTCACGTCAGAGGAAGAATTGAAGAAAGACGGCGAATTCGAGGATTTCAAGTCGAAGCCCGGCATTCTTAACTGGGTTAATGCATTCCGAGCGCCTATTGGCTCGTCATCGAAGTCAAAAGTGACTTCTCCATCTGCATGCATGCATCTCAGACGATCGCCTCTTTTCCATTTCCCTCCGCCACAGTGAGGATGCTTTGCCGTCAGGGGGATAGCCTTTTTAGCCCCGATGGGAGAGATTCTCGTCAACGTGCAGATGCTCGTGACGCATGCGTACTGTCATTACGTATGGATATAAGAAAAAAATTAATGTAAACAGATTGGTTTTGGCTATCTAATGCTATTTACCACGTAGCTTTCTGCATCCACATTTACATAATACTCCGAGAGCCGCCGCATGGGCGTGTGGCGGGGGGTGTTAGGTCACCAGCCGTGTAAAGGTTCAACGATCATCTCAGTTATTTCTAGGGATAAGTCTCGCTTAAAATACATTAAGTCAGTTTTTCTGCGGTGAATCCTTCCTTCTGCGTCAAATGGGACTTAGATCTCGGCCTAGATCCTCGAATACATTGTCGTTAGCAATATTATGGCATTCCTGGATAATCGTAACTTCTTACTCCGCCCCTAGAGACTCAGAGGCTAAACGCTAGGCTTAGGCTGCTTGAGATATTCAGGACTGGTGTGTTTCAGAGCGACACAGAGAATATTATCATGACTCCTCACTACATCTCTAGGTCTGACAGATGCGATAACATAAGAGAGATACTCTGCCGAACAGATAGATACAAAAACTCTTTCTTTCCGCGCACAATAAGCGACCACAATAAACATTGAGCTCCTCAAAATACACTCCTATAATATATGTCAACATTTCACCTCCCAAAAACTTGCATCTTTACACGGCTGGTGACCTAACACCCCCTGCCACACGCCCATGCGGTGGCTCGCAGGATATTGTGTAGATATAAGGTGTGCGTATTTTGTGGAGATGAAATGGTGACATGAATTATAGGAGTGAATTTAGTGAGCTTAATTTTTATTGTGATCGCTTATTGCTCGAGGAAAGAACGAGTTCTTGTACCTATCTGTCCGGCAGTGTATCTTCCTTATTTCATTATGGCTGTCAGACCTAGAGATGTTGTGATGAGTCATGATAATATTCTCTATGTTGCTATGAAAAATATCAGTTCAGTTAGTTCTGAATATCTCAAGTAAACTAAGCCTAGCGTGTAGCTTCCGAGTCTCTAGGGGCTCCCACCTTAGTCTCTCTCTGAAAGTTGTGAGACACTATATGTACGCTCGTAGCAGTTTTTAACGAAGCGCGCTGCTTTCCTTTGTATTTTGTTATTTTTTTTGGTTAAATCTATTTGACCAGGGTCCAAAATACACGCGGCGTATTCGAGATGTGGCCTAACCGGAGCAAAGTAGCATCTCTCTTTGACTTTTTCATCCGAGGACCTTTCTATTATGCGTTTAACAAAATCTAGTTTCTTTAATGCTGCGCCACATATGTGTTGTATGTGTAATCCCCACGATATATCTGAAGTTGAGGTATTTCCAAGATATTTTAATGCATCTGAAGATTTTATGTTTACTCCACACACAGTATAGGTATGCCATTTTTGTGATGACTTTCGCAGGAAGGTTGAGCTTTATAGAAGTTGACATATAGTTGGTGCGATGATTTCCATGGCATCCGGTTTTCCAAAGCCTGCCTTCGAATGTTCCTCCGCCTGGTTTGTTTTGTCGACAACAGTTTCTCCAGTCATTCTGCTTGCGTCTCCAGGTCCGAAGTAACGATGCATCTCATGGTCTCTCTTTCTTAGTCATGTCCCGCCCAATAGGGTCTTCCTGACTGGCTGACTGCCTGGTTTCCCGCGCTTTCGGCGTGAAGAGAGACATCCAGGCGCTCGAAAAGTTGTAGCTGTCTTCTCGTTGTAATTTTTCGGGTGCTTCATGATTTTGTTGGCTTCCCGAATCAGCCTCCTCGGGAAGCATCGTCTTTCGTCGCAACCAATCACCGGTTCATCATAGAAAACCCAGGCCAAGCCCCGCCCATTGTGAGTTCGGCGATTGCGAAGAGCCGGAACTGTTCTTTTCGATAACCCGTTCGCGTTCCGCATTCTGCACTTGGATCGTCCTCTGCCCAACATTCTATGCTACGCCGAAAAGCGCGTGAAACGAGGAAACCAATCGGGTAAACTCACGGACGGGACATGACTACATAAACCGAACGGACCATGCATGAGCTTCATCGACACTAAGATGCTAAAGACGTCGAATGACTTGCTGGAGAAATTGTCGTCATCAAAAGAAACCACGCGAACCAACACCCGAGAGCTGAATAAAAACAATTGACATTTAAATCGAAATTATTCGATTCAATTCCATTATTCGAGCTCATTTTCTCCTAAACGCGCAACAATACGCGCCATATTATTTTCATTGTTGCTAACAAATATCTAAGTATCATTCCGAGACAATAATACGCATTTTAAAGTGATTTTTGTTTAAATTTCGAATTCCAAGCCGCTAACCAAAGTCATAACCAAATTTTAATTGAGTGGAAAATGCCAAAATACATCGGAACCCGACTCGGCGGCCACTTCCCTTTTAAGGTAGTTTGAGCGAAAAATCAATTTACTTATAAATCAATGAATATGGTCTCATTTTAAAGAAAATCATCTCACCTATACAATGACACCAAAAATTCTACCCCTTACCACATTAATTTCGGAGATATTTGCCAAAAAATACCAGTCCTTATACATGTGAAATGGTACTTGTATGCACTCCAGAGAGACATTATTACAAAATGATGTATTTTTAACACTTAGATGTAAAAAAACTAAGAGCGTGTAGTTTGTATGTTTTCTCAACTATTTTTGAAAATTAATCATATTGTCACCGCCATAGGTTCTTGGGTATCACAAAAGAACCTTCCGTTTTGAAGGAGTTTCAAACGCACCGCGTGAAAAAAATAAGTCAAGTTAAAGACTTATTAAGATATTTTCATTTAATTACTTTCAATTTCTGTCGTATAAAACTATTGTCGTATAAAATTATTGCACCGTAAATAAAGCAATATTTAATTGATAGGTCCCACAGCTGGTGAAATTAAAACGAGTAATTTGAATACGGTCTCTATTATGACTAGGGAACTATCTCGCTCGGACTACCTTAAGCGGTCACCTGTCTAAGTGGCCGCTTTTTTCAGGATCGGAATAAATTTCCCATTCAAGCTTGTAACGGGTAAAGTGCGCCTTTTCGGGCCCCACTTGTCTTGGGGCTGACGCGCGACCTTGCCGGGAGAGGTCGCATCGGAGAAGAGAGGATTGCCGAGGAAGAGGGAGAGAGCGGGCAGTCAGCGGTTGGCGGTCGGCAGTCTGGGGAGCGAGCTTGGGAAGAGGACACAGGAAGCAGAGCCGGCAGTGTGTTCTCTCGTGTTCATTGTATCAAGTTTATTTTGTAAAAATAAATTGTGTTCACGTTACATGGCGCCCAACGTGGGGCCCGACATCATTCTGTAAGTACGAATTTACAAATAGTTTGCTATCAAGTGTTATTTTGTGGAACGGCCAACTGCTTCGGTGTTCTAGTTAGTTTTTCGCTTTCCAAACCCCTCGTTCCTACACCACGGTCCAACCTCATCCCGTAGATTAATGCCCCGACGGACCTCGGAGGCGAGAAGTCATAGAACCTTTACCTTAATCCTTTTGCATAGGGAATTATTTCTATGTAATGGCTGTTCCGGCAGGGACTAGTTGGATTAATGTCCTTTCAAAGGAGGAGGCAATGCAATGGTGCCACAGGTTTACATTAGACCATTCCGGAACTTTGGATGAAGTCAGGCGGCGGTTGAGGGATCGAGTAAAAGAGATTCACGCCGCAAGCGTATCCGAGGAAGAAGCTGGAGGGGTTTCAACGCCAGTGCGTGCAACCGACCAATTGTCTCTACTAATAGACGCCCTGAATCGGCTCTCCCCTCATAGTCCCGATCACGTTGAAACACGTTTGCGAGGGTTGGCGAGCGATATTGGCCGTTGGAATTTACGGTTTGACGGTGATGAGAGTGAAGGGGTGAATCTCTTTTTGGAACGCGCCGACGCTTTTAAAGAATACAAAAAAGTTTCAGACGAGGAAATGTGGGGTTTAGTTCCGGAAATGATAGGAATGAAGGTTACGCAATGGCTCCGAGCAAACCTATTTAGCATATCCTCTTGGGGAGAGTTTAAAAGAGAAATAAAAAGGGCGTACTTGCCGGTCGGATACGATATTAGACTAAAGAAGGATATGTTTGCCCGCACGCAAGGCGAAGGGGAGAGGATAAATGAATATATTACAGTGCTGAGAACGATGAATGCTAGGCTGGAGAATTCGTTAGAGGAGGGGGAACTACTCTCCTTAGCGGTAGATAATCTCCATCCGTTCTACTTAACTAAGATAACATCGCAGGGCATACATAGTTTCACCGAACTCGTTAGCGTGGGAGCAGAAATTGAGGCGCGTCAAGAACGCTGTAAACTCTATCGCCCTCCTCCACGGCCCGATGAAATGGTTGATCGCGAGTTTGGCTATCTCCCTACGGTCGGACGCGAGGTACAGGGAGGTACTAATGCGACTAAGGCCGAATGTTGTTGGCGCTGTGGTAAAACGGGACACCTAGCTCGTTCATGCCCTGAGCCGCGAAAGTCCACCGATATATCTAAGAGGTCAGTTGTCGCGAGCAAAGATTTAAACGAGAACGCGACTCTCTAATCACGGGGTCAGAGAGTCGCTACTCAAACCCGTCGTCTAGGGACAAGGATTGGAAAGAGTGGGTGGAGACCGTTCGTGGCTTCATGAACTCTAAGGTCCAAGATCGCGTATGCTACGCAAAAGAGGGACGTTATTTTGTATCTGTCGAATTAAAGGGGCGTAAAGCGAAGGCGCTATTAGACACGGGGGCATCTATTTCCCTGGTCAATACAGAGATCGCAAACTATCTCACGGATATGGGTGAACTTGCCTGTCCTTGCCATAACAAACATGTCGAGGTTGCTGACGGTCGAATAGTACCTTTAGACCCACCGATATGTACGTCTGTAAATATTGGCTCTTTTGAATGGGTAAGCAAGCTTTATGTCTTGCCGGGGATGCCATGTGAAATTCTGTTGGGGGCAGACTTTTTCTCCACATGCGGCCCAACAATACGTTTCGATAACGAAAAAGTATTGATTTTTACTGATGGAACCAAGGTCCCGGTAATGACATTCGGAGAGGACCCGCCTCAAAGGGGGCCGGCAGTGACCTACGAAGTGGGAACAACCGAAGTAAATGACGAAACCGTGAAATTTTTGGAGCGGGAGCTGGCACTTTTTCGAAGCGTACCTGGGAGAACTGACGTAATTCGTCATCGTATTGATACTGGAGACGCCGCCCCCATTAAGCAAAGGTATTATCCTGTTTCTCCCAAAATTCAAGACGAAATCAATGCCCAAGTAGATGAAATGTTAAGGGACGGCGTAATAGAGCCTTCTAAGAGCCCTTGGTCGTCCCCAATTATTTTGGTTCCTAAGAAGGACGGGTCGCGTAGGTTCGTAGTAGACTTTCGGAAGGTGAATTCCTTAAGCCGGAAGGATGCCTACCCGCTACCGTATATTGCCACAATTCTCGACAGACTCAAGGGAGCCAAGTGGGTAAGCACTCTTGACTTAGAAAAGGGATACTGGCAAGTGGAAATGGAACTAGGAAGTAGGGACAAAACCGCGTTCACCGTCCCGGGTAAGGGCCTTTTTCAGTTCCGTGTAATGCCGTTCGGATTGCACAGTGCCGGTGCAACCTTTCAAAGATTAATGGACACAGTAATCGGGGCAGAGTTGGAACCGTACTGTTTTACGTATTTGGATGACATTATAATTGTCAGCGAAACTTATGAGGACCATGAGAAGATGCTTCACCGCGTCTTTGCTCTGCTCCGAAAGGCCGGATTGAAAATCAATCGCCAAAAGTGTAGCTTCTTCAAGGAAAAGTTGAAATTCCTCGGGTACATAGTAGGTAACGGGAAACTCGAAGCCGATCCCGAGCGTGTAGAGTCCGTTCGAGGTTATCCTACCCCTAAAAACGCTATCGAACTAAAAAGATTCCTGGGTTTTGTTGGGTGGTATCGCAGGTTCATTCCAAATTTTGCTTCAGTGGCCGAGCCTCTGACCTTCTTGCTAAGAAAACGGTCTTCGTGGCAGTGGAAAGCGACTCAGGCGGCCGCTTTTAGCAAATTGAAAGAATACTTGACAAAAGCCCCGATATTAACTTGCCCTGATTTTAACCTCCCGTTTATAATCCAATGTGATGCGTCGGAAGTCGGGGTAGGTGCGGTTCTGTGTCAGAAGACGGCCTCTGGTGAAAGCGTGATTGCCTACGCTTCGCGAACTCTGAACCCGGCGGAAAGAAACTATAGTGTAACTGAGCGGGAGTGCCTCGCCGTGCTATTCGCTATAATTAAATTTAAGGCTTATGTGGAAGGATATCGGTTCGAAGTTATTACCGACCACGCTTCGTTAGTTTGGCTCCTGTCTTCCCAGAATCCGAAGGGGCGACTAGCTCGGTGGGTTACGCAACTCGTACAATATAATTTCGTCATCACCCATAGAAAAGGTAAATCGAATGTCGTCCCAGACGCGCTTTCGCGCATCTATTTTATCGGCACTCCCGAATGGGAGGGCAAGAAGGTCGTTGATCCTTGGTATTTAGAGTTGTACAAGAGCTTAGAGAACCAGCCGGAATCAAATTCAGAATACGTAATAGTTGACGGCCAAATATATCATCACGGACACCACAAAGGAGAGACTGGTGCCAAGGCCAAACTTGTTGTGCCCCTCGAGAGCCGACAAACTCTCTTAGTAGAAAATCATGATAAGCCCTATGCTGGACACCTGGGGTTTTATAAAACATATAACCGAGTGAGAAGGTTTTACTTCTGGCCCACACTACGGAGAGACGTAGCAAAATACGTGAGGGGTTGCGAAACCTGTCAAAGATATAAGGCCGATAAGGGAAAAGGGGCTGGAGAAATGAGGGCGAAGAAGGACCTGACCCCCCCCTGGACTATTGTCGCAACAGATATCGTCGGACCCCTTCCGAGGTCGAGATCAGGGCACAAATACGTGTTGGTTTTTCTAGACACTAGTACGCGCTGGCCGATCGCTATTCCCTTGCGCGCTGTTAGGGCAGAGGATGTAACTAAACAGCTTCTTTGCAATGTCATTAACCATTGGGGGTGTCCAGAAATATTATTGTGTGATAACGGCCCCCAGTTCCGTTCGAGAATATTGCGGCGTGCTTGTGAAGCCTATGGAATACAGCTTGCGCATATCGCACCCTATCATCCCCGCGCAAACCCTGCAGAAAGGAGCATCCAGACGTTGAAGTCTATGATTGCTATGTATTGTCGTGGCGCACAAAGAACTTGGGATGAGGGTATTCCACATTTTATGTTCGCCTTAAGAACAGCTAAACAAGAGACTACTGGTTTCTCCCCGGCTGCTTTAAACTTGGGAAGGGAGCTTAGAGGGCCGAACGAACCGTTCCGAGTTCTGAACGATTCTAAAGGCACTCCTTTTGAACCCACGGCCTACCACGAGGAATTGAAAGGTCGATTATCCAGGTATTATGGAAGTGCGGAAGCGGCGATGCGAAAGGCAAGCGAGAGGCAAGCACGGTATTTCAATTTAAGGAGAAGGGACGTGGAGTATGAGATAGGGACCCTCGTGTGGAAACGAAACCACATTTTATCGGATGCCTCTAAGTTCCGCGCCGAGAAACTAGAGCCAAAATACGAAGGTCCATACCGAGTCACGAAGAAAGTGTGCCCAACAATTTACCGGCTCGAATCTCTGCGAAGAAAGAACGAATGCACAGTTCACGTCGAAGACCTACGACCCGTTATGTAATGGTATTGGTCTTTTTTTCAGAGGGGAAGCTGTGTAACGGGTAAAGTGCGCCTTTTCGGGCCCCACTTGTCTTGGGGCTGACGCGCGACCTTGCCGGGAGAGGTCGCATCGGAGAAGAGAGGATTGCCGAGGAAGAGGGAGAGAGCGGGCAGTCAGCGGTTGGCGGTCGGCAGTCTGGGGAGCGAGCTTGGGAAGAGGACACAGGAAGCAGAGCCGGCAGTGTGTTCTCTCGTGTTCATTGTATCAAGTTTATTTTGTAAAAATAAATTGTGTTCACGTTACAAGCTATGCAAATTTTCCCATAAAATAACTGTTGTGAAGCAAGTGACGTCACTAAATTACTGACTCAATCAGCATCAACTCGCGGCGAGTATATTACTTGTCATACAACAAATTGACGCAAAGTAGATACTGCTATTTCAACAGCTTTTACAAACATTTTCACCAAAGAAGGTCTGAAACAAGTATTTTAAATCATGAAAGTGTAATTCTCTTGAATGAATAATTTACTTAGTTTAATAGAACGCGATTCATCATTCTCAGAGGAAAAAGGACATCATTAGTGGAATAAATCGCTCAGAAACATACATCTGGAGTCAGCGATTATGAAACCGCTCGGATCCGGGAATTTCCCCGGATTAGGTATCACTTGACGTCGACGAAAGCACTTCCAAAATAGCATAACACGCCGAGTGCCGATGCTTCCACCGAGTCTAGTACGCGATGGTCGGTAAAACACATGCATCCAGTTCCATTTTCATCAGTCTCCGCGAACCACAGGATATTAAACGCACTCCACATATACGAGCGGGGTGCTTAAGAGGCGCGGGATTGCGCGAGAAATAGACCGTGGTGCACGCCGAGAGAGCACCAAGCCTTGACTGGAGGGAAGAAGAAGCGCGAATACGGACTACGAATGGACAGAGGGCAGTCGATGATGGCCAGTGGTCGAATCGCATCCTCCTCTCCATGGCAACTCGGGAGGGCCGGCCTCGTTGACTGCAGTCGATCATTTTTAGTGATGCGGGCAGCACTCGAGGGTAAAAACGAAAACCCCTATCGCCGGGGCAAGAGCAGAACAGAGATCGCGTGTATGGAAATGCCGGGGCGAATGGTGAGTCACTCACTCGGCACTGAGCCCTTTGCCTTTGGGGAGACTTATTGCAACGTTTGCCATACCTATACTGTGTGGGTGGAGTAAACAGAAAATCTTGAAATACCCTAAAATATCTTGGAATTACCTCACCTTCAGATGTATCGTGGGTAACACACATACAAAACATATGCGGCAACGCATTAAAGAAACTAGGTCTTGTTAAACGTATAATAGGAAGGTCCTCGGATGAAAAAGTAAAAGAGAGATGCTACTTCGCTTTGGTTAGGCCACACCTCGCGAGCATTTCAGACCCTGGTCATCCCGATTTAACCTAAAAATTAACACAATATAAAGAAAAGCAGCACGATTCGTTAAAAACTGCTACGAACGAAAATATAGTGTTACACAACTGTTAGAGGGATTAAGGTGGGAGCCCCTAGAAACTCGGAGGCTGCAGGCTAGGCCTAGGCTGCCTGATTAATTCAGAATTGGTGTATTTCAGAGCGACACAGAGAATATTATCATGACGCCTCACTACATTTCTAGGTCTGACAGATGCGATAAAATAAGAGAGATACTCTGAAAAACAGATAGGTACAAAACTCGCTCTTTCCGCGCGCAATAAGCGGCCACAATAAACACTGAGCTCCTACAAATACACTCTCAAAGGACATGTGATCATTTCATTTCCAAAACTTTTAATTCTTTACACGGCTGGTGACCTACCACCCCCTGCCACACGCCTATTCGGTGGCTCGCGGGGTAGTATGTAGATGTAGATTACGACGTTTGCCATGGCTACTGCAGCGATAATGTTCTTCTAAGTTTGACCGTAAAATTCGTCACTTTTCCCGACAATTTCAAAAAATTTGCAATCCGACTACATAAAACGTAGCCTATCCAGATAAGCAGGAGGTGATTGATTACGAGACGAAGGCTGTTTAAAACGGGAGTTTGACGGTGATTGGATCGGGAATTTAGAGTCACTGAGAGCGTAATTTGATAGAACGCCAGTCGAAAAAAAAACTTGGTCGACATTTCAGTAACACACATGTGATTATCTGGAGAAAATTGCCATGAGATTAATAATCACCATAATATAAACGACGTAACGTTTTAAAACTGTCGCCATAATTTAAGAATCGTTAAGACTTGGGACATAAGATAATAAGATTCCCGAACTAATATAGCAATAATAATAACTTTTTATGCCTGTTTCTCTCTGCAATGACTTAACTGTAAATATGTTAGTTATAGGATTTTTCTTTGTTTTCTGCTGTACGCCGGAAATGCCTTCAAAAACGGAAGGTCTCCTTACGGTTTAAAAAATGACTATGTGAGGATTAAATTTCTTCTTTTGAATAAATCAGAGATATGGTACCAATATACCGGTGGTTTTTCAACAACCGGTGGGTACCAACATGTTGGTGGGTGTCTCTGAGTCCTAATTCCTTATATTGCATTTCCTTGAAGGGCAAACCAAACCATATCCTATTGAAAACTGCTCCATTTTAAACCAAACATTTCGATAATTTGTAAAAAACATTACTTTAACTTATCTAAGTACATCTAGAACGCTGAGATTTCCTCCTTCATAACCAGACGAAATCATTTGCAACATATGGGCAGGGATATCTCTCTGAGACGACCCAAATATAAGTAAGGAATGCTGACATCAAAATAAAGTGTGTGGAACTGCATGTCAATATGAAACGCTGAAACATGATTCATTACCCAATGCCACTAAGACGGATGAAGCAAAATGAAGTGTCGCCGATATTTCAGGTTCGCATGAACATCCTTCGGAGTTATGAGTCCCCCGCATCAATCCGGAATGGCGGACTAACAGAAGAGCATTAGTAAATGAAAACGGTGCCATCAGTTGAGAGATCGCGGGGATTAATCACGAGAAGCAATAAACCCAACGTTCGTAGCATCGTTATTTCAGCTAGGATCACAAATTATCAATTCATTGGGATATCCGCAAGCTTTCAACCCGTAGACCTCCTAGATAGCTGAAGTAATTAATTTACCATAGGCAAATTATATTTCCATGGAAACGGGAAAGGGGAGAATGTGAATAAAATTCTATCTAATATATAAAACTATGTACATACATGATAGGATGTATATAGGTACTAGCAAAAGCCAATTTCAAGAAGAAAGGACGACGCAGGAGATGGAAAAAGGGCGGAACCGCTTCCACTGTTTTTTTCGTGGTGGACTACAAAAAATCTGAAAACATCATTGAATTTCCATTTGCAACCCAGATAAATTGTGAACGCCTTAACTCTGACTCTTAGTCCTCGTATTAAATTTGCCAATACGGTAGTCACGGTCAACACTGTAGCCTGTTAACACTGATGTTTATACGTTGCTTAACTTAAAGAAACTGAACTATTAACAGTAAAATAACCCCCAGAAAACATTTATAAATAAAATCAATGCTAATACCCATCTCCATAGTGGGAATAGCCCAAAGGTATTGGAAAAACCTCATGCCCACGACCTACGGTCCAATCTGTTACAAGTTTTGCCAAAGCCAAACTTAACATTGTACAAACGATGTTTTATCTATATGGGGACCAAACTTTTTAATTGTTTGTCTCAAACAATCAAATCTATAAAGCATGTAAAATCTTTTCTGAAGCAGGTTAAACTTTGGCTGTTGACTGCAACAAATTTGGTACATGATAATTTCTAAAAATTGTTGAAACAACCTTTTGGGAAGCCCTGTGTTCATAAAAAAACTCTATTAATAATTTCAATTTGTTATACCTGTAGTTTGTATCAATTCTTTGCCACTACAAATTAAATAGACCAATCATATCAAATCTTTTCTTAAGCTGGGTAAACTCTGATTGTTTATTTTTTCTGTATTAACTTTTATACTCTCACTTCTGTAGTGGTCATTTTGCTGTATGTATCGCATCTGTCCTGAAGGAGCCCTCGACAACAGGCATTGCCTTAGGGGTCACCTAAAGCTCCTATCAACTATTTTTGCTAAGTTATTATGTAATATTGGATCATGTTTAAAGGGGCAAAAAAATTATAATTATATTATTATTATTGATGATATTTGAATAATCTAGTATCCACCCGAAAATTTTGACGGATTATCGGCTAAGTATTGTCATGACAATAAAAATCAACATCACGCAAAATGTATCAATAACATCAATATTATTAACTGATTTTTATGCAAAGCGGAAAACTGGTAATTTGACGTACTCTTGCGCTCTGGGCACTATGCCATAGATGGCGCGTAATTTAAGAGAATGAATCCAATTAGTATGGGAAATTATCTTTTTGTCGTCCTCTCCGCGATAAGAGGTCTTAGCTCACTTGAGCTGGCGATGTGATTTTCTTCAATATTGATATGCTTCATGATATCGTAGGGAACACACATACAAAACATATGCGGAACAGCATTATAGAAACTAGGTTCTGTTAAACGTATAATAGGAAGGTCCTCGGATGAAAAAGTCAAAGAGAGATGCTACTTCGCTCTGGTTAGGCCACACCTCGAATACGCCGCGAGCATTTGGGACCCTGGTCAAATAGATTTAACCAAACAAATCAATAAAATACAAAGAAAAGCAGCACGCTTCGTTAAAAACTGCTACGAACGAACATATAGTGTCTCACAACTTTTAGTGGGATTAAGGTGGGAGCCCCTAGAGACTCGGAGGCTGCGCGCTAAGCTTAGGTTGCTCGAAATACTAAGAACCTGTGCGTATCAGAGCGGCACAGAGAATATTATCATGACGCCTCACTACATCTCTAGGTCTGACAGATGCGATAAAGATGCGATAAAGATAAATAAGAGAGGAACTCTGCCAAACAGATAGGTACAAAAACCACTTCTTTCCGCGCACAATAAACGACCACAATAAAAACTGAGCTCCTCCAAATACACTTCATAGGACATGTCACCGTTTCACCTCCTAAACTTTTACATCTCCACACGGCTGGTGACCTACCACCCCCTGCCACACGCCTATGCGGCGGCTCTCGGGGTAGTATGAAGATGTAGATGAATACATTACCATTTCAAAAAATGAAACCGTTTTCATCATTAAAAAATAGGCTGTAGGTGAGAGAAAATTATGGTGGTGATGGTAGTTCTTAATGTGACCTGTTTCGTAATTTTTATTATACATCTCTGATTTTCAGTTTTGTTTTTTTGTTAGGATCCCAAAGATGGTGTCATCTTATCCTCTCATGAGAGAGACATCCAAAATACAACACCAGAAGAGCGTTGTAGCCTGAGACAAAATACGGACGCCATAACATAGCGAGTTCAACTTTTTTGCTAACTTTCTCATACGCATTAATGCTGTCGCTATCATCTCACTATCATCATATGTATTGTGTCAAATTAAAAACTCATGAATTAGGAGAAATAGCTTAGAACGGAGACTCGCTGTAACTATTATTCGTCATGATTCACTACAGCATATAAAATATATAATGACCTGGATCACATTCATTTTCTCCGCATTTCAATATCTTCCATCGAAGTCAAGTATTTTATTTAGATGTATTTACCGTGAAACCTGTATTAAGCGGCCAACACCGGACCATGAAACTATGGCCGCTGGAGGAAGTGACAGCTGGAAGGAGGTCAAATTTTAAGCGGTAACAGGTGAAATTCATTCCAGAAAAATCGGCCGCTTAAACACGGGTGACCGCTCATTGGAGGGTGACCGTCTTTTTAAGAACGGCTCAATTTTAGGTGAAAGAACGATTCAGAACGAAAGTAGAGGCCGCAAAATAAATGCTTTCACTTTACGAATAGTAAAGTTGATCCAGTTTCCACCATCTATCATAATTGACCTTAAGTTGTTCATTATAATGATAATAATGGTGATATTAATTACTTCAACCCAATCTACAGTCATAATAACAAGTTGCGAGTAACTTTAGATAGCCATTAGGGAGAACTTGTTCAAGGCTACTACCAAATGGTTGTATGTAACGTTTTAAAACTATTTGACATGCATATAGGTCGACCGATTACTTAACAATGCAAATGTGTAAATGAAGGGCCAATAAATTAACAATTCCAATTTACAAAGTTGTCTCAAACACAGCTATCATAATATATCCCCTACACTTACTTTCTTTAGCGAGACGTGATGACTGTACATATTAATAATATTTTTACAGATTTATAATCAATACAAGAATGGAGTAATAAATTGTACACTTTTGGTCCTAAATATAAAAAACAAATTTTACCGTCAAATTTGGTTCGGGCAAGGTCATACGGGTCTTTCGAAGGGTCAAGGGAAAATTTAAATACAGTAATAACCACGAGTTCCCCCGTCTTGTATAAAAACGCCGTAGAACCTTGTAAATCAACAAATGTCTTCATGCGAGCACTCCGAGATGAGGGAAGAGTGGAAAGAAGAGTCATCGAAACGACTATTTTTCAAAATTACTCGAATCCTTTTTTGTATAAAATTATGGCGCTAATATCACAAAATTTTTCAATAAAGTTCATTATTTGGAATTAGTAGTAGCCTCAAGTAAAGAGGAGTAGATAAATTAAGGAAAATGATCACCTTTCACAGTTAATGGAACTGAGCCTGGTATTTTTTGAAGACTCTCACCACTGGATGATTTGAAACTCATGAGCCGAATGCTGCTCATAAAGATGAGATACCAAAGCTTCAAACGCGAGCTCTTGTAGTGCCCGGAATTTTTCAATCAAACTACTGGTGCTATGCACTAGAATTGTATGATATAAATGAACTTAAGAAGGACGACACAACTGGAACTTTTTCTCCAAAGAAATTTCTTTTCCTCAAATGCTCAGCAGTAATTTTTAGTGCATTATAAGAATTCACAAGGCTAAAAGATTTCTTAAATAAATCAACATTTTTTAAACAGGAGAGTAAGAAAAGCTTTTGTTTTATGTAAATTAGAATTGGATTTTTTGCAGACCCCAACCTAATCAGACGATAGGTTATTGATAATTGGGAAATTACATTTTTTCCTTATATAAAAACAAGAGCACATAAAATGTAATGTAATACGTAATGTAATACATAAAAAGCCTCGATCTGCCAGGTCAAACACTAACACCATTGAAAATAATGGAAATGATATCATCACTAGCTAATCTGAAATACAATTACCTCTAAGGTAAACAGGGAGAGAAAACAGAGAAATCACCGCTTCATATGAAAGCTAATGCAGGGTGTCCAGCAGCCGGGCATTTTAAAAAATTCCCTGAAATTTCCAGGTTTTCCAGACATAATTTTTACTTTTTCAAATGAAATATAAATTTTTTCTCGTTAATTATAAGAGAATGTTCGGTATGTTTTTTAGGTGATTAAGGATTATTTTTAAACTTGCATATTTGCATAAGGAAAATAAACACAAAACTTAAAAATAGTTTGAGAGAAAATTATATCACCACCCTTTCTTAGATTTAAACATTGTCATGCTGGTGCTCTAAGAACAAGGTTATATTACAGCCAGACTTCGCTATGAATAGCATTGATATAAAATGATCAACGACTTAAAAATCAGTAGGAATTGACTTTTTTCCTTATTTTGCTAAATGCGACAACGCAAGGGAAATTTGACTTGGCAAGTTGCCGAAAAAGGCACATTGCTTCCGTTGCTGTATTATTTATTCACACCACAGAAAATTTCAGAGTCAATTCGATATTTCCCTGAGATTTTCAGTGAAAATAAAATTCCCTGAGATTTCCGGGTCTTCCCGGTTTTCCAGAGTGCTGGACACCCTGTAGTAGTAACTTCGGTATCTTTAAAGTACTAGGTATTACTAATGGAGCATTGTAAAGGAAAACACTAGCACTAAAACAGCCGATAACAGGGAGAGGACAACACTATCATCCGCAGGACGGAACGCAGTCCCGTTTGGTATGCGAGAAGTTAGTTCCTGAACTGCGGACGGTATCCGAAAGAACGTCTGTTCTCGTATCTCAATCTCTTGTGGGAATGATAGAGGCGAGCATAAGGGAGGGAGGAGTGGGGGGGAGGGGGTTAAAAAAAGAGGGAAGGAGGGGGCAGAGGGGTGGAGGGAGGGCCAATTGACATGCTGTGCCCGGAACACCTGCAACGCCTCCCGGAAACAGAAGGGAGGGAGAGATGAGACGAGCACGGAGAGACCTCCTCTCTGTGTGGAGTTGAGCGAGAAAGAGGGGAAAATACCGCGGCAGACGGTTTCCTGTCTCCCGCTTCCGACAAAGTGGGAAAAATAACTGCGGCCATTTATGTAGCCGACGCAATCAAAATACGTGACCATAGTGGAACGTGGACGCGATATGAAATATCTGTTCGCGTCCCAGTTTCGAGTTTAACGCGCGCTGGAGAGAGAGGGAGAGCTTCTTGGTCCACGAGTCTCCCGTTCCTCGCTTTACCCTTCCCACGAGAATCCCACACACTGGTTCAAAGCGTCCGTTCCGCCCTTCCAGATCACCTTCTCCCACCTAATTTGCTCATCACATCTTCCTCCACCCCCCAACTTCCCCCCCTAGACATCATACCCTCTAGGTTTACCACGTGTTTTGCGGGGAAAAAATTAAGCCCCCCGAATAGAGGTAAGCATGCCGCAGAAATAAAACAAAAGAGGAGAGAACTGCGACGGAAATGCGATTTGGCACATTTAACCCGGCAAAAATTGAGACGGGGCCGCAATAGGGTGGTGTGTGTGTGGGAGGGGGTTGGAGTTTATGGGGTAGGGCGAAATGGGAGGGAAGGGGGGTGTAGATGGGAGACGTGCATACGAGACGGAAAACATCAAAAGGCTTTTCTCTCCTACTCACTCCCCTTGTGCTGCACGCATCGGCGGCCTTCAAAATTACACTTCTCGGAGTCTTTTGCAAATATCGTCGCAAGAGAGCGTTCGCAAAAGCGCTTACCTATACAGGAAGAATTGAAAGAATGTCTCAGTCGAAGTGAAATCAAAATACGGCGATTTTAAGCGGCATATCCGCTCAGAAATTTGCTTGTCCTCATGAATTATCAACCTTTCCTCATTTCTCAAAAGGCGTACCTTAACCCTGCAGTGCTCGCACCTTTTCTCTAACGTGAGTACTCGCCGCGCTGGGTCTATTGGACCCTACCGAAGGATAGCGGCTATTTTAGTGATTTAGTCCGTCTTAAATTTACATTTACTGATTTCATTAATTGCCTTTTTAAAGTTTATGATATTTTCATTATTGTGTCAAAAAGTTGGATATATTTTAACTACATTAATTTTTGTGTTCTTTAACTTTTCAAGCAAAATTTTTCCTAATAATTGTAAGACTTTGGGAGAAGATAATTATTTTATCAATGAAAACCTTTTAAAAATTGAGTCATTAGAACAGTTTTATTATAACCATACCCCTGTAATATTTTACTACACTTTATTATAATGACTTACTTCTCATCATTCTCCTCAGTTACTGCAGCGCTTCGAGTTTGGTCAGAATCGCTACATTCTACACAAACAGACATTGCGTGTTCTTGGCAAATGTATCGATTTCATTTGAAACAAAAGGTTTTAGTTTTTCTGTCTCATGCTGGTTTGCACAGCTGTGACCGGGTACCTGGTTGGTTTCGTTTCACCTTATTTTAACTTTTCCTGCCCACTTCCCACTCCATAATTTCAAAGCCCACGCAATTTCACTCTTATATTCCTTTATTTTCCTCAGACGGAAAAGATACTACACGGAAAAATTAATTTTGAAAAATTATCTCTAAAAATTTATAATTATTCATGTTTTCTCGGAAGATATATGATAAAATTCTCAGTATTTAAGCAAATTTAACATATTGAGGAAAAATAGAACATTTTCATGAGATGTGGATTAATAAAAAGAGCACGGGAGGTCTTTTATAATTTTAAATTCCCAAATATCACCTCAGAGGGTAGCATAGTCTCTTATTTAAAACTGTTGTCAGTCATTTCCTTGAATTTAAAAGTCCGAAGACGGCGGAAAGACAGATGGAGAAATTCGACAAAGGCAACCTCTACTATAGGTAAATAGAGTCATGGGTGAGAACAGTGAATGATAAGTCAGGCTTGAGCTAGCTGTCGTGGTGAACGGACTGTGTTCTCTCCGCTGAGTCCGACCTTGTTGTACGGAAAGGAGGATATCGTGGCGTAGAAATGCCGCAGTGTCTTTCCTGTGGAAAGGCTATCAAACGCACCGAGCAATCGATCTCTTGCAATGGTTGCAATGACATCTTCCACATTGTGTGCCAGTCGTTATATGAAGAGGCCTACAATGATATTGTGCAGCATCAACGGCAGTGGACCTGTAGTGGATGCAATATGGCAACCAATGGGGCTAAGGTGTCTCTTCAGAGTGGAAGTGAGAATGTAGGTGTATCCACACAGGAAGAGTCATCAGTCATCTCCAGCCCACCAGTGAATGTATCCGAGTCTCTACTGCAACAAATATTGGATAAGATAGCTGCACTACAAGCTGATCATAGTGAGTTCAAAAATTCCAATAATTCTTGGTGTAGTACAGTGGCTGAATATACATGAGTTCTCAGTGAGCATACGAAACTATTGGAATCCGCGCAGTCTAACATTTCTGAATTGGCTGTTAAAATTGACCAGATAATTACACACAACGCGTCACTTGTTGATAGAATAAATGACCTTGAAGCAAGCTTAAATGCTTCAGAGCAGGAATCATTAAGGAATACGGTCGAAATTCATGGAATTTCGTTTTCTAAAGGCGAGGTCCCAGCAGCAATCGTTCATAAAACAAGCTTAGCCCTAGGAATCAAATTGGGAGCAAACGACATTGAAGTAGCTTATAGAATTGGACATAAACGCAGTGCTCAGTCAAATAACCAACCACTAGTGGTGAAATTTGCGCGGTTGAGTTTGGCTGAAAACTTCATACGGGCCAAAAGAGTGAAAAGAAGCCTTACACTCTCTGACCTTCGTTTGAGTGATTCTGATAGTAGTGATAAACCAGTTTATGTCAATGAATCCTTAACCCAAATGAATCGGAAATTATTCAATCAAGCTAGAGTACTTAAAAAAGACGGGAAGTTAAAATATGTGTAGGTAAGAGGCGGCCGTCTCTATGCTCGGAGAAGTGAAGGAGGTGAAAAGCTCTTACTGCGAAATGAATGCGATATTGAAAAATTAAAATGAGATATAGGTTCCTGTTCAACCCATGAGAGCGAAATTGAGTCCTTGCCGTCTACAACAGATAATGGATTAATATTTTACTACCAAAATGTAAGAGGGATGAGGAGTAAATTAAATAAATTCAATGTATCCTTGCTCGAAAATGATTTTGATATTATATGTTTAAGTGAAACTTGGTTATCTAACGGTGTTTGTGATGCTGAAGTATGTAAATGGTCGGTACAAAATATTCAGGAAAGATAGGAACATTGCATTGACTGGGATAAAGACTGGTGGTGGTGTGATCGTGTTAGTGAAGGATGTGTGCTCATCGGTAAGGCTGCTTGAATTGGAAACTATGGATGAAAACATCTGGCTCAAGATACTTGTTAATGGTAACAAGTGGCTATATTTGTGTGTTGTATATTTTCCTCCTGATTCTTGTGTTGTCGATTATTCAAATTTCTTCAACAAAGTGATCCATAGTGGTTAAATGAATAAGGAAATAATTATATTTGGTGATTTCAAATGTCCCAAGTTTATGTCATTGGCTCCAGTAAATGAAGTGATTAGCACAGAACTCGGAATGTTTGCAAACATTATGGGTCTAAAGCAGAAAAATACCACCGTGAATCAATATGGTAAAATGCTAGATTTCGTTCTAACAAATGTTGATTTCACTGTTCAACGCTGTAATAGCAATATATCATTGTTAAAAGAGGACCCTCACCACACTGCTATTGAATTTCAATACTCATGTAAAACCGAAAAAAAATCGTCTTGCATTTCAAGCAATTCTTACAATTTCAAAAGAGGTGATTATTTAAAATTTTATTTAAGCTGTAAAAATTGGACTGAAATAATGTCAATTACTGATGTTGATAAAGGTTTTGAAATAATCTATAAATATGTATATGAAGCAATGGATGTAGCAATTCCTAAGTGTATATCATCTAGATACAGGTACCCGTTCTGGTATAGCTATGACTTAATTAAGAAAAAAGATAGACACCGGATATTGTGTAAGAAAAAAGGGTCAGTTTATCATCAGACGAAATATCATGAACTTAGGTTTGAAGTTAGGAAGAGTATTAATGATTGTTTTAATTTATACTTAGATAATATAAAACAAGATATATGCCAAGGTAATTATCAAAGATTCTGGAAATTTGCTAAAGATATTAATTTCGTAAAGGGCACACCATAAATTATGAAATACAATGGACATGAGGAAAATTCACCGTGTAAAATTTCAAATGCTTTTCGAGATCAGTTCATGTCATTTTATGGAGTTGAGAGTAACACTATTACAGTTGATCAATATCCAGAGGAAGATTTTGGAAATTATTGTAGTAGTAATATATTTCTTGATAATATTGAATTGAAGGAAGTGGTAGATGTAACTAAAAGTATCAAAACAAAAAGATCTGTTGGCCCTGATGATATACCGTCGTATATAGTAAAAGGGTGTAGTGATATCTTAGCTCCTACCTTATGTCATCTATTTAATGTGTCGCTGAAACATGGTATCTTTCCAAGTAAATGGAAAATGGCCAAGATTTGTCCTGTGTTCAAAAAAGGAGAACATGATGACATTCAAAATTACCGCCCAGTGACCATATTATCTATTTTTTCCAAGTTATTTGAGTCAATAATCTGTAACCATATCAAATTTCAGTTAAAAAGTCGTATAAATGATGTACATGGATTTATGGCTGATAGATCAGTGGTTACAAATTTGTCTGTATTCACAGATTACGTGATTACTGGAATGGATGCGGAATATCAGATTGATACTATTTACTTCGATTTTAAGAAGGCATTTGATACTTTAAATCACTCAATTTTAATTAAGAAGCTTCAAGCTGTGGGGATCTCTGGATCTCTTCATAGATTATTGTGTTCATTTCTAAAGGATAGACAACAGTACGTGATATACAAGCATTCAAAATCCGATGTGTACACTGCCTTATCGGGAGTACCGCAAGGCTCAAATCTTGGTCCACTTCTTTTTCTTATATTTATTAATGATTTACCTCAGTGCCTGTGCAATACGAAGTGTTTAATGTTCGCGGATGATATTAAAACATACCTTAATGTAAAAAATTTGAGAGATTGTTCTTTAGTACAAATGGATGTTGATAATTTAATTTTGTGGTCAGAGAGAAGTCTTCTTTATTTTAATATTGACAAATGTTCAGTCGTATCCTATACAAGAAGTAAAAATGTAATTCAATATAATTATGTGATGAAGGAGCAAACTATATTAAGAAAAACTGAAGTGAAAGATCTTGGTGTTAATTTCGACTCCAACATGACTTTTAGTAACCATATTTTATCCATCACCATGTCTGCTTATAAATTGCTTGGATTTTTGTATCGTATCTCAAAATATTTTTTGGATGAAAAAGTGTTGAAAATTCAGTACTTTTCATATGTAAGAAACAAGGTGGAATATTGCTCAGTGATTTGGAACCCGCATATGATGAAGTATGATGTGATGATAGAGAGAGTCCAAAAAAGATTTTTAAGATTAATGTATTATTTACGTTACAATGTTTATCCAGTTTTTGAAAATCATGCGGAGTACAAAGTTATGTTAAATGAATTTAAATTGGAAACATTGAGTAATAGAAGAGTCATAAATGATTTACTCTTTCTACACGATGTAATTAATAAAGGTAATTGTATTGAATTGGTTGGGAAATTGAACTTTTTAGTCCCAAAAAAAGTAAGGCAAAAAGGACATTCTACGTAAGAAGTGTGTACACAAATTATTGTATGAATGCACCTATTAATAGGTCATGTATCTCATTCAACACACTTTCAAATGAGTTAAATATAAATCTAACTAAGGAAATGTTTCGCGGACAGATATCGTCGATGTTATCGACATCATAATTTGTTCAGAATTTTGAATGAAAAATTCAGCCAGCCTAGACTGTTTCGTTAATTATTTGTATTATTATTGTATTAAGTTCTTTTGTATTATTTTTGTTATTATGATTAGTTGTGAAAATAGTTTACCCTGTTATTATGTTTTCATGTTGGGAGAATTTTAAATTAAGTAAATAAATAAATAAATAAGTATATAGAAAGTATTTCTGAAAGAAGGCTGCCGAGTTCGCGTTTCAGAAAAGGGTAAAAAAAAACTCCAATACGGATCTTTAGAGTAGGTTGAAGGAGAGTTTTCCGTCTGGCCATACATAATAGACACACTATATACAAGTTTCATTTTTCACTTATGCGGCTATACGAAGCAATGAGTAAATATTTTAATATTAATTTGACACATTGTGATTAAATTAGGCGTGAAAAAATCATTCGATTTGATCGGTATTCAAACGATGTTAGTTTCAGTACAGTGTTGGGATGATACGATTCGGAAAATTCGACAATGTTGGGTACATTCGCAGCGAGAGTGACTCATGGTCAGTGAGCACGATCGTAGTCTCCTCTGCCACGACGTGGACTAGAGACGCCGACACCTAGTTCGCTTAAAGGTTCGTTTTCATAAACGTGCATCAGACGAAGAGACGCGAAAGCGAGATCATCAGCCAATCAGATGTCCGGATTTCTTCGCGTGAGTTCTCGTATGTTCGCGTCGCCCGAGTTGAAATATTTTCAACTTTCGACGCGTGGAACGCGTAGAATCACAAACATGGCTGACCGGCTAAGTGTAGGTTGAAATGGATGAAATTAAGGAGGCTGTAGGCCTACCTACATCCTCCTTAGATGAAATAAAATCTCCAAAATTCGAGAGAAGCACACGTTCCTGTACAATTATAAGGACTATCGATAAAGGGATAGAAGCCTACGGGAGAAGGCGTGGAGGTAAAAAAGGGATACAATGGTGCCACTGCTTCGATTTCTCCCTTTAAAAAACTGCACGCTAATCAGCTCTCAGCAAGTTGGCGTGCGGATGAGAGGAATTAAGTTGCAGAGGAAATCCAAGAACAATAGCTATAGCACTCGGATTGAGCTAGATAACTATCAACACAAAATTATCAACAATAGGTTGTAGAGCGATTAGCGCACACGGTCGTCACGTTTCTTTTTTCTACTATTTCTTCTCTGCTGCAGATGGCGCGCAGGTTCGCTTGCATGCGATCGGTTCACGCGAATTAATGACGCGTCTCCTCGCGCGCGTGCGCGTCTGACGCGTCCATGAAAACGTAGCTCAAAAGCCATTCGTAAATTCGCCTCAAAGTAACATGGCGAGTTGGTTTAACTGGCTAACACTCCAATCCGGCAGTTGGGAGGTCGGAGTACAAATTCCTATCAAATCAAACGATTGTATCGTAATTTGTTGAATTACCGTAATAATAAAACTGCATCCGTTGGTGTAAACTCACTCGAGCGAGTGACCTCGCACCACATCATTTGTACTCGTAAATTATAGAAAACCATTGGTTTATGCAAATGAAATTCTCAGTAATCAACGACACCAGTCTTTGAATATGACTCACTTTTTTCTTGCCGCTCCGTGGAATGCTTTCACAACAGATTATAATTGCGATCCCGAGTGAATGACAACAGTGAGCGACTGAATTGTTTCCAAACATAGCTGAGGAAAAGGAAAATCTACAGACTGTTAAAATTCATATGAAACAGGAGAGTAGGAGTTTGGAATAGATGGGTGATCCCAATTCCATTGGAAGAGGCTTCTTCACTCGGTAAAACATCTCGAGGCGAAACATCTCGGTGAAATATTCAATGCAATAAGTGGCTGATACTTAGGTATTTCGAAAAGAAGAGAAATTGTTCTTTAAGGTAGTCCGAGCGAGACAGTTCCCTAATCATAATAGACACCATATTCGAATTATACGTTTTAATTTCACCAGCTGTAGGACACATCAATGAAATATTGCATTATTAATTGTGCAATAACGTAGTTTTACATGAATGAAATTGTAAGTAATTGAATGAAAATATCCAAATAAGTCTTTAAATTGACTCATTTTTTTCGCGCGGTACGTTTGAAACTACTTCAAAACGGGGGGTTTTTTTTGCGATACCAAAGAATTGACTGCGGTGATAATACAATTAATTTTCGAAAACAGTTTGAGAAAACATAAAAACTACACGCTGTTAGTTTTTTGCGATATCTAAGTGTTAGAAATACCTCATTTTGTAAATAATGTCTTTCTGGAGTGCATGCACGTACCGTACCATAAGGGGAATAGGGTATTAGGGAGGAAGGGTGGATAGAAACCCGGCGTCAGCATTAGCCTTCTCTCAACGAAAGGCGCCAAGGGGACCACAGTTTAACGTTTCACCTGACAGACGGAGTACTGTACTTCAAATGCTCTCCACAAGACACTCAAGTAGGGATCGTGTTTCCTCTGAAAAACTTCCTCTTCTGCTGCAGGGATTTGAACCCTGGCCGTCCGTGTGGTAGGTGAGTACTCAGCCACCACCACACCAACCAGATCCCCCATTCTGAACCTGAATAGTGTTTTGCCAAGAACATCACGTGAATGATTGATTTACTGGTGAAAATATGCGACATTCGCACTGTTTCGTAGAAGAAAACTATTCTCTATCAAATATGTTCCAAAAATGCTAATCAAATCGCGAGAAGGAACACTCCAATTTCATTGGCCCCAGTTGAAGAGTTCCTCTTAGCTCAGAATACTACCCAAAGATAATTCTGAAAAACACAGTTCAAAGTATTTTAATTTGGATGAGATGATGCTTACAAGAGTTTCATTAAGTTAAGTGAGTTAAGTTATGGTTTTGTAGTTTAGAGATTGCCAACGCTGACTTATAACAGATGATGATGTCCATTCTGCGAAGAAAATAACGATATTATTGAAATCAACTCATGAATTGTCTTCCTAAACGTGTAAGTGCATACCTATTCTATCACAACTTCCCTTTTTGATTTAAATTACTCTTTCAATTAGATCAACGAAGGCTGAAGTCATAGTCCTTGATTCATTTCACATTTTTACTTCTCATCAAATAATATATCACAAAAAAACGGAGCACTTAATGGAAATACATCCTTATCAAAACACAATTGGCGATTGTAATACGATAAGATGTCAATATTCGAGCACTGGTATGTGCCTTGAACAACTTAAACTTGAGCTGTTATGTTTCCTTTTCATTCGCCGGCCCCGGTGGTGGCGGGGTAAAGTCATCGCCAGCTAAACGGAGGATCGCGGGTTCGAGTCACGTCTGGGTGGGTTTACCACCCAAGGCATGGATGTATGTCAAGTTCTACTGACCCGATCCCTGGAAAACCTGATGGCAGGCTCAGTAGCCAATTGGGATTCCGGGGCCATACGGGCCAACAAAATCGTCCGGCAAAAAAAATTAAAGTTGCGGCATTGTTTCAGGTTTTCATAGCGCGCTTAGAAAAGAGCCAGCTTTCATTCAAACTGGTGCCGAGAAATAATTCTGCAAATCATAATAACCCGCAGGGATTGGATTTTTACCACACCAGTATAATTTTCTAGTGAATTGTACATTCAAAGTTTGTTCAAGAATAATCAATGAATATAGGTGCGAGTTTTCGAAACAGTTGACTTTAACCTTATACTTTGAATAATGGTGAATGAAAAGAGCTTAACAAACCTCTATACCGATTCCATTGCCATCTTTTATGAGAGCAAAATATATGAGTCCCGTTTTGAAGGCGCTCTTGGATTTAAGGTCCTTTTTATATTGTCTAGAGCACATGTTAGGTCACTGGATTCAGTATATTTCGGAGAGAATAGTAACGCACGTACTTAAGTCATTACATTTTTAAGACGCCTGCAGAGAAGTCCTAGTAATTTCCAAATCAAGTTCCTTCAGGAGATCACGAGAGGTCAGAGTAGGCGGCTCGAGTGTGGGGTAGTGTGAGGGAAGACGGGAAGATTTGGGACGAGAGGGGAATCGGAAGAAAGAGAAATAAGCTCAATAGGATAGGATATATGTGGATTGGTGAAGAGGACTAGAAAATAGGCTTAAGATAGAAATATAATTTTACTAAGAAATCAATGAAGTTTGTCTCATTTTAAAGAAAAATATATTACCCTTCTAATAACACCAAAACTTCAACCCCTTACCTCATTACTTTCGGAGATATTGGCCAAAAAATTCTATCACTTTTAAATGGGAAATGGTACGTGTATGCACTCCAGAGAGACATTATTTACAAAATGATGTATTTCTAGCACTTAGATGCCGTAAAAAAACTAACAGCGTTTAGTTTGCATGTTTTCTCTTACTATTTTCAAAAATTAATCATATTGTCACAGCAGTAAATTCTTCGGGATCACAATAAAACCTTCCGTTGTGAAGGAGTTTCAAACGCACCGAGCGAAAAAAATGAGTCAAGTTAAAAACTTATTTAGATATTTTCATTTAATTACTTACAATTTCTGTCATATAAAACTATATTATTATACAATTAATAATGCGATATTTAATTGATCCTACAGCTGGTGAAATTAAAACGTATAATTCTAAAATGGTCTCTATAATGACTAAGGAACTATCTCGTCCGGACTCCCTTAAGTCTATGCCAGGCTTCACTAAACCCTCCCTCCTTTGCCCAATATTTCCACCTACCGTCTTTCCAAATCGAATTTCGCAAACGAACTCTGTGATCCTTCGCTCTCCCAAACCGAAACAGAAAACTTTATTCCACTTTATGCCCATACTCGGTCGCCACATATTTCCTCATTTATTCTCGCTCAAGTATCCGCACATTGCTAGGTTCGCCAATTTTGCTGGAATTAAAAAACCTTTCATGCATACATTGTCTGACAGCAAAAATAAACCTTGAATGTTCCACAGGCTCCAGATATTTTTAACTTTTATATATGTATTTTGTAGACCTTTCATACAGTTCACTTTTCATATTGACACTTCTTCCTAAAAATTATAAGTTCAGAGCCTGAGTGAAAACACACGCAAAACCTTTCAAACAAAGGGAGCGAAATAGCCATATTATCGACTCTTGCACCTCCTTCTACGGGGAGAAAATATTCATTTGGAGCACGATGTTTGTTTTTTCTTGATGCCCCATATATACCGAAATGAAATGGTGACAACACTGCTCTATCATCGTCCTCCTCTCCTGGTAAGTTCTTTTTTATAAATAAAAAATGCTAAAATAGGGTATAATGTCTAAACATAAACGCAATGTAAAGTTGACTTAGCAGTAATTGCCTAAAATTCCTCAACCTTAATGCGAATAGTATCGCATAATAGTTCAAATAAAAGACTGATCTACAAATCGTTAATCATATATCTCCGTATATTAATTTACCCGGTCACATTGCGTGATACACGGTCAAAATTCATCGATTCTTAGATAGTTGTCTACGCTTCACTGCTTTGTTTTTTTTTACTCGACTAACCACTTCCTTCTGCTCTGATTTCCCATTTCGATGTACTTCATAACTTATAATTTCCTCCCTTTGTCTCCCTCGACGATTTTTTCAACCATTGTATATGAGATGATATTCATGCCTGCCGGAAATACGGCGATTAAAACTGTTGGATTCCCGTGAGAAAAAAAATCGACCTTGACCAGGAATCGAACCACGGACCTTTAGTTTGCCGGAATAATACGCAGACTACAATGCGGATGACTATTTTAGTGGATTACTACAAGGTGGGAAAGGTAATTACATGTTAGAGCCCTGTATGGATCGAGATCTCGGGCCATCGGTTTGAGATTTCACACCAAGCTGAAAAGCAACCCTCTCGGCCGCTTGCATGTCACGTATAGCGTACGGCTCGCCTATATTTCTGGGTAGTTGCTATGATGCGACAACTTGGTTGTATTTCTCTCTCTGCCAATAGGGTGAAGTAACAGACACACAGGGATACTGATGTGGCGCCATTCGGTTATACCCGAGAAAAAATTGTATCTTGAACTGGTGGAACTTTGACACCTAACGAACGGCTACGGCGCGCCACAAAGCTATAACATCGATGTATTTGTGTCCATTTTCAATCGTTTCGAATTGATCATTTTTTTTTAATGAAAACAAAATTAGCGCCACCCTACAAGGACTCTACCAGTTGGGGTTAGTGTCTGGCATGTACTTCTCCCCACTTTGTTGTACAGTAGTGAAACATGGGGACGTCAGGATAGACATATGAGTAGAATGAACGCCGTGGGTATGAGTTATCTGAGGAGTGATTGCGGCAAAAGTAGGATGGATAGGGTGAGGAATGAGTGGGTAATAAATGAATGTGAGTTAGATGCTCCAGTAATGGACATATATGAAAGGTGTGTACTTCGTTGATTTGGCCATGTTGAGAGAATGGATGAGAGTCGAATAACGAAACAGATGTATACAAGAGTGAAATGAATGGTGCGAGAGGTAGAGGTAGGCCGAGAAAGCTGTGGTTGAATGTGGTTGAGGAAATTCTAAGGAAGAGGAATATTAGGAGTCTTAAAAAACAGGAGGGCGTGTATGAAACAGTGTATGATGGTAAATAAAGCAAAAGAGGTTTGCAAGGATAGGTCAGTGTGGAGGAAATTATTGAAGCAGCGTTAGGTGTACAAATATCTATGTGTGAGTGAAACTTGGTGACTGTGCCTACCCCGGAAGGGAACGGCGTGATTGGTATGTATGTATGTATGTTTTAATGTTTCGTTCTCCATTTGGAATCGTGACTGATGGGCAGGAAGAAATAGTATTTCATTTTTTTCATAATTTTAGTTTACAGTCACTATTTTTTTATTATTATTATTTTTTTGGTAACATTCTCCGTCTCTATCGGGGACGGTGTCGTGGGTTGGCAGGCGTCAGGAGGGTCGATCCAAAGGGGCAAAGGCTACCACAATCTCTCGACCCCCTCCCCTCCCCCAAGCCCCGCCGCCGAAAACGCCGCCCCACTTGCCCCGATCCAAGTACCATTTGTGTCCTTCCCACGTCGGGGAGGGCTGTGATGGAACCCCTACGAATGCCTCCGATCTCGTAACTATGGAGTCCCGTGGTATATACAACAACGAACGGCTGCAGATTTTAGTGCGTTCGACACACACAGATGGATAACGTATGTGTGTATATATTGTCCACTGCGCCACTTGTCGCGATATTCAACTTCATAAACAATATTCCAGCGAGATGATGTCGATCGGAAGAGCTCCTTGAGATTTTATACGAGCGGTTCGAATGCATCGAAATCTCCATCCCATCGCTGCTGTACCACGCGACTCCTCAGTCACGTGATCGGTATCATTTCGAGTGGTTTCAAACACAGCTCGCACTCCACACGGCGATTATGAATTACAGTTTCGAGCTCGGAAAAGTGAGGGAAGAGCATGCATATGGGAATTACAGGTGGAAGACTGGGAAGCAGGAAAATTAAATAATTCTTTCGGAATGGAATGGAGAATGCGGGATCATCTCTTAACATTTATCCGCCAATTTCGCGCGCTGCACGGGAAGTGCTGCATCGGTGCACCAGTGTGTACAAAGGCAATCAGGCGTGAAATTGAGATAGCAGAGAAATTGCATTGTTGAGGGCATCGCGGAAACAATCCGAAGAACAGATTCCCATTTCCGGTGACGTCGGATTTACTTAACCACCAAATCATTACCCGAGGCTTAAAATTGATGTGATTCACGAAGACTGCCGACAAAATGGAAGCCAAAGGACAAATGGGACGAATGGAATGATCGATTTTATCGCCAGCATTATGCGGAAATCATTAATAATTACACTGTATTTCGTTCGTATCGAAAGGAGTTAAATTTCAACACGTGGAACTAACGCCACCACTTGGCGCCTGGGAACAATAATTTATTCTCTGCGGGAGTTCCATGGCTCTTAAAACCTTAACTCATTTTTCCACACGGAATTCTCAAAGACATTTACCTAAGCCATGAACACCAACTTCACTGAAACACAAGAGGGATTTGGAAGAGGGATGGATACCGGGAAAATTTTGAAGATTATCATCTGTAAATTACCCTGGGAGGTGGCAGAGGGTGAATATTCAGCAACATGCGCCGCATTACATTCTACGACATAATGGAAATTATGAGTTATGAGATTGAATGCACAAAGCCTAATCCGCATCGGATTCTAGCCACAAATAAGAGATGGGAATTGGAAGAAGAAAAGCACGAAAGTGAATTTTAAAACAATAAGAGCGTCTTTGGTCTTAGTCGCATTAATGTTAGAGCCAATAATTTTGAAAGAACACAACTAATATTAAAAAGCTATGTTTAAAAGTGAATCCCTCCAATTTTTCCTCTGCTATCAGACCCACTTAAATTTAAGCTAAAGAGGATAGGGGAAAGACAGTGTCTACTCAAAGTGCTTAATTGGAGATGGAACACCTGGATTGGCCATATTCTCCGACACGAAAGCTTGGCTAATACCATACTAGAAGGTACAGTAGAGTGAAAAAACTAGAGGGGCAGACCTAGACTGGACTATATGGGGCAGTTGATGAAGGAACTAGGTTGCAAATCGTACAGTGAAGTGAAAAGATTGGCCCAAGATCAGATAAAGTGGAAGACTCTTGCAGACCAATCCTAGGATTATAACCAGAGAAGAAGATCAGACCCACGGAATTGGTGCGGGATGGGATTCAAATTAATGCCTTTGTACCGATCTGAAATTCATGAGAAGTAAATATTTATGGAGTAATCTTTATGCACAGAGTAGCTTTCAGGTTAACTTAGTCCCTCCATAAGCTTTGTTACACTTCCGTTTACTTCGTAGCAGATTTTAATTAGGCATTAGCCTACCTTGTGCATTTTACAACACTTGCTGGGACTTTGAGAGCAGGGCCGCAATTGCTTGAGGCAAACTCGAGATGGGAATAAACGAGAGAAGAATAACACCTCTCTTGCACTCGATCATCCGAGAACCTCCCGATACTCGCTTGATCCAAGGCTATTTCATACTGCACCGACAATTTTCCACTTGTCACATTTTAAGCTATCCGCCGGGACTAGCCACGGAGTTCCACTTTTAAGGAGTTACCCGCAATGCACAATTGTGCGAAATTCCACAGAGAAAAAAATCATCTGCCTTGTCCGGGATTCGAACCCAAATCCCTCGATTTCCGGCCGAGTGCTTCAGCCAGTTAAGCTACCGAGGCATTCTATTCCCCTGCGGGTTTTAAAGACTAGGCGGATGTTTTTTTCTCTGTGGAATTTCGCACAATTTTTCTCTTGTGTTCCTCCAACGTTAGGATTTATATACTGTTGAATTCGAAGTACTTGGCTTCACCTGATACATTTACATATACCCTCTCTGGCTTCGTAGCCACGGCGCTGATGTAACATCAGTCTCAAGACGCCGGCTTCAAGGCATTTATTAAGATAAAGCTCGAGCCTCGATTCAAGTCACCGCAAGACGACGCTGATAAGATCGGACGAGAAAAGGAAGGCAAGCAGATTGAAAACCCGGACGGAGAGGGGAAAGAGAATATCGTCAGAGAAGAATATATTTTGGTGCCGCATAGGCGGTAGAAGGAGTCTGCAGAGAACGGATAAGCCCTCTTCTTAACAATTTATTCCCTCTAACACTACAAGTCTGCCTTAATCGACGACTCTTGCCGATAGATGGGAGTTTTCTCGACGCATTCGGTTCACCCTATGTGGCCCATAAACACCTCCCTCGCGCTAAACGCTTTGCCTTTCCACGGAATCCGTGGAAACGAAATTCAAACTCAGCGTTTGGAATTTCCACACGGCTAAAAACAATCGCACCCCGTCGGCGTATTTCCAGAGTGGAGGAAGAAGAGACGGGAGAAAATGAGGCGGCGCTGTGAATGGAAAATAGACATCTGACTTTGAGTAAATATTCTAAACATAACGGAGAGCAAAATTGAATGAATTTTAAAGAAAATCTCGGGCGCCTTCTAGGGAGACTAATGCGGTGGTTTCCTCGTTTCCTTCCACATCGTAGAACTTCGGCCGATTCCTTGCACTTCACTCTCACTCTAATCTCTGGCTGTTGTTATATCGGTCCGATCCTGTAGATATGACCCATCAATGCCGTCTGCTGAGCCTGTTGCCTCTCAGTAGTGGGGTCAGTAGGGGGTAGCGAGTAAAATATGGTTGCCACTGTCAGGAAATCCCCATACACAGGGAGTACTTTAAATGATTATCGTCATTTCATCTTGAAACAATCGCAATTTGAACATTTCAACTAATCTTAGTCTGGAAATTACCCACAGAGTCTTCAATGGCTTCTATGCTAGTGTCGCCAGCTGCGTTATACGATCTGCCAGCTCCTTAATGTAGTAATAAAAGAGTTCTGCTCTGCTGATCATTGTGATTGTTTAGCATTTTAAATTTTTAAAAATTAATATGTACTATTCCACGTATGATGTATTTTAAAGGTACTTTTTTGAGTGTTAAGTATTGTAAATGGATTTTATAATCTTCTTCTTCTTCCTCCCAGGATTAGGCTTCCAGCCTGTTCCGGCTTCACATCACCATCTCAACCTTGGACTCCCAACACTCCTTTTCCCCTAATGGCTTATGTTCCGATGCCTGCTTTGGAAACCTCTCTTTACGCATTCGCTGTAGATGGTCTTTCCACTTATTTTTGTACTCCACCAACCTATCTGATATCGCCCGAACACCTAGTTCCTCTCTAATAGATGCACTCCTTAATTTATTTGTTCTTGTACACCACTTCACTGCTCGAAGAAATTTCATTTCAGATGACTCCATTTGTTTAAGCTCTTTTTTTTGTTGTCCAACATTCTGAACCATATAACATTGTATTGACTGCCATCACCTTATATAACTTATTTTGGGTTTCTTTTCTTGTTTTGCCTTTTTTAATTTCATCTTTGGATTGTTTCCTAAGAATGCCATTGTTTTTGTTTTTGCTATTGAAATTTTCGGGCCATATATTTTACTCAATTGATGATGACACAAATGATTAAAATATTAAGATAAAAATACAATAACAGTTTCAACTTCCCCATCGATTTACCTTAACTTCAGATGTATCGTAGGGAATACATACAAAACAGATGCGGCACAGCTTTAAAGAAACAAGGTTTTGTTAAACATATAATAGGAAGGTTCTCGGATGATAAATTCGAAGAGAGATGCTACTTCGCTCTGGTTAGGCCACACCTCGAATACGCCGCGAGCATTTGGGACCCTGTTTTTAGAGATTTAACTAAAAGAATTAACAAAATACAAAGAAAAGCAGCGCGCTTCGTTAAGAATTGCAACGAACGAACTTATAGTGTTACACAACAGTTAGAGGGGTTAAGGTGGGAGCCTCTAGAGACGCGGAGGCTGCACGCAAGGCTTAGGCTAATTGATGAATTCAGAACTGGTATGTTTCAGAGCGACACAGAGAATATTATCATAACGCCTCACTACATTTCTAGGTCTGACAGATGCGATGAAATAAGAGAGATGCTCTGCCGAACAAATTGGTACTAATACTCGTTTATTCCGCGCACAATAAGCGACCACAAAAGAAATTGAGCTCCTCCAAATACACTCCCTTAGTACATGTCACCATTTCACCTCCAAAAATTTTAGATTTTTACACGGCTGGTGACCTACCACCCCCTGCCACACGCCCAAGCGTCGGCTCGCGGGGTAGTATGTAGATGTAGATCGTTCTACGGGATCGTAGCAAAGAAGGAAGTCGCGAGTGCAGGTGGCGGTTTCCCAGAAGAGTAGAGGGTGCGATGTAAAACCCTCAAGTGCGACCCTCTCACCCATTCGCACAAACCCTAGCAGGAAAAACAACCTCGAGAGGAGTGAGTGGGGCTTTTTGCCGCCAGAGCGCACTGCTCGCCCGATGCGTTTCAATTTTATTTCGCCATTCTATGTTCCCCTGGTGGGTTCGTTTCCCAGTCTCTCCTTTACCGATCGCTATAAGCCGACCTCCACTTATTTCCCCTTCTTCCCATCTTCCCATTCTCCTCCCCGAGCGAGAGAAGACGTTCTTTTTTCCTTTAACATTCCCCCGACACCCATCTCGCATTCCGCTCCCACCACCAACAACCTACACCCACCCTCACCCCCTTCCAAGGAAGGTTCATCCCCCCTTCCCCCGGTACGGAAAAACTCACCCCTCTGCCAATACGTACTCCCCTCCCCACCCCCTCTCTGTCAAGCCCCCGTTACACTCTCCTTGGTTCTCCACCACACCGCACGACCCCCAGGAAACAGTTCGCCTATTCCCATTCCATTACTTTCCCCCTCGTCAAGAAACCAGCCTCAATATCGCCCTTCGTGGCAACAACACTCCGAATCGGTGCCGCGCTGATAAGAGAAGCTAGAAGAGTGGAAGTGGAAACAATTGGGGAGGACTGCGGGGCCCCTGGCGCGAGCGAGGCGCCTCTATCGGCCCGCCGAGGAAAGCAAAAGACACCATTTGCAAAAACTATGCATTAATCATGCCATTCCCTTTACAGATACGTAAAATCAGAAAATCTTCAGGTCACTGAGAGCTCCTTTCTAAGCAAATTCAGGAGAGGGTGGCGAGGGAGGGGAGGAGGGACATTCCACGCACCAAATTTCACCTAATACAGGGTGGCTACTGTGTAGCGTAGTACAGTGTGTACTATGTGTGTACTGTGTAGTGTAGTACAGTGGCTACCGATATTCAATTTTCAAATTCCCTGACTTTTCCCTGATGTATTTACCGATTTTCCTGACCGATCGCTAAAAGGTCACCTATTATTGGAATATTTTTCTGCAGAATTAAATTTTCTACGGCAGCTTTAAATTTTCAACTCATCGTCTCGTATTTTTAGAACTGCAATCATGTATTAACTATAAGCCAGAGTGTGCTCCAGCTACCCCTCCACCTGAGTTTCGGAAGTTAAAAAAAATAACGAGAGGTAAAATTTTTCGAACGGATTCCTAGTGATGAGCGTAATACACTGTGATCATGATTTTGAACACAAGTAGGCAAACATCGCAACAAGGATATACAAAAGGGATACATTTGTTCGTCTGATTTACAACTAAATAACTAAGAGTCACAGCAGAATACTCCACGAATTGATGGTACTTATTCCATGCACGTCAGCGATGGACATTAGTTTTAGTTGATGAAATATAGGGCGGGAAAGACTGGCCGATAAACGTAATGGTAGAAAAATAACGAGGATTCCCATTCCAGTTTCTCCCTGACTATTACGAGAATTCCCTGATTATCCCTGACTTTTCCAGAAATTCAAAATTCCCTGACAATCGCAGTACCCCGGCCGATTCCGTGAACTCTCGACCGAAGCTGTGGCTGTTGATACCGGTGTCCGATCTTCTTGATATGAGCCATCAATACCCTCTGCTGAGACTTCTGCCTCTCAGTAGTGGGGTCAAATTCGACTAGCGTGCAAAAGTTGGTTGGCAAGTCGGGAAAATATTTACCTTGGCGACGAACCTGCGACCCCTCGGACCGGTGTCGAACACGCTACCACTGGTCTAAACCGGATCCTCATAGAAAAGAGCACCTCGAGAAATAAGGTTATTAGCAGGGGAAAAGTCGTGGCAGTGGGTATTTAGAACTTTTTTCTACATTAATTTTACCACTTAACCCATCCATTGTTTCGAGTGATTTTTTAAAAAGAATTTTGTTCTACATGTCTGCGATAACAATTTATTACCCTGCCAATCATCATTTTTTAACATTACCGCATGCATGGCTAATTACATCAAATTAACAGTTGTACTTCAGTGAAATCCGGTCCACATATGTTTCTCAAGTTACATGAAAACAGCATTTTTATATCGACCTCCTAGATCAAACTAGTTTTGACGTCTCGAGGTTAGGTCATGTGGAAATAAAACTATATCTTCTTGTCTACGTTTCGGCGTATAATGTACACCATCATCACCATATAAAATAATACAATAGCCATGTACAACATTAGTAAATGAAATGTTATAAATACATGGTCATTGTATGCTTTTATATAGCCATGATGATGATGTACATTATACGCCGAAACGTAGACAAGGAGATATAGTTTTATTTCCACATGACCTAACCTCGAGACGTCAAAACTGGTTACATGAAAAGTTAACAAAATGTGCACTCTATGACTCACGATTACCGCGCTTCAGTCGCCTCGAACGCGATATTTAAATTTGGATATCGCACATTTCCCACTCCTCGATTCGTCTTCCATTACAGGCCATCCCATTCCACCCTCCCCTAAAATCGAACTCCAGCCCTCCCCCCCCATCACCTCTCTTCCCATCCCCCTCCCCCGCTATCTTAACCCCCCGATCTATTTATACGTTTATTTATCCGACCCCTTTCCCTCACTCTTCCTATCGAGACCCCTCCTCTTTTCACGGCGAGCCCATGTCCTACCCCACTCCTAATCGTCCCCACCACGGGTTAACTGCACGGAGATCGTGGCTCTCCCGATTCATTTCTGTGCAAATCTGGCCGGATAATATCGAGTAGTCGTTATTCAATGGCCCCTTCAAACCCCTTCGAAGGCCCCGACGAAAAAGGGTTCGACTCTAGATTTAAATGGTACGGGTTGGAGGGAGCGACGCCCCTTTGCATTGATTAACAATAAATCGTTAAAAATTCCAATTTGCATAAATGATATTTAATTAGTTCTGTTGTTTGTCGACCTATTCCTGGCGCGATTTTATGGCCATTACAAAGGCGATCATGCTTTGGATTCCACCCGCAGTATGTACCTACCCTCGTTAATATGACCGTTTTCGTAACAGCGCCTTGATGCGAATTTCATGGCGGGGTTAGTCGGTGTTCCCCGGATGGATCGCCAGGGCGTCCGACGAAGTACTCGGAATGTGAATGTCGGAGCATTTCATCTGCCGAACCCTTTAGGATTGAAGTTTCAACTTAGACGCACATTTAGGTCCACAAAATTACATTCTCCGCGCGTGGACTTTTTCATTGATTTTTCATCTCTTCTTACGGTAGGAAATACTCGGGGCATTTCTGGTACTTTTTTTTAAATCAGTAGGAAACCAATCTTTGAATGTATGGATGCTAATGATGGCATGGGTGTTCCTTGCGAATACATTGTTATACATTAAATATTATTATTAGTTGCGTATGGACCCTATTGGATCACACACAGCATTATGCCTCATTTTTTATTTCTTAGTTCATTTCATATCTTCCACACTTCTCTCATTCTTTCTCCGTAGATTCTCTTTCTCTCTTCCGTCCACTTTGTCCCTGGTTTCTTTGGCACTTCGTTCTCTGGCATTAAGTTCCACTGGTGTATCTTATTTATGTAAGTGATCCTGTTTTCAATTTCTCTAGGGTCTATTTTTGCTTTTTCTAGATCATTTCTAGAACTCTGACTTGTGACAACCATGGTATTGTTGATTTGACACCTTGTAAATATGTGATGACCTTTTTGATTATTCACCATATATTTTTAGACCGTTCAACTTTACCCTTCCTTCCCAATATTTGAAACTATAGTTGTAATAATAATCATCACTTATTCATTTTTTTCAAATAGATCATATGGTATTATTCATTTTGATAGTCTTTTTGTCTAATGAGATGACAAAACCTATTCATGTGTAAGCTCTTTGCAGGCTTTGATCAAGAACACCTCAATTTAATTCTAGAGTTGTCCGGTGAGGAGATTTTTTTCAATCAGGGATGGCTCACCGCCTCATGCCTCACACGCCAGGGTTGGATCCACGCCGGGGAGGTATAGGGGGAAATCCCTGACCCCAGGTGAACAAGAATGAGCATAGGATTTGAGAGTAATTCTCATATCATCTATAAATTATCAATATTTATTAGCGATATTATAATATTTGAAATAAAAAAGCGCCTGCTTCCTCATCCCATACCCATTACGATGAATTAACTATAACTGGACTAGCCAAAAGCAAAGCATTATATTTTTAGATATGGATATAGCCTTCAGCTATAGCCTATCAGAATAAGCTATAGGAGACATCGGGGGCATAAAAGTGGGAGGCGAGAGAATAAAAGCCATCAAATATGCGGGTGACCAGGCTATAATAGCAGAAAATCACGAAGAACCCCAGAAGATGATGGAAAGAATTAGGAAGAAAAGTGAAGAGAATGGGATGAGGATAAATAGAAATAAAACTATGGTTATGAGGGTAGCGAAGGCAGAAGGAAGACCATTAAATATATATGGCGGCTGGAAAAAGAAAAATCAAAACAAGTAAGTTCCTTCATGTACCTGGGAAGTATAGTTACTTAGAACGGCAATTGTAAGTAGGAAATTAAAAGTAGAATTGCACAGAGGAAAGTAGCATTTAGCAAGATTAAGGAACAGGTGACATCGAGGAATGTCACGACAGATATAAGAAAAGATTCGCAAAATGCTTCATTTGGAGTATTGTACTTTACGGATGCGAAACATCGACCTTTAAGAAGAGAGAAGAAAAGTACTTGGAAATCTCTGAGATGTGGCTGTGGTGACGAATGGAGAGAATTGGGTGGAAAGATAGGGTAATGGGAATGATGAGGTGCTGAGGAGGATTGGAGAAGTAATCTTGAGAGAAATTAAAAAGAGGAAGACTAATTGGATTGGGCATATTTTAAGGAGGAATAGAGTTCAGAGATTAATTATAGAAGGGAAAATAGAAGGGAAGAGATGAAGGGGGAGGAGGAGGCACGGAATGCTGACAGACATCAAATAAGGAAGGAGCTATGAAGAGACGAAGAGAGAGAGGCCTAGGACAGACAGAATGCTGTGGAGGACTGTACCGTTGAAACCTGTTCAAGGACAGAATCACAATGATGATGATAGCCTTCAAAGGACAAAAATTCCTTTGGAATCGGAGAATATCATGGGTAATGGAAAGAATATCATGAGTAATGTAAGAAATAGGCAATTCCACGGCGTGGTTGTCTCACTTCATGCACCCATCACATATTGTGCCCAAGTACCGAATACCGTGGCTTTAACGTCATTAGAAATTCATTATTTTTTTAACAACAGTGCCATTGACCAAGGTGAGTATTTTTTCAATTTTCAAACAACTCCACTATTTTTACTGGCGATGAAATCACAGCTTCTAACAACCAGGGGCGTTTTGTTGGAAGTCGTTGCTGTCTATGACATTCGCGTTTAGGCCGCACTTATCTGCCAGAGACTACTGTATAAATACTCTTCGATTCAGGTGCTGCCCTTTAAGATTTTAGTAACTGCGAATACCATATACGACTCTTTTATTGCACACAAAATTGAATACAGCACGATTCTCAAAGACTTTTGCAAAAGGTTTCCACCTATTTGCATACCCTTCAGTTACTTTAGGATTGAAATAAAACCAGTCCCTTCGCAAAATCCACTTAAGCTTTACCTCAAGGAATTGCAATTCCATATTGTATTGAATGATGCATACACACATTTTGTGCCTTCCTGAGACACCTACTAGTACATATATACGCATTCCGGACATCAAAAGGCATCAAACTCTTGAGAGACATGGCTTTTTGTTTAGATATCTGTCAATCAATTTGGTATGATTTCTTGAACGTTTACACCTCAAAGTTCTTTCACACAGCAATTCATCTTCCCACCACAATTTTAAAACCATTACGTGGTATTTCTCTCACAACAAATGAATTATGAAATTAATGGTCCTTATATTTATTACCTGCTGTAACATCAGAATTTATTTCACCTTGATTCTCCAAAGAAGTGATAAACATTCCTTGTTCAACCATGAGGTCTCCAGTGAAATGGGGGGAGACGTTACTTCTTGGATTTAAGCCGTACAAATACGATTTCTAAGATCAAACAAATTATAAACTTTTAAACTAGATCATAAAATATTAATTTTGCTTTTCCAATTAAATTAGTGGGACACCTTCTCTCCAATTTCATCTTCGTAAGCTTTGGCCGATATGGAGTCGAAAATCGTAACCTTGGTGTGATGGATTGAACATTTTCACGTTTTTCAAGGTCTGATGTTTATGTAACAAGGTTCACAGCAATTTGATACCCATTTTAACTCGATAAAAGAATTATAGAGGCAAAGAAAGTTATCAGGGAATAGTGATCCTAGTAATTCCTTATCCTTATCATGTTAATCTTAGTTAGTTGTACCATACCACAGATTGAGTAAAAAATAACTGTAACTGCTATCTGCTATTGAACAGGCAAAACAGATCAAGTATTTGAGAGTGACTTTGGATTATCGCCTAAGGTGGGATCTGCACATTTCCAATGTGTGTCTATCCTACGTTATAGTTTAACAAAATTTCATTTTCTTCGAAATAAGTGTCCACTCCATATCCGTTAACTTATTTATTTTTCCCTTCTTCAGTCGAAGTAAGATTACGGATTGATTTGTTGGGGAGGAGCCTATTACAATGCGATAAGGGCTGCTATAATGTTACAAAAGAAGATAATCAGATTGATGCTCTTGAAGAATGGAGCATTGAAGAAGAAGGGAGCATACCCCGCCCCTTTTCTCTAGTCTAAGAACGCTTTCTTTAAGAAATATGCAATGTTACAAGGTACTGAAAATATTTTACGCAAGAAGCAGCAGTGTGCCTAAAGTTATGGACTGTCATAAAAATTTTAATATGCGTAGAGGCTACTGGGTCCCTATGCCTAAAGTATATTTAAAGATAAAGATAAAGAAATGTTTATTGTTCTTGGACCACTTGGTCCACTAAGAACATACAAAAGATGAACATTAGTATCAGAGCTCGATTACACAGAAAAATTGGATACATGCAATAAATGATATAATAGTGGTAACAAAAAAATACAAGTATATTGGTGAAATTAATACAGAGGCTTCCGCGTTATTTAATGGCCGCACTCTGCTCGGGCCCCCACCGCGCCGACCCAGTCCCAGGGGACAACAGCCCCGCCCGCCCTCCAGCCGGACCCGCCAGGTCCCAAATTTTGGACCTGATGAACTGGACTTAGGACCCGACGAAGCCACCAGAAGGCAGGCGAAACTGCCGCCCCCCAAAAGCGGACCGACGCGGCAAAAACCCGAACGGAATACGGTCAAGCATATTAGTAAATTAAATTTTTTCCTGCAATAGCATTTTATTAAATAATATGTTTTTGAAAGCCATCAGTGAACTAGAGTTTTTGATTAATTCAGGTATTCAGTATATTTAACGCTATTTAAAAGATGTTTTTTATACCTGGGGCCGAAATTATACAATCAACAGTCAAATAAAATAAAAGAGGTATCAAATTGTAAAATATTTCTTATATTAGTAAAAGAATGGTTAATGTTTAGTAATAACATTGAAAGTGAGCTTCGTTAACATTTCAGTTATTTTTGCTCCCAGAGTCAAGTTGTTTTGTTAAAGAAAGTTTGCTTTTGTGTAAAAAAAAAGTATTTTTAATATATACGCTTATGTCATGATTTGTACTGTGTACCTCGTATGTTTATGTTTATCAGGGCAATGTATGAGAAAAAATGCTGACGGTACCCTGAAAATAGGCCTGATGGCTAGAAGAGCAACTAACTTCCTTTTATGTAAATGAAATGCATGAATTCATTTGTTTTTTTGGAAGAAATAAATTATTACTTTATAATTGGCACAGAAGAGTGTCGGGATAGGGAGAATTAAGAGAGTGGTGTGAAGACAGATCATTCGTAGACTGTTGCATCCTCTCCATTCTGGCATTCACGAGACCAAACATTGACCTGCCCGGATCACGGATAGAAGGGGAGAAAGGGCAGAAGCAACAACCATCGCGCATCCAATTCAGAGCTCACACATTCCCCTCCCGCCATGGACGCTCTCCCTCGATCAGCCCCTGCCACACACGCACTAGCCTTTCCACACACTTCCGCATCTCATCAACGACTCCCTCCTTACATTTTATACAATTTATTATAAACCGTATACTTAAATAAATGGCCGCGAATTTATTTTTATACACATGCAAATAAAAGTGGAAGAGCTCCTTAAAGTTCAATCTTGTTCTAATAAATGGCATTATATACCTACCTGCATAAATCATATATAATAAACGATTAGGACGTCCCAGAAAGCACATAAATCCTTACTTGTGAATCAAATTTCAAATAAGAAGGCAAAAGTATAGCACTTGAGTGTTGCGCAACGAATTCAGTGAACGAAAGTGTCGTCCAAAAACCTTCGGGACAAAATCGTTCGGCATCCCTTTTTGGTCAAAATGAAGACATAAATTACGTTTTTCAATCATCCCGTCTTTGAGGCGTCCTTTTTGCGAGCTCGTTGCTGAGATATCTCTGCCTTTGCCAATATTACTTCCACAAAATACTCTCAATCCCTTCCCCCTTCAGTAATACTCCACCCAATTTTGGCGAAAGTGGTCAGTTAGTTCTTTTGGAAAGTAACTGACACTAAGGTTGCTTGCGTCATTAACGATAGATGTGTTGGGAGGTAAGGAAAAATTGTTCAGAGGATGTATTAGGAATTAGCCATTCCTCTTTTAACCTTACGAATTTTGCAGACTCTTCCATTTTTTTCAACCATTATATCAAGTAGCCGAAAAGTATAAAAACTACTGTCAACACATTCAAAGCATATAGTTAGGTAGCCAACTGGCTAAGAATACATCCTGCAACAAATACTCCATATATAGGTCATTAGTTATAAAGGATACAAACAATTATTCCATCAAAACTTAAACATTATGATGGAAAGCGCAAAAAAATAACAAAAATAAATTGTGCACACGGATTATTGACATAACCACATGAATTAATCAATCACTGAGTGCACAATGGTTTGTAATGAGCCTCCTGATAACTACTGATGTTCACTGGGTACTTTTTGTTAAAAACATTAACGCCAGAAATGCATGTAAACATATTCATCGCGTAAATTTGATAATATCTCCTTCCCACAGTGCACTGTTTAAAAAAATTACGAAAAATTCGATCTTTATTGCAATTGACCGATAAAATAATTTACACGCATCATCTTTGTGGGTACAAGCAAGGTTAAGTATCCAGATTTAGATGTTCAAGGACTGTATGATAATAATGAGGTCTCTCTTGTAATTGATACTACAAAGCGCAGTTGGCGGAATTGGTATGCTCGTTCTAAATCATCTGTTATGGCGATTTTCAAGCTGTTGCGGGTTTGCGCGTCACATAATCGTAAATAAATAAACCATATTCTCACCGTTTTGTAAGTCAATCGCAGATGCTTAGCAAAGGATTTTTTTTACAAAAATTCATGTCTCTGGAGAGTGAAATTCCAAATCAAAACCAATTTTCTATCCACTGTTTCAATCTTTCCCTGCGACAATTTTCATGTTAATTTTTATGATAAGCTTTCAGACATTCTCTGACGTTTCTTTTGTTAATGGACTATGCAGAGAAGTACCTCTACTGAATTCAATCTCAGCCTTGGAAGTACTGTATAGATTTCTGAAAAAATCTCCAACAATTTCTGCTTGAGGCTTTCGCAGCGCTGTAGTGCAGGGATATCCATGGTTTCCGGTTTTCGCTGCGTGTCGTTATCTAGACGATGACGTTTCGTGGCCAATGCTGGCCACATCTTCAGATCAGGTTCTGAATGCCAGCTGGGGTTTGGCATCTATATATACATACCATCCTCAGGGTGGCCTTTCGGTATCGCGACCAATCAGCGTCGAGGACCCCGATTTTGGCGCGATTTTACTTAGAAGTCTTTTGCAAGTGTTGTGGAGTCTGTGGCCGTCGTCTATTGAAATTATCTTTCACTTTCTCTATTTCAATAGCCTTCCGGATGACTCGAGGGAAGTAAAACTATTCCTTGGACAAGAGAAGTGCGTCACCTATCGTTATGCGATGTCCCGGGTTGGAGAAGGCATGCTCTGCGACGGCTGACTACGTGCAGTGCTTGTTTTTGAGAGCCCTTTGATGTTAACTTAAACGGACCGAAAACGGACGGCTTCGTTTGCCCCACATACTTTCGGCCGCAGCAGCAGGGAATCTCATATACTCCTTCGTATTGGAGATCCGGGATTTTGTCCTTCGATTTAGGCAGAATGTTTCCAATTTTCATTACCGTGCTATATCTCGGTGTGATATCATGTTATAACTTGCCGGCATTCAGAACCTGATCTGAAGATGTGGCCAGCATTGGCCACGAAACGTCATCGTCTAGATAACGACACGCAGCGAAACCCGGAAACCATGGATAAACCTCCAACAAAATGAAGAATGCTAATTAAAAGACCCACACCTTCTTTTGCCAACTTTTTCCATTGACGACTTGACGATGTCGTCCTAATCGCTTAACTTTTCCTCTTGCTCTGATCATTAGTGATTCAAAACCTGTATCTTTTCACCTACAGCTTACCATCCACGTCCATCGATTGCTATAGAGTCAATGCCTTGTAATTTTTTTCTTTCCATCCCTTTTTAAATCGTACACGAGTAGATCGTTAATCTTTCCGTTGGGATCCTTCAGTATAGTCTTAAGACCCCTTCATCCAGAGGTCCACATTCCTTGTTTGTTGTATAATATTCCAAATGGGCCTTTTCTCGCCCGCTATCCGATATATTTCTCAAATAATCATGTTATCAGTCCATTAAATAGATAAAATCCAAAGTTTCAGTTAAAAGGAACACTCGGTACAGTTTTTCGCCAGTTTTAATTGATCCGGTCAATTTCCAATACCAATGTTTCATTTAAGAGGTATTTTTAGCTTTATTTCAGAATGGGTGTCACTATTGGTCAAGATTACTATAGTTCTACTAATTGTTCCTCATCATCATGACGTAGGTCGTTATATGTAAAAAAAATAAACGACTGGCTCAATTAATTCAATTCACTGTTTTTTCGGATGCTTGAAACATTTTGGTCAGTTTTTCCGATGGTCCTCATTCACTGTTCCACTGGAAGCTTTCTTGTCTCACACTATACGCTCAGTGATAACAATGGCAGCCGCCTATTTGTCGCGAATGAATTTTTAGCTCGAGTTATACTTCGCTTGATACCAGTAGTGCTTTTCCATGTGATATCATCGAGTTTCTTCTCCCTTGGTTTAAAAAAACATAGAAATAGGCCAACACATAAAACACTTGCATCAATTTAACCAACTATTTCCTGCGAAATTCCTCACAAAAAGCCATACCAATACTGTGGGTGGAGTAAAATAACATCTTCGGATAGAGTGAAATATCTCAGAATTACTTAAACATCTGATACATCGTGGGGAATACTCATACAGAACATATGTGGCGGTGCATTAAACAAACTAGCTTTTGTTAAACATATAATAGGAATGTCCTCGAATGAAAAAGTCAAAGAGAGATGCTACTTCGCTCTGGTTAGGCCACATCTCGAATACGCCGGGAGCATTTGGGACCCTGGTCATGAAGATTTAACCCAAAAAAATTAACAAAATACAAAGGAAAGCAGCCCGCATCGTTAAAAACTGCTACGAACGAACTTATAGTGTTACACAACTGTTAAAGGGATTAAAGTGGGAGCCCCTAGGGACTCGGAGGCTGCAGGCTAGGCCTAGACTGTCTGATTAATTCAGAACTGATATTTTTCAGAGCGACACAGAGAATATTATCATGACTCCTCACTACATCTCTAGGTCTGATAGAAGCGATAAAATAAGAGATATACACTGAAGAACAGATAGGTTCAAAAACTCGTTCTTTCCGCGAACAATAAGCGATCACAATAAAAATTGAGCTCCACTAAATACACTCCTATAATACATGTCACCATTTCATCTCCAATAACTTACACCTTTCCACGGCTGATGACCTAACACCCCCTGCCACACGCCCATGCGGCGGCTTGCAGGGTATTATGTAGATGTAGATGTACGTTGAATATAGGTTACGTTTTCGAGTCAGTTCACAACATTATAAAAATGAAATCACCCACGTATCGGTATTTCAACACATGAATTTTTTACCTGAAACCAATCATTCACGCAGGACTTCACGCTCTTAAACAATCCGCATACCTGCACAGCAAACTATTTAATTGATAAAAACAAACCCACCCCCTAAAACGCTAATCTCATGTCAGCAAAGGATTTTTCCGTTGCGCGTGGCTCAAAATCCCTCTTGTGTTTGGACAGTAGCAATTTTAATCGACCGTAGGAAAGCCCGATGCAATTGGCTCAATACACACGCGAGTGGTATTCCACGCAGAGGGCAAAAATATGATTAGCTTACGCTTCGCCGGTTACGAAAAATGGGGTTAACGAAGCAAATGGAATCGCGGATAAAATGTAGCTTTCACGATAAATAAATCAGATGAGCATAGAGATGGAAAGCCAATGGTGGGGTACCTCGGGGTCAGCCCCCGGTACTGGAAAGATACATACACCGCGTAAGGGTGGCTAGCATCAGATAACTTCGATAGATGTCCAAGCGCCCGCTGAAGGTGTCGGAAGATGTGCTGGGTAGATGAATCCCAAAAAATAATACGAAGATATACTGGGAGAGAGGAGATTATACTAGGACGGCATGAAAAGTAAATTCTTCTGCCTTTTCCATCACAAGGTTTGGGCTCTACTCTATCCGTTCCGAAGCAATGAAATGCAAGATTCCTTCCATACAAATTTTTATCGGTCTTCCAATTGGTCTTCCATTCCTGATTTATATTCAGATAAAATTTTGTAGCATTTAGATATTCTAACCTCTCCCACAAATCCATAAGTTTCCAGCAAAATTGTACGGAACGTTGTATTCGACCAAAGACTTTCAATTTTCAAAGAATATAATTATTGCTGATATTTCGGTGTCATAACAAATAATTCAGGTGAAAATGGAGTTAGTATAAAATATAGTACACTAGCAAAAGTACCGGCTGAAATTCAACGGGGGATGAAAGAAAGACATGGCATAATAAAATAAATTTACGATAAAGAAATCAGTATTCGTATTTTCAAGAAATTAGCCATCAAGCGCGCATGGGTCACACAATATGTTAATGCACTTTAACCTTGCTCGAATTGTTGTCACCAAACTGACCTAGTGGTTACAGTTAATTAATGCTGACACCAAGGTTGTAGGTTTGAGTCGCTCATGAGGTGTATATCGCTTAATTTGGCAAATTCAAGTCACCAAAAATTATACTAGATCGTTCATAAATTAACCTTGTGACTATAAATGAAAGCAGGCACATGAATGGTATTTCATTATTTACCCCCTTATAACTACAGCTTTTTACAATATTAAATGCAGTCGCCAATATAAACTCAAGCAATCGTCAGAGCGTTCAACTATTTTGGAAATCTCTTTCTAATTGAATTCTACCGCGTGGGATTCGAGCTGGATGAGTACCGAGAACGTTGGTTACAAGTCGCGTCAGGGAACTGACGCCTCGGCTATTTCCCACACTGCGGGAATACGGACGTCGCTTTCCGAAAAGTCTTCGTATTAATCCCAGGAATACGTATCATTAGCGCAGCTTCGATGCCCCGTTTCGCCACTTTTGAAGATTGACTGCCCTAATGATGATCTGGTCCACTCACTGCTTGACAAAACCAAATTTAAAACCTCCTCCCTCGTACTTCCATAGTTTGAGGCTCAACTATGTGGAAGTTGAATTTCACAAATGATAAAGTAACTTTGTTTTCTACCACTGATTTATATTCTTGGTACAACATGCTTCGACACAGCGGTGTCATCATCAGGTACAAACTAAAAAAAATGTTCAGATGTGTATATAACAGATTGCCTATTTTTTCAGAAATAAACCGGTAATATGGTAATGTGGAGAGTGAAAATATTCGGTGGTGCAAATTACCATACTACGGGTTAATTTCTGAAAAAATAGGCAACCTGTTATATATACATCTGAAAATTTTTTTTGAGTTTGTACCTGATGATGACACCGCTCTGTCGAAACATGTTGTACCAAGAAAATAAATCAGTGCTAGAAAACAAAGTTACTTTTTCATTTGTGACCTCATCTCTCATTTGCTTCTTCAAATTACTGCTTTGAAACCTATTAACCGATACATGAGTGAATTTCAGATATGATTGGAGCCGGAATATATTCCAGGTCGAATGAAATTTGGCTAGAATCTATCAGGCCAGATCGAAACAGAATGTATCTCTGAAGACCCTCAGCATGTTTCACTGGCTCCAGCGTGCTGAATTACGCTAAGCTGAAGGGCTACTTCCGTCGATATAATTGTGATATAAGTTAATGTCGATTTATAAGATTCAACAATGATGAATATTGCCCAATAATCTATTGAGACACACATAAAGAGTAAATACTAACAAGGAGAGCACCTGTTACGTTCAGGTGAAGCCTGGAAAATATATTAAAGAACAGAAGACGGAACGGGGGAGTTGTTTAGCTGAATAATGATGGAACTCTAATGGAGGATGAGAATCACCCACAAAAATGTCCGAAGACGAGTTACAGAGGATGACGAAGGTCATCTTTTTTACTCAAACTATCTAAGAGGCGTCATAACACATTTGCTGAAAAATCCACTCCATCCTAACACCCCTCCTGACTCTTGCTATATATTGAAAATGATTCTGTACCAAGTGCCTGATGATGATACCTTGTATCGAAACCGGTCGCCTGATTAAATAATTGTGGAACCTGCCATTGCTTTTTCCTTTCTGATCATCATGAAGAAGTTCCATCACGTTTTGCCTGACACTATTGAATTTGAAAAATCCGCGCTTGGCAACTTCATTAGGAACCTGAGGGAGGACGTCACAGAGCCTTATCTCTTCAGAGTCCTCTACATTGCGCCAACTACACCACAAAGTTGAGTCGTCGCATACACTCCCAACATGGGGATGCACGTATCCGCCATTCTCTGGCTAAAATCCCCTCTACTTACTGCCCCTATAGGGGTGAACAGGGTGGAGCTGTGCTTCCTACGATAGTCAAAGTGGATGGGAATTACCAAAAATAATCGAAGCGGTAGAACGGATTATTTCTCTCACTGGAAAGGACTGCTATTGAATTGAAGTCAATGCATATATACATAGGTATGTTCCTGTGTCGCTTACGAACGCCTTCAATGATTAACTTAAAATTTAGGGCTAATGTATTCGATGGCACACGGACTAATTTAAGTGACTTAAGAAAGACTTAAATGGGCCCTTTGAGAGTTTGTTCAGTAATACTGAGGTAGAATGTTACACACTCTACGAACTACAGATGATAAAAATTTGAAGCCATTAAAAGGCCCACGAGCTCGGAAGTAATGGTGGGGCCTTAATGGATCCAGGGGCTCTAACCCGTTCCTTTCTATGTTGACTCATAACGGATATAATTACAACATTTCCCTGGCAATTTTTTAATATGGCTTACCAGTGCGCTGAGATAACAAGACGGAACACAGGAAATGCTAAGCGGTCCCTATGGCCCCAAAATGGGCCTTCTACAAAAGCATAAAATTCATATATACCAGAGTATTTTAAACTGCTGGAGATACATGCACATTTAGGTTACATTAGAGCCATAATGCCCAGAAGTAACTCGTACGTTATAAACGTCGTACGCCTCAAGAGTCCCAAAATGAGCCCTCCGGTGATTTTAGAACATTAAAAATCTTCAGCTTCTTAAACTGATAAGTTTACACACAAATTTCTTCCAAAATTTAAAGCCGTGAGTAAGCTCAAGAGCCCAATAGTAATGGAAGCCCTGTAGGTAAGGACTAATAAGGAATAGGATTAAGGAAGTAGACTGCCGAACCGATAGATTTAAGATGTCATTTTTTCCACGCACAATAAGGGACCATAACAGTTGTGATAGATCAGTTCTAGGATGCTGGCTAGGTTAAATATGTTTTTTCAGTAGTGCTAAATATCTTAACATGAATTGTAGATACTAACTTCGCATGCAATCTCCCACATGATATATTCCTGCATGTCTTAGTACCTTGTAGTGCTGTTTATTTGTCACATTAATAATACTAACCGGCAGTTATTTCTTGAGTAGTGTGCTGCATAGTAGCATGTCCTTCTTCGTATCACTATCCTAGTTTGTAGTCTGACTGCGTACCGTTGTCCTGACTGCTTTGGCCTGCGCCTGGCATTCGGGGGAACGCGCGCGGTTCTGATTTGAACTGGGATGAGTGCTGCATGCCTGGTGTGGAATCACCCCGTGCCACACACCCTAGTGGTGGCTTGCACGGTATTTCGTACATGTTGATGTAGATGAGTGACCATAGTAAAAGCTGAACTCCAGTCAACTCACTCCCATGACACACGCCACCATTTCACCTCCCAAAGCCTTGTAGGTTACATCTTTAGACGGCTGGTGTCCTGTCATCCCCTGCCGCACGCCCATGCGGCGGCTCGAAGGGTAATATCCCTATGAGTGCGGCATGACGTGATATCACGTCATGGTTGCCTTTACGCTGGTGCTGATGACGTGACATCGCGTCATGGGTACCGTGAGTGTTCCAGCTTTCACTAGGGAAATTTCACTATTAGGCCCCCTTGTAAAAGCTGGAACACTCACGGTACCCATGACGCGATGTCACGTCATCAGCACCAGCGTAAAGACGACCTTGACGTAATATCACGTCTTGCCGCACTCAAAGGGATGTATAGATATACTTACTCTTTCGTCTTCGAATGATTGACTTTCTTATAAAAAAAGGACAATGAGCGTCAAACCTGACCCTTAAAACAATATGGAAAAAACAGCAAACGTGGAAACGTGGCAAAGGTGGAAACATCAAAGCGGCCATTAAGACGACATATGAAATGGATAAGCAGTGTTATAATTCTCCAGACGTAGGACTGAAACGCCGGCAAGGGCCTGTGACGGCCTGAATGACTATTTGCAGTTGTACTATCACACTCTCGGATGACTTTTAATAGAGAGCAAAATTAGATCAACAATTGACTTATAATCCATAGTCCATACTGCGGTGACAATATGATTAATTTTCAAATATAGTTGAGAAAACATACAAACTACACGCTGTTAGTTTTTTTTACGACATCTAAGTGTTAGAAATACCTCATTTTGTAAATAGTGTCTCTCTGGAGTGCATACACGTACCACTTCCCGTGTAAGAGGGCTGGTATTCTTCGGCAAATATCTCGAAAAGTAATGCGATAAGGGGTTGAATTTTTGGTGTCATTAGAAGGGTGAGATATTTTTCTTTAAAATGAGATCAAATTTATTGATTTCTAAATAAAATGACATGTCGCTCAAACTACCTTAATTGTGTCCAATTGCCTTACCTTTGACCATTAGAAAGCCGACTACTTTGAAATTTGGTCCTGGAGGAAGATGCTGAAGATAAAATGTACGGACAAAGAAAATAATGATGTTTACTGATGTGTAGAACACGACAGGACCATATGGATGACTATGCAAGAAAACAGAATCAGGTGGATTGGACACACACTCTGGTACCCAATGGCTTTGTAAAGAATATAATTGAAGGGTTAACAGAAGGGAATTTCTCCAGAGGAAGACCCAGGGTAGAGCAAATTAAGAAAAAGTACATATGAAGAACTTCCAGCAAGTCAGAGAACTAATAGCATTAGATAGAGGGAAGGATGGAGGTCTGCTGTCAACTAATCTTTGAGATGAACCTTAAACCAATAGTTAATGAATCACACATGATACGTGAGGGAACGAAATCAAGCATCCGGAAAAAAAACTATTATGGCTGCTATGTATATTATCAACAAACACCTAAGTCATTTAAACAGATTTAAGGCTGGAACACAATCAACGTGTACGTGTGACGCGAGACGTTAACGGGACAACGGGAGACGGAGAACGTAAGTCAGCGGTCACAATCGACGTTAACGCGGCTCGGAGTAATAATTGACTAACGCAGGCGCAGCTAAGAGATCAGGTGTAAACAAGAGTGGAAGTAAATAATTTATCTTCGCCAAGAGTAATCTTCAACAGTTGGATGTATCTGCCGACAGAAGGCTCCCATTCCCGGATTCTCAGGACTATTCTGATTGGTTTTCCGTGTACGGGACACGGGTTAGAGATGAAAGTTGCCCATTTCTCGCGTACACGCACTCCCCGTAGTATACGTTGATTGTGTCCGTTCGCTATACTTTCCCATCAGCCATCTTTTCGCGTATTCCCGTTAACGGCTCACGTTACGCGTACACGTTGATTGTGTCCCAGACTTAAGGCATAATATGTCTAATATATTCAATTATTAACGCGCATAGCGATGTGTTTGAGATAGGTTACCCCTTGTATCTTCGCTATTTATTCACGGTTTCTAGGGTACTCAAACAATCGGAAACCTCTTATTACTGCAATTGGTGCACTACACCTATCCATTTTAAATTCCAGGTTTGTTTTTAAATCCGCCGCTTTTGAGAACATCACTGCTCCCAAAGCAAGACTACAGAGATTCTGGTCAGCGATAGCCAAAACAACAGCGAAATGCAACGACCCAACTATGTAGGGTAGTTGGCGCAATGTAGAGGACTTAGATATCACACAAGTGTAAAGCGACGAGTATCCGCGTTGATTTCTGCTAATTTGTCCTCATTTGGCAAGAATATTAGTTTTCATTTCCTTCTATTTCAAAAAGTAGCAATTAATTGAGCAATTGTTCTCTTGCAACACATCTATAGCAGAAAAGTAATGACGTGCTATGGCGTCATACTATCGAGATGACATTTTGGATCCCGTGACTTTTTTACAGTTTTATATTCTCATTTTCAATTCAATTGAAAATTCAATTCATTTGACACATATACGTTTATACATTTGGCCTTGTATGATAATTTTCCGTACCTTGGACTACTCAGACGTAATAAATAAATGCCATCCATAATACCTTTAATACATACATACCAATCACGCCGTTCCCTTCCGGGGTTGGCACAGTCACTAAGATTCACTCATAAATACATATTTGTACACCTAACTCTGCTTCAATAATTTCCTCCACACTGACCTATCCTTGCAAACCTCTTTTGCTTCATTTACCCCAATACACTGCTTTATACACGCCCTCCTGTTTTTAAGACTCCTAATATTCTTCCTCCTAAGAATTTCCTCAACTACATTCAACCACAACTTTCTCGGCCTACCTCTACCTCTCGCACCATTCATTTCACTCTTGTATACATCTGTTTCGTTATTCGACTCTCATCCATTCTCTCAACATGGCCAAACCAACGAAGCACACTTCTTTCATATATGTCCATTACTGAAGCATCTAACCCACATTCATTTATTACCCACTCATTCCTGACCCTATCCATCCTTCTTTTGCCGCAAATACTCCTCAGATAACTCATAACCACGGTTTTTAGTCTACTCTTATGTCTATCCTGACATACCAATGTTTCACTACCATATAGCAAAGTGGGAAGAAGTACACTTTTGGACACGGCAATTTTCGCTTCCTTAGACAAGCACTCATTCCTTGATATGCTCCACATGCTACAAAACACTTTTCTTGCGGCATTCGCACGTCTCTTCATCTCCTTATATATCCGTCCATCTTTCGCAAACATCTTGCCTAAGTACACAAAATCATCCGCTTGTTCAATTACTTCACCATTCGCCCTCATCATACAGTTATTCTCCCCACTCTCCTTATCAAACTAATAATTTAGTCTTGCATAATACCTTTTATGAAGAGCAAAATCAACAAAATTGCGCTAATAGATCTAAAATAAGCAAGGTCGTACCTGTCCGTCAGAGTATCGCCATATGGAGTTCCCGCGTGAACGCTCCCAATTTTTCTCGCAATATTCCCATGTGCTCTAATCTCCACAGAATCGCTCTTCTTGGAGACGACCGGACGATTTCTTCAAAGACTTCCCCCTTGGCCCCTCACGTCCTCCGGCGCGGACCCACAACACGATCTCCCATTTCCCTCTTCCCTCGCTTCCGCATTCATTGCGTCCTTATCCGTCCTCGGCCATCTCTCCCTTCTCTTCCTTCCCCTCCGCCTCGCTTGTAACTGGGCAGCCTCCTCTCTCCAAGCCCTCTCTCAACCCCCAACCTACCCACCACGCACACACGCACAGACTTCAATCATTCTCCAACCACTCCCGCTCCTTCTCCAACATGCGATCAATGCGCCGATAAATCAAATTTAATACCCCCCTTTTTATTAAAGCCCATTACTTTTTCCCTTCTCCTCTCCTTTTGCATCTCACGCTCCCTTCCCAAATATATATATATATGTATATTATATGCACGCACACTTACACACATCCAGAAAGGGGCAGGAAAGGGGACGAGATGCTTTTGCCCTTTCAAAAAACGGCAAACCGCCCTCCCAAGAGTCAGTCCCCCAAGGCCCATCCATATCTCTCTCCTCTCCCTCCCCTCTTCGCTCGCCTGCCCATTACAGCGAAGGTGGGACTGTTGAGGCGACCCGCGGTGGCTCAACAACATCTCATCCCTTCCCCTCTCACGCACGCTCTTCTTCGTCCTCCTGGAAACCGTTGTTGACCAGCGCCCTCCCCAGTAACCAACCCCCCCCCCACTCACCCCTCCCCTCCCTCATTCGGTTCGGCTTTCATGTCCGAAAGGTCTTCTTCCTTCCTTACACGACTCTCCCCCTTGAGCGATATGCATTCTGGGGATCGGGTTGGCGTGGTGGTGGCTCGAGTCCTGGCTAACCATACGGACAGCCGGGGTTCAAATCCCTGCAGCAGAGGCGGATGTTTTTCAGAGGAAACCCGATCCCTACTTGAGTGTCTTGTGGTGAGCACTTCAAGAACAGTACACAGTCTGTCGGATGAGACGTTAAGCCGTGGTCCCCATGGCGCCTTTCGTTAAGAGCAGGCTAATGCCGACGCCGGGTTTCTATCCACCCATCCTCCCTTACCCATCCCCTATGACACAAACGACCTTAGCTGTCGGTCACCTCCCCAAATATCCAATCCGATATTTGCATTCTCCCTCCGCCCCCTCCCCCCCCTCTTCCCCTCGCCTCCGAACATGTCACCATTCTCACCCCCCACACCCCACTCGGTCAAATCTTTCCCCAATCCCTCTCCATTCCCATTATCTTGAGGCCTACTTCCCCTCCCCCACTCCCACATCCCCAACCCTCCCCCAAAGCACATTCCTCCTCTGCTCCACTCACAACCTTGGTCTGGGACCCTGGTCATAAAGATTTAACCACAAAATTAATAAAATACAAAGGAAAGCAGCGCGCTTCGTTAAAAACTGCTACGAGCGTACATATTGTCTCTCACAACTTTTCGAGGGATTAAGGTGGGAGCCCCTAGAGACTCGGAGGCTACACGCTAGGCTTAATTTGCTTGAGAAATTCAGTACTGATATTATTCAGAGCGACATAGAGAATATTATCATGACTCCTCACTACATCTCTAGGTCTGACAGATGCAATAAAATAAGAGAAGTACACAGCCGAACAGATAGGTACAAGAACTCGTTCTTTCCGCGCGCCATAAGCGACCACAATAAAAACTGAGCTCCACTAAATACACTTCCATAGTACATGTCACCATTGCACATCCAAAAATGTTATATCTTTACACGGCTGGTGACCTACCACCCCCTGCCACACGCCCATGCGGCGGCTCGCAGGGTATTATGTAGATGTAGATCTTTTATTCGAACATCGTGCGCCCGAATTCTCCTGTACACTTGCTACTTCTCCCTCCTCCAACTGCAGTTATTGTAGTAGGTATATCGCCAGCTATTATAATCGCCCAGTATATGCCAGCATCAGTCGATATATTCACAATTTTCACGCATTTTTTTAAACGCCAGCTATGGGTTAGGCACATGTCAATTTACAGGCACATAAAGTATCTTGCCACATACATTTATAGAATGCGGATACTTGTTACGATAATACCATTATAAGCAATGTCTAGCAAAGGGCCTCGAAGCATTCCAAGAATAATGCGCTGCATGGCAGCTAGAATTAAATTTGAAAACAGCGTCTTGGGACGAATTTTTGAAAAAGGGACAACTTTCTTCACTAATCATACTCCGTGCAGCATAGGCATTTAGATACTGTAGAAACCTGTGAAATACTTCGGAATTAAACTGAATAATGATTTCAAATATCTCCATGACGTATTAACTGTGAGTATAAGCGAAAGTATGAAGTACTAAGTATTGCTTCTGGAGCAGTCAACTATTCTTTATATTTAGTAAAAAAAACCGCAAAGAACAAGGGGAAGACTTAGTGGGCATTCCCCCTTCATTGTCGGATCTGCAAACTCAAACTACAGTCAAGGAAAATAGCAATGTCGGAGACACTATTAAAGGGTGGATCCTAGTAATGAGCGTGTGACAGGCAAGGGTGAGGCAACTTAGCATTAGCGTATTAAACACAGCTTTAAACAAGGCGGTCAGTTTGATTCCACGACCTTCCAAGGTGAATCAGAGCTCTGTGAAGCAAATTAATGCACGAGTTTCTTTTCCGAAATATCAATTGCTATTACTAGGTGATGGGCGAAATTAAGACTATCGTTGTCATATTTCGCCCCTCGCCTAATTTCGCTCGAGAGGCCGGTCATGTTTATGGAACAAAAGTGGACATCACTGGACACCATTGCAGTTGGCATACTTCTTTTTAGTACCCGGGAACTAAATCCATTGTCCTTATAAATCTGAGCGAAAATGATTGAAAGGGTAGCATGCCTAAATTCCAAGATTTCATCAATAATAACTAGTTTGAGGCTTTAGCCAAAGATCCGACCCAAGCACTCCAGAAGAAAACCCGGTCCGTTATCAATTCATGCAACAGCTTATTCAGTGAAAAGGACAAATATTTGGTGATACAAAAAAACCCTCTCCCTCCGCGCCTATACGGTTTAATCATAATCCACATTAGACCAGTGATCGACAGCTCCTCTGCACCGATACATAAATTGGCAGCTAAACTAAACTCAATATTAGAAGAGCTCACCGCCTTTTCGTCCCAATATTCCATTAAAAATTCAATCGATTTAGCGATTAGAAACTAAAGGATACCTCAGCACCACTTAACGCCAAGTTAGTGTCCTTTGACGTTAGCAACCTGTTTACAAGCATCCCCAAACAAGAGGCGTTGGACCTCACAATAGAATTACTCAGAAATAAGAACATAAACCCAGTGATCCTTGACGAAATCCAGTCGCTTGCGGAATTGTGTCTCTCGCAGAACTACTTCCTATTCAACGGCAAATACAACCAACCAAACCAAACTACAACCAAAGGAAGGACTAGCTATGGGCTCACCCCTCTCATCACGGATGGCCGAGATTTTCATGACCCACTTCGAGGAGAAAATCTTCAATACAGGGAACAAATTGGCGAAATACGTACATTATTGGTACAGGTACGTAGATGACGTGTTGTGCTGTTGGACGGGAACAAACAGGCAAATGGAATCCTTCCTAACAGTCCTTAATTCAACTCACAAAAACATAACGTTTACCATGGAAACCAGCATAAACCAACCAATCAACTATCTCGACTTGACTATCAAGCTGTCAAAAGGCAAACACAGCTTCGCAATTTACCGAAAACCCACCACAACCGACGAAGTTATCCCAGCAGATTCATGCCATCCATCCCAACATAAGGCAGCTGCACTCCATGTGTTGATAAACAGATTGATAAAAGTGCCATTAGAAAAAACAGACTTTGATAAAGAACTAGACATCATAAAATACATCGCAGAAAAAAACGGCTATCAAATCGAACTAGTCAATAGACTGCTGCAAAAATCCCTAAGTAAACTAGCTGTTCCAATGGTGTCATCACTTCGCCAAGAAGAACTCTCAAGAAAGTGGTGTAAAATTGCATTTTTAGGGAAAGTCTCTTATTTGGTGACATCCTCCTTCCCAATCAACAAATACAGGCCAGCCTACTACGCCCCGACAACAATTAAAAAACTTCTGTTTAATGCCAAAGACAACTTCCCCGGAACTAGAAGAAGCGGAGTGTATGCCTTACAGTGTGACAGCTGCCCGACTAAATACATCGTCAAGACAGGGAGAAGTGTGGAAACTAGAGTAAGTGAACACAAAAAGTGCCATGAGAAATCAAAACAGGATTCCATGTTCGCAAACCATCTTAGTGACAACAACCATCAAAGCAGTTTTGCGCCAAAAATCCTCCACTTTGAAAAAGACGGAAGAAGATTAGACGCCCTAGAGTCGCTAGAAATTGTCCAACATTCGTTAAATAACTTCCCCCTAGCTAACGAACAAGTGCTCCCCATCCACTCTCCCATATTCTCCAACCCCCTGAAAACCCAGATAACTCAAGTGAACTGATGAACTTTGTTTACTTTGTAAATGTGATCATGGCTCCTCACCATATACCCAAACCATACCTTCCACAGTGTAAATTGTAGTTGACTATCCCAAAACAAAAAAATAAGATGTTTTCCCCTCTCCATACCCTAACCCTTTCCCACCTCCAAGCATTCCCCGCCCCCCCTCCACGCCCGCCTCCCACACCCCCTCCCCCTCCTCTCCCAGATTCCTTCCCCTCCCCTACCACGAACCTGTATATATAGAGTGATAGATGTTGCATTTGCACCAGAAGATGACACGAAGTGTAGAAACCCGGGTCGTGTTATTAAACCTATAGTGGAGTATACCAAGTTTTATTTAAGTTACGAATAAAATTGTATTTAAGGTAGTCCGAGCGAGATAGTTCCCTAGCCATAATAGAGACCATACTCGAATTTTACGTTTTAATTACACCAGCTGTAGAATATATCAGGATTTCCACTCACTTTCTTTTAAACCTACCATAACTTGTAGATACAACAATAACAATGTAATGCTTAAGCCTGAATCACACGATACTTGACCTTGTACAAGTCCGAGGATGCTAGCTAGCAAACTAGGACTTGCGCAAGGTCAAGTATCGTGTGATACAGACCAAGCATACTGGAAATCCTGCATGATCGCTAGCATACTAGCTGGTATCCTTGTTTTCGTAATTGGTGAGATACTAGTTTGAAACTTGCTCCCAGTAGCCGCCGACCAATCACATTTGCTCTTTGCAATGCGGTCGTCAATTTTTTATGTAAGCGCCTCCACAGTCCCTCGTGACAATTACAATTTCCCGCGATCAAATAAATGAATCAAACCTACAACAACAATGGCGTCTTTCACGTTTTTGAAGCATTCTTGCCCCTGCTCCTGCTATTACGGCAGCTGCAGCGGCTAAAAGCCGTCGCCTTCGTTCGAAATCATCCATTTCGCTCGTCAAACTCCTTCCGCGACTGTACTAGATCAAAGATCTACTAAACAGACATTGTGCAACTTCAAGTATCGTATAATAACTCTTAGGAAGGGTTCAAGCATGCTAGGTTTCATACTAGAAATCCAGTTCTTGCTATCATCCTCGGACTTGTACAAGGTCACGTATCGTGTGATTCAGGCTTTAAATATAACGAAACTCTAAAGTAAGAGATTCGTACGAGCGATTAACATGTTAGTTGATAAGAACGGTGCAGCTCTAAAAGTAAGTTCCTTGCGGTACGCGGTGGACGGCTTTGGGACATGGATTACTTTACTTTCCGAATCCTCTAAGACGGAAGAGGAAGGTCTCGCAATGACGCCTCGAGTTACAATAGGCCTCCGTAAAAGCCTTAGCAATGGGCGTTTTACCACTGCCTTCCTTGCGAATCCTCGCGAATGTGTGCCACTAGCCTTTATCGCGAAGTATTTTGTTTCCCCTTCCTCAATTCCTATTGTTGCCTCCGTCTTCTCCCCCTCTTCGTATTTTCCCATCGCCCCAATCACTTCAACCCCCATCCTTTCCGCACAGGTCTGTGCCAGGAACTTTGCAAGGAGATCTATCTCATAATCAGCTCTTCGAAGTCGCCGAGCCGTCGGATGAGGTCCGAGACTCAAGAGAAAGTGGATTAGGAATAGCAAATGCTGAGGTGGGGATTGCGAATTAAGGCGAGAGGCCATCTCGATCTCGTCCCAGTTGAATGGGCGCGCGAGCAAATTATTCGCAGCGCTTTTGCAGAGACCTCACTCAGGTAACGTGAGTTCACTAACGAACGTCTTAGCCGGGACCATTTTGAAATAAACCATACACTGTTGTAAAATCTGGAACCATCCGTCACTGGAACTCTCATTCATTTGCTATGGTGGCAGGAGAAGTTTTGAAAGCGTACAGATTGGCATGGAACTTAACTTACATATTCTCATTAGTAATATGAATACAATCAAGTAAAAAAATTGCACAGTGACTTCGTGTTTTGGCAATTCAATGCTAATTCAACAAGTAGCTTCCTGGCCTATGACTTGTATTTCGCAATATTTGGTTGTGCATGGATTTATTTCTTGAAGACGCAAAATAACATACTCCATTTCATTAAATGGTGTCTAAGAACTCTCAAGGTGTCATGCCAATTAAAAAACGTTTGAAAAACATACACCTAAATTTTTAATGCCATACGGAAAACAATAAAAAACCAGCTTCATTTCATGTTAAATTTCAAAAAAATATTATTCAATAGTTTGCATTTATCCTGCTAAATGAAAGTTGGGCCCTAAAGCACAGACGTGTTCAAAATAATAAACAGACGTAGAACTTCTTTCGACTTACCTGAAACACGATCAAAATGCACTCCATTCATGCAGTAATGGAAATGATACATAAATTATAAATTTTACTTAACCTGGGTTAAAGAATGCTGAGACATGAGATGCTAATAGTTTTTGGCGTAGAATTTGTACACTGATTAATATAATACTAGAATATGTTTTGATTTGGCGCGACACATTGCTATTCATTATCAACCATGCACAAATGTTAGAATATTGGGACGAAATATAACTCGTGTGCCTACCACTTCGCATCAAAGTTACATGACAATTACTATGGTAATTCTATAAAACCATAGCAGTTGAATGCGATTTTAGCTTGAAAAAAAGAGGAAGTTTACGATTATGTGTTAGGTAATCCGTGCGAGATAGTTCCCTAGTCATAACAGAGACTATATTCGAATTAAACGTTTTAATTTTACCAACTGTAGGACACATCAATTAAATATTGCATTATTATTGGTGCAATAATATAGTTTAATATGACAGAAATGGGAAGTAATTAAATGAAAATATCTAAATAAGTCTTTAACTCGACTCATTTGTTTCGCGCGGTGCGTTTGAAACTCCTTCGAAACGGAAGGTTTTTTGTGATATCCAAGAAACTATTGTGGTGACAATATAATTAAATTTCAAATATAGTTAGGAAAACATGTAAACTACACGCTGATAGTATTTTTACGACATCTAAGTGTTAGAAATTCCTCATTTTGTAAATACTGTCTCTCTGGAGTAAATGTACTTACCATTTCCCATGTAAAAGAGCCGTTATATTTCGGCAAATATCTCGGAAAGTAATGTGGTAAGGGGTAGAATTTTTTGTGTCATTGGATAGGTGAGATATTTTTATTTAAAATGAGACCAAATTCATTGATTTCTAAGTAAAATGATATTTCACTCAAACTACCTTAAGTGAGTAAGTCCTGAGATGGAATTAGAATATTTGCGGTTCACACCCCAGCTTTCTTTAACGCTGCCCGTCTTTCGTCACTAGTCATGATCCTGGAAGTTGCTGCGAATGCCGCATTCAGGCACTCCAAAAATTCTGCACGCTACTATTTATATTGGGCCTCAGGAATATATTTTATAATATAATTATAACTCTGTGTTAAAACATTTCTAAGATAGGTCTAGGTATGGCTATATTATAATCACCACAAAACCTTGCGTGCCATCCTTTCATCACCACGGTTGGACAAAATCCTAGGGACAACGTAAACAAATAAAAGCTTTCAAGGTAATATGTTCATGCGCCAATCTGTTTGAATACACTTACTTTACTTTTATTTACACGATCAGGCAATCCCAGTGGACCACGCGATGTCAGGACCAAGGCTCTCTCCACTTTTATCTTATTTTGGCAATTTCCCTCCAATCTTCCCAGGCTTCTATTTGTTGTAGATCCTCTCTTATATTATCCATCCATCTTTTCTTTGGTTTTCCCCTTGGTCTTCTCCTCTCCGGGCTCATGCAACTTGCAAGTTTAGGATATCTTTCATCCGTTTCACCTGTCCTATCCAATCTCCTGCTTCTTAGTAATCCTACTATGGTGTTGTCGCGGTAAAGGTCATATAGTTCCTGATTATGTCGTCTTCTCCATTCCCCAGTTAATTCGTCCTGGGCTGGCCCATATATTTTCCTAAGCACCCGCCTCTCAAATATTAAGAGTTTTTTTAAGATCTTGTATTCGTGAGCTCCAGCTTTGACACCCATAGAGAACCACAGGGAGGTCTTGAATGGTTTCCATACAATCTCCATTAAATGTGGGACACATTTGATGTCCCGCGACCACATGCGAATCCGACCAGAATGAAGAAAGAAGGAACAGAGCAAATGGGAGGTCGTCCTTATACTATGGACGAGCCTAAAGGTTTTCGACCGCGTGGAATGAAGGTGGAGGAGAGGAATGAATGGAGAGAGGTGGGGTGGGAGTGGGGAATGGACAGGAGAGAGAGCGTGAATTTGTGCGCAAGCATGCGAAGGGCATCATGGGAAACGAAGGGGTGGGGTCGCTTTTCGGGAAGGCCCTCCACCCCGAAGGGTCGGGGGCGTCGAGGAGAGGAGAGGAGTGGGGGATGCAAAGCAGAGGGGGGAGGCAAGAGTGCGATTCGGACTCCCCTCCGGGGGTGGGGGGGTTTCGAGGGGGGTTGAAGGGGGTTGTAGGCCCTTGTGTGGGGAGAAGTAGCGCCCTGGCGCCTGTGGTTAATTGATAGCGGCAATTCGTCAGAGGCACAGAGGGGTGGGAGGGTGGGTGGGTGGGTGTCGGTAGAGACTGGGGGTGGGGAGCGGACCTCTCACTGACAAATCCGAAAGGATAGCTAGTGGTGGGTGGGGGAGGGCGGGGGTAAGGGGAGGAGGGGGGGGAGGACGGAGGGGAAGCAGAGGGGGTGGGGGTGGAGGGGTGGGAGAGGAAATTGAAGGGGAAATAGACTGAGCGTGGGTGGGTACCACAGGGGACTGGTTTCGGTCCGAGTAGTGGAATAACGGACCGGCTGCCGAATTTCTATTTGTAAAATCAGGGAAGACACTGAATATATTTTAAGGCAATAGCAACGGTTTTAATGTTCAACTTTGTAACACTATCTAAACACAGAAATAAAAAAACCATAAATTACTAAGACTCCATACCAGTGTATTCTGGGGATCGGGTTTGTGTTGTGGCTAGAGTACTTGCTAACCATACGGGCGGGCGGGGTTCAAATCCCTGCAGAGGCGGATGTTTTTCAGAGGAAACCCGATCCCTACTTGAGTGTCTTGTGGTGAGCACTTCAAGTAAAGTACACCGCCTGTCGGATGAGACGTTAAGCCATGGTCCCCTGGCGTCTTTCGTTAAGAGCAGGCTAATGCCGACGCCGGGTTTCTATCCACCCTTCCTCCCTTACCTGTCCCCTATGGCGCAAATGACCTTAGCAGTCGGTCGCCTCCCCATATATCCAATAAAACCAGTGTATTCAGAAAGTTTTAAATATTTCAAGTTTCTAAAACTATTTGTCAAAAACCAAAAAACCTGTTTATTATTTAGTGTTGGAGGTAAAAAGGGACATTAGACTATGTTTGAGTAGGGACTGCAAGAGACTGTTTTGGCTCGAATGACAGTAGATACAAAAAGGGCAAAAAATATCTATTTGAATAATTTGGCGAAGCTTCTCGGTCTCCAAATTGGAAATCACGTATATCAACGTAAAACACGTACTGCGTTAAAATATAAAGAAATTAAAACAATGCAGTGATTGATTAAATTAGTCATGGTATCTCAATATAAAAGTGCATCGAATGTAAACTACTCGTATCTTAAGCCAGGGTATATAAAGTTTTTAACAATCTTAAACTTATAAAATGGGAAAATATACTAGAAATATTAACTTTTCAAAACTTTCCGGAGGAAATTGACGGGAAAATGGAGCGTCCGTGAGTCAGTACCCTAGGGGGATGGTTGGGGATTTGAGTAGTGGAAACACCGTGGCCAGGGGAGATTATTCTGAGATCAGGAAGTGCCCGAGGTTTCCCAGGAGAAAAATCTCCGTTACGTACGTGCAAATTACACGCCACACATATGAACACGATGCTTCGGGAATATTATGGAAATAACGCCCATATTATCAATAAATTGAGAAAATATATCTTAGTTACAATGCGAAATATTATTTCTACGTAATTAAGTAACTTACGCAAAATTTTATACGTATTCATTCACCACTCCACCATTTCTAAATAAATAATATATAGTTATGATATTCATCATCAAATATATCAAATAGAAATAAAAGATACATATACAACAGCATATTTGAACGTATACTTACATATGGAAGTGAAATATGGCAAATGAATGTGAGTCACGAAAAGAAACTTGTAGCTACAGAAATGGACTTTCTCAGAAGGGCAGCCGGAGAATCCAGGCTTGATAGAGTAATAAATGAGAGTATTCGAGAAATAATGAAAATGACAACGACCATTCTGCACGAAATTAAGTCAAAACAACTGCTGTGGAACGGAAATGTTCAGAGGATGCTCAAAGAAAGACTGCCTCGCACCATCATGGAGTGGAAACCGTATGAAAAGAGAAACAGAGGAAGACCATCTAACTCATGGAGAAGGGGAAGAGCCAAAGCCAATGGCGGAGAGAAACCTGCAAGAAGGAGTTTAGGAAAACAGAGAGGCCTGGAAATTGGATGCCGTAAAGCGCAAGCAAGCACTCTAAAGACAGTTATATAAAATAGTTATTATTTTATGATTTCATTTCAAGTACAGTGGCGGAAGAAATTAACGCAAAATTTTTCGCGCGTCAGAATGCGGCATTCTTGGGAACTTCTAGGAGCAGCACACACTTCAAAAGACTGGCAACACTGAGGAAGACATCGTCTACCGCAAATATTTGAAACCCGCAATGGAGCTCACATTTTCCGGAGCCTAGAACTTAATCATGAATCGCCTCTTTTTCGAGCTTTCTTCTTATATTATTCGCGCATTCAGTCGCGGTGTATCGATGGGTTTATTTCAGCATGTTTCTTACATCGAATAATATAATTTTTACAGAGAGACTGATTATAAAAAATATTCACTATCCCGAAAGACTGATTATAAAAAATATTCACTACCCCACCCAACTCGGAATAAATGCTGAAATCTTCATCTGCTACCACCAAAGGATATTAATTTTGGTCGACTTTCCAAGGATCTTTATGAATGACCCGTCCTGTATATCTTGCACAGAAATAATATAAATCGAGCTTTATTTTCAAAAAGTGTGGATACAAAAAAGATTTAATTAAAATAAGTATAGTCTACGTGATGTAATTTTTCACGATTTTTATTTTGTAGATTGAGGAAGTTCCGACCTCAAAACGGATATTAATTAAAAATCGTTCAGGAGCCAATATAATTCCGTCCTTAGTTTGTCAGAATGGGATTAAATTATGAAAACATGCGTAAATATATAATTTCGTGAATTAAAAATAAATGGTCTCGCATCGATACCTACAAAATAATCGAGGCATATTTTTCCGACGTGTCTTACCTCTTATCACAGGAAGTTTGGTGACGAGCTGTTCACTGTGAAGTTTTATTTAGTAAATGCAGAAATTACGAATAGACATTTTAAAAAATTGACCCAAATTAGGTATAGTTATGGGTAAACAACTCTTTTACGTCTGACTGCAAGATATGTTCTTATATGCATGGGCCATAAATTCGCCGCACATGTAACAATAACAAAAAGAGCCTTTTAAAAGACTGCAGTTTCGAGTAAAATGTCATGGATGAAATTAGCTAACAGGAAACGGTTAATGTTTCAGCTGTTAGCCGTATTTGGCCAGCAAAAGAGTAGCCCGTGTTGGATTTTCAATGAATGCTAATGAGTTTTTTTGTGAATTTTTTCATACTGACGCTATAAATGTATGTAATAAGTAGTTGCAATGACTGGCTGATGATATAAAAATTAAATAAATACAAAAGAGATAAAATTACCCACGTAAAAATCATTTTACTAGACCATAAATTGAATTTAAAACTCAAAAATGGCTCGATCCGGGATGGGATCACGGATCTTTCCTTCTCGTGGTCGTTATCGTCATCTATAAGGCAAGCCACATTGGTAGGGCAATGCACAAACTCCTGGGAGCGCATTACACTGCTATGAAGCACCTGATCTTTCTTAATGACGATCAAGTTTTCGAAATAATGAGCGCAATTGAACAATAGCATTATGAAGAACCATGATCGCGATACAGGTTTGCTACCCAGTTACAACTACCGAGCTTTCTTATTTCAAGGCGAGTTTCAGATGTAGTTGCGTAATTTCACCTCATCAGCCTAGACCATTCCAATCATACGCCACTAGTTCCCATCTTGCATGGGGGCCAGCTGACTTCAGTCTGAGTTAAAGCAATGAGTAACCTCGCGAGACTTTAAATGATCCCAAAAGGTTTCTCCAAGTAAATACTAAGTTCCGTCAATACTAATCCATTCAAACTCTGAATGTATGAAGGACGCATGATATTGATTTGGGACTTAGTATGCCTTTAAAAAGAGTTAATTTTCCCCTAATGTTGCGGGCGATACCTTTTCTGCCAAAGATCATGTTTCGAACGCCTTTAGTTCAACCCACTAGAAAGAAATGGTATTTGACTTCTTTCACCCCATTAAAAGCATTCGACGTGTGCTTCCAATTTTTCGAAGCGCGACGAAGGTTTTTTTTCTCGTGCAGCAAGTATTTTAAACCTGTGCGTCATTCTTAACAAACCACCCCGGTGTCTACCACCCAGAACTTTGCTGGTTTACTGATGACTACTTCATTGAGACGAGCGTCGATAGATGGACAAGCAGACGAGACAACGCAAGCAGAAATATTTTTCAGTTTTTAGCGGCCTCGCCGTAAATTCTTGGAGGACAAAATATCTTATTAGCGTTTAAGTATGTCGCATCTTAGTAGTAGTATTTAGTTAATAGGGTGCGTCGACAACATGGTCATTTTGCACCACTACACGTCATGTTTATAAAAGAAATATATACGTTACATATATTGGTATTAAAATAGAATTGTTAATATGTACTCTTAGTCAAAATTAAAAATAAAATAAATTTTACATCCTTAAAATACTGTTTTCGCATCTTTCTCCCAGGAAGAGGAATTGGATAGCAGGCTTGTTAAAGGCAAATATATTTGTCAAAAAATTACTCGAATAGGTGTTGCGCCTTCAACTTTCATCCATTGAACTTTTATTTGGTGTTTAAATGTAAACAAACCCTATTTCTCACTACCATTAAACGAAATTCATCAAATTTCCCGCTATAATGAGAACTATGTTTATTTAAATATTTATCAATATTCATTTTTCTTCACAAATGACTAAATTCTAGGAGATGGTTCAAAACAAACCATGTCACACAGATGGAGCGGACTGCACAGAGTCCAGACCTCAACACTATATGAAGTATTTGGGCCGTTATTATGAGGAAAATACGAGAAAAAAACGCTTTTCGACTTCCTGAAATAAGCGACCCCATATTTAGATGCAATGTGGAAAATGGTGGAGGAAGAATGGGAAATGAACCCAGTAAGATGATGCCAAAATATGGACAACTCCATCTCTCAGAGATTTGGTCGAGAAAAGAAGGATGGTGGACTGATTATTAGGCTAAGCATCCTAATCCTTTTTGTAAATACCAGCTTAATTCTCGGTGATCAATTACTGTGATCATGTGCACATATTACTCAGGTTGAGAGAATTAGGCATACATTTTAACCTTTTCCACTCGTTATAAATAAAGATTTATAGTGTCCCTTTCCAAAATCCATGAAAATTCATTACCATTATGAGATGAAATTTATTACCCTGTAAAATGCCTGTCAATATCGTCATGTAGGGCACACACAGCATAACCTCCGTAGAAGCAATAATATTATGATATGTTTGAAAAGGAATGGATTCTTCAGGGACGTAGCAATCGTGTAATCTTTGATGGTGCTCATTCCTAATTTATGCTCCGTTGATTGTGCAGGGGATTTATGAGGATTATACAAATGAGCATACGGGAGATATCTAATTACTGCTTAGTCGGCACATGGTAAAGATGATTTTTAATATACGCGATGCCTTGTTGTCGGAGCATTACTTACGCGTAGGAGTAAGAAATTTAATTGCGTTAATTTTAACCAAATTTTTAATACATGTCACCATTTCATCTCCATAATAACGTACACCTTTACACGGCTGGTGACCTAACATTCCCTGCTCACGCCCAAGCGGCGGCTCGCGGGGAATTATGTACAAGTAGATAGATGTAGATGTAGAGGACGGCACCAAAAACAGCGCGACAACAATCCATAGCTTATTTTCCTCTCTTTCAACTTTCAATTCGTAATCCATAATTCGTTGTCTCCTTCCAGCCCGGAATCTTAACTCTGTAAGTCCTCGATTTACGTCGGAGATACGTGTGGAAGAAGAGCGACGTAGGACGAAACAATTTAAAACGGATCCATATATTCGCGACCACTTTAATCCGATTATAAATCAAGGCGTTAATTTCGAAATTCGTTTTTTTCCTTTATCCCAGAAAAAAAGCTACTTCAGATAGGGCGATTATGTCTCAGTTAAACACATGCAAATTCACATATGGTCTATTTTGTTGGCATTAACCCTTTCAGTCCCATCCTATTTTAATTTCAAGATATTTCGCTGAAATTCGTTTCACGTAACTACTTACGCCTCGTAACACCAATAGTATTCAAGGAAATCATCTGCTTTACCCAAATACACTTTTACACATTTTTTTTTTAAATTCACGGACAGAAATGTATTTTATGTAGTTTAAATCACAGTAATGTATGAATTTGTTATTTAAAATAAACATTAATGCATAACAAATGATATGTGACGAGGAGAACACATATTTTCAGATACTAAGTCGTCAGCAATTTTTTTAAAACTGATTGCTTGTCGGTCAAATTTTTCGAAGTAGCTTCGGAATATTAAATGGATATTTTTGCGCCCAGCGCACTCTTTTGAGGAGAGTTTTAACTAGACAGCTTGAAATATGTGCCAGGAAAGTACTTCTAAATTTTTATTTAATACACGAAAGAAGGGCTGGAGTACACATAAAAAAGATCGAAGGGACATAAATGTACCTTTGGCACTGAAAGGGTTAAACAGGGAAAAATTTTCCGACGCCCCTTGCCAGTATGGACGTAACATCGAATCAGACGTAAATCGAACAGACGCATACAGAGGAATTACTGTATACGTACATGTACCCTTTCTACCGGGGCACGATAAGTAGTTACCATAAGGTATTCCACCAACTGATAGGTTAGGATTTTTAATCGATCCTCTCCAACTATGCCATGTATGGCGCATCTTTCAATTTTCCCTCAATTCACTTACACTCGCCATCACTTCTTTTCAACGCTTCTTGAATCTCCAACCTCCCTTGCCGATTTCAAATTCATCTCCTACATCTTCATCTTCACTACCTCCACAGCGTCACTCACAGCCCTCGACATTCTCTAACCCCTCAACACGGCCACGATCTACCTTTTCTGTCTTCTCCGAATCTCCGCCACAAACTTCTTCCCTCCCTTCAAGTCCCATTCCTTCCTCAATCGTCCTCCTCACCCCACAGCCAGCACAGCAAACTACAGGTCTACTTAAATTCTCTCCCCGCAATAACTCACGACCGAACCACACAATACAATGCTCCATACCAGAGTTTTCATAATTTTTTTCTTAGCCTCTCTACTGAAGAAACTTCCTCACCAGTTTTCTTCTCTTTGAAAACACTTCCCAGGCTTTGGCGCAGAGTAACACGCAGATATCTCAAAAGGTGCGGTCTCATCTCTTTTGAGGCAGTCTGAGCAAGATGGTTCCCTTGTCATAATACAGACCATATTCGGAATTTCACCAGTTGTAGGACCCATCAATTAAATATTGCATTATTAATGGTGCAATAATATAGTTTTCTATGACAAATGGTAAGTAATTAAATGAAATTATCTAAATAAGTCTTTAACTTGACTCATTTTTTTCGCGCGGCGCATTTGAAACTCCTTCAAAACGGAAGAAGGTTTTTTGTGATCCCGAAGAATTTACTGCAGTGACAATATGATTAATTGTCAAATATAGTTGAGAAAACACACAAACTACACAGTTTTAGTTTTTTTACGACATCGAAGTGTTATAAATACCTATTTTTTTTTAATAATGTCTCTCTGGAGTTCATACACTTACCATTTCCCATGTTAAAGGGCTGTTATATTTTGGAAAATATCACTGAAAGTAATGTAGTAAGGGGTGGAATTCTTGGTGTCATTGGATAGGTGAGTTATTTTTCTTTAAAATGAGATCAAATTCATTGATTTCTAATTGTAAGTAAAATAATATTTCGCTACCTTAAAATGCTAAGTATTTGAGACACAATTAGTCTAGTATTGGAGAATTAAGCTCGAGAGCGACTTGTGCATTTCAGGAACGAAGTTTGGTGTGTAGAGATGAGCGGGTAGGGAGCGGACGCTTCGTGGGGGGCAGCAGGTGGCTTCCGAGGGAATATGCGTGTGTATGTCGAGAGGGGGTGGGGGGGGCGAGGCGCGGGCGAAAGAGGATGGATTCCTAGCGGAGTGGGGGCGAGCGGGATTGACGAAGACAGAGATGAAGGAGGGGCGGTCTAGGGGAGGGAAGGGAGGGAGGAAGGGGCTGAGGAAAGGGGCAGACAGGAGGGGAACGCCATATATAGGGGAGGTAAAGAGGGAGGATTAGAAGGGGCAGTCGGTAGAATTTGTTCGATAGCAATAGCGATACTTAGTTAACCGATGTTCTGATACTATACTAGTCGATACTGACATTATGAATTACAATCTAATGAATGGATGGAGAATAAAATTAAGGAAATAGGCTGAAGAACGGACGTTGAAGGTAGTGCGAGCGAAATATAAGTTTACTTAGAAATCAATGAATTTGATCTCATTTTAAAGAAAAACATCTCACCTATCCAATGACACAAAAAATTCTACCCCTTATCACATTCCTTTCCGAGATATTTGCCAAAATATAACATCTCTTTTACATGGGAAATGGTAAGTACATTTACTCCAGAGAGACATTATTTACAAAATGAGGACTTTCTAACACCTAGATATCGTAAAAAAAACTAACACTGTGTAGTTTGTGTTTTCTCAACTATATTTGACAATTAATCATATTGTCACAGAAGTAAATTCTTCGGGATCACAAATACCTTCCGTTTTGAAGGAGTTTCAAACGCACCGCACGAAAAAAATGAGTCAAGTTAAAGACTTATTTAGATATTTTCATTTGATTACCTACTTACTCTATAGGCACATGGAGTTAAAAGCTGTGGTATATATGTGTTGCCTTACTTAGAATAGGCAATTGTACAGAATTGACAACTTCAATCTATATCTACAACCTACCCTGCAAGCCGCCGCATGGGCGTGTGGTAGGGGGTGTTATGACACAAGCCGTTTAGAGTAGTAATAAAGAGGATTTCCGGGGCGGAATTGTGAAGTGCATTATGGAAGTTTTATGAGTGGAGATCCGGTTTTGTAAAAGTCACTTATTGTGCGTGGAAAGAACAAATTTTTGTACCAATCTGTTCGGCAATATATCTCTCTTATTGTATCACGCGTGTCGGACTTAGAATGTAGTGTGTCATCAAAATGATATTCCTTGTGTCACTCTGAAACACACTCTTTTTTAATTTCTCGAACAAACTAAGTCTTGTGCGTAGCATCTAGGTTTCTAGCGGCTCCCAACTTAATCCCTCTAAAATCTGAGAAAAAATATACGTTCGCTCGTAGCCGTTGTTAACGAAGCGCGCACCTTTCCTTTATTTTTTATTTATTCCTTTAGTTAAATATTTCTGTTCATGAGCTAATGCTCGCGGTGTATTCGATGTGTGGCCTAACCAGAGCGAAGTAGCATCTCTCTTTTACTTATTCATCCGAGGATCTTCCTATTATATGCTTGAGATATCCTGGTGTTTCTTTATGGCTGTGCTGCTTATACTTTTTATTTTTGTTCTCCACGATATATCTGAAGCTAAGGTGATTCAAAGGTATTTCACTTTTATGAGCTTTTTATATTTACACCCATATTATAGCTATGGCATTTGTGTGATGATTTATGCAATAAGTACTCTGTGGTGAATTTTCTAATACTTATTTCTAGCCCCCACTACTGATACAACGAATGTACGTAGTTTAGGTTCGATGATAGAACGTCTGAGTACGTCTTCACTTATTTACTGGAAGGTAACCTTATCGTCAGTAAATTATCTTGGTTCACTAACTCAATATGTTAGGTCATTTACATTAATAATGAATAAATGGGGGCCGATTGCGCTTCCTTGTGAAACACCGGAAGTAACTCTAACCATATCAGAGCTAATACCTTCAATTATTAATATTTGTTTGCAGTTGTATAAAAGTCCATCATCGAAATAATTACTTTTTCTGTAACACCGCATGATTGCCATTGGTATAATTTGGTATTGCAGTTTTTTAAATAAAACTTTCTGGAAATCAAGGAATATCGCGTAGACTTACTTATTCGATTCACCTGATTTAAGGATATCATGAAAGAAGAGCGCAAGCTGTGTTTCGCAGAACCTGCTCTTACGGAAGCCGTGCTGACTGCTTTGTAAGAAGTTACAATTATTCAGAAATGTCATAATATTACTAACGATAATTTGTCCGAGGATCTTGCATAAAAGTTATGTTAACGATATAGGCCGGTAATTTTCTGGGTCACTTCTATTTCCTTTGTAAATATCGGTGTGGCGTTGGGTATTTTCCATTCTTGGGGCACCTTGCCCTCGGATAATGATTTGCTAAATATAACTTCTAAGAATGGTGCAATCTGTGGCGCTAACTCCTTGATCACGCGTGCAGGTATTCCTTTTGGACCTGGGAACTTGTTAGTTTAAATTGAACGCAGTTTTTAAGTTATTCCATTACGTTGAATTGTTATGCTGGCCGTCGGCTCGTTAAGTCAGGAATGTCTAAATTGTGTATTATGTCATCCTTAGTGAATACACTTTCGAAGAAGTGGTTTTATAAGATGGCTTTGTCGATACTGTTGGTGACTACTTCGCTATTTTTGCGCAATATAGACTCTACAGTCTAAAATTCACCCAGAAGTTCTCTCTCGTGTAAGACCAGAATAACTGGAGTTTTCATGTAGTAATTGAACTTGGATTTTTTTCTTGAAGTTTAGGAGAGTAGTTCGCATTAATTTCTTCGTTTTTAGTGTTGGCCAACTTAAATTTCTCTCGCTACAAGTTGCGTTTTTTTGTTATCATACTAAATAAACTTATGTAAGTTGTGCAACTGCCCTGACTCCTGAGCTCCCGACTACCTTCGTGGCTATGCCAGTGAGGTTTCTTTACAATCACGTTTGAATTTTTGTGGAAAATGTTCATCAATTCCTTTACGTGGAATTTTGAAAAAAGATCTCCGTGATACTTAGGTTCTCTCGTCGTTTGTCGTTTGCTACAAATTTAGAAAATAAGCTTCTAACGTCTCTTTAAATTTGACGAAATTGCATTTTTCAAATCAGTTGTGTACAAAATCACGAGTGAATTCAATTGTAAGAGGTAACTCTCTACTTGATCGAGTAGAGAGAACTTTGCTAATAAAAACAGAAAATTCCACCACTAGTGCCATTGACTTAGGTGCCAAATGTTTCGTCCGTATGGTTTATTCGAGAATCCTAAGACAATTCGTTGCAACTGTAGGAGATAGACTGAGAGTTATCCTCCTCAGTGATTTCATATTTATTTATTCCCGCTATTCCGGATACAGAACAACTGGGCTTTTGTTTCCGGAGGAGCAACATCAGTGGACAAACACAAGGACCCACATCCCGAGAGGTGATTACAATGCGCCCTGGCGTGCATCGAACCCGCAAATATGATGATGTATGCAATGAAACGATGCCTATTCCCCGTCACCACTGTGGCACACTCGAAATCAGTACATTACATGCGTTTGCTTGAGAGCCTCCCCGTCGAAATTAACTGGGCCACTCCAGTTTATTCCGACGGGGTGGCCCTCAAGTACGCAGATGTAAGAACCGCGGACTCTGCCCGACGTGTAGTGTACGGATGACAGATGCATTCAAGGGTACAAAATAAATGTGAATGGGTGTCGGAGGAAAAAGGGTCGTTGGTGGTGTGGAGCGGAATAGCGATTGAAATGAGAGGAAGTTCAGTGGGAAGAGACGTTAACGTTGCTGGGGTTGATTTTTGGTAAATCGGGATGGTGGGTAGGGAGGGGGGGGGAGAAGGTGTTTTATATGCGGCGGTGGAAGCTGCCGTGGACAAGCAACGTCCTCGTTCCGCTGGAGATTAGTTGAAAGGAAGTTGAGGTTTACAGAGGAGACACTCGTATAGGAGATTACGTACGGCTTAAAGTCCATCTCCATGATTTTTCAATTTCTACTCTTGTTATCCGTCCTAGATAACGCTACTGTTTTCCTCCGTCTGCTGTAGAGGTTTCCTACGGATGACCAGTTAGGTACGTACTGAAAAAGGCCCTTAAGTCTGAATCACACGATACTTAACCTTGTACAAGTCCGAGGATGCTAGCTAGCATACTAGGACTTGTGCAAGGTCAAGTATCGTATGATACAGACCAAGCTTACTGAAAATCCTGCATGATCGCTAGCGTATTAGCTGGTATCCTTGTTTTCGTATTTGGTGCGGTACTAGTTTGATAGTTGCTCCTAGGAGGATCTAGTAGCCACCGATCCATCACCTTCGCTCTTTGCAATGCATTCGTCAAATTTTGATGTCAGCGCCTCCATAGTCCCTCGTGACAATTACAATTTCCCGTGATCAAATAAACAACTCAAAGCTCACAACAATACACAATGGCTTGGTAAAGCCGTCGACTTCGTTTGAAATCATCCATTTCCCTCGTCAAACTCCTCCCGCGACTGTACTCGATCAAAGATTAACTAAACAGACCTTGTGCAAGTTCAAGTATCGTGTGATAGCTCCTAGGAAGGTTTCAAACATGCTAGGTTTCGCTCTACAAATCCAGTACTCGCTAGCATCCTCGGACTTGTACAAGGTCAAGTATCGTGTGATTCAGGATTTAGGCGAAGCTCGAGTTAGTGGTGACGATTTACCCATGGAATCTTTATTTCGTTGTATGTATGGATTTTTTTCAAGACTTTTTCTCTTGTAGCAATAGTTTGAATATCAGAGTTGTGTGAAATTCTCAGTGGAAAAAATCATTCGCCTGGACTGGGAATCGAACCCAAATATCTCGATTTCGCGCCGAATGCTCTAACCAGTTAAGCTAATTTGCAATGCAGCCCATTCACGTTGGAATAGGACGCCTGCGTAGCTTACTCGGTTAGAGCGCTCGGCACGAAATCGAGGGATCTTGATTCGATTCCCAGTCCAGGCAAAATGATTTTTCCACTGTGAATTTCGCACAATTGTGTAAACACAAGCGGGTTACTCGGTTGAAGTAACTTTTGCATATCATCGAAAAGGACGATGTGAGGTCAGAGAAGGTCACAAAATGAATCGAAGTTTTTATGAAATTACGGTTCCACACGACTCAAAATGAGTCAGCAACAAAAAACAATTCAGTGCCAAAATGATCCACCGCAAACACTACGAGAAAGCCAAGAATACGAAAGTCAAATAATTGCTCGATTCCGAGAGGAAAATTCATTTTAATAGGGAATTTCACAGCCGCATCTAAGTGTTTCAAACATGAAGTCATAACTTCAAATACATAGAATATTGTAATCGACAATTAATCAGAGTTTAAGTTGGTCAATGACCTTGTTGATCTCCATTGTTGAAAGATATCGTGATTACGGACCAATGACCCGATTCAGATCATTATTTGCTGCGATTTCATTCTGCTTTACATGGATATTTTAAAACCTGTAATGGCAGATTAATAAATATGTAAATAAAATTGATGAGGTGTCCTTCTGGATGAGCAAACATTAGGGTAAATTGCCATGTCACACACAGGCTACATAAAATTTATCAGTACCTCCGGTTTAACCTAGGATACGAATAACGAATTGGAGATAAAATTTCCGAAAAAAAACAATGCTTTAATAAAACGTTCGTATTGGGTTATTGGAATCGGACATTCGGTAAGCTGACCGAGATATTCTTCTAAAAATGTAAATGGAATAAGACGGTGGAGATCAAACTGATAGTAGTATATAATAGGAACACACAAAATCAAACAGCACATTCTGTGTTTTTTTGTAACACATTTTGAGTGTTCCTATCCACTTTCTTTCTACGTTTCTGTCTGAAATTTTTTACGTGCGTATTTGTCGCTGAGCGGTCTGAGTGAATACATATAATCATTTGTTCATTCACACAGACCGCTCAGAGGCAAATTCATGTATAAATGTTCAAACAGAAAGGTAGAAAGAAAGTGGATAGGAACACTCAAAATATACGAACACAAAGGTGGTGTGAAGGTGTAAAGATGGCAGATTATAAATGGAAAAAATTCCACTGGACCGGGAATCGAACCCGGACTTCCCGATTTCGCATCAGTTGCTCAGACCACTAATATATCCAGTCTACTAAGAAACCATTGGAATCGGCGTGTTTCTATTCACTTTAATAATAATAATAAGATTTAATAATAATAAGATACGGTAGACTTTCTTGCTACCTTTCTGTTTGAAAATTTATAAATAAATAGACTTAAAATAAGACTTTTCCATCGTGACCTTTTCCTTTACTGTTAATTAATCAAAATGTATATGTTGATCATATTAAATTAATACAAGCAAAACCCTTCCCTTTCTCAGTAGTCATAATCAACAGGGCTAGGCGTTAGACTTATAAAAATAGTTTCCATGTAAACATCTTCCCTCTCTTCCTTAACGCAACTGTATTTCTGAGAATATGGCATGCATAAGTCCTGGTATAAAAAACTGGAATATGCTCAGTTATACTACGGATTGATACCCAAATTCAAGATCTCCTAAGAGGTATACGATTCTCATTATAAAATTTATATTTGTCAAACCGAATGTGCAATTTAAAGTTTTACTGTCTCCTTCCCTATTTAACTTTTGTATGTCTACTCACTTCATCCTCTTGCCCCCTTTCTATGAAATAAACTATACTATAAACACCCTTATCCCTTTCTCAGCACCGGAATTATTTCATTATAAGCGCACTTGGCAACTCCAAGCAGATGTACTCTTAGTCCCACCCGCTCACCCGGGGGTGGCTCTGAAACATTTTTCATTTATCCTAAATAATTAATATCACTTAATTTCCAGCCTTTTGGCCCTTTTGCCTTTCATCCCAAAGCTCAAGATAGTAAATATTAATATTTTGATTTGGCAAAATTAGTCGCAATGAAATGACTGTCGTTGGGTGAAAGATTGCCCTTTGCTTTTCAGGAAAAAAAAACACTGTCGAGCCAAAGGTTTTTCCAAACTTTGATAATATTAGAGCACTAATTATGAGTCCAAGAAATTGGTTAATCATGATAGCTTTTAGCATTTAAGATTTCTTAGTAGGGGGGTAATTAAACTGTTTGATGCCTTTCAAACGAATCTCGACGGAAATGCGATTTAAAAATTACTGAACTTGGAAATTTGTTTGAAGATTATGGAAATATTATTGAGTTGGATTTAATTAAGAATAAAAATTATTCGCTCTCCATTAAGATTAAAAAGGAAATGAAAAAAACAGAAATTATCCACGAATCGCACGTTTGCTTTTCTGAAATTTACGGTAGGAAACGCCATCCTTTTTCCGTATGCTTTTGAGTCACCTCTCCACAGAAACACCTCCCTATTCAATGATTCGTTCTTGGTTTCATGCAATCATGCAAGGAAAAAACATTTTCTATGTGGCTGGCATTATTTCTGACTTAAAAGATTGATAAAAAAAGCTGTCTTACTTCAGTTTTTCTCAGGAACCATATCTACCGTGGGCGAGAGAATTTAGGAGAAGCTTAACAATTGTACACTCAAGTCCAGAACTGAGCACTGAGTATAAAGGGAGTCCTTAAGGAAGTCCGAGCGAGATAGTTCCCTAGTCATAATAGAGACCATATTCCAATTATACGTTTTAATTTCACCAGCTGTGGGACACATCAATTAAATATTGCATTATTAATGGTGCAATAATATAGTTTTACATGACAGAAATGGTTAGTAATCAAACGGAAATATCTATGTAAGTCTTTAACTTAACTCATTTTTGACGCGGTTCGATTAAAACTCCATCAAAACGGAAGGTTTTCTTGTGATACCCAAGGACCTACTGCGGTGACAAAATAATTGTAAATGACGTCTCCTTAGAGTGCATAGACACGTACCATTTCCCATTTAATAGGGCCTATATAATTTGGCAAATAACTCCGAAAGTAATATGGTAAGTGGTTGAATTTTTTGTTTCATTAGAATGGTGAGATATTTTAATTTAAAATGAGACTAAATTCATTGATTTCTAAGTAAAATGATACTTCGCTCAAACTACCTTAAATACTGAGAATAAATTTCTAATGAACCCAACGAGTACAGAAGCAGAGATGATTAATAGTCAAATGCATTATCTCCACTTAATAGAGACTGATATCCTTTATGAAGTGTTACAGGTCGTTAAACTACAACGCTAAACAAATTGATAGGTATACGTAGTATTTTATAACAAAATTCCTTCTCTTTCCGATGTCACCTCGTGGTATGATAATGTATACTGATGGCATGATTTCAGTAACAATATGGAACTTAGTTCAAGATATAAAAAAGGCCATTAAAACAATGAGCACTGCCAATGCAAGGATGACGCAACGGGATTCCGTATTTTTTAGCTTCCCAACAAATGTAAAATATACCAATAATCGATCGTTACAAATTTATGAACTACTTCACGCTCGCATTTGATAACTTTCATGAATCATGAGAGGAGAGTAGTTCTGGCTTCATATATCCGTTCGAGTGAACACCAGCCTCGCAATCACAGACACGCTTAAATAAAAAAAATTTGGTGGCTGTTACCTAACCAGCAGGTTTCTATTCTAATAAATTCTAATAAATTCTAATAAATTATGATTTATCTGCTGTACCCAAACCTCAGCGAAATTATCATAAACATCCCTCTCAAATTTATGTCTAACATTCTGTAAGAGACTAAAACGGATCAAAAGCAACTGATTGATCCATTACTCGCACAGTAACAGTTGTTTGCTTTACCTCGTTACCCGATGCTGTGATGTTAGATCGAAGAACATCATAAGGTATCATCATTAGCGTGGCACCAAGCAGCCATTCGTAAAACCCTTTATTTTGCTCCGATTCAGTCTCAACTGAATTATGGATTAGTTTGCGGGGGGAGCTTATCAACATATACTTAAACCAATTACAGTACTGCAAAAAAGAATGATTTGAATCGCTGCATGTAAATCTCAATACTGTCACTCGTTCCCCTCATTTGTTTCATTAAAGTTGTTACCGTTAAGACATTTATATATTTATGAAGTCCTTATGGTATTTTATTTGAGAAATGATAATAATCCTTTGCAAAGAACGCAACAATCTTAGATATAAATTCTATGTACCTTTAATTAAACCTAACAAAACACTCTTTATAAGATGCTTGTTTTATATGGGACCTAAAGTGTAAAAATTGATACCAAGGAATATAAAGGTCAATATTAAAACAAAATTTCTTATAATGGCAGTGGAATGGCTACTTACTCAGCCCAGGGTAGATTATTTATTAAATATTATTGAGTGAAATTTCTTGTAATTATTGTATCTATCCTGTTTGGCTCATTTAAAACTGTATTGTGTCAATTATTTGTTTTTTTTTCTAATTTATAAATTACCAATTGATACTGTTTTTAAGAAAATGCGCAGCTATGCCATATTGCTATGAAGGTAGCCTCACATCAGTTTTTTTCTCAGAGGCCACCAAAAGTTTCCCAAAAAATGTATGTATGATCTTTGTATTATTTGTGTGAATGTTAAATTAGAAGTAAAAAAACTTATTATTATTTTGTGGAATCAGCACCAAGTGCTTCGCCCTTCACTCCACTCAAATGGGCTGACAAATAGTCAAGATTTCATTAGCCCATCACTAAAATTCCTATTTCTTAAACATAAGCTATACCAATTCGAAAACAAGGACCTTATTTCGTAGACGTGGAATCATGTAGTTTTTTAAAAGAAAAACGATAGGTAACTATTTTCTACCTTATTATTTATTACTGACCTTCGTTTCGGCAATTAAACGGACCTTCATAGAGGCAACTGGACCATAAATTGAAACCATGGTCGGCTAAATATGATAGCTTGAAATACTCAGTTGTCGTTTTCATTATAAACAGAAATTCCGCTTAGAGCCATGCAATCGCTTTAAAGATAACTTTGGTCTGTAATACAAGGTAAAGTTTCAGGCTTAACTTAGTTGAAGAGAAGAACGAAATAAATTCTCGCTTTGTAAATTGCATACAATTTTATTTTTACCGACCATGGTTTGGACACAAAATGTCATTTTCAAGGCCAGCATACAATGCTATAATCAAGATAATTATGCCATTTTATGCCATTGTCAGAGCGCGGAAAAAAGTCATTCAACTTTTTATTTACCTGGGTCGCTGTAACGACATCATGGAGACATTCGTAAGTAAAGGCATTTTCAATTACTTTTTGAGGACTTTTCCGGACCTTTTTGATCATCTGAGACTTCTTTTTTCAAAAAACGGCCTTTTCTGGGACTTTTCATTTCTACTACGTTCCAAAGCCTCAAATATCTACGAGGCGTGGTTCTGAGTGCATTTTTGTGGCCACGATATAACGATGGTCATAAATACTTTGATTCAACTGGGTGCTGCCAACTTCAGGTATTACCCAACCCGTACCCACTTCACGTAGTTTAAGCAATCAACAAATAACACCTCACCAAATAATTTGCGTACGTATTTGTAAAGTTTCAACGAAAAAGCATGAAATGCTCTAGAGTAACCTTAGTTATGTTCAATTTCATACTAGTTTCACTCGAGCTGCGTAGATGTACTGCGTTCGATTAAAAAAAGCAAGACCAAAGCTCCAGAAGGAATGTATACACGTGTGCTCAAAGAGTGCCACAGCTGGCAACTCCTAGAAATCATATTAAACAAATCACTATCAGCAGGCTAATCGCCCCAAGACTGGAAAATAGCTAACATCAAATCAATATTTTGAAACGTAAACAGACAATGACCTAGGAAATTACCGGACTAGATCTTTAACATCGCTTTTATGCAAGATCCCAAAACACATTGTTGTTACCAATATTATGACATCCCTGAATACTCGACACTTTTTATGCTGCAGTCACCATGGCTTCCGGAAGGGTAGATCTTGCGAAACACAGCTAGCACTCTTCCTCCATGACATCTTAAAATCAGTTGAATCGAAAACGCAAGTTGACGCGATTCTATATTTCAAGAAAGCTTTCGACAAGTTTTCTCACCAAAAACTCATATACAAATTTCAATCATGCAGAGTAAATAAAGAAATAGTTACTTCGATGCAGGACTTTCTAAGCAAACGCAAACGAAAAGTGGTATTAGCTCTGATACGGTGACCTCCGGTGCTCCACAAGGAAGCGTGATCGGCCCCCTTTCATTCATAATTTATAAAAATGATTTAAGTCTCAAGTTAGCAGTAAACTAAGATTATTTAACGACGATACGGTCGTCTACCGCGAAATTAGGAAAGACGTGGACTTAAGAAGTTGACTCAACGATGAAGAAGATTAAACAAAATTTCTGTATAGACGAGGGTTCTCTCAAAATCAGCCACGCTTGGAAACCACTGACCCTCATGAATCCTCCACCTCGTCCTTTCGTCCTAATTCCACCTCTGCCCCACCTCCTCGCATAAGTCCTTCACAAATTTATTTCTTATGTAAGGACAACGCCAGTAGCAAGCACTCATTTATAATATATCTAATGGCAAGATATCGTCAGAAAGAAGAAACTGAAGAATTAAGAATAGAATGCGTGTAAACGATTCGGAAGACAAGGATCAGATGAAAAGGTAACAAGCCGAGAACCGACGAATTTATTGAGGAAATGATATAAAGGACAACGTAACGGAAAGCCCGCCAGATAATGACCGAGGGAAAACTACGTAGGTCAGCTGAAACGAGATATGAAACAGATGAGATAAAAGTACAGACATGAGTTAGCAGGGGATAGGGTATCCTGTACGTAGAGCTGCAGTCATCAGATATGAGTAGACAACCATAAATAACAACACCAAAGAGTTTCCAAGTAACTGGAATATGAAATGTTTGGTTTGGTTTGGCAACATGGTTTGGATTAACAAAAAGGCTTCTATGATTCAGCTCGAGAGATATTTGGTCATGGGAAGTAGGCTACCTACGTACAATACTCTGAAGCTAACTTGAAGTTTTTAAGTTATTTCAGACAATTTTGGACCAAAACTCAAGTCAAAATTCATGCAGACAATATGATGCTTAATTGGAATTTTCATTTCAATTAAACCAAAAATATCGTTAGATTCCTCGCACCTAGAAACAGAAAGAGGACGATAGTTAGGGGGCGCGGTACCTTAAGAGAGTAAATTTGATTCTTGACGGCGTCACCAGGCAGAACTTGTCGAACATTCTTAATTAGCGCAAGGATGAGAAGCAGTTGGTCGACAAACAGCAAAACTTTCATCATTAACGGATACGGGGATAATGCTCCCGCCCGGATCAGTCGAGCGTCTGACTGGTGTCGACGGCATGTGCGGCGTTTTCTTTTTTTTTGTTCAAATCCTGCGTTATTCCTCGATCTCACCTCGGCGTTTTTAGCAACAGGGTCCACTCTGCTACTTGAACTACCTAATACGTTACTTTCCGTTCCTGCATCGAGGCAGGCAATCCCTGGCGCCATTAAATCAGCTAAAATTGCCACTGACCATTGTATTGATCTGCGAGAAATTATAGCAATACTCTGAAATATTTCACATGTTCTGAATACAGTGTCTTAAATCTGATTTTACTCATATTTTGGCTACGTACACATAAATATGTGTTATTTGCTGAATATGCTAGGTTTTAAAAACTAATGCCTTTCCGAGTCATTTTTTTCTAATTTTGACCTTGAATTCACTGTGTATTGAATACGTTAATGCCGTGAAGTTATAGTATTCTGCCACATAATATCTTTAATACGTATCATTTTCGCAAAAAGATTTTTTAAGAAGGAAATTTTCCAGAGAATATGAACGGTAATAAAATGGAGGAATATGCCCAATAGTTCATATCAAATTGCTGCAATAACTATGGAATACCAAGTGCGATAACTCGAAAGACTTGGCGTTGAAAATGGATCAAACAAGAGAAAAAAAAGCGTATCTTTAAAAATACATTCGCCGGCTAATCTTCATCTCACCTTCATTTTGTTCTGTTATTGCTTGGAAACACTATCAGAGTAGACAGTACTTTTAAAAACTTCAAAAGGAAAGGGGAAATTAAGTAATCCACAAAATCACGGTGGAAGCTCGTAATGATAATAAAAAATCTAATATATAACTCAAAATATTGAATAATTAATGTTCGTAAGTACATCTTTGAGTTTCAGTTTTCTCGAAAAAGTTTAGAATTAGGGTATGACACTTGTGCCATATGAGTGCCTTTGATGAAAACCATGGAGATATGCTTGATCTTCGGAAAAATTTGTAATGCCATCAAGTTTGAGCCTATTAAATAGTTCTGGATCAAATAAATAAAAGCAAGGAAATCGATCGAAACGTAAAGGCAAAATATTTTATATTACTAATTAAAAATGTGATAAAATACAATTCATAAAAAAAGAGACTGAATTCCACGACAAAATCTTGCAAACGCATGATTATTTACCCAGCGTCTTATTAGATCTTCCTGGTTAATAAACTTTGACAGCGAAAATACATGCATACCAATCACGCCGTTGCCTTCCATAGTAGGCACAGTCACAAAGTTTCACTTATAAATACATATTTGTACAATTATCTCTGCTTCAACAATTTCCTCCATACTGACTTATCCTTGCCAACCTCTTTTGCCTCATTCACCCCCATACACAGCTTCATACACGCCCTCCTGTTTTTAAGGCTCCCAATATTCTTCCTCCTAAGAATTCCCTCTACCACATTCAACCACAACTTTCTCGGCCTACCTCTATCTCTCGCACCATTCATTTCACTCTTATATATCTGTTTCGTTATTCGACTCTCATCCATTCTCTCAACATGGCCAACCAACGAAGCACACTCCTTTCATACACGTCCATTACTGAAGCATCTAACCCACATTCATTTATTACCCACTCATTTCTGACTCTATCCATCCTACTTTTGCCGCAAACACTCCTCAAGTAACTAATACCCACGGCGCTTAGTCTACTCTTATGTCTATCCTAACATACCCATATTTCACTACCATAGAACAAAGTGGGGAGTAGTACACTTTTGGACACGGCAATTTTCGCTTCCTTAGACAGGCACTCATTCCTTGATATGCTCCACATGCTACAAAACACTTCCCTTCCAGCATTCGCACGTCTCTTTATCTCCTCATCTATTCGTCCATCTTTCGTAAACATCTTGCCAAAGTACACAAAATCATCCACTTGTTCAATTACTTCACCATTCGCCCTCATCATACGGTTATTCTCCCCACTCTCCTTATCAAAAACTACTACTTTAGTCTTGCACGCACTTATCCTCAATTCCATTCTCTCTGTTGATTCACAAATCTTATCTAAGAGCTTCTGTAATCCCTCTTGGCACTTGGAACAAAAAAACTCGTTCATTCCGCGCAGAATAAGTGACTACAATAAGAACTGAGCTCCACTACATGCACTTCCATAATACACGTCACCATTTCACCTGCCAAAATCTTATCACTTCCATCTTTAAACAGCTGGTGTCCTAACACCCCCTGCCACACGCCCATGCGGCGGCTCGCAGGGTAGTATGTAGATGTATAAAAGAAGTAAAAACATGATGATTTCTAGTCTGTTATCGATGGATAAAACTTTTAAATGGCATTAATAGCGCGTCAACCCTTAAGCGCTAAAGGACAATCGGGGTTGACAGAGATGTTGGACCAGACACGCCCTCGTCACAGGTTCATCGCATAGGCCGACTCAACATAAGAGGTGCCCTCTCCATGTGCCATATGATATGGCTTAAAGACTAAGCCATGCAGTAAGAATAAGACCGTTTGGTAGACTCAAAAATAAACGCTTGCAATAGACCATTTCTGGACGAGAATAGCGATTTAAAATCAATCGCACTTCAGGATCGAAACGGAGATGTAATGTTCTCGGGGTGATACAATCGGAACCGATTACTCTGAGTCCAATGATATAATCGATGATGAATGCATCTTCGTTCGATCAGATGTACCTTCACAATACTCGCACGACTTTAATTTGGTGTTCTAAGTAGGGGAGGCCTGTGCAGCATATGAGGGCAATTTTGGGGAAGTGATATTTTGGTGCCGTGCATAGAGCCACTGTGACGTGCTAGCATGCTTATTTTAATTCCGAAAACAATATTTCCTCAAGCTATATCAAGTAGACAGAAAACGGAAGTGTATAGAATGGTTCATGAATAAGAAATGAAATTTCGAGTAATAATTCAGATGTCGGCACGTAGGTAGGTATATACTCAAGGTAGTGCGACCGAGATAGTTCCCTAGTCATAATAGGGACCATATTCGAACTATATGTTTTTATTTCACCAGCAGTAGGACACATCAATTAAATATTGCATTATTAATGGTGCAATTACATAGTTTTATATGACAGAAGTTGTAAGTAATTAAATGAAAATATCAAAGTAAGTCTTCAACTTGACTCATTTTTTTCGCGCGGTGATTTTGAAACTCCTTCACAACGGAAGGTCTTTTTTGATACCCAAGAAACGACTGCGGTAACAATAAGATTAATTTTCAAATATAGTTTAACCATACAAACTACACACTGTTAGTTTTTTTTACGACATCTAAGTGTTATAAATACCTCATTTTTTAAATAATGTCTCTCTGGAGTGCATGCACCTACCGTTTCCTATGTAAAAGGACTAGTATTTTTTGGCAAATATCTCGGAAAGTAATGTAGTAAGGGGTAGAATTTTTGGTGTCATTGGATAGGTGAGATGATTTTCTTTAAAATGAGACCACATTCATTGATTTCTAAGCAAAATGATTTTTTGCTCGAACTGCCTTAAGACGTGATTGTCAAAAAAAGTATTCACATTTACTGATATTAGGGTCATAAAAGTTGTCTATGAAGCTCAATATAACGCAGGCTATCATCAGATTCCACATCAACGTTCGCCATTTCTATAAAGTTGAAATAGATGGCCCTCAATCATCTCTTAAGTATATTAAAAGAATTTGCCTAGAAAACACTTATAATATGGCAAGCAGCAAGCCCCCCAACAATGAACAATGAGAGAGCAAGGCGTGCGCAATATGATTAAATTCCGCCCAACCACATTTGTGAAATCCCAAAATGTACACATCTGTTAGACCCACCCCGAGGGATATGCAACTCTGAGAAATGGTGTACGCTTGCTGAGAAACGGTCGCAAAGTGCACGAGGAATCGCGGGATGCAAGGACAACCTGCTCATTGACAGGTGCATATGTCAGGATGCCGCCCGACATAAGCGAAACCTATCAATAGCCTGGGTGGACTATCGCAAGGCTTTCGACACCACTTCGCATGAGCTTCTCATCGCCCAGCTGAAGTTGATGAAAGTCCACCCAGAGGTTGTGTCCTGCAGCCAACGCCTGTTACCACTCTGGAGAACGCGCTTCGTGTTGACATCGGGCAAACGGACCGTCTCCACTGAGTTGGTAACATACCACCGTGGCGTTTTTCAAGGCGACAGCTTGAGCCCCCTCCTGTTCTGTATTTCCCTTCTCCCCCTCTCCTTCAAGCTGAGACGAGGCCAAGGATACATGTGCGGCGTTCCTGGTGACAGGAAGCACAACGTCACCCATTTGTTTTACATGGATGACCTTAAACTGTATGCTTCCAACGCCAAAGAACTGCGCGTTGCACTGGACAACGTACATCAATACAGTGAGGCTATAGGGATGGAATTCGGATTGGACAAGTGTGCATCCATCCACCTGGCGAAAGGAAGAATATCGGAGGACAAGGGAGACTGGCAACTCGTTGACGGGAACGTCGTTCGTCATCTGCAAGATGACGAATGCTGCGAATACCTCGGTGTCCCCCAGCGTCGAATGCAGGAGGTAGCAGCAGTGAAGGAAAGACTCACCGCCAAGTACAGACAGACTCTCAGAAAAATCTGGAGTTCTGAGCTGTCTAGCAAGAACAAGGTTCTTGCCACGAACATGTTCGCGGTTCCGACTGCTGTACACCTTCGGATGCATGAAATGGAATGTCAACGAGTTGCAAAACCTCGACCGGGGAACGAGGAAGATGCTGACCATCTATAGAAGTCTTCATCCGAAATCTTCCGTCGCCAGATTGTATCTCCCTCGCAGTGTAGGCGGTAGAGGTCTGTTGAGCCTGGAGTGCCTACATAACAGAGTTGTTTTGGGTACAGTTTGCCGTGTGTTCAACTGCACCCCCTGCTCACTCTCGTAAGGGAGCACGAAGGTGCCGGGGTGGGGGCGTTCCTCTTCCAGGCGGCGAAGAGGGCAGCGGACGAAATCGGTCTGGACTTTGACCTGTCATCCGACGGTAACGACAGTGGCACGTCAATCGTGTCACTGAGGGCAGACGTCTTAAAGCTCGAGGTCAAAAAGGCTGAGCAGAAGACCTTGCTCAAGACACACACCGATAAGCCCATGCATGGAGGTTTCTACCGAAACATGGAAAAACATGGGCTATGGAAGGAGCTGACGTTTGCCTTCCTTCGTTCCGCGGGTCTCAGGTCCGAAACAGAGGGTTTCGTTCTCGCGTGCCAGGATGGTGTCATCGACACTCTCGTGTACCGCCGAATGATATTCAAGGCGGAGGTGGCGGACACGAGATGCAGAGCGTGCCGAGCCAAGCCGGAGACTTTGAGTCACCTTCTCTCCGGCTGCAGTTATTACGCGCAGTCAGCTTATTTAGCTCAGCACAACGCAGCTCTGCGGGTGTTGTATTTCCACCTTCGACATCATTACGGCATCGACGAAGTACATGTGCTGCCCTATGCCCCTGGATATATTGAGTCCGCCGTGGAGAACGACAAAATAAAAATCTGGTGGAATTACTCTTTCCCCACCACCAGGCAGTTGGAGGCGAACAAGCCTGGCATCGTTCTCCTCGACCGCCAATCTCGTTCCATGTTCGTAATTGAGTTTTCGGCTCCGGCCGATACGAACTTGGACTCGAAAGAGGCGGAAAAACGGACGAAATATCAAAACCTGCTGTTCGAACTTCGGCAGATGTACCCGGGACACTCTGAAAAACTAGTAGTCCTAGTCATAGGTGTGCTCGGTGGAATCAAGGGCTCGCTGATACAGAGCATCAAGTGTATTCCTGCTTGCGTGGCACAGGCGGAATCACTTGCAGCCCGCATGCAGAAGGCCGTCCTGTTGGGGTCGCTCCGTCTGCTTCGTGCGCACGACCCGAACGCAGCGTAGCCACTGATCCGATGGGTTAATCGGAAGCGGCTACGAACTCTTCACCGCCCCTCTCGAGTTCTCGGCCATTATGACGGCAACGAAACCCGATGTTAGCCGGGGACTCGGAGAGGAAAGTTACAGAAGTAACAAGATAATAATAATAAAAATAATAAAATCGTAGAACTTGATCCTGACCTTGGAAATGAAGGTGAAGTAGAAGAGCTGAAAAGAACTCTGCATGAGGCTCTAATAGAATATAGTGGAACCGATCCAACCAAGCGTCCTAGAATTCCCAAGATTAATACATCGAAAAAATTCTGTCTGAAAAAAAAAGTCTGGGACTGATAGATATTGAAGCTTTACATGCCCGTCAAATCTCTTCCATTCAGCACTTTTTCCTAAATAAAAAGATAACATCAAAACTTCACAGTCCTATATGCCTTGTCGACAAGAGTTACGCTCCTTTAAATCTCCAAAGAGGTATCCTCGGCTCACATAATATTACAACAGATCAGCAATCACTACTGGATTCGTGGGCCAAAAAGGCACTCCATGGAAGACATTATTATGACTTAAACCAACAAAATGTTGATAAGGAGGCATCAAACAAATGGTTGGTATTAGGTGAACTCTTCATGTAGACCGAGTGTTTTATGATAGCAATCCAGGACCAGGTTTTAAATACAAAAAAATACAGCAAATACATCCTCAAAGGCCCAAATACAACTGATGACAGATGCAGGCGATGCTATCAAAGTGCAGAAAGCATCCGACACATACTCTCAGGATGTAAAATACTGGCCAGCACTGATTATTTACAAATACATAACTTAGTGTCAAAAATTATGCATCAACAAATTGGAAAACAAAAACAACTAATAGATAAGAACTGTCCTCCATATTATAATTATAATCCTGAGTCCGTACTTGATAAAAAAATTCAAACTATATTTTGACCGTGCTATCATTACAGACAGAAGAATACAGACAAGTAGTAGACAAGTTAAATAAATATGTGTACTTCATAGATATAGCAATTCCTCTGACAGAAAATATCGAAAGTACTATACTGGAGAAAAAAAAGCAAGTACCAGGATTTAGCAGCTGAGGTTTTAAGATTATGGAAAATGAACATGGTCGAGAAAGTACCCAACAGTAGTTTCTGCCACCGGAATAATACCGAAACAGCTTAGAAAAAGTCAGGAAAAACTAAATTTACATTACAACACATACATTTAAATCCAGAAGGCTGTCATTATAACAACATGCCATATAGTCAGAAAATTCTTAAATTTCAGTAAAACAACTAAATAATGTATTTCTGGGAGTACTTGGTATATTACCCGTACCCTAGAATAATCCAGCACGACTGAGGAATGAAAAGGAGAAAAAAATAATAATAATAAGGGTACGAAAGCAGACCACCAGCCTCCTCGTGGCGTACCTGGTAACGGCTCTGCCGGCCAATGGTGGACGTCTGCATGTGGGGCTAACCACCCCACATGCAGTTTCATCTGGTTCCGCGAATGACGACCAGAAGTGCCACCCACAACCGGCCCCTCTCGGAAGGGTGCCCTAGTGTAGTTGGTTGTGGCAATGATAAAAATACAACCAAGAAGGGAGCTCGTATGGAGTGGACGGAAACCCTAAGGGGCGACCTCCTTGCATGCTATGCTGCCAGCGAGCCCAATCCCAGGGGGTATATGGTAAGGATGCACTCTTTGTGGTGTGAGATGCATCCTGAACATAACCACCTTTCGCAGCAGAATCTGCTCGACTATGCCAACCACCTGCGTAAAAAGGAAACTCCCCACCAACCGCGTGTTCAGAGGATTACACCACCGGCCAGACCACCCTCCCCGACACAAGCAGTCTCTCCACAGGCTGTTTTGACAACCAATGCACCGTCGATACCGCCGACAAGTAGGGAGGAAGTAGATCAGGCCGACTCTGAACTCCGAACGCGGTTGTTAAACGAAATCACTTATGACGTAGGACAAACAAGGGAGAGAGATATCTATCGGAAGATCTCTCTGCGGACTAACGTCCTGACCAGGTTGAAACGCTTTATCGACGGAATCCTAACGGAGACGTCGGACCTATGGACGGTCAACTGCGTGGTATACGCTGCTGCCAAAATAATGGCCAACTCCCAAAAGCCCACCTCTTGGGAGGACAAAGCGGCAAAATGGCTGGAACAATTGGAGGCCAAGATCACGCTGGCGAAACGACAGGCTTCGAGGATTCAAGGAATCAGTGTGTGATGGAGTACATCACATCTGGGCTGGATTTCACATCCAAAGTCCGGCGCATAGCACGCAGCCTCAGATTTCACCATCACACACTGAACAAGAACGTGCTGCTCACCGTAAAGCAGCACGCGGTTGATAGAGTTCGTGCACTCACCACGGCCCGGAAAAAGCTCCTGAAGAGGAGTAAGGCCGTGAGGGAGAACTCAACCTTCCTCCTTCACCCGTCCCGTCTCTTTCGACCACCTCAGTCTATCGTCGAATCTCCGCCACCCGTCCAAGGGGTAGAACGTTTCTGGAAGGATACCTATAAAACGTCGAAGCCATTCGACGGAGGCACTCCGGCCATAGGCCTCTTGAAAAAGTTTGGCGACTGCCACCTACATGACGTTATAGCTTTCATAGAAAAATTTTCAACGCGTTGAACGAGGAGGATTAATGGTGTAGACAAATATTTCGCATAGGGGAGGTTGAGATTCGATATATTTTCATGAATTGATATTGCCTCTTTCAAAGCGCGTTGCAATTTTGTATCATGCTTTTGAGAAACAAATTTACAAGGAAGAAATGCCTAGAACGATTTAGCAATTAATTTGAACGTAGACTTGGAGAATAAATGTGAGATTCATCAATACTTAGTGGAACTCCAAGCTAAAACTTCTTGCCGGCTGATTGCTGCCGGTGTTAACTTCGGGCACGATGGTTTTGATTGATTGAGTCCTCGTCTTTTCATACCTATCTCCCAGAGAGAATTTTCCGTTGAATTAAATACCAACAAATGTATAGCCCGAAATAATGGTTAAGACGACTCTTTGGTAGACGACCTTTTAAATCGATAGCGACGAAAACGTGCCATAGCCACATCCACTTCAATTTCTCCAATACGCCCGTCCGGCACTAAGTGGGTGAAGCTTACCTTTATTAAAAATTTTAAATATAAGCTATATAGAACTTCCCAAAAAATAAGTGCAAAACTTCCGTGTATAATCCTGTGACTCTCCAGATATTATTTTTTTAATTCTAAGGACCACATTGACATGAATGATAAAAGTGGGGTATATTTATGCAAGAGTGACACTCCTGATTGTAACTCTTGGTATGTTGGTCAAACTGGACGAAAGTTGAATATAAGAAAAACAGAAAATTTAAAATCCAGTGTCAATGGTGACAAAAAGTCAAATTTTGCGGAGCATTTAATGGATGAGGGTCACAGATCCAATTTTACCCCTAAGCTCTTACACATTTGTGACAAAGGGGAGAAGTTGGACTTCCTGGAAAATTTTGAAATTTTGTCGTATTACAATGTGCATGGTGATAAACTACTCAATGACATAATCCCTTTCAACCGCCTCACCCTTGTTCCTTGTGCCACTACCCCCACCTCCATCCCCGTAGTCCTTGAGCCTGGCGTCACCACACCTGTTTGTTCCTTCCCCTGCAATTTTACCCAATCAACTCCTCAAAACTAACTCACCTCTCATCCCCCCCCCATTCTTTCAGCCACCTCCCTCTCCTTGACGTTTCTATATATAAACTGTGCTGTCTCATGGTATTTTACTTTGTATTCTTGATAATGGCCTGAAAAGGCCCGAACCGGTCGAATTGTGTTTTTTTATATTGGTGGAAATAAATTAAGTGGTTTCATTTAAAGATGAACAACAAAAATTTCCATAAAGTGAACTCGCCAAACATTAATTTTATGAATCTTCTACACTGATTTATTCCGAAATAGCCTGAAAATATTTTTGCTCAGTCTTTTATGAAATAAAGGTATAAAATACACTGTTCAATATTTACGCGCCTCATTTTTCTTCATATTTATTCCCCTGAAAAGGATTTCATTCTCCAACATCCGGCCTAGGCCCAGCCGTCCTCGTATCTATTCCTAAGTCGAGAGTTGAACCGTTTAAACGAGAGTTGAACCGTTTAAACGAGAGTTGAACCGTTTAAACTGATGCCCTTTAAATGGAATGTGGAGGTAGAACTTTTCTTTCATTCGCTTGAAAAATTATTAAAATGGGCACGCAATGACCCACGATTTCCGAAACTTTCCCCCAACGATTACAGACAATTTCCCCAATGCAAAGACCATTTTGGTGGCTTAGTAGGATAACATACAGGCGTAGATGTACAGTTCCAACCAAACTCAAGTGACCTCTTCAAAACAACCAAGTATTACCATAGAGTAAGTACATAGTGGAAAAGCAATGATAAAAACTGGACATAAATTTTTAAGAGCTTTGGGAAGAATTTCTTAGGTGCCACCACCTTAGGGGAGGAAGAATTTTGGCTTACGGAGAAGGCCACTTGGAGACGCTAGTGGAACTCGGTGATTTTGAAGCAACATACAGAAGAGTGGATTTACCATGACTGTTCTGTACCTTTAATCGAGTATCAATTGCTTTGTCGTTCCTATGATACATTGGTAAACAGTTTACTCTGTGTTTGGTAATCGCGTGTCTTCTCATATTGACGTGAATTCGATTCATTATAGACGATGCTCATTGAAGGCACATTCAAATACATGTTTAATTTGGTCTCGACGACTCAATAAGATATGTTTCCGTTGCTATGGGTCGATTAGTAAACATCCAGGCACCGAAATCATGATAAGAGCATCATGTGAGTTGTGCGACACTAAATAAAGTGGCCGTGTGCCAAAGCTCATTTGTTATGGCTTTTCGTGCAACTTCGATACACCTGTTCCATCTATCGGCCAAAGTATTATTTAAAAACTCATATCCGAATCTCCCTATCTCTTTGCCACTCTATATATGTACTTACTGCATGGTGATACCCAAAGGAAGGTAAAAGTACTCACAGTACCACATTCCTCCTCTTCCACATACACTTCCCTCTCTTCTGTTCCCGTTCCTCCACGCCCACCTCTTTCCTCGCACAATTCTTTTGCTACGTACGTACGTGCGTCCTTTCCTACCTCATTCCATCAACCCACCCTTCTCATTTCCATTCCCTCCTCCTCTGCTCCATTCCACCCGCAACCCCTCCCTCTATTTATCCTCAACCCTCAGCCCCATCCAGCCCTTCCCTTTATTGAGCCTCCGCCTCCCTTCTCCTCCTCCCCAACCAGGTCGCCTGCTGCCCTGTGTGACACCCCCTTCGCACCCACCGCTCCCCCTCGCAGTCCTTTTGTTTGCGTGTGGAGTGGTCGGGCGAAAGGGGAGATGACTTGTGCCTCGGCAGCAGTGAAAAAGCCTGCTCCGGCCCTGCCCACGTGTCCCAGGGCCGGCACCATCCCTCATCCCTTCCTCCTCCCCCTCCTCCTTTCTCTCGCGCCCTTTCGTGATTTGAATCCTAATAAGCCATTCACGCCGGAGGACCATTTACCTTCCTTCCCCCCTGCCTCCCTCTCCACACCCTCACTTAATACCCCTCCCCCCCCCCCCCAAAAAAAACCCCACCCGCTCCACCGATCGTCACTACTCCCAAAGGAACTTAGTATTTTCAACCCTGCTACAAAATTCCTTAGGATTGGATTGGATATTTGGGGAGGCGACCGTCTGCTGAGGTCAATTGCGCCATGGGGGATATGAAAGTAGGAAGGGTGGATAGAAACCCGGCGTTGGCATTAACCTGCTCTTAACGATAGGCACCAAGGGGACCACGGCTTAACGTCTCATCCGACAGACGAAGTACGGTACTTGAAGTGCCCTCCACAAGACACTCAAGTAGGGATCGGGTTTCCTCTGCACAACATCCTCCTCCGCAGGGATTTGAACCCTGGCCGTCCAAATGATTAGCCGGTATTCTAGCCACCACACCAACCCGATCCCCAAATTCCTTAGGAGCTGTTCTGTTGAACATAAGGTATTCTACAGAAATTGACTATTTTCTTCAGAACTAGTTCCTTTTCTAAGGATCTGTACGGAACATGAGAGCCTGACTGTACAGATCAGATGTTCTGTAGAGATATTTTCCGCAGAAAAATCTAGGGATGACGTCCACGGTGTCCATGAAACCCGGATCGGTGTATTGAACATTTTTGTGTGGACTTATACAAAGTCTATTTACTGATATATTGGTCATGTGCCACAGGTCGTTCCACTTTACTCCCACCTTGGTTTTGGCACTTCGTGGGATGGCACTAATGGTAGCAACTACCGTGGCAATTAGCAAATAGAAACACGGTATAGAGGTGATCCATACTGCTCACTTTGCTGAACAGTTCATAGTGATCTCATTATTGGATCAGAAGAGTTCAAAAGAATAATTATACCGATCCCAATGTGGAGGGAGTGTCTTAATGAAATTTTAATTATCAGAATGTCCTTTCAAGATCATAAATTATTATTACTATAATGTATTCTACCGGTAAAGGTGGGTTTTGCTGAATGTCAGAGAATCTCCTTCCGGTCTTTTACACATTAAACCCTGGCCGTCCAAATGGTTAGCCGGTATTCTAGCCGCCACACCAACACGATCACCAAATTCCTTAGAAGCTGTTCTGCTAAGGGAGGGGCCTATCTCCCTCGAATATATCCTTTTCCGCCTCTGCATACGATCTACCCTTCTTCAACCCGTCCATGAAAACTATTCTCTTTCTTCCCCTACCCCGCTTGCCCAACATCCTTCCCTCTATCACACTCTTCAGCAACCCATCACCCTTTATTACGTCCTTCAGCCATCTACCCTGCCTATCCCGGATTTCATTCAAAAGATTCCTTTCCTCGCCCACCATCTCAAGCACTTCCTCGTTAGTCTTCCTTTCCGTCCACCTCACCTTCTCCATCCTTCTCCACACCCACATCTCAAATGCCTGCAGCCTACTCTCGTCCTCCTTTCTCAGGGTCCACGTTTCTGCCCCATACAACGTTACGCTCCATATCAAGCACTTCACCAGCCTCTTCTTCACATCCTTACCCATTGTCCCCGTCATCAATTCTCCACTATTACTAAACGCCTCCTTAGCTAGCGCTATTCTCTTCCGTATGTTTTTGCTACTATGCCCATTTTCCTCTAGCGTGCTACCTAAGTAATTAAACTGTTCTACTTGCTCTAGTCTGTGTCCTCCAACTTAGGTCCAACTTAGGAAAAATATCTCACCTTTCTAATGACACCAAAATTCAACCCCTTACCACATTACTTCCGGAGATATTTGCCAAAAAATACTAGCCCTTTTAAATGGGAAATGGTTAGTGTATGCACTCCAGAGAGACATTATATTAAAAATGGGGCATTTCTAACACTTAGATGTCATTAAAAAACTAACAGCGTGTAGTTTGTATCTTTTCTCAACTTTTCTCTTTTTGAAAATGAATCATATTGTCACCGCAATGGGTTCTAGGGTATCACAAAAAACCTTCCGTTTTGAAGGAGATTCAAACGCACTACGCGAAAAAAATGAGTCCAGTTAAAGACTCGTTTGAATGTTTTCATTTAATTACTAACCATTTCTGTCATATAAAACTATATTCTTGCACCATTAATAATGCAATATTTTATTCAAAGGTCCTACAGCAGGTGAAATTAAAACGTATATTTCGAATATGGAATCTATTATGAGTAGGGAATATCTCACTCGGACTACCTTAAACAACAACAGCTCTTGAATGGCCGTCTCATGAGGTTTTGAGTGCCTTTGAATCGTTCAAGATGTCTTGGTCAATGTTCCTTGTTCAATACATCTCTAGTAGTGTGAAGCGAGCTTAAGGGTAGTATGTTTTAACATTTGAAGGCCAATATTTTTTTAGATTCAGAACACCCTATGATTTATCAGCATCAGTTGATTATTCGAAGTGCATCACAGCAGGCAATTATCGGAGAGGTCACAGAAAATATTAGCATCACTTCGACTTCTCTAACGAATAAATGGAGAATGAAGATTTATTCACTACATTCACTCTTGTACTTTCAATAACAAAAAAATGGTAAAATTCGTCTCAAACCAAACTCAGTAAATAACTGAACTTTTATTTCATGTAACAACTGCTGCGAATAGATTTTCTTTAAAACTTGTATCTCATCCGTATTTACGCCGGGTTCAAAAAAAACTTTTAAAAAAGTGATGCATTGCATGCCCATTAAATATTTCTGTCAAAAATTAATAAATTAGAATTTGTTGCGTGGCTACCAAAATTAATGCATTATCTTACTTACGCCATCACAGCGTCCGAACAGAAGCAAGAGGTCGCTGTTGAACGACGCTAATCACTACACTTCCAAACATTCCACTGCTAGGCTTACCTAGAGGGGAAGGAAAGAACAGAAGTGAAAAATGGTGGTGCCATAATTAAACTACGGATGGTAACAAGGTATGTATCAAACAAACATGCAAATATCACATACGACAATACTGAACACTTAAAAGGCTAACAGATAAGACTAAAATCAGAATTGTGGCTTGAGACAACCACCTCAATTGTTGTAGAGGATACTAGTCAACCGCGAGACCACGCAGACGAGTACAAACAATTTAAAATTGGCATGCGTTAGGATAAACAAACTGTTTTTAATAGTTGCCCAGAAGTAAGTGACGTATTTTACCAAAAACAAGGTCTCCATTGATTTTAAAATAGATATCAGATCTATTGAAAGTTGTTATGGTGTGATTGAAATAATATTCGCCGTGTTACACTGACTGAAACTCGCTGAATATGAATGTTTCAAATAGACCCAACCAAGTGAGTTCTGGTGGCCACCATCTTCGTTCCACCACCACCTGAGATACACCAATCCAATTTCGGCAGTTATCGTTCTCATTGCGGCATCGCATTACGGCCGAAAGCGAACAATTTGCCAGCAAATAGTCTCAGATTTTAGCTTTTTTATGGTAGTCACTCATTTGTGTAGAAGAAAGAGATTTTCTAATTTTTAATTCCACGGTACATGTCTTATTTTGCCGAACAAATACGTTTCAAATATAAAATAAGGATTCCATTAATAATACATACTATTTCAGGTTACCCAGAATATCTTGCGATCTGAAGTCTTGAAGAAATCTAATCCCCAGTCTCTCCAGCGAATCCCAATCTTCAGACAACACAGACACACACTATTCACTCGCAGTTTCTGTTTTGACTTTGCATTGTCCTCGCCAATGCTTTTTTTGCTATTCTGGTCCGCCCTCAGAGGCAAAGAATGTATTTTGTTAATGCATATCCAAGCTCTACTGTGTGTGTATCAATTGTGAATTTGGCCAGACCATTCATACAGTTGTTCCAGATATATACTGTTGCAACGCGTTGAAGTGCAATCGAGGTTTCACTGCGATAACAAGCAACGCAGTGTCATTTGAAGAGTGAAAACAATTTCTTTACTAATTCTTTAATTTTCTAATTTTTTAAATTGGAAGAGTGTATACACCGAATGAGTTAAATGGACACTGGTCTAAATATCCGATATACTAGACCCCGCACAATATAATAGCGCGATAGAAAAAGAAATGAAAAGTAAACAATTTTCTCGCCAATCATCGATGAATCCTCGTTCTAGTGATTCCTTCCCCAAATGGTTTCAACTTATTGGCTAAATTTCTGCCCACTTCCCTATTATCTTGGCCTAGGGTCCCTTATTCATCGCCAGACTCTATCACGCACTGAAGGAGAGAAATGTCTACGTATCATAGAGTAAGTACATATGGAGTGGCAAAGAGATAGGGAGATTCGGATATGAGTTTTTAAATAATACTTTGGCCGATATATGGAACAGGTGCATCGAAGTTGCTCGACAAGCCATAACAAATGAGATTTGGCACACGGCCACTTCATTTATGGTCGCATAACTCACATGATGCTCTTACGATGATTTCGGTGCCTGGATGTTTACTAATCGACCCATAGCAACGGAAACATATCTTATTGAGTAAATTGTGTTGATCGGCCTATGAGGCCGATTTAATCGTCCTGCCAGCACATAAAGGCTCCTCGGACGAGGCTTCCTGCGGTGAAAAACTCTCTCTGGGGTCTTCACGCCCCTATCTCCTGTATTCCACGGGAGACTCGAAAGCCCTTGATAGGGCCATCGGTGTTGCGCTGGTGGATGGCGATCCCTCTGCACCGAGAGTTTCTGGAGCTCTTCATGCTCGGATGAGCTCGCCTTCTCGAAGAAGTCTTTAGCTCTTCGAGCTAGCAGCTCGTCCAAGGTTTCACAATCCGCGATGCAGTGCAGCGCGTGGTTGTGAGGGGTCCACCCGAGTCTTAGCGCTGTCCGAAGACAGGAGCGATCTGCTACGGCCAGTTTCTTTTTTCTGGCGTAGCCTGGAAGGATGCCATTCCAAGGCTGGTGCTAGCGCATGTATAAATAGGCCGAAGTAACGCCTTCCAGAGACGGAGGTTCGTCGACTTGGATACGTGCGGGTGTCCAAGGATGGGCTGCAGGTCTCGGCGGCGCGCGTAGCTCTTCTGTACTGTTTTGTCTACGAGCTCAGACATGGTCAATCTACGGTCGATGGTGACTCCAAGGTAATTGACTGACTGGCGCCATTAAATGCCTTCGTCCCCGACCAGCAATTCCCCCGGGTCGTCCGGTTGAAAGGTGAAGACGATGATCGGAGTTTTCTTGGCATTAATGGTACGACGCCAGGTGTCGTACCAGGACACCAGCTCGTCCACTGCTCGCTGGAGGTATTTAACCGCCTGGTGGACCTTGGAGGATCGAGACAGTATGGCCGTGTCATCAGCGTAAAAAGCAGCCATGGTTTGCCATCCAAAAATGCATGGCATGTCGCTTGAAAAAATATTAAATAGGAGGGGAGAGAGGATGCTGCCCTGAGGAACGCCCGCTTCGATGCCTCGTTCCGTGGAGACGGCGATTCCCCATGCCATGAAGAATTTCCGTTCGTGGAGACAGGATTTCAGCAGAGAGGTGAGCCAGGCTGGATATCCGAAGTGGACCATCTTCAACCCTTGGTGACAGGGAGACCAAATATATCATGTATTTTAATGTGCCTTCAATGAGCGTCGTCTATAATGAATCGAATTCACGTCAATATGATAAGACGCGCGATTACCAACCACGGAGTAAACTGTTTACCAATGTATCATAGGCACGACAAGACAATTGATACTCGATTAAAAGCACAGAACGGCCATGGTAAATCCACTCTTCTGTATGTTGCTTCAAAATCACCCAGTACCACTAGCGCCCCCAAGTTGCCTTCTCCGTAAGCCAAAATTCTTCCTCCCCTAAGGTGGTGGCACCTGAGAAATTCTTCCCAAAGCTCTCAAAAATTTATGTCCAGTTTTTAGCATTGCTTTTCCACTCTATATATACTTACTCTATGCTATTATCTTGGCCTAGGGTCCCCTACTCACTGCCTGACACTATCACGCACGGAGACGGAGAGAAATGTCTACGTATTTAAGGGCGTTTGAAATATAATTTCATTCCTTCTTTTCCTTTTCACTTTTCCTCTCATTTTGACCCCCGTTCCCGTGGAACCGGCCCCCCGGCGGCGGATAAGTCAGGACCCCAAAATGCCACAGCCACACGCGCTGCCTCCCTCCTTCCCTCCCCGCACCGGCCGCGACCCCACTAATGCCGCTCTCTGCCCCCGCAAGAGGTGTCCCACAATCGGCCCCACCGAATGAACCGCCCCCCCACCCCCTCACCTTCCTATTCCCCCCTCCCCCCCCGCCTCCTTCCTTCCCACCACCACAGCTCTCGCACACGCCAAAATGGGATTTTTCCGCCTCCCTTCCTATATATATATATATATATATACATCTCTCCCCTCCCACACTAATCCCCATCTCTTTGTCTCACCGTTACTCTCCCTCTCTCTGTCCCTCTCTCTGATTTTTTAACATAATATTTCGGGCATTAACGTTTCGTCGAGGGTTCGCTTTGTTCTCCCGTTTACTCCCATTTCCGAGCATTTTATTTTATTTCCGTAATTTTTCCTCTTCTTACGCTAAAGCCCGTCCGGACGTGATATTATTTCATTCGGAGATGTTCAAGATGTCCGTTCTCCGATCTATCTCTCTACATAAAGCACTCGTGTACTGAATGTAAGAAAGTTCGTCTGCGCAGCACACTCTCTCCTACTTTCTGGTCTGGTACAAATACACTCTCATAACACATGGCACCATTTCACCTCCAAAACCATTACATATTTACACGGTTGGTGGCCTACCACCCCCTGCCACAAGCCCAAGTGGTGGCTCGCGGGGTAGTATGTAGATGTACATGTCTGACCGCGTATTGTTCATCTGGCTGCTTGTTTTTTCGTCTGCGCCAGTTGCGGCCGCGGGATTCTGCGACGCACTGATTTGAGCAGGGAAAAGTACCGGAATGTAATCACCCCGTGCCACACACCCTAGTGGTGGTTATCACGGTACCTGGTACATGTAATAAAAGGCTCTGCAAGCCTCATTATGGAGTGTGTGGAAGGGAATGACTTATCATCATGCACTACTCCATACCCTACTTAACTTAATGAAACCATGTTTATTACATCTACATTATACCCCGAGATTCACCGCTTGGGCATGTGGCAGGGGGTGTAAGGTCACAAGTAGTGTAAAGGTGTACCTTTCTTGGAAATGAAATGGTGATATGTATTATAGGAGGGTATTCAGTGGAGCTCAATTTTCATTGTGGTCGCTTATTGTTCGCGGAAAGAACGAGTTTTTGTACCTATCTGTTCGTCAGTGTATATCTCTTATTTTATCGCTTCTGTCAGACCTAGAGATGTAGTGATGAGTCATGATAATATCCTCCATGTCGCTCTGAAAAATATCAATTCTGAATTTATGAAGCAGCCTAAGCCTAGCGTGTAGCCCCCGAGTCTCGAGGGGCTCCCACCTTAATCCCTCTAAAAGTTGTGAGACACTATATGTAAGATCGTAGCAGTTTTTAACGAAGCGCGCTGCTTTCCTTTGTATTTTATTAATGTTTTGGTTAAATCTATTTGATCAGGGTCCGAAATACTCGCAGCGTATTCGAGATGCGGCCTAACCAGGGCGAAGTACCATCTCTCTTTTACTTTTTCATCCGAGGACCTTCCTATTATACGTTTAACAAAACCTAGTTTCTTTAATGCTGCGCCACATATGTTCTGTATGTGTAATCCCCACGATATATCAGAAAGTTATGGTAATTCCAAGATATTCTAATGTATCCGAAGACTTTATGTTTACTCCACCCACAGTATAGGCATGGCAATAGGTATGCCACCCACCGTATAGGTATTAATACATTGGCAAAACCCCCTAAGTACTTGTCAAGAAGTAAACTTCATCACGATGCACTAAACTGCAGGTATGCCACCAATGTTTTAGAATTATCTGTTTTTCCAGCATCATAAATACTCTTAGATCCCTGCAAGAGTTATGCAGGAAGGATGCGACACTTGTAGTTGCAGTACGCACCAGATTCACTAGAAAATTCCATAGACTGACAATTACGTTTCTTTAGGCTGAGTTTCTTTCGCAATTTCCCGGTGTTCGAATGCTTGGTAATCCTTATTCGCTGGATTGAGCAGCCTTTATAAACCCTGATGTGAGCAGAGAGTAAATACAAAAAAATATCAGTTTAAACAAAGTATACGTCTGGTAAATATAATCAAACTAGGGATTGGGACACGAGAGGTACTCTACCGTACCAATTAATTGTCAATCCATACATGGTAGTTATGAGATGGAAAAAAATATTTTGCCCACTATTCCTAAAGCAGTGCGGGATATTCGGAATGAAGACAAATCATAAGCAGACAAAAGGAATGAGATTCTCTAGGAAAATTAAAGCGAAGCTTGTGATTAAATTTGCAGGACACAAACTACAGCAAGTAGAACAGTTTAATTACCTAGGTAGCACGCTAGAGGAAAACGGGCACGGCAGCAAAGACATACGGAAGAGAATAGCGCTAACTAAGGAGGCGTTTAGTAATCTAAGAGTATTGATGACGGGGACAATGGGCAAGGAGGTGAAGAAGAGGCTGGTGAAGAGCTTGATATGGAGCGTAGCGATGTATGGGGCAGAATCGTGGACCCTGAGAAAGGAGGGCGAGAGTAGGCTGCAGGCATTTGAGATGAGTGTGGAGGATGATGGAGAAGGTTAGGTGGACGGAAAGGAAGACTAACGAGGAAGTGCTTGAGATGGTGGGCGAGGAAAGGAATCTTTTGAATGAAATCCGGGATAGGCAGGGTAGATGGCTGAAGGATGTAATAAAGGGTGATGGGTTGCTGAAGAGTGTGAAAGAGGGAAGGATGTTGGGCAAGCGGGGAAGGGGAAGAAAGAGAATAGTTTTCATGGACGGGTTAAAGAAGGGTAGATCTTATTTAAAAAGGATTTACTAGAGAAGGATAGGCCCCTGAATGTGTAAAAGACCGGAAGGAGATTCTCTGACATTCAGAAAAACCTACCTTTACCGGTAGAATACATTATAATAATAATAACTATAAATCCGGATCCAAGTAATATCATGCCGCAAATGTAATTTCAGCAATAAAATGCTACATTAAATTTGCAGAGAACAACGCTCTATGTAATTCATAAGGCATCATATCACAGGGTATAATGCACCCCAAACGTACTTGATTCACATCTTGCACTGTAATACTGGGACGTTCATGTATTAACCACACATCATGGTTGTACAGTTTAAGTATTTACGGAATTGCTTCAGTTCAAGGAATCCTAAGGGAGGGACGTGTGAATCCAAATTTTTTAGTAATGTCGTTTGATTGATATTAAGAAAGTGTCGCAGATTGATGGCGTGACGTCGTTTATATTCATTATCAATGATGAAAAAGAAACCAGGTATTTTTCCACAGAAATTTAATTTAGGAACAACTAGTTGCAACGCAGTGGCGTCACCTTTCAATTGTTAAAGAAATTGCCTATGTGATAAAAAATAAGGATATCGAAATAAAACTTTTATGCAATAATACTATTCATCATCACATCGAAAGAGCTTCAAATTAGTCGATTTCATGTGTAAAAAGTACAAAATACATTCATTTTGTCCCCATTAGAGTGCCTAATTTTTTACACCACGACTCCTTACCGCCTCATTGAAGGTGGAATTATTTTGCTCGTTTACGCACGTTATAAAGGTAAAAAATTCCAGCGCTTAGATGAGGAATCTTAACGTTAATATTCAATATAGAAGTTATATATTCAACTTTTTTTGAACGAGACGTTCATAGTTCAACTGTTGAAGGCTCTACTTTGTGGAATAACATTGCGATGGGAGATAATAAAATACTCTGTAATATTCCACTGCGATTTATTCTTAGTGCGTCATTTTCAAGGGCACATTCTCCAACTTGGATCGCAGTGGAATGTTACAAAGTATTTTATTGTCTCCCATCGAGACGCTCCCCTTCCACCCGCTTTCCCATCTTCCGAAACACTTTGAATTTAATTTGCATTTATTCAGTTCAACGTTCACCCCACATATAACTATAATTATAGGGTTAACAACAAATACAAATATTTACAATTTCAATAATTATAAGGAGTCAAGCTGTCCAATAAACTACACATACAAATACATACATTATAATTTACAATTTACGATTTTACAATTTGGGCCTACAACTTTTTACACGCTTTTCTGTAGTAGGTTCTCTTGTCCTCAAATAAATCCATGTCAATACGCAGTGTATTATATGTAGCACACATTCTATTTATGGGAGCATTTTTACAATAGTTACTACTTACAGTCATTAAATAAAATGTCCTTCTGTGTCTACATTTATTATTTGGGGAAATCAAATTTAGTTTGAACAACAAGTTAGAGCTCTCACCTTAATTCATTATATTATATCTATATATAAATCATTTAGTATTTTTCTATCACTAAGCTTATGAAAATTGTCCTTTAATTTTAAATATTTATTTAATTTTAAACTTTCCTTTAGTTATAAAAATTTTCCGTTCCCACTTCCCCACATAAACATTCTACTTTTCTCATTGGACCACATTTCGAATGCGCGCCGGGACGTTGAACAGAAATATTTAATTCACAAAATGATGAAATACGAAGAAAGCCGTGCGCTTAGTCACAAGCTTCCATGAGCAAATAGGGACTGTCACATGGTTGAGGGAATGATTGTGATGGAAGATCTTAGAGACTCAAAGGCTACACTCTATCTATGCGGATTACATTTCACGGAAATTCAGAACAAATGTGTCTCAATACGGCACCGAAGATACTGTTTCGACCCCTCTTCGTCTCTTATACATGACGGAAGCTACAAAATAAGATAGATATAAAAATAATCATCGTCCTTTAGGAAGGCGAGTAGAAGTAAATCTCACGGAAAATCTTTAAATATCATGCACTCTCCAACTTTTAAAGTGGGAGGTAGAATCAAGGGGGGGTTCCTCTCCCACTTGATTCATTCATCAATTATTTTGTAATTACGCTGAACGGTATAACAATGTGCTAAGTTATCGTCCAAGATAACATAAGTCCGAATTTTACGAAAAATTCCGACTTTATAGAGAGAAAAAAATTGAAAATGCCATCAATAGTGTGATACTTAATAAACTATAACACTGAAAAAATGAGGAATAGCAGTTAGTGTCATTTGAAAACTTTTTGAAAAAACATTATCATTATTATAATGTATTCTACCGGTAAAGGTAGGTTTTGTTGAATGTCAGAGAATCTCCTCCCGGTCTTTTACACATTCAGGGGCCTAGCTACCTCTAGTATATCGTTTTCCTCTCCACCCTTCTTCAACCCGTCCATGAAAACTATTCTCTTTCTTCCCCTTCCCCGTTTGCCCAACATCCTTCTTTCTATCACACTCTTCAGCAACCCATCACCCTTTATCACATCCTTCAGCCATATAACCTGTCTATCCCGGATTTCATTCAAAAGATTCCTTTCCTTGCCCACCATCTCCAGCACTTCCTCGTTAGTCTTCCTTTCCGTCCACCTAATCTTCTCCATCCTTCTCCACACCCACATCTCAAATGCCTGCAGCCTATTCTCGTCCTCCTTCCTCAGGGTCCACGTTTCTGCCCCATACAACGCTATGAAAAAAACATAATGGTTTTTCCAATCTGCACCAGATTAGAAAATTCGAAGTATTGCCTCCTGTCAAATATCACTTTCAATTGTTGCCTCCTATGGGATAAATAGGGACACGTTAAAGGGAGACTATCGACGCAGCATCTCATTCAACTCTTAACAACCATTAAAATTACACACATCATGTTCGCGTGCATTCCTTGGCAGCAAATTCGCATCAGATCATTTGATTACCTTTAAAGTGGAGATTTCGACCATTTCGGTCTCCGTTCATCGCTCGCCTTAATACATCAATGGTACACATCTGACCTGGACGCAAGTACCATAGATGTATCTTAAACAGTTATCAAAGTAAATCCAGCATTCGATATCAACTGAGGTTCGCGAAATTCTCATTATTTGGCCTTCCGATAAAAACGCCCCGAGTTTTCTTTTCAACATTTTAAACAGGAAAAATTTCCTGCATTCATTTCCGGGATCAAGACCTCTTGGCCCATCCTCTAATAAATATTCTTGATTTTTTCGTTCACCGCCCAAAGCACCCCATCCCCTATTTTCGCCTCCACCATCCCTACTAACACCCTCCCTCCTTCCATCTCTCCCACTTCCCCCCCCCCTGCAGCAGCATCCGCATCTCCACCAGGCAGTTCGCTTTCTGCCTTCTCCCCACCCTTCACCACCCCTTCCCCACATCACCACCCTCTGTCTCTTACATTTATTCTCCTTCGCTTGTTTTCACCGCGTTTGTCAACGCCAGCATTCTGCCTCGGAGGGCGTTCCTGTGCGACGCACAGCGAGGTCCCCGCCGCCCTCTCTCCACCCATTTCCCTTTCCTCCCCCCTCCCCCACATCCCAACCCCCCCCCCGACTAGATTTCGACGAAGGGAGACAGCCTCCCGCCCGCAATGGACCACTCTGGCACGATTCCCCCAACCTCAACACAAGACACCCCCCTCCACACACACACCAGCCACCCCTAAACGATAGCCTCCCTTCCTTTATTCTTCCCCCCACTCCCCTCCACCTACCTCCCCTTTGCCGTCATTTCGTCCCCAGTCTCCATCCCCCACCCACATTTCCCTCTCCTCCTCCTTTCCACCCCCACCTCACCCCACCCCACCCCACCACCCCACCCGCCAGTCCCTCTTCCACAAATCCTCCGTCCACCACCATCCTCTCCGAAATTCCCTCCACCCCCTGCCAATCCCCCGCACCCCATTGTTCGCCCCGCACCCACCCACCCAACACGCGGAGACCAAAGCGACGAAAAAAGTCGCCCAACCTCTCACAGTATGTGATTGATAGAAAAGCCGTCGGCTATACTGAGACCAACGACGGCCAAAATTATGGCGCGAATATATAAATGCAAGAAATGGCAAACGTCATCATAACATTTAATTCGCTGATCACGAATCTGATCGCTCCTCAACTGAATATCAAAGAATACCTGAAATAAGCGAAGTTTACGAATGAATTAAATACTTTACAACCACAAATTTTGATGAAACTAGACTAACCACAAAGTATATAATCTTCACCTTCATCTACATACTACCCCGCGAGCCGCCGCATGGGCGTGCGGCAGGGGGCTGTAGGTCACCAGCCGTGTAAAGATGTAAACTTTTTGGAAGTGAAATGGTGACATATCCTATGGGAGTGCATTTGGAGGAGCTCAGTTTTTATTGTGGTCGCTTATTGTGCGCGGAAAGAACGAGTTTTGGTACCTATCTGTTCGGCAGTGTATCTCTCTTATTTTATCGCGTCTGTCAGACCTAGAGATGTAGTGAGTCGTCATGATAATATTTCCTGTGTCTGAAACACACCAGTTCTTAATATCTCGAGCAGCCTTATCCTAGCGTCCAGCCTCTGAGCCTCTAGGGGCTCCCACCTTAATCCCTCTAAAAGTTGTGTAACACCATATGTTCATTCGTGGCAATTTTTTACGAAGCGCGCTACTTTTCTTAGTATTTTTTCAATTTTTTTGGTTAAATCTATTTGACCAGGGTCCCAAATGCTCGCGGAGTATTCGAGGTGTGGCCTAACTAGAGCGAAGTAGAATCACTCTTTTACTTTTTCAGACAGTTTTTTTTCAGGAGATATTACTGAGAGTGAAGAAAAATCAAAACTAAAAAAATGAGCCATCATTTCGGTATACAATGCGTTGAATATTGTTGGACTCCTTGAGCAAATGCGTTAAAATGCTCCGTACAATTTCTACAAATTTTGGAAACAACGATTAATATAACTTTGTTCCTTGAAAACCCCAAAATCTGGAATTTCGAAGTAATTCCTCCGCTACTTAATTTTCATTAAAATTATTTCTAAATTGAAAAATCGAATTGCCAAGGAGGTTGGAGGAGAGGAGGCCAAAATCCGTTGGAGGAGAGAAATTACGGATGGCCAATACAGCCCTTGTAACATATCTTCCTCAAGGGGGAAATTCCACAGAGAAAAAATTATACACCTTGACCGAGATTCGATCCCATATCCCTCGATTTCGGGCCGTGCTTTGGCCAGTTAAGCTACCGAGACATCCACTTCCGCTGTGGATTTTTTCCCTGTGGATTTCGCACAACTGTGCATTGCGGGTAACTCCGCAAAAGTGGAACTCCGTGGCTAGTCCCGGATAGCTTAAAAATCTTTCTCATGGGATTTGAGTAAGAGAAGTTATAACTTGGGAATGGGAATGTTCCTTGTAACAGATAGATCGCACGTCCCAAGTATCGCAGTCGGATCCAACCGATAGCTGGCTTTAAGTAAGACTCTTCAGTGTTCACGACTTCTTTTAATTTCTCGAAAGACCGAATTTATGCACTATTAACGCCATATTTCAAGGTCAATGTTTTGTTTGATGATGTTATGAGCAGTTAAATGATAATTTTTTCAATGCCAAATGTTATTTAAATTTAGTCCATTAAATTTTACGTACAAATATCTTTTAAAATCCATACCAATCACGCCGTTCCCTTCCGGGACAGGCGGACAGGCAGAGTCAATAAGTTTCACTCATAAATATATATTTGTACATTTAACTCTGCTTCAATAATTTCCTCCATACAGACCTATCCTTGCAAATCTCTTTTGCTTCATTTATCCCAATACACTGCTTCATACACGCCCTCCTGTTTTTAAGACTCCTAATATTCCCTCCTAAGAATTGCCTCATCCACAACTTTCTCGGCCTATCTCTTACCTCTAGCACCATTCATTTCACTCTAATATATCTGTTTCGTTATTCAACTCTCATCCATTCTCTCAACATGTCCAAACCAACGAAGCACACTTCTTTCATATATGTCCATTACTGGAGCATTTAACCCACATTCATTCATGACCCACTCATTCCTGACCCTATCCATCCTTCTTTTGCCACAAATACTCCTCAGATAACTCATACCCACGGCGTTTGGTCTACTCTTATGTCTACCCAGACATACCCATGTTTCACTACCATAAAGCAAAGTGGGATGAAGTACACTTTTGGACACGGCGATTTTCGTTTCCTTAGACAAGCACTCATTCCTTGATATGCTCCACATGCTACCTACCACTTTCCTTCCAGCATTCGCACGTCTCTTTATCTCCTCATCTATTCTTCCATCTTTCGCAAACATCTTACCTAAGTACACAAAATCATCCACTGGTTCAATTACTTCACCATTCACCCTCATCATACAGTTATTCTCTCCATTCTCCTCATCAAAAACTACTACTTTTGTCTTGCACGGATTTACCCTCAATTCCATTCTCTCTAGATTCACAAAACTTATCTAGAAGCTTCTGTAATCCCTCTTGGCTCTCTGAGATGAAAACAGTATCACCCGCATATAGAAGAACTCGCACGTTTACATTTCCAATCAAAACACCGTCGTTTTCACTACATGCGTCTCTAACACATTTATCCATAAATACATTAAACAGCCATGGAGACATTACGCATCCTTGCTTTACGCCCTGTTTCATTGCAAACCAATCACTCAGAACCCCGTTAACTCTCACGCTTGCTTATTATTATTATACATCGCCATCATAACATTCAATAACTGCCCATTCACTCCATAGCCCTTCAAAACCTTCCACAACTTCTTTCTATTTATCCTGTAATATGCCTTCTCTAAATCAACAAAAGCACAATACACTTTCTTTCGGACGCCCATACATTTTCTATCACTTACTGAAGTGCAAAAAGCTGGTCACTACATCCTCTCCCAGGCATAAACCCACACTGCACACCCCATATTCTGTCGGAAGTAATATTCCTCACTCTTTCGATTAAAATTTTGCTGAACACATTTCCCGGAATACTCAATAAACTAATGAATTATTATATTCGGTCTTTCCTCCCTTCTCTTTGTACAATGGAACAATGATTGCATTCTTCCAATCCACTGGAACAACAGAAGTCTGTAAGCATAAACTATATAGTTCACACAGCCGACAAATGAGTAAATTACACTCATACTTCAACATCTCACTGGATATCCCATCTACGCCTGCAGCCTTCCCATTTTTCAATACTCTCACAACCGTTATGACCTCATTCACACTGAGCTCCTTTTCCATCATCACATTCTCGCATACAATGTACTTAGCAAGGCTCATCCTAAGTGCCTGCAACATTATTGTATAATTCTTCAAAATACTCCCTCAAGCAGTCCCTGATATTGCTCTCATCCCATCGCATTTGTTCCTTACCGCATTTATTCCCCTGCCTTCACCAATCTTAGCCCTTTTTACCCACTTCCAAAACAGCTTTTTATTGCCTTCAAAATCGCTCTCCATCTTGCTAGCTTCGGGCGCCTTCCATTCAGCGCAAATGTTTGGCGCAGATCAGCGCACTCTAGCGCACACGAATGTAGACGAATGGAATGATGTGCGCTAGAAGATTCTCGAAACTCATACTAGAGTACTCTGTGATAACAAATAGTCAACACGGGGAGGAAACAAAAGAACAACCGGTCCGGTCTGTCGCAGTTTATTTCAATTAGCTAAAAGGGGTGAACCATGTGAACTTTCTGATAACGAGTGTTTTAAGTTTTGTGGTGGATTTGGAAATTCAAATATTCCATCGTATTTTTTTACCATTTGAAAGCGTTAGAGGTAATGACATGAATCTATGGTATTTCTGAATTTCATGCGAATCTACTTTGTTTACATGTATGATAAATTTGAAAAATAATTCGATTTTGGCACCCGCAAGGCATGGATGCCGTCCCAACTGTTGGAAATCAACCATTTCCTTGCACTTTCCGCACTTAACATCTTTTATATTACTCTGAAGACGAAACCCGTGTGTAAAAAAGATTAAGGACTATCAAATGTACGGGTAAAACTAAAGCACTTAAATAACCAAGTGAATAATGGCGAACGAAGAAACTAATGCACGCGTTTCATTTGAGGTGTTCAACTCTCACAAATCCACTCTCACAAATAATTGCGGGCACGCTGGCACGGACATACGATCCGAGGATACGTTCACCTATTTCAGAAATCAACGATTTTCTCTATTTTAAATTCATGCCTCTTATAAACATGGCTTTACGGTACGTGAAAATCACCCTCAAATAATTATAAATTACTCATACAGGAATGATAAATGGAGGATACAAAAATCTCTCTCACAACAATTTTGCATTCATTCTTTTTCTTTCTGTAAATCTCACATGCCTTAGAACGCTCTTCCTCAGATTTGGCAGCAATTATGTTCTTGTACGCCTCTTTCTTTTCTCTGACTGCAAATTTCACCTCTTCATTCCACTAAGCATCGCCTTTCGTTCTTCCTACCACTCCTTTTCCACATACACTTTCAGCACAACCTACAATCACTCCTTTTAAACACTCCCACGCATCAATCACATTCCCGTTTCTAATATACTCGTCCCATTCTCTCTCCTTCAAGGATAGAGCATCCTCAAGCATACTGCATTCTTACCTCACTGTCTAGCAACCTCTCACTTTTACTTTCAACTGCCTACACGCATCACTCTTCCTTGACACCCACTTTCTGCCCAGATTCACTTTGGAGAGTACCAAATAGTGGTCTGTTCCACATTCAGCACTCCTCATCACTCTCGTGTCCCACACTAACTCCCTCAATCTCTCGTCATACGCAACGAAATCCATCATGCTTTTACCATCGCCCCTTTGCCTAGTATAGAGATGTATTCTCACACGTTTAAACCATGTATTCGACACCAACAATCCTTTCTCCAAGCACACACTCACCGAGTTTTCACTTATATCATTCACTCGGGGGTCACCAGATGGCCCAACCACTCTATCAGATGCATCCCGCCTCACACCAACCCACTCATTCATGTCACCTAGTACAATTATTCTCTCACCAGGGTCACACTCATTCAAAATCTCTCTCAGTTTTTCCCAAAACTCATCTTTCTCACTGTCACTCTCTCATTCCACTGGTGCATAACACGCCACAATCACAACTCTCCCAATACCTTCTTTCATGCGAACCCAGAGCAATCTAGGGGATACTAACTCGTACTTCCTTACCAGTAACTTAGCTCTCTCATTAAGAATGTGTCCTACACCTTGACTGCAGTGTACATTATCGTCAACTCCTGACCACAGTGCCACACCACCGCCATCTAGAGTAACAAGATCCCGCCCCTTCAGCTTAGTTTCACATACACAATGAACATCCATTCGTCTCATTTTCATTTCATTCAACAACTCATGCTCCTTCTCATATACTCCTGTCACATTCCAAGTACCTATAGCCCAAGTTGTCTTGCTATGTCCGTATCTAGATGGGCCAACCTTATTCAGCTTCCGCCGCCCATCGTGGCTTCGGCTGTCCGAGGCTACTTCGTGACTCTTAGGAGTAAGTTGCAATAGAGTATGCAAGGTTACCAGCCTTCGCAGTACCCGCACCACGTGCAGCTTTCCCTGCTAACGGTTACGGCGCTCTACCGGTCAGTTTTTGCACATTTTCGCCAGTATGTCACAAGAGAAACCAAAGCACAGTAATACCATTGGCCCGCTATCACTATTCTGCTCAAGCTACGATCCCTTCCGAAAGGACTACCTTGAGAGCTAGCATTCCGTTTCCCGCGACCCACCACTAGGAGGTATATGCGGTGTACAGACACACCGGGTCACTTTTGAAAATCCACCAATTTAAAATCCAAAATCGCATGAAGTAATAAGATGATACCATTTATTAGCATTGCTTGATGTGAAACGAAAAGGCGAAAATTTCACAGGTGGATAGGAAGTTTTGTAGATTTTCCCACTTTTTTTTACGAAGACTACAGTAAATGATATTAGTTATTGTTTGCAGGTACTCGCAATGAAAAGGGTATGCAGTTCGTCATACACAGCAAACGACATGGATTTCACATGGCTTTCTCACATGAAAATATATTAAACTGTAAAGTAAATGTACATATACCGGTTCGCCAAAAAAATCGTTTAAAATTCATTTAAACCCTGAAAACGAAGGTCATCTTACTTGACGTGCAAAACTGCAGGCCCTGTACGTGAGCATCTGTATAGTGAATAAAGACAGTAATTCAACATGATCATTGATAAAATGTCTCTATTTTCTCCTTAATTTCCTAGAGAAGGGCGGTATGCTATTACACATTATAGCTTGATTACACGGCTAAGTCATCAGGTATATGTTTTCCACGAGGGTTTCACGTCCAATAAATGTCCTGATGCACAAAAATATCTTGGAATTACCTTAACATCTGATATATCGTGGGGATTACACATACAAAACATACGTGGCGCAGCATTAAAGAAACTAGGTTTTTTTAAACGTATAATATGAAGGTCCTCGGATGAAAAAGTCAAAGAGAGATGCTACTTCGCTCTGGTTAGGCCACACCTCGAATACGCCGCGTGCATTTGGGATCCTGGTCAAATAGTTTAACTAAAAATATTAAGAAAATACAAAGGAAAGCAGCGCGTTTCATTAAAAACTGCTACGAGCGTACATATAGTGTCTCACAACTGTTAGAGGGATTAAGGTGGGAGCCCCTAGAGACTCGGAGGCTACACGCTAGGCTTAGGTTGCTTGATAAATTCAGAACTAATATATTTCAGAGCGACAAAGAGAATATTATCATGACTGTTCACTAGATTTCTAGGTCTGACAGATGCGATAAAATAAAAGAGACACACTGCCGAACAGATAGGTACAAGAACTCGTTCTTCCGCGAACAATAAGCGATCACAATAAAAACTGAGCTCCACTAAATACACTCCTATAATTCATGTCACCATTTCATCTCCAAAAAACTTGTACCTTTACACGGCTGGTGACCTAACACCCCCTGCCACACGGCCATGTCACCCACCGCTGCTCGCGGGGTAATACGTAGATATAGAATGTAGTAATCACTCAAGAAAATACGTGAAAAATACAGGAACATTACGCATTACTTCGCTATTTTTTTGGCCATCAGACCAACACAGAAATAGAAGATCACAACCACCATTCACTTCCACTTACTTCTCTGTCTCTCTCATCATCAAATGCACTCCATACAAATGTTTGCCTGATGTATTTTATGCGTAATTGTGTATAGGGGATGCAGCCTGTAAAAAACCTGAACGTAGAATGAACTTGCGACTTTCGTTTGCGGCATGTTTCCTCTGAAAGCCGGTACAACCAGTCGTACTTCCTAAAGCGCGCCCGTCGAAGACGAGGGGGGACTGGTACGATGACATGGATCAGGGAGCACGTGTAATCACTTTCGAACATTTCGCATCCACTGGAAACAAACGCTTCTTGCGTTTCAGTATTTCTTCCGTTTGCCTCTCATTTTATTTTGGTGTTGTGGACTCTGCCCATGCGATGATGAGGAGTCCATAAATTAACTCCCATGAGAATGTCAAGGAGAGTGGCACTGTGTAAGCAGGTAAAATTAAAGGCCAATAAATGCAGACAGCCTAACTTCATTCCGTCCCCGAACCGAAACCGCTTTCAAAAAACGCGTGTTCCAGGCGACGGACTCCTCGTTCCGAGAGATACAGGGGAGCAAAAATATATATGCGTTCCCTCCCCCTTCAAGCCACAAATGTGCCCAACACGGCGTGAGATTCCCAAGTTTTTTTTTCCTCGGCATTCGCTTTTTTTCTGCCATGCGACTGAATCGAATCACGGCTCATCGAATCCCCGCCATTCGCGTCAATCCACGGGGAAGGAATCACTGCCGACGGCATGCCGGGAAATTCTTCCAAACAAATGCACTTTGTGGCCGGGAAATAAAATATTCAGTTACCACGAAAGAGGACTGCGCAGCGGGTGGGAAAGGGACAATTCTGACTGATATTCACAATTTTGTGCGCCAATGGAAGGACAATGTTTGACGATTTTTTTATTCCTCCTCGCAAAAGTAAAGGTAAGTGGCGTCGTCTATCGGATATAAAAGATGTTTCGTTCGCTGCGCATGCCATTTCTCTTGACGTAATTGAGTTGCGTTGAGTCGATTCGGGATGCGGATTGGTGCTCCGGATGAGAATCATGTACAACTGTAGAAAACTACTGTTAGCCATCGTGACCATGAGGCCATTGGCTTGTTCAAAAGGAAACCTAATAATGATCAAGTTAATTTAACACATCAATTTTTGCGAAGCGAAATAAAGTCGCAAATTTCACCAATTTGTCACACAATCGCACTTTCCACAGTAATTTTGAACTCAAATGTCAGACCGGTTACGTTTTCAGTCAGTTTCATTTTACAATGATTCTTGAGGCTCGTCACTAAATTTATGATGATGGACAGCTCACGGTTTTAGGAAGTACTTCAACAGAACTCCTCGAAAGGAAAGAATGAGAGGCGAATTTTTAGCATCGAAATTACCACCAATCCGACTCCCGAACTACGTGGTAGTATCTGAAACCAAGCTTTGCAAGATAGAACGTTCACCAACGCAGATCTCTCCATCTGTTCCTGATTCATCGTCTAGTATAGTTCTCCCACTTGCTATTTGATCCGCGCCAACCGGCTATCGGGTTCGTATTCCGCCAATATAATGACTCTTGGTGGAATGGCTGAAGACCCGTTTCGTGCTCTACAAAGAAGCAACACGAATCATTTCGCGACGAAAATCTACGCTTTTGTCCAGTGCCTATCATGACTTACATGTACAGGCGATAAAAGAAAGCAAGCGAGTCACGATAAACACGACCTCTGAAACAAAAAATGGTATCAATAGAGGAGTAGAGAAAAATTAAATCCTCGTTTTCAATAAATAATGAGACATCATGCTGAGAAACTGGTTCTCCAAAAAATATTGGCATTAAAAGTGTAGAAAATGCATTTTTTCCACAAAATATTATAATGTCTTTAACGTCTTCAGCTCAAACAATACAGGTCTTCGTAACCATCTCACTACACGGCCGACATTAATGTGCTCACATAACTTATATTGCCAAAACACACACCCGTGGAGGAATTCAGCGAATATACGGCGGTGCAAGTCTTCACTTAGAATGCAAAACGCAACAATGCCAAATCAACGATAACGTATAAAAACCTATAATATGCTTACAGAGAATACACCAAAAAGAGCATATTAATGGCGGACCAGTTAACGTTGCGAATACCTGTATCGAAGGAAGAATACAATCGATATTGAACGACCTTGGAGGATCCGTAGATGGTCATGCCGTCTGGAGAGCGATCTAGTAACTTTGGAAATTTCTTTGTAGTTTGTTACGTAATACCTGAAATTTCGGATTACATAATAACATGCCCCCGTCTCCTCAAAGAGTAGCTTTGACTTTGACTGGGACTAAAATTTGACCTCGAGGGAATCAACTAATAGTGCTTCAAACCTTGTATGGGGTTGGCTTGCACGGTAATTCCAAGATCTAATTGACTATGGAAGAATAAAGAATGGGGATTAATGGTCAACTTGATTTTTTTTTATTTATTATGATTATGATTTTTTTCGATGGGGTTTATGCATATAAAACTGAAATAATTTAAATGATTGAAGGGAACGGGAGAGAAGTAAGATTCGTTGATGACGCAACGCATGAGGTTCGCCGTTGTGATGGTAACAGTGCATTGATTGGAATGCAAACTGTTAAGCGGAGTCGAAGTCGGAGAAGTTTGAGAGATAGGTCGATCAGGTAAATAAAAGGCTTAATTTTCGCGAGTCTCAGAAGAGGCACTTCCTTCTTCCACCCTTCTCTGAGTTACATCCGTGCAATATAATGGTACCAAAATTTGATGGTAGTTGTCTGTGCAAAGTCTTGCATGACAAGAAGGTAAGGGTTAAAATGGGAAGGGTTGACTATGGGGCGGAGTCGAGAAAATAGCCCGAAGCAGGCAGCCTTGGATAGTACAGCTACCACAATCCAATGTTTGTACAGTCAGTCACAGTCACTTTTACACTATCAGGACGACAATGTCCTGATGGACAGGCCACACTTTGAAAAATAACGAATTTTTAAAGAGAATAATAGAAGGTATATCACCACAAGTAAGACAGGCATGAGAAGAACTTGAGGTTGGAGTGAAATTGGGAGGGCATCTTATAAAATCGGTTAGATTCGCGGACGATCAGGCATTGGTTATTGGATCTTCGAAGAGACTACAAGCTTTGGTAGATGCTATAAAAAAGCAGTGCGGGACATTCGGAATGAAGATTAATCATAAGAAGACAAAAGGAATGAGATTCTCTAGGACAATTAAAGCGAAGCTTGTGATTAAAGTTGGATGACACAAACTCGAGCAAGTAGAACAGTTTAATTACTTAGGTAGCACACTGGAGGAAACTGGGCATAGTAGCAAAGACATACGGAAGAGAATAGCGCTGGCTAAGGAGGCGTTTAGTAATAGAAGAGAGTTGATGACGGGAACACTGGGTAAGGACGTGAAGAAGAGGCTAGTGAAGAGCTTGATATGGAGCGTAGCGTTGTATGGGGCAGAAACGTGGACCCTGAGAAAGGAGGGCGAGAGTAGGCTGCAGGCATTTGAGATGTGGGTGTGGAGAAGGATGGAGAAGGTTAGGTGGACGAAAAGGAAGACTAACGAGGAAGTGCTTGAGATGGTGGGCGAGAAAAGGAATCTTTTGAATGAAATCCGGGATAGACAGGGTATATGGCTGAAAGATGTGATAAAGGGTGATGGGTTGCTGAAGAGTGTGATAGAAAGAAGGATGTTGGGCAAGCGGGGAAGGGGAAGAAAGAGAATAGTTTTCATGGACGGGTTGAAGAAGGGTAGATCTTATGCAGAGGCAAAAAACGATATCCTAGAGGGAGATAGGCCCCTGAATGTGTAAAAGACCGGGAGGAGATTCTCTAACATTCAACAAGGCCTACCTTTACCTGTAGAATACATTATAGTAATAATCACCACAAGGATTACCGAGGGACAATTACGGGGGAGGTTAGGGAATGTCTGGAGGTGTCTCACGCGTTGCTTTGAGGACGCATGACAGACAGGACATGGAAAAATAGTTATAAGGGGACTTAAAAGAGTTACCGAGGAACTTTCCGAATAGAACTGCATTGAGAATTGCGGAAATTGTAGAATGGATAGGGTTGCAGACAGCCGTCAATCATTCGTTGAGTAAAAAACTAATAATTAAATTAGTTACAGAAGCTAAATGAGTAATAATTATGTAAAAAGTTCAAAAATATTTTTAAGTATGAGTTCACTGAATACAGGCGCGACTTCGTGGCTATTCGTTGTCAGCAGTGACTTCCCAGCGAGCCTCCGCATGGGCGAGTGGGTCGAAGGGGGAGTTGGGACAACGGTAGTGCAAAGGTCTTAAAGTAGTCCGAGCGAGATAGTTCCCTAGTCATAATGGAGACCATATTCGAATTATACGTTTTAATTTCACCAGCTGTAGGACACATCAATTAAATATTGCATTATTAATGGTGTAATAATATAGTTTTATATGACAGTAATTGTAAGTAATTAAATGAAAATATCTAAATAAGTCTTTAACTTGACTCATTTTTTTCGCGCGGCGCGTTTGAATCTCCTTCAAAACGGAAGGTTTTTCGTGATACCCAAGAACCTACTGTGGTGACAATATGATTAATATTTTTTTAAAGTCGAGAAAACATACAAACTATACACTTAGTTTTTTTACGACATCTAAGTGTTAAAAATACCTCATTCAGTAAATAATGTCTCTCTGAAGTGCGAACTCGTACCATTTCCCAAGTAAAAAGGCTCGTACATTTTGGCAAATATTTCCGAAATTAATGTAGTAAGGGGTAAAATTTTTTACGTCATTGGATGGGTGAGATATTTATCTTTAAAATGACACCAAATTCATTGATTCCTGAGTAAAATGATTTTTCGCTCAAACTACCTTAAGGGGAAGTGTATTATATTTGCGTTTTTAGTGGAGCTCAGTTTGATTTTTTTCCAATTCATTTTTTAGTTATAGGCTGCTTCCTGTCTGTATATTCCAAAATGATAGAATTTTTTCCCCTTCTTATTCGAGGTCTGCCTCGTGATCTCTTTGTTTACTGGTAACCCTTACCCTGGCAATTTGTACCATTCTATTTTTTCCAATATTTATCATGGTCACATTTTTCATGTAAAGGACGAACTTTTGTACCTATATGTTTGACAATATATCTCTCTTATATTTTTTCTTATTTTTATTTTTAATTTTCAAGCTTATAACGGATCTGGAGATGTGATGCGGTGTCAAAATGTTATTTTGTCACACTAAACATACCTGTTCTGAATTTCTTAGGTATGACCAATTATGGAAGGGAAGTAGTGATACCTGGTACCATTCTTCAAGAAAAATCCACTGTATGAAAATATTTCCTTGCACATGGAAATAGGGGCGAAAAATATCATTGAAACACACAGAATGGAAGCTAATGAATAGATTACGTAGACGAGTATAGCCGGCGAGACCCTGTGAATGGATAAGGACAGACGATGAGAATTGAGGCAGTGATGAAGTACTGTATGCAAATGAGAGATAAATGCGTGAGAAATGAAAGAGACAAAATGGATGCGAACTCGAAAAAGACAAAAACGTAATATAAAAGCAAATATTAACGCGGGTGGGTATTATCAAACGGCCATATTTGCTCGTTCACGGAGAGAGCCCCGGGAGAGTGGGCGAATTTAAATTGTAAATATCCCCTCGATGTTGTTCGCTATCGTAAGCGGAACGGAAAAAGGAAATATTTTGTACCGATTGTTTTAGATTACGACTGCCCCGACTGATCACGCTCCAAAGGGTCACCAGAAGAGGATGGAGGTTGTATCTGGAGGGCAGAAAGTGGGAGAGGGGGAGTGGACATAGGACGAGTTGTGTATTACGATGGACGGTGGGCGAAACTCACACACTGTTCCATGCATTAATTTTCAGCTCGATGAGCCAAATACTTTCACTCCCAATTCTTGGGGAAAGAGTCTAAAAATCGATTTTATTCCGCCAGAAGGCGACTCTTGTCTTCACCTGCGAAAGAATTGGAATCTCTCTCGGCAAAATGTAATGATAAAAATGATCCCGTACACACGAAATGACAGAATCCTATTTTACGTACAGATTCTAAATCAATAGGCCATATGAAAGCAAAAAATACATTTGAGATAACATAGGAACGATATATTATTTGGCGAAATTGTAGACATTAAATTCACTCCAGGTCTCTTTGCCCACTAACTAATGTAACAGAATAATGAAGGAATTCGTATGAGGAATTTCTTTCCACTCGGGTAGTCCTTTTAGTGGCAGTAGATAATCTGCATCAATCTTTCCAGGATTTAAATATGATCTAGTTCTTGCCGTATCTCCCGGCGTATGAAACTAATAAAGTTTTCCACCAAATTAGCTGGTCGTTGGCCGAAGTTTCAATGGCTACATCCACCATCGTCCTCAGGGCACGTCAGTTTCAAGAATGGAGCCTCCTTATGTCCCTGAAGGTTTCGCGCCTTGAGTAGTCAGGTTAAGGTAGTCAGAGCGAAATATCATCTCATTAGAAATTAATGAATATGTTCTTGTTTTAAAGAAAAATATCTCACTTATCCAATGACACCACAAATTCTACCCCTTACTACATAACTTTCCGAGATATTTGCCAAAAAATACCAGCCCTTTTACATAGGAAACGGTAGGTGCATACACTCCAGAGAGACACTATTTACAAAATGAGGTATTTCTAACACTTAGATGTCGTAAAAAACTAAATTTATGTAGTTTGTATGTTTTCTCAACCACATTTGAAAATTAATCATATTGTCACCGCAGTAGGTTCTTGGGTATCACAAAAAAACCTTCCGTTTTGAAGGATCTTCAAACGCACCGCGTGAAAAAAAAAATAGTCAAGTTAAAGACTTATTTAAATATTTTCATTTAAATACTAACCATTTCTGTCAAATAAAACTATATAATTGCACCATTAATAATGCAATATTGAATCGATGTGTCCTACAGCTGGTGAAATTAAAACGTTTAATTCGAATATGGTCTCTATTATGACTAGGGAACTATCACGCTCGGACTACCTTAATCAGTGTCTCGATGGTTGCCGTTGATGACGGCTGCTACTCTCTACCATTGGTCCCATAGAATGATTCCTTGGTTCTCAATCGCACTCAATCTCCAAGTGATCCTTTCCTTTGTTGATTCAGACATCTTTCTCAAAACTTCGTTTTCTTGGGTTAATGATGTTTTGTTGCATATTCATTCACTAAACACATTTCGATTACATTCAAAAGGACCTTTTTAATAAGGACTGAAGTTGATTTTTGCAGGAAATGATAATGTTGGCATTACGTTTACGCACATTTTATAACTAAGTTAATTCCATTGAGCATTTAATAGGTATTAGGTTATTTAATATTGTTAAGTAATACAATTAGCATGAGAATCAATTTATGGCAAGCATCATTCAAATAGTATCTCTAAAGCTAGTCAACACATTGGCCCTAAAAAACAATACTCTTTCTCTTTAAAAAAACCTTCCCTCTTCTTCCAGCTCCTTTTCATCACGTCCTGCCTTCTACATGGCTTGTTTACCCCTGCCACACGCCCTTGGGCTGTCCACACTGGATAACATGGACGTAGTACATCAAAACATATAAAAGCCACTAGATTTAGGTTATCCAAAGACTTCATTTATACGGTGGATTCCCAGTTCGCTTTCACTTCTGGCTCAAGAAAGAACGACGGGTGCCTCACAATCCATAACTCATGTAAATTCAAGTTTTTTTTATAAATTCATTCGAATGAGCGGAATGAAGCGAATACTCTTCTTTGCCCTCCGTTGCACCATTCATTCTGGGATAGGATTCCCATTCTAGGAGTCGCATCCGTCTGGCACAACTTGGTACCGCTGGCACAATAAATAATCAAAGACCATGCTCTCTCTCTCTCTCTATGTCCCCGAGAATCTGCGCCAATTTCCACGGGTATTGCACTCTCCCGCAATTTACATCGAGCCGCCCTGCGCATTTCAAAACAGAACCGGAGCACATTTTACAGGCGGAACAGAACGCACGATTGTCGCATTCGCGACATCTGAAGATTTTCGTCGAAGGCGTTAAACAAGGATAATGTCATGTATTCTTTCCATTATTTTGCGGTAAAAAGCTTGAATTAAGCTCTTAAGTTTGTAGTCCCACGAAATTCATTTGCGATTTACAAAACTGTCGGCTGGTATTGGTGGCTTGTATTTAAGGTCGTCCGAGCGAGATAGTTCCCTAGTCATAATAGAGACCATATTCGAATTATACGTTTTAATGTCACCAGCTGTAGGACACATCAATTAAATATTGCATTATTAATGTTGCAATAATATAGATTTATATGACAGAAATTGTAAGTAATCAAATTTAAATATCTAAATAAGTCGTTAACTTGACTCATTTTTTTCACGCGGTGCGTTTGAAACTCCTTCAAAACGGAAGGTTTTTTTGTGATTTTGTGAAGGTTTTTTTGGGGTAATCTGTAAATCATGTGATTTACAAAAATTGCACATGAAGAATGCAACGATTGGCTACTGTAGATAAAAAGTGAGTCCGGAACAATTTTTTTTCTCGTTCGAATGCCCACTCCTTGCATCTAGACAATACTTGGAGATGAGGATGAGGATTTTAAATTAAAACTCTTCAGAGGCTCTTTTGAACAAAAGGACCAATCTTCGTGTCGTGTGTATCCAGCAAAGACTGCACATTCGATTCGACGAAACCTTCTGTTTTTCTATTTCTTTATCCATCTTGATTTTTGAAAATTCAAACATTTGCTGCTTTCTAGCGATTCCTCTCATCTTTCCCTGGCACGAGTAACAAAGACCGTTACATGCACATGAGTCTGAAGCTCCGGCTCGAAGGTTCGTCAGCACGAGCGGCAAGAACCGTTACAAGTTCTCATCCTGTTCAGCGAAACGCACCTTTACTCAGCCAAATACTATCGGTGAATTCTTCCCACACAACTCTGAACTTATCGATCGAGGTCGGAACGTAGTGCAGTCTAGTGCAGAGACAAGAAGTCAAAACCAAAATGTGTGTGTCGCATATTCTACAGCTCTTCGATTTCACAAGCACTGAATTGCTACTGGTAAAATTATCTCGGTGAATTCCAGTCAAATGAGGATACAGGACATTACGCTTTGCAAAACAGTTATCACGGCTTATTTGGAGTAACTGAGGTCTGCAGGAGAAATTAAAAATACAGCAATTCCTCAAAAAAACGAAATTCTGATTTTACGAACAAAAATCTTTGGTCCCGACCAAAAGGGTATCTAAATGCATGTAACATTAATTCATGTAACATGCAATGCACGCTATATTACGAAACAACAAAGTTTTGCAATTACGAACCTCGGGTCTTGGTCCCGACGTTAAAAAGTTACTCGTTTCTACGAATGATGACGGGTCACCGCAGCATTTTTTTAGGCGCTTCTTGTCAGAGTGAAGACATTGGTCATCGTTGTCGAATGCATTACGCACTGAATGTGACATCTAGGAACGATGATACATTTTTCAATGCGCAATAGTCAGGGTGACTTTACATAAAAAGGTATAGTAGTTCATAAAATATGGCACCAATCGGACGAAAATGCGTTCGGCTTCGTTATCACAAGTCCAGAGTTACCGACAACAAGTTACGAAACGTAAATTAATCGAATAGGAACATACTCGCCCGCAAGGGACTAATTGCTAATACCAGCCTTTTCCTCTTCATGATCCGTGGCATTTTTTTCGTACCCGTTTTTTCCCAAACCTAAATCCATGACGTGTATTCTTGAAATTGAAAATGAACTATAAGCCTTCTTCTACAAGTGTCGTGAGCAGAATATTCCAGTAAGTGGCCCGATCATCCAACAGAAGGCGGAAGCAAATGCTTTACGTCAGAAAATCGAAGATTTTAACTGTTCCGTTGGCTGGCTGAGCAATTTCAAATCCCGATTCAACATTGCGTCGCTGAAGATATGTGGAGAAGAAGACGCGGTGGACACCAACTTGTTGAATAGATTGCATTTGGGCAGTGATGGCCTGATTAATGAATAGAGCCCCGAAATCCGCTATAATTTCGGCGAAACTGGGATATTTTTTATGCTCTCCCCGACACAACTCAAGGTTTGGAAGGTCAGAGGTGCCCCGGTGGAAGAGAGAACAAAAATGAGAGTGACTGTTGGGGTATGCGTGAATCAGACAGGGATGGATTAAAAATAAGCCTGTCTTAATTGGGAAAAGTGAAAAACATCGCTGTTTGAACAATGAATGTGAAGATGGAAAACCTCCCGGTGGGCTACGATTTCAATAAAAACGGTGGGATGAACAATGGCATATTCCGAAAAACTATCATTCGACTGCAAACGGAAAATGGCTGGCAAAAATAGAAAGATACGTCTGAAGGTGGACAATGCGAGTTCCACAAGTTCCTCGATGACCTTAATTTGGCCAATGTACGTGTTGTTTATCTTCCTCCAAATTGGATCAGCAAGTCCCAGCCGCTGGATAAAGGAATTGTCCAAAATTTCAAAGTCATGTACCGTAGGAAACTGGTGCGATACTGCTTGGGCTGGATCGGAATGTATTCGCCCCTCGTTTCATGTTATCATTTTTGTTTCCAAAAATAAGCTTTCTCTTGTTTTCTTTCCAAAGTTACATTAAAACCATCCAACTCCAATCGTCAAATTCAGGAATGAGGATGGAGATGAAGGATATATCCATAGGGACTTTTTTGCACGCTATTGGAGCGGTAGGGGTGTCATGGAGCAAGGTATTCTCAAAAACAACTATTAACTGCTGGAGAGCGGCCGGATTCCCTTTTCCAGCACCTGATTATCCTGTTACTGAGGTTAATCTTCGATAAAACTACCTTAATTGTGATTAAATTCCTGTTAGTGCCAGAAACGAATATCTTTTTGTCAATTTAAATCTTTTGGAAGAGGTATAGGATGAAATTACTATCGAGAAAAGAGGTTTGGCAAGTGGTTTTCAATATTACTTGTCGCAAGTTGGCAGTTCACTGGCTGCAATCCCCAGCGATTATATGTCGATGGATGACGATCTTCAAGCTTTTGAGGATCGAACGTTACAGCCGGCGACGGAAGAGCCAGTGGCAGGGCCTAGTAAGGAAAGCAGCGACGAAGACGAACATGACCAAGTCCTGATCACTCAAGGAATTGTAAAATGGAAATGCCCGCCCATTCCCATATTCTTTTTCCCCACCCGGCAATTAACACCAGGAAAAGTTACCCAGCTTTCCATCTCCGCTGCTTCGACACCTCGACTTGCTTTCCCCCATCATCTTTCTTTCTCATTTGCGGCAGACCTATCAAACGCTTCCCTTCCCTACGACACTAACCATATTCTTCCCCCCCCTTGTGACCCTCTCTCATGTCCCCCTTCCCTGCTCGTGCCCACCCGCTCTACGGGTGGACACGAGCTATCTGGTCCCCCAGAAGATCAGACCCCTTTGTGTCCCCCCCCCCCACTCCCAATACTAGGTCAGGGTGCGATGTCCCAGCGAAAATGGACGGGAACGCGTCCACGGAAGTGTCTCGTAAACAAACGCTCCTGTGCATAGATATACGATAGCATGAGTGACAAAAACATCTCCCTTTTTACGGGTAGTCTACTTATTGTGCCTCATCTTGCATTCGATTGTGAAATGAACTGAAGCACTTCATGAAATCGAATTTTATCCAGCTAAACGGGACATTCCGACCACTGTACAAGCCTGTGATTGTGACAGCATCTTTTCGGTTGGTCCAGGAGGATGTGAGCAAAGATAATACACCGAGTAAAAATTACTATAGTCACGCAAATAGAATCAACAGAAAATGGTGCAGCAAAATAACACCCGTGACAAAACTATGACGGCAATGGAAGTCAGGAGTGCAGAACATGCTGAATTTTGGAGTACACTTAAAACAGAAAGAAGAGACGAGGCTCAGTTGCAACGTGAAGTTAATGCAAGTGACAAAAGGGAGTTGCAAAGGGAGGCGGAATGTCACTCATAATAGAAAAGACACGAAAACTATTCGGGGTAGTCAAAGAGCTCCATGAAGGATAACGGAGAATTAAATGACACGAGACAAAATGCATGGTCCCACGGATATCAGTTCAGCCAAGGCGCACCAAATTATTAATTGCCAATGCATTCATAGAACTGGAATGAAAAGAACTTTTCAATTTTTCTACGATAGATGCATTGCCTATAGTTATTAAATAAACGTGATCTATTTTAGGACTGCAATACTGATTTTATTTTCATTTATTTATTGAAACTTTCGCAGTACATTTCCGTAAAGCTCTTTTCTCATAGGATTACCCGTGTCAAGACTTATAGCAAAACCAGAGTTTCTTCTTCTTTGCCGGAGACAACGTTCACTGCTGAAGAATGTTGTTCTTACTGCACTTTGAAACACACATTCCCATGAAAGAAAGAAGGCAGGAGGTTAGGATCCGCATCAATTAATTATAATATTCTAAGAATTTATTCCGATAATGAAACCTTCGACCACATATTTATTTTCGAAGTCACAAATTTTCCGGAACAACAATAAAATACGACGACTATTCATCGCGAATGAGTTAGAAGGTACGAAAATGCACATCAGTGGGCTAAAATTTAAACAGTCCGTAGCATTTTGTGGAACACGGATTTTTCCACAATTACGACTGAAACTACGGAACTCGTTAAAATATTCAGGAGGGTTGAGAGCCTAACCCCATTGCTTTAAAGGACACCGTTTTAAAGCGATGCATTTTCATTATCAAGAAACGTTTTCACTCGCAGAAATCCAACCGCGAGAACGTAGGCGCGCATGAATGAATGGGAGGAGGAAAATATACACAAACGTATTCGACGACCCGTATCCTGAGAGTCCCATGTATTCAATAAATGTATACATATTTATGTATACTTAAATACATATATATACATTTTATATAAGGAGCCAGAGTCGAGAATCGAAATGCTTGAGCAGCATCAGCAATGGCGATTCCGGGGACATGAGAATTCAGGAGGTACCACCGAAAAATTTTCTAATGTCATTTTATTATTGTTTCTTATTTAAAAACATCCACGTCCTACATCTAGTATTATCAAATATATCTTATTCTTCGACATTATCGCGTGCGTGTGTGAGCCATACAGAATCGATTGACTTGAAATTTTGCATGATAGCCATGGGCCACGTAAAAAAAGACTTCGGGATCTTAAGTGCTCTCCGAAATAGGACCCTGAAATCAATGCAGAGGTATTTTTATCTTGCTTTTTTTAATCACTTAAATCAAACTATCAGCTTGAAGTTTTCACTATGTGATGAATGAAAGATCATATTATTTATTCCCGTCTATCGATTAATTTACGCTTAGTAATTGTTTTGCAAAATGTCGTTTTCACACAAACATTTCAATTGCTTTTTCAATCTGCTTGCAGCTAAGATAAAAGATAGAAATAATCTCTATAGGATGAGTAAAAAAGGTAGATTCTTGCCACTGATTATCTTGTACCCTTTGTTGGATTTGGATTTTGGGGAGGCGACCGACAGCTAAGGTGAATGAGAGATGCTACTTCGCTCTGGTCAGGTCACATCTCGAATACACCGCGAGCATTTGGGACCCTGGTCATAAAGATTTAACCAATAAAATTAACAAAATACAAAGGAAAGCAGCGCGCTTCGTTAAAAACTGCTACGAGCGTACATATAGTGTTACACAACTGTTAGAGGGATTAAAGTGGGAGCCCCTAGAGACTCGGAGGCTGCACGCTAGGCTTAGTTTGCTTGATAAATTCAGAACTGATATTTTTCAGAGCGACACAGAGAATATTGTTATGACTCCTCACTGCATCTCTATGTCTGACAGATGCGATAATGTAAGAGAGATACACTGCCGAACAGATGGATACAAGAACTCGTCCTTCCCGCGCACGATAAACGATCACAATAAAAACTGAGCTCCACTAAATACACTCCTATAATATATGTCACCATATCACCTCCCAAAAACTTACATCCTTACACGGCTGGTGACCTAACACCCCCTGCCATACATCCATGCAGCGGCTCGCAGGGTATTACGTAGATGTAGATGTATTGATACAATTCATAAGTAGAGGAAGTATCGAATCGTAGGCATGCAGGGAAACGCAACGCTCGATCACCGAAAACATCATCGCTATGCTCGTCTCGCATTAGGAATGCTCCAATGCGTCAAATCCGTCCATAAATATGACATCCCCGTCGGCAAGTGATAAGCAGCGACATTGCTCACAAACATGAACGTCCCAACATACATGATCAGATGACAGTACGTGTGAAAAGATCCCAATTCATCTTAGAACATTTAACTCATGTTCCACCGCAAGAAAAAGTAACACATACGAAAATGATAGGATTAAAGACGTGATATCGATGAGAGCAGTATATTTTCCACAACACAAGCTAAAGCGAGTTCATCATTTGTCACGGCTCATTCAGGAACCAGAAAAACGGACTTAAGTTATTTTCTCCAAAAGACACTTGGACAGCCATAATGCTGGTTGCACGGTGCATGGCTATTTCCTCAAAGTACGCACCTCAAGAATAAAAAACGAAACGCTCTTGGACTGGTGTAAAGGCGTATTATCAATGAGACAGAGTTTTTAAACATCACAGTCAACAGTTTGAAATAAATTCCTCACTTGATTTCTTTCACGCACTCGCACTTAAACGTGCTTAAAGAGGTTTCAACGACTCCGAGCGTGCGTTGGAAATTAATGCATAACACGATGCCTTGCTGTCTGAATCATCATCAAGTGAATACTCCTTTCACTAACTACTTGCCTTAAGCTATCGAAAATCTATACTTAGGTACAAAATAGAAAATTATATTTTAATGAACACTTTTCAAGACACAAGTCAACAACCGAATTTAGGTTGAATTATTACATGTCCGCTTCCATTTCCATAGTATTTGTTAAAAGCTCTAAAAACATGATGGTTAGATCCCAAAATATTATCGTCGTTCAACGACTTAAGGTAGTCCGAGCGAGATAGTTCCCTAGTCATAACAGAGGCCATATTCGAATTAAACGTTTTAATTTCACCAGCTGTGGGACACATCGATTCAATATTGCATTATTAATGGTGCAATTATATAGTTTTATTTGACAGAAATGGTAAGTAATTAAATGAAAATATTTAAATAAGTCTTTAACTTGACTAATTTTTTTTCACGCGGTGCGTTTGAAACTCCTTCAAAACGGAAGGTCTTTTGTGACACCGAAGAACCTACTGCGGTGACAATATGATTAATTTTCAAATGTAGTCGAGAAAACATAAAAACTACATAAATTTAGTTTTTTTACGACATCTAAGTGTTAGAAATACCTCATTTTGTAAATAGTGTCTCTCTGGAGTGCATGCACCTACCGTTTCCTATGTAAAAGGACTAGTATTTTTTGGCAAATATCTCGGAAAGTATAGTAGTAAGGGGTAGAATTTGTGGTGTCATTGGATAAGTGAGATATTTTTCTTTAAAAGGAGACCAAATTCATTGATTTATAAGTAAAATGATTTTACGCTTGAACGACCTCAAGAGAATTCGACAGGGGATCGGGTTGGTGTGGTGGCTAGAGTACTTGCCTATTACAAGGGTGGCCAGGGTTCAAATCCCTGCAGCAGAGGAGGAAGTTTTTCAGAGGAAACAATATCCCTACTTGAGTTTCTTGTGGAGAGCATTTGAAGTACAGTATTCCGTCTATCAGATGAAACGTTAAACTGTGGTCCCCTTGGCGCCTTTCGTTAAGAGCAGGCTAATGCCAACGCCGGGTTTCTATCCACCCTTCCTCCCTTACCTATCCCCTATGGCGCAAATGACGTTAGCCGTCGGTCGCCTCCCATAATATCCAATTCAATCCATGGAATTCGTTTTCACACAATATTTTTAAGAAAATGGAATTTTAATTGGAAACCATGTAACTTAAAGTACTATTTTCCAAAACATAAGGCATGTGTGGAAAAGCATTATCTCTAGTCTGCGTCTTATTAAAGGACCCATGATCTGCAGGTTTCTGGGAAGAATAGGAATAAAATGATGCTTAAGTGATTCGACGGTGGGAGTGCCTTGAGGAGGCAAAGAGTTCAAGAGTCAAATCGCCTGAAATGCATCTCAGCAATGACGATTCCGCGGAAGGAATGTTTCAAGCGGGGAGGAGGGGGGAGGAGGAGAAGGAGGAGGGGGAAGGAATGCGAGCAGAGGGGATGGATGAAGTTCCTCGGGCGATAGGAGAGGGCTCCGGTGGCTGTGAGTGGCATCGAGAACAAAAGAGGAGCGATACGACCGCAAATGAGCAGCGAAGCAATTAGCAACGCATCGATGGAGATGTGGAGGGTTCAAGCGGAGCAATAGGCCATTTTGACTTTAAGGTGGTCCAGCCTTCAAATTACTTTAAACTCATTTATGTTAGAATTTCTTGAAGTAAAAATATCCTCTCACTGATCATCACCATTGGTCGTTCAATCCTAATAATTGTTGGCAGCAGTCCACCATCCTTCCCCATCTTATGTCATTCCCTTAACTTCCTAGCAGCCCCTTTTACGTACTTTATATTTCGCCGAGGTACTTATCCCTTGGCCTTCCTCTCCGGAATTTTCCCGCCATTTTTCCCATAATTATACTCTTGACAGACCCATTGCGCCTCAGGATTTGTTCAATTTATCTGGTTCCATTCTCTGTTAACTGTTCCAATTAGTGAAATCATTTTTATTCTTATATAAACTTCATCATATCTGTTTAGGATTTAAGGCTTTCACGGCGAATACTTAGAATGTATAGCTCTTGGGTTTCCAACCGGGTGATGGTGGTTTTTGGCACCGACGTTTCGAAGGCGCAGTCTGCCATCGTCCTCAGGGTGATAATTTTGGCCAGGAGGGTGTCACTTTATATATGCTCTGTGGATGGGCTAGCTTCCTTCTGATTGGCCCCTTTTTCCCGCTCTTTTTCTCCAAGTTATTGGGACCGGATTGTGAAGGAGGTTGTGGAAATCAACAACCACAGAGACAACACCAACAATGACAGAGGTTTTCAGATCAGCAATGCGTGGAAACCAATCACGTGTCTCGTGAGAAAAAGAGCGGGAAAAGAGGGCCAATCAGAAGCTAGCTAGCCTATCCACAGAGCATATATACAGTGACACTCTCTTGGTGGAAATGAGCATATTTTGACTTTGACTTGACTGGCCAAAATTATCACCCTGAGGGCGATGGCAGACTACGCCTTCGAAACGTCAGTGCCAAATACAACCATCACCCAGTTGGAAACCCGAGAACTATACATTCATCATATCTCATTGTTCTCGTGTATTTCATATTCAGCCTCCTCCTCCAGCATCAGGTTTCGAAGCCTTTTCTTGACTGCTTTTTCAATGGACTGCACTTTCGAACCGTAGAGTTTCACGCTCCACACAACTGTGGTTTCACACAATGTTTCCTGGTTCGCGGACAATTGAACTACACCTTTCCTCACCAGTTAATTCAGAAATAGGACTTGAAAATGTATGAAGATAAATAAATAACTGAGAAATGGGTGGGGAGTTTAGTATTTTTCTACTCAATCTAGGCACCATTTTCTCGAAATTTATTTTTACTAGAATCAAAACTCTCAAAGAATTTACTGAAAATAAAATAATGGGAAATTGATTTTTTAGTTATGTATCAACAAAAAAATGCAATAATGAAAGATAAAATGCCACCAGAGTAAAATTATTAGTTTAAGAGTGATAATATTTGCAGGGGCGTAAATTTTCCAATGGGAAAAAACCACGAAACATAATGACAACATCATGGACTCAATCAATTTTCAGAGACTTAGTTCGGGTTTGGCTTGGGTGGCATTCAATGACTAGTTCATTTCTTAAAAAAAGCTTTGATACTTTCAAAACAAGAAAGCAAAATGAAGAGATATTAGGATGTAATGACAGCAAAAACTATCTAAAATGTGCAAAGAGCGATCAACGGAATAACCTAGGAAACTTCGGTAGCGACATAAAGTTGATAGGAAAGCCAAGTAAACTTCGACTGCAGTAAATGGTGAGCGATGAAAATTTTCGTTTCGTTGATTCTTTTCAACTTCAACCACTCCTTCCCAACACACAAGAGGAGGCTGTTGCGCGCGATAATGCCCATCTACTATAATGCCCATCGCTCCATAATACGAAATGCACTCCACTTTTAGTTGATATTAAGTTCAATATAAGAAAAGAATGGATACCGCTTGTCCTCCACAGATAACCGAGGCGACAGGGAAAGATATGTGGTATTGAAACACTGTGGTATTATTTAACGAACATCACAAATGATGGCAGCACATGGCTTAAACTTGCTTAAGGTAGTTTGAGCGAAATATCATTTTACTTAGAAATCAATGAATTTTGTCTCATTTTAAAGAAAAACATCTCACCCTTCCAATGACACCAAAAGTTCAACCCCTTACCACATTAATTTTGGAGATATTTTCCAAAATAAACCAGCACTTTTACATGAGAAACGGTACGTGTATGCACTCCAGAGAGACATTATTTACAAAATGAGGTATTTCTAGCACTTAGACGTAAGAAAACTAATAGTGTGTAGTTTGTATGTTTTCTCAACTATATTTGAAAATTAATCATATTGTCACCGCAGTAGGTTCTTGTGTAGGTCTAAAAAAACCTTCCGTTTTGAAGGAGTTTCAGACGCACTGCGCGAAAAAAATGAGTCAAGTTAAAGACTTATTTAGATATTTTCATTTAATTACTTACCATTTCCGTCACATAAACTATATTATTGCACCATTAATCATGCAATATTTAATTGATGTGTCCTACAGTTGGCGAAATTAAAACGTATAATTCGAATATGGTCTCTATTATGACTAGGGAACTATCTCGCTCGGACTACCTTAAATGCTAGACAATAATATTTTCCCATATAAATGTTTTTACTCACTCTTTTCCCCAAGTAATGCATTGGTCTAGTTTGGTTGCATTGTCCATACTAGAGCTAGAAAGTTTGATTGCATTGGCCTCAATGTTTTCCAGGTTAAGCTCCGTGTCTAGGTCATGGTGGCAACTATTTCCAACACCGTGGTAAATTTAAGAAAGTTAATCCGGGGAAAAATATTTGCATGTAGAAAGACTCCTAGGCATGCAGTTAATGAAATACTACACGAAAAAATGCTAATTAACCAAGTGCACCAAGGGCTTACGGAGATATACTTGGGAAGCTTACTTCGGGAAACTTACGAAGATATAATTTTAAGATTCCACCACTACTGCCCACCAAACATGAGACGCACTTTACCCGTTCATTCTTTCATGAGGCGCCAGACAGTCGCCTTGCAGATTGCAACTCTCTATTAGCACTCTCTTCGCCTCATCGTTACATTTTTAACCTGGGCAAAAATACAAGGAGCTTTTTGAGGTGGTATTCAGTGCGATGTTATTCTTTCTTGGGGTTATTTTATTTCTGGAGAAAGGGTGCCGGTAGACAAGGGAGGTGGGGCCTTCAAAGTGGTCCTCAAATGAACGCCTTCCTCGTTCCCTCATTCGGGTGCGACATTAAGGGACGGAGACGACGCACGCAGGTTTTAACATTGGTGCTTCACAGGACACGACAGTTTCACTTTAGGTTGAAACGAAACTGAAAACAAATAAACTGTTCCGTTTCACTCCGCACGTTTAGAGCTTTAGAAATGGCGCCCTACTAACAGATAATATTTATAAAATCTATTAGGAAAAACGTAGTACCCAAAGACAGGTAAATTGCTAATGAAACACCCAAATTAAAAAGTGGTGATAGGGAACAGACATCGAATTACAGACCGATACATTACATACCAAACATTTATCTCATACAAAGTCATTGAGCATAAAAGCTCAGTCATGAACCACTCCCATACGCAGAACTTGCTCATGAAAACACAACACAAAGTCGACACCTTTATCGGATCTTTCCGCGCACAATAAGCGACCACAATAGAAACTGAGCTCCTTCAAATACACCACCATAATACACGTCACCATTTCACCTTCGAAAATAAAGAGAACAACTTTTACTAAAACCACTGGATTTATTAAAAAACGACCCAGGGTTCGATGTGCATTCACATCATCTTCAGGTAAATGAAGGCCGATGTGCAGGCCTTATATAGTAAACATTACCAGCTGAGGAGAGGGGGGGAGGAGAAGACAATACAGGAGGAGAGTGGTCGCGGGAAGGAAGGGGGGGGGGGCTAAGAGGACGAAGAGGAGGGGATTACAGCTTTGAGGATGGGGGAATAGGCGGGGAGCATACATTCATTAACAAGGAATTTATCACAGTCATCTTGGTTTTTAAAAATCTCTAGCTGTTCTAAAGCATTCAGCTTGCGTCTGTCATTAGTAAAATGGAGAGGTGTCATGGTAAAAGCACTTTTATGTCCGTGGGTTAAAAGACGGTTGGCGAAGTTGCTTCCGTTAAAATTAAAATTTCTAAAATCCCTTTTATGCTCAATTTGTCTAATTTCAAAATTTTACATGTCTGTCCAACATACTGTCCACCACATTCATTATATTCCATTAGGTATACACCACTTAATTTCTGAGGTTCAATGGGGTCCTTGGAGTTCACTAACAGTTTTTTCACACTATATGGTGTTTTAAATGCCACTTTATAACGGTCCTTCGGAAAAAATTGCGCCACTCGAGAGGAAATCTCCCCAAAGTAGGTAATTGAACGCCATTATTGAACAGGGGGTTCAGTTTTTTTAGTAAGTTAGTAATTTTAGTTTTTTAGTAATTTTTAGGGATGGAACCGACAGACAACTGGACATCCTTTTTAACTTTATTAATAATTTGCATCCAGCCATTGCTTTGACTCGTGAATTGGAGTGTAACCGATCACCCAATTTCTTTGACTTGACTATCTCCCTTGAAGAAGGGAGGTACCATTTTTCAATTTTCCGCAAACCCACCTATACCGACCATGTCATACCTGCTGATTCGAGACACCCTTACTCGCAAAAACTTTCCGCTTTTTACGGCCTCATTAACCGCCTTTTCAACATTCCCCTGAACGACTCAGAGTTTGAAAAAGAATCCCGAACAATCAAACAGATTGCAGTAAATAACGGCTATCCACTTTAACTAATAGGCAAAGTAATTCGCAAGAATAGGAGGAAAAGAGCCGTGGCCGGTTTGTACAACAAAACTGAACCCCCTGTTCAACAATGGCGTTCAATTACCTACTTCGGGGAGATTTCATCTCGAGTGGCGCAATTGTTTCCGAAGGACCGTTATAAAGTGGCATTTAAACACCATATAGTGTGAAAAAACTGTTAGTGAACTCCTGGGACCCCATTGAACCTCAAGTGAAGAATGTAAAAAGTGAGAAATTATTTCAAGTGTCGCGTTTCCACAAAGTTAAGCCTGAAACTGTAATTAAATGAGAACTCATGTTTCTAGTTTTAAGGATGAACATGAGATATTATTTAGATCATGCGATAAAATTATCTCCATGAGCTGCAGTTTATTGCATATCCAGAGTTCATTATTTTCTGCAAGGGCGACGCAATTTTTACAATACATTCCTAAGTCACATCTGGATCAATATATTTTAGATGGAATTCATTACCAGGCGAAAAAAACCTCGGAAATGTTCAGCGACCGTCTACAAAAACCTCTGATTTCACTTATATTTGTAATTGAACGTAACGTGGACCCTAAATGAGCATTATAACTTTAATCATCCAAAGTGCTTATCACTTTGAAACGCACGCATTAAGTCTATTTCAGCACGATAAACTGAATAAACCCGACTTTTCATGACATTTGAACGCTCCGATCGTGAATGAAAATGCCGCGATTAAATAATTTCATTCGGGGAGCGAATAAAGTCATGCATTGCAGAATCCGAGGATGCTACATTTGACAGATGCATCATCCGAATCCCATTCCAAAACGAAAGCTTCGAAATCGCATAAAAACTAATCGTCCTACAGAGCACCACCCGCTTCCTATGAGTCCCCGCCTTCCTCTCTCAACCCCATCTCCTCCATTATTAATTCAATCAAGACCTGGGGCTTCAATAGCGCCACGCATTTTAAACCCTCCTCCACCTTCTCCTCCTAACCAACCGTCCAAGCCTCTCCTCTATCAATACCCATGAGGCACAAAAAGCCTGCGCCGTGAACCGTTTTAACGATTTGGCCGGCGTCCCATCGATGCCTCAGTCCCCGAAATCTTTTGTAAGATTCCAGCCGATGTTTCCGCATTAAAAAAGCAATGTTTATAATCGCAGCTTTTCCTTCTCTTCCAACACAGTCCTCCTGCGGACACGGCCGCGGCCGAGAGAGAGACGCGAGAATCTCTCTTATGCGGCTTAAACCCGTGTGTCTCTCTCGACACGCATACAAACGCAAAGCCCTTTCACATATCCCCGCCACCCCTCCTCCAACATGGGCACCCCCTGCCACCGTCCCTTTGTCGCCCGCCGCAAAGCATCCCAGAAAGCATGCCGTGGGATATGAAAGCACAACGCACAATTAAATCCGCTCTTATCCGACCGAAATACTCCCCACTTCCCCCGACATCCCCGCGACACCCCCCGCCACTCTCCCCACCCTCCGCTCCCACCCACCCTTCACATCCTATCCTTTCCTCCCCCCTTCGCCACCCCTCGTGCCGCTCACAACCTGCTTCCCTGGCGAGCTCACCGGCGTACAGTGATAAGAGCGTTCGTTAAATATTTCAAGCTGTCGTCGATGTGTGCAGCCAACACACCATGCCACACACCCACACACATGGACACACAATGACACACACACACACCGACACACCCTTGCAGATAGAGAGACTCGTCAATCCAACCCCCCCCCCATTCCAAAAGGTTTGAAAAAAAAAAGAAAAGAAAACAGGAATAATAAAAAGCATCCCTCGTTTTGAAACCCCCCCAACTCTTACAGATCCTCCATGCGCAGTTATTCCCTCCCTACTCCTGCAGGAAAAAAATAAGAGGACAAAAAACGGGGAAAAAAATACTACCCCCAAACTCTTTCCCAACCCCTTCGATTCCCTCCACCCCTCCCCCTCCTCTCCCTCTCTTCTCTCGAATCCTTTCCACACCCCCGCGCCGATGAAAACCCTTTTCCGCACGCCAGAGAGGAGAGACGGAAGGGCGCATGCGTGTAGGGATCGTCTGCACCGCATTGCATGCATAAAGCATTAATTTCACTCCAGGGCACATCGTACGTCTAACTCCTTCCCCTCCCTCGCCTCCCGAACTACCCCCCAGTCCAATGCACCCACTGCCACATGCTTCCCACCCCCACCCGCCTTCACCATTCCACCACCACCACCACCACCACCATTCCTCCTCTTTAATCCTCCCTCCACGCTCCGAGATTACTATGACAGAGTCCCGACGTTAAACCCTGCCTCTCGTCAACACCCCCCCTTATACTCTCGGCGTACCCTTGGCAAAGAGGCGGCACAGAAAAGGGACACTTGAGAGTCCCCTACTCACCCCTTCTCCCTCCCCAAACACCACTTTGCACCCTTTTTTTCAAAAAAAATAACCCCTCAAGAGAACGGCACCCCACTCATCGATAATTCCCTCAATAAGCTCCTAGTGTTTTTTTTGAGCCGAGAGTAAAAAAAATAATGATGAGGAGGTGAGGGGGGTGTTAATCGGAGAGGAGCAACCTGTAAGAAGACCTTTCGCTGCTGTTGAAGTTGAACCCAAAAGAAGATTGACCCATTGAGTGCAAACATGTCGGGCACTGAAACTGACAGGCGTGATTCCTTGTGTCGTTCTATAATTTGCCAAAAGTGCATCATGAAAATTCTTCCAGCTTTGGCACCCGGAAAGACAAATAGTAATCGCCATAGTACGGATTTAATTATGCGCTAACCGCAGCATAATCAGGGAAATAAGCTCCTCATCGTACAGAGATCGGGTGCGCAGAGATCTTTCCGGTTTCGGCCATAGGAGGAAGGCCGGACAGTTGATGAAGTGCGTGACCATTAAATCCCAGCTGGAGCGCTTGGCGAAGGCATTTGAAGTCAGCAGGTTCTTCGGACATATTTCGGGCACATATGTTAGGAGCAGACCACTCCAGGAAGGCACATCGCACGAAAGGATCGGCCGAAGCATTTCCAGCCAGATGTGCCAGCGACAGAAGAATGCGAGACTAGGGTTCCTAGGAGCTGGCTCGTCTGTAGTCGACGCGCCATGATTGCTGAGACGTGGTGGGAACTTGAAAGGCCACGGTCAATGGTGACACCGTAGAGTAAGTATATATAATGAACGAACGATTGTATGGCCTGAACGGCTCATTTCCTACTTGGGTTAGCGTACCCCGAAACGCATGTTCTATATCTTTCACCACTGTCTGTGTGCTTGAGTTATTCTTTCATTTTGCCTTGTGTGTGTGTCATTCTCTCTCTGCCGGTGGGTGAAAAGCAGCCCTGGCGCCATCTATTGGCCGCTCTCGTGGGTCATGCCTCGGTCACGCCTTAATTTGATCTTACTCCCATGGCTGGTTTAAGGTAATTTGAATAGCGAGACTATTCCCCTTCGAAACCATTCGATGGACCCACGATCCAATTTTACACTTTTATTTCAGCGCATCATTGGGAAGCATGGAATAAATGTAGTAATTACGAATAGTGCCATAAAAATATCTTGGAATTACCATAACATCTTATATATCGTGGGGTTTACACAAACAAAACATGTGTTGCGCCGCATTAAAGAAACTAGGTTTTGTTAAACGTATAATAGAAAGGTCCTCGTATGAAAAAGTCAAAGAGAGATGCTACTTCACTCTGGTTACGCCACATCTCGAATACGCCGCGAGCATTTGGGACCCTGGTCAAACAGGTTTAACGAAAAAATTAACAAAATACAGAGGAAAGCAGCACGTTTCGTAAAAAACTGCTACGAGCGTACATATGGTGTTTCATAACTATTAGAGGAATTGAGGTGGGAGCCCCTAGAGACTCGGAGGCTGCAAGCTAGGCTTCGGTTGCTTGATAAAATCAGGACTGATATTATTCAAAGCGACATATAGAGTATTATCATGACTTCTCTCTGAATCTCTAGGTCTGACAGACGCGATAAAATATGAGAGATACTCTGCCGAACAGATGGGTACAAGAACTCGTTCCTTCCGCGCACAATAAGCGACCACAATAACAATTAAGCTCACTAAATACACTCCTAAAATTCATGTGACCATTTCATCTCCCAAAAAACTTACACCTTCACACGGCTGGTGGCCTAACACCCCCTGCCACACGCCCATGCGGCGGCTCGCGGGGATGTAGATGTAGATAATACTCTAGATATAATACTGGAATTCTTAGAAATTAAATTAAAAAATCTTCACTGGTCTTTAACTAGACTCATTTTTTTTCAACGCGGTACGTTCACAACTCCTTGAGGAACGATTTTTTGGTCCAGGAAAAATGACAGCGGTGAGCATACGAATTACTTAAAAAATAGCATAGAAAACATAAGAACTACACACTGCTAATTTTTTGTACGAAGTAGAGACGTTTCAAATTCCTCATTTTCAATAACGTCTCTCTGGAATGCAAACACGTACCATTTCACTTGTCAAAGGCTGCTATTTTTCGGAATATATTTCGAAAATTTATAGAATATGGGGCTGATATTTTGGTATCAATGAAAGGTTGAGAAAGTTTTCTTTGAAATGTGTTTAAACTCGTAATTTCTTGGCAAAATAGTACCTCGATCAAACTATTTTACCTCGGTTATCACTCCCTAAAATAACTTCAGAATTGATAACTTAAGAACCAGCTATTCCAGTTCAGTAACAAAAAAAGGACTGTGAAATAATTAGATTCCTCTGGTAAGAGTCAAAAACAGATTTCCAGCCATAAAATGATAAATAAATTTCTCACAAATAAGTGACTGCCATAGGTCCCTTACACTTTGGATCTCAAATACGTGGTTTAACTATCCATGGTATCTGGATTAACTATCTATAATATCTTGTGCTGGTGCACCTCTTTATTCGTAACTTGTATATGTATTTAAATGCTTCCTAAACATTGAAAATGAAGTCTAGAAATTGTTGAAATTATGTGAGTAGAAATTTATGCATCTTTCACTTCCTGTTATTTATTAACGATATGAGTCACAAACTATAACTTTACTACGGATATATGTTTTGCAGTTATTTAATTTTTATGCTATTTTCATATTTAAAAAACCGCCCACCAAATGTATTTGACCTTGAAAATTAAAAGATTTTCGAAAGTTACATTTTCAACGCTCTTAGTATAAATGTTTGCAAGCACCATACTTCAAATTATTGATACAAGTATTATTGTACAAGTGATTATTGATACAAAGGTGGGGATCGGGTTGGTGTGGTGGTTAGAGTACTCGCCTACCACACGGGCGGCCAGGGTTCAAATCGAATATTTTTCAGAGGAACCCGATCCCTACTTGAGTGTCTTGTGGATGGCACTTCAAGTACAATACTCCGTCTGTCGGAGGAGACGTTAAACCGTGGTCCACTTGGCGCCTTTCATTAAGAGCACGCTAATGCCGACGCCGGGTTTCTATCCACCCTTCCTCCCTTACCTATCCCCTATGGCGCAAATGACCTTAGCATTCGGTCGCCTACCCATATATCCAATCCAATCCTGATGCAAAGGTACCAATTGGAGTGAAATGAAGAATTTGATTAACTGCCCCTTCCTCAAAATAAATTCCGGAAAATAAACATTTTATGCGATTTCAGCTCCATATTTTGGTGATTTAATTAGCTATAAAGTAGGTATAATTCCAGGTTATATGGCTTATGAAGCTCTGATATTAAATATAAATCGATAACAATTTATACTTCATTGTGTTTGAACTGACCACTGCTAAGAAAAAGAAGTTACTTACAATACTTGCAAACGCAGAAAATGCTCTGCACCGAGGTAAAAGTACACCCGCCATGTTGTCATCATAAAAGAATAAAAGTTGTTACAAATTTCCGAAGCATAAAGCAATCGAATCTGATAATATAATTTTTTCTCAACTTGTCGAGCTACCAAGTTGGACCACTGACATGGATTGGTGCATTGATGTTTTTGTACAGTACAGTACATGGGGAGAAATAAATTTATGACATTAATCGACCAGTTGCGATTTTTTACAAATTAATTAATTTGTCTTTTTTGCCGACAAGCAGAAACGCAGATGTGCAGTGGATCAGCTGAAATTCACAAATTGGATCTAAAAGGCATGGTTAGCTAGATCAATTTAAAATTTAACCAGATTAACAAATTTGGAAACGATACATCAATATTGGGAATATAAATTCCTCAATTACTTTCAATTTCTAGTCTTTGTTTTAAGCAATACACGCTGACTTAAGCTTCGCATAACCCCGAGCCGAAGTACATAAGTGTGGCATCGTTTTATTGAGGGGCGATCTTTTTAGAAAGATGGCCAAGTGGGCGAGGGAACTTAAGCATCCTTTCATTCCTGCCCCTGTACCGTTTCATCCTCATGCATTACGGAAGGGGTTTAAGGAAACGACGCAGGGTTTAGCGTCGGGCCTTTTTGACACACATTAGTTTCATTCCAGGTTGAAATGAATCTTAGGTCGTCATTTAGGTTCATGTCACTTCTCATATGAACGTACTCTAAATCACAAGGTTTTTCTACACCAATGCCCGTTTCATATGAATCTTATCCTCCTCCTACACTGCATTGCGACCCCTCTAAATATCAAGATCATTGTATGAAGCGAGTGACACTTACAAATAGGGTGAAAGTTACACATTTCGTTCTCCAGTCTCTTTTGCTCCTATGTTATTCCCACCTTCCCAGCATTCATCTTTATGAAACACCAGGCGCTCGCCGTTCAGGGTACAACTTTCGACAAACGCCGTCGTATCATGAGCGTTATTTAATCTTCAGAAAACAAATGCGGAGAGCATTTAGAAGTGATGACAGACAAGTGATGTGAGGTGTTGGTCCATTAGGAAGTAATTTGTCTTTATGAAGCGTGTAAAAAGAAAGTAAAACCTCAACGTACCATTTACAGGTCGATTTTGGAATCATTACATTTATGTAGTCAGCGGTGTTGTTAGTCTTTTACGACAAAAAATTCGCTCAGTATGCCTTCCAGAAATATTTGATTCATTTATTGATTTCGTAAATGGTTTCACAACCTTTTTTGACATGATACGATAATGTGTAATTCTATGATTTCCACAAGTAATCAAGATGGGAGATGCGCGATGCACAACTTGGGTATTTAATTAATAGATAAATGAGTGACTATGTGACGAATTACGATTTTTTACGTATTTTGTCTATTAATGATGTGCGCATGTAATTGATCTGCATGGTATAACGGTAATAAACGTTACGTTTCATGAAGAGAACAGAGCAAACATTGGAAGCTATGGTAACTATGAGATAGATTGTGGAAGGGACAGATTCTGCCACTCGATTCATCGATGAGAAGCAGGACTTTTTAAATTTCATAATAATTTTGGTTCCCTACCTGGATATTCATCTACATCTACATACTACCCCGCGAGCCGCAGCATGGGCGTGTGGTAGGGGGTGGTAGGGGGTGGTAGGTCACCAGCCGTGTAAAGATGTAAAAGTTTTGGAGGTGAAATGGTGACATGTCCTATGAAGTGTATTTGGAGGAGCTCAGTTTTTATTGTGGTCGCTTATTGTGCGCGGAAAGAAGTAGTTTTTGTATCTGTTTGGCAGAGTATCTCTCTTATCTTATCGCATCTGTCAGACCTAGAAATGTAGTGAGGCGTCATGATTATCCCCGATCTGAAGATTAAGAGTATCTTTTTAAATCAATTTTTTCGAGGACTTTCCGTCCTTGCCACACGCATCGCCCTACCTACGTAATTATTTAACCTTCTAACTATTAACCGGCCCAAACAATTTTTCAAACGAGTCAAAACTTTTACAATACAGTCCGTTAGTTTTTAAGTTAGTTAATTCCACATGAGATCATCACACGGTCAAACTCTTCATCGCATATCCGGTTTTCGATGTTTGAGTCGTCCTTTACCTTTAGTAAAACCATCAGATCTAGTGCGTCAGTATTTGATTCCGCCACATAATTTGTGACGCGAAAGCAATTCTATGACTCACACGGCACCCAAATACAACGAGATGACGGGCAAAAAAAGCTCCTTAAATAGCATCTCATCGGACCTCATTATCAATCGCTTTTTTTATCATGCACTAGCCGGCATAGTAATAATACGGATTCGTTTCATCTTGACTCATTAGCTTCAGTAGCATTTCGGCCATTTTCACTGCTGTCGAGTTACTAGTCTCAGGGTGGAAAATACACGGCAGACTCTTTCAGACAAGAGCTTGGGTAAGACACTGTCACAAGACAGCCCTGACAAATGGTTGGACCGACGTTATACAGCTTCAGTAGGATTTCAGCCTATGCCAGAGCCATGAATATATATTATGGAATGTTATCTCGTCGCCTAAAACTGTTTTCTAGAATTCCGCAAAAAACCACTTTTTGGAAAGTGGTGCCATCACTTTGATGTGTGCCTAGTGATGAAAGACAGAAGTTCAAATGTAAATACAGTCCATAGTTTGTAAATAAACACGTCGTTCTGGTTTTACCATGAATATACATGGGTTTTACTTACAATTAATTATAATGCAGTGGATAAAAAATGTAGTTCTACTCGCGGGACATAATTATACACCTTTTTAATATCGCCCGGTCTACAGATGTATTTAATTCCTCTCAAAATGTAATTACACAAATGCACAATTAACTTCTTAGCACTTCGTGAATACAGCTACATGGAAATTTAATAATAATGCGAGGTGACTTCATGAGTATTCCCAATGGCCATCATTGCAGTGTAGGCAAAAAGGAATGCACTTACCGCCGCCATGAACAGATTCTTATTTTTCAATCCAAGTCTCTTATTTTAGGTCCTCGTAGACGCATACCCTGTTTTGCAGCCTACCTAGTACGAAGCAAGTTCTGTTTAAACAAGGCATTCTAAATTCTTTATTTAAGCCGAACGGGCTTAATGCATTCAAATTAGAACCAGAGTCTTGCAAACATCGTCGTCGACACACGATGGACGTTTCATAAACCTCTCACTCTTTCTCGTTCGCTCTCACACATTTTCTGTAATAGATATTTCCTCTCTCGCATTTACAAAGTAACTTTTAGATCACAAAAATAGCAAGATATTATTCAAAGCATCAAGTAATTCATATATCCTCGACCATTATTGAATATTCACCACAGTCACACGTTAGCAACAATCAACTACGTCTATTTACAATAAAAACTGGAAAGACTAATCGAAGTGGCGCCAAGGACTGGGTGAACTAAAAGTGGAAATTTAGGCAGCACGCAGCCTAGGCAACAATTCCAAACATCTAAATCCATAATATATATTCATAGCCTGTGCTATTGACTGTCTTGTGGAGGTGGAAAAGTCACCATAGAAGAGGTCTTGATAAGGTTTGAGGGAGATTTTGTGATTTGACAGCCCCTAGCCAGCATGATGGACAGACGTTCCTTCAAGGATGCACGGCGGCAAAGAGTGTGGCCCGCGCGCCTTCCAAAAAAAACGACGCTTCGATGCCACGGTCCACAGACCCTTTGCCTCCCTTCCCGACCGCACCTCCCAACATTCGCCACGGTGATTTCGTCCGTTCGTCCCTTCTTTCTGGCCTCCACCGCCAGGGGCGTGCGCAACGCCGCGTTAACCGCAACGCTTGCAATATTCAGTGGGCGCGCGAAGTGGGCCCCCTTCGAAGAGTGTGTGTGGATTTTTTGGACTTCCGCCGGCGAGTGAAGAAAAAATTCAGTAATGGAGAGATTCGGGATGGGGTTTGGGGGTGAGGGGGTGGGTTAATGAAAGAAAAAAATAACGAAAATAGGGACGAGAGAGATTCATCCTCTTCCGCGGATTCGAAAAATTAAAATGTGTAGACGGGAAATTCCAAATCTTCAGATATCCCGATGGTCTGTTGGTTAGTAGATTATTTGAGGATCGGCAACCGACAATTCCGGAGTCACTATAGATATTCGAAATTGAAGCCCTATTTGCACTTTGCTTCGTAGGGCATAGAAGAGTATATTCGCTAATGCAATAGCTTTTCAGTATCGTGACATATTTGCCAATAGAACTGGCCAACGAACATGATCACTATCATAATTGTTAAGCTATGTATGTTCTTGATTAGATAAATGACCCGATCTGGTTATCGCTTCCAGAAAAGATCGGAGGCATTCTTATGGTGGAGCTCAAATTCGAGAAATTTCGTCTCCTGATAATTTTTGGCCGGTTCTTGCAAATCCATCATAAATTGCAGCTAAATTAACTTTAGAAGGACGTAGTGAAATGCACACTAGTGCAAACTGACCTGCGGGCGAGGATTATTTTGCTTTGTTTCTATTCCGAGTACGCTTTTGCTAAAGCACCGCACAACAGCCCTGCTAAAAAATTCCTTAGAAGCTGTTCTGTAGAACGTAAGGAATTCTACTGAAATTAACTCTTTTTCTTCAGAACAAGTTCCTTTTCTAAGGACCTGTGCGGAACATGAGATCCTGACTCTACAGAACATATGTTCTGTAGAGTTATTTTCTGCACAGCAAAATAACTCCTTATAAGCTGTTATGTAGAACTTCAGCAACTCTACGGAAATACGTGAGGTTTCCGTTGACCGAGTTCCTTTTCTAAGGACCTATATGGAGAGACGTAGGGAATTACACAGAACGGCCTAAGGCATTCTACAGAGCGTCAAAGGGCTTCTGTAGAACATCCTAAGGTATTCTGCAAAACGTCGGAGGGAATTCCGTAAAATGGCGTTTCAATACTTTCAGGAATATCTACAGAACTTTTTAAGAAATTCTGTAGAAATATTTTAAGGAAACTATACAGAATGTTTTAGCCGGGAGGCAGAAATGGCAACTTCGTATGAGCCATACATCACCAATGCTCATACGTCCTTGGAACACAAGTCCATCGAGTCAGTTTTTTCCATAATCGAACTGAATCTAAAGGTCAGAGGGCAACACTTCGAAGCGGAGAGCATCCGCACTTAACTAATCCCCATTCATCGTCTGTAGACACTCTCCTCCAAAGAGCCAAAATGTACTCTCTTTGGGCTTATTTCCCTTGTTTGGTAATTTAACAGTTGGAAACGAATCTTATTACTTTTCCTCCTCCATTCACAGAGCCACCTCTTTCTCGGAGAAAGCCAAAGTATTTTATCTGCACTATTGCATTGATATGAGCGATTTGTGGGAAATATAGACAAGCCTCCACTGCGAAGGTTGTAGCAAAGTTGATTACTCGTGAATTAACTCCGTTGAAGTTGATGAGCATGTTGATTTAAAGAAACTTGGTAGTAGTTGGTGTTGTCGGCCGTTACTTGGTGGAAGCGATTCATTATAATATCAATGAATACACTTGATTTTTCCACAGTTTTTATTTTTCCTCCTCTACCTAGGTTTTTAAATTTGTGTTTAATTTGTGGTTAACTATTCAACACACTTTTTGGAACATATATCCTAATGTAGCTGTAGTTCCAGTGTGACCCATTGTTACACATACTGGCAGCAGCGGATTAAACGGCAATTTTATTTTACAATAGGAGTACGAAAAGGTGATCTTCGAAATTCAACGGAAAGAAGAAACTTAATTAAATGTTGTATTCTATCGAAAAAAATTCCTTAAGAGTGACGAGCAAAGCACAGTGACCACGTCGGAGTCATTAACCACCCACGAAGAGCTTACGGTAAAAATAACCCACCTTAAGCCCCAATGGCTCTTTGAGTTGATCATTGAACCAAACCCATCGAATCGAATGTGGGAATGAAAAACAGCGTACGTTTTGAAAGTCCTACAAAGAGACGAGACGGATAGACTTTAGTGCATTGGTTTCATAAGACATTTTCGTAGCTGTTTAATTTAGGGCCGTAAAATATATGGAAAAACGGATCCAAAACCAACGACAGCGGAGAATTACTCGTCCTCATGGATTTTTATACGACTTTTCTATTCTTTATCAAGACTATTTCCACTTATTTCTAAATGTAACATTATCACATCTATAGTACACACCATATATAGATATAAATAAATAAAAATGATAAATATACATGAAAACTTTACTCAGGAAATCAAGAGTAGAATATCCATTGGAAAGAAAGCCTTCGAAAAAACAAATGCTCTATTAACTGCCAATAAAATACCTATTACCCTGAGGAAGAGATTAGCTAAATGCTTTATATGGAGCGTGGTCCCCTATGGATCAGAAACTTGGACCTATAGGAAAAAGGAAGTGAAGTCACAGTCAAGGGGGATGATTTTTTCTCTGTGGAATTTCGCACAGAAGTGAAGTATATTGAAAGTTTTGAAATGTGGTTATGGAGAAGGATTATGAGAGTGAGGTGGACGGAAAAGGTAAGGAATGACCAAGTTTTGGAAAGGGCTGACGAGACAAGATCAATCATGAATGCAATAAGAAGAAGGAAGGCAAACTGGTTGGGGCATGTCATGAGACATCACTGCCTCCTGAGTAAGATGATGGAAGGAATAGTGAAAGGAAAACGCAAGAAAGGAAGAAGAAAATTTGATGTGTTGACGGATGGGAGGGAGAACAGGAGTTATCCAAGAGGTGAAAATGTGGGCGCAAAATAGAGAAGGTTGGAGGAGTTCAGAGCTGGGACCTGCCTTAGGACAGATCTACACTGATGATGATGATGAGTACACACCATATAAAAAAAGAACTTTGGTAGCAGTACTCTAATTTAAAGAAAAGTACGCATAATAGACTAAATCAATACACGATGGACATAAATAGTAAGGCAAATCTGAAGACACGGTAATAGCTCAGAGATAGCATGTCCCATGAGTAGTAGGAGTGGCGTACTTTCCTTAGTGCCCTGAAACTGAAAAGCCCTCGGGAAATTTCCAGGCGGCAGATAATGACGGGATTTTGATTTTCAAAGAAAACCTCCCACATTGATTGCAGTGGAAGCAGCTAACGTCGGCACAGTCAAGAACTACCCAGTAATCCGAAGAGTCGAGATCTCTTTGAAGACGTAGGATTTCTATCCGAGTGCCATTGCACCATTCCGTGGTAGCAACTGCGACGTGATTCAATCCGTCTCGCCTCTATTCCCTGTCCAAGTTTCTTTGAGGCCTCGCAGACTGGAATAACTTCACTACGCTTCGAAAGCAATGTTTTATACCTCCGGCAAGACGAGCCGGGGAAACATTCGAATTTGTTTTCCGTTGCCAACAAAACTGCTTGAAGTTCTTCGTTCTCAATAAATCCGGGCGTATTTTGTAATTACACCACGCTTAAGCATCTGCAGCACTTAAGGTAGTCCGAGCGAGATAGTTCCCTAGTCATAATAGAGACCATATTCGAATTATACGTTTTAATTTCACCAGCTGTAAGACACATAAAAAAAATATTGCATAATTAATGGTGCGCTAATACAGTTTTATATGACAGAAATTGTAAGTAATTAAATGAAAATATCTAAATAAGTATTTAACTTGATTCAATTTTTTAGCGCGGTGCGTTTGAAACTCCTTCATAACGGAAGGTTTATTGTGATACCCAAGAACCTACTGCGGTGACAATATGATTAGTTTTCAAATATAGTTGAGAAAACATACAAACTACTCACTGTTAGTATTTTTACGACATCTAGGGGCTAGAAATACCTCATTTTGTAAATTATGTCTCTCTGGAATGCATACATCTCCGAAAGTAATGCGGTAGAGGGTAGAATTTGTGGTGTCATTGGATAAGTGAGATATTTTTCTTTAAAATGAGACCAAATTCATTGATTTCTAAGTAAAATGGTATTTCGCTCAAACTACATCAAGTCCATGATCAAGCTTCTTTCAAGTTAAATATCTCTATAAGACTGATTTTATTTTCTTCCGTCAAATTTTTGTCACAGAAGAAACCAATGAAGTAACTATCAAACACAGATTACTACCTGCAAGCATATAAAAGGAACTGCGGTCCGGGCAGATCAGGGACTTCATTTGGAGTCACCCGATGGTGATCACGTGGTTTTTGTTAAATTCACGGCGAAAATATCATTCGCCCTCGGGGTTGAGTCCGAACCTTTCGAGATAATTCCTATCAACTGGTAACTATGGAGACACGAATGGTTCCAATTTTTTTGTTTTAACCACTGGTAAAAAGACTAAACGAGGAGACATTGGTGCATCTCGTTGAAGCAGCTGAAATAATGGGTTTGAATATTAACGAGGAAAAAACCAAATGTACGGTGTCGTCCAAAGAACAAGTGGAGAGATGAGGAGACAGATAAAATATTCAATCAAATGGAGATAGTAGAGCACTTAAAATATTTCGAGACAAGTCACAAATGATAACTCTATTGCAAAAGAGATTGAAGTGAGAATTGCTGCGGGAAATCGAGCATACTATTCTTTACAAAAAGTATTCAAAGCGAAAACAGTTAGCAGAAATTCAAAGAAAAGAATCTATAAAACTGCCATCGATCAATCGATATCAATAAAATAGTCACCTATGCTTATGCTTCGGAGACATGGACGTTGACGGTGAGAGAAGAGAATTTGTTGCAGAGGTGGGAAAGAAAAATTCTTCGGAAGATAAGTGGACCAGTCAATGAAGAAGGGCAATGGAGGATTAGAAGGAATGAGGAATTGCAGCAGCTGTGTGGGGAAGATGGAATATTAGCAGAGATTAAGAAATCGAGAATTAGATGGGCGGGGCATGTGCAAAGAATGGGTGGGGAAAGAGTAGTGAAAAAAAGATTTGGAAGGAAAACCAGAAGGAAGAAGGAGTAGAGGAAGACACAGAAAAAGATGGGTGGAGGATGCAGAAGAGGATTTGAGGAAGCTGGGGGTCCGGAGGTGGAGAGAAGTAGTGGAGGACAAAGAAGAAGAATGGAAGGAAGTTGTGAAGAAGGCCACGTGGGCTGTAGCGCCTATGATGATGATGAAAAGTGCAATGCAGCCTTCCCGAGGCGGACTGTTTTCGCGGGGATATTGTCAATGGATTTGAAAACCGCAATTAGAGACGCAATGAACAACATCCGAAACACTAAAGTCCATCCATCAGAGCGGTTAAAACTCTCGCAAATCTGCAATCGTTCGGCGTAATACCCGACTCCATAGTGACGGAATTGGGATAAATGTCGAATGGCTCAAACATAAACCCACCCAAAGGACTTGGATTCGCACCCTGACCCCTAGAATTTGCGTCGAGTTCGAATTCCAGTCCGTGGTTCTGTTTAAAACGCACCAAATCATTTCGATCACGAGCCTGACTACAGAGTTTATAGAGTGGTGTAGGGATGAGTCGATTCCACTTTTTTTCGATCCCGATTCTTTCAAATTGATTCCCGATTCTCGATTCCGATTCCATCGATTCTTATTCATAATAACAGGTGGGATATTGATATACCAGTAGCGTACGGCTACTATTTAAATTCAGTTATTGGCTGAAATAAAATAACAAAGACAATTAATTCGCTCAAAAAGCACATTTATTAACAAATATCAAATATATCCTCAGCTTACTGAGGTACATAAAAAGTACAAATTGATAACCTCAACCCAAAATTACTGTGACAAATATGATGTGATAAATGAAATTCGATTTGAATATTTATCCATCTGGGATCGGAATCGACTTTAGGCGATCGATTCTCGATACCGATTCCAATCCTGAGAATCGGTGGAATCGAGAATCGACATTTGGATTCGACTCATCCTTTGAGTGGTGTAATCATGTACGGTATATGATTTTGGTGAACCACTGGTAACAAACTACCGCTGTCTTCTCGATCGAGTTATTTTCGGGAGTCGGGAAATTCTCGATTAATCTGAAAATCTTGGTTAGAAACGGAATAAACAAAATTATTTAAGTAATACAGAAATGTAAAAGAAATGCACCCAAATACCGTATTCCACCGTATTCCAGCGTAATACTAGCCCCAAATTATCTCAAATGGTTTCCGTCACACAACCCACCCCGTAAATGAGTTTTTCACGCAATTATCTGTAGGTTATCCCCGCAAAAATTTCCTTAGAAGCAGTTCTGTAGAACGTTAAGAATTCTACAGAAATTGACTCTTTTTCTTCAGAACTAGTTCCTTTTCTAAGGATCTGTACGGAACATAAGAGCCTGACTCTACAGAACTCATGTTCAGTAGTTATTTTCTGCAGAGCAAAATAACTCCTTATAAGCTGTTCTGTAGAACTTCAGCAACTCTACGGAAATATGTGAGGTTTCCGTTGATCCAGTTCCTTTTCTAAGGACCTATATGGAGAGTCGTAGGGAATTCCACAGAACGGCCTAAGGCATTCTGCGGAACGTCCTGAGGTATTCTGCAGAACATCCTGAGGTATTCTGCAGAACGTCGTAGGAAATTCCGTAAAATGGCGTTTCAATACTTTCAGGAATAACTACAGAACTTTTTAAGAAATTCTGTAGAAGTATTTACAAGGAAACTAAACAGAATATTTTATCAGGGAGATCAACGAGTTAATTATGCACACTCGGGAGATTTTCAAATATGCATGAGCTCCTTTATTAGTTTTAGCTAACCTATGCATCGGACGAAATGGAGACTGCGTGGAAGAGTACAGCTCACTTTAAAAGGCCTCAATGAGACATTACTCCCGGGTACAAATTCACCAGCCATGGATGCTGCAGTCTGGAGTTCTAACCTCGTTGATCGACGTGAAATTCAGCAACAGCTTCTAGCTCCTGTGGTCCTTAATGATTATTTTAGTCTAGTCTCTTCCTCGTACTCTTCTATGTTTCTTATCCTTATACAACGTAATTAGCATGAATGTTTTATTTAATGATTCATTTAATCCCCCCGTTAAGCATGGCGGAATTTGAAATAATGCATAGAAAGATACCTATCACGACCATATTGACGTATTTAACAATGTAATAACTTAGAAAGCTCCGTTAAAATTAGGCAAATTGTTTTTGCATGGATAAATAATAACTTACCTTGAATAGAAACCGTTATTAGAATATCCAAGTCTGTTCGGACGTAACCCTATATATAGTATTTTCCACGTCGCAACCGAATGTCGAAAACTTAATGAACAGAACTTCGTATGACGTCGTATGGGGTACCCTGATTCAACAAAGTACTCCCGTCTCCCTACTTGTATGATAATCTTTAACCAAACTGAATTCTATGTTTCCAAGTGAGGTTGAAGGTCAATCGACTAAACCCCTGCCCCAGTTTCAAGGACACTCACAATTGCAAGTGTGCCCCGAGTCGTCTGTTATCCCAACATAGAGTAATGGATATATGGAGTGGAAAAGGAATGCTAAAAACTGGGCATCGATTTTTGAGAGCTTTGGGAAGAATTTCTCAGGTGCCACCACCTTAGGGGAGGAAGAATTTTGGCTTACGGAGAAGGCCACTTGGAGGCGCTAGTGGTACTGGGTGATTTTGAAGCAACATACAGAAGAGTGGATTTACCATGGCTCTTGTGTGCTTTTAATCGAGTATCAATTGTTTTGTCGTCCCTATGATACATTGGTAAATAGTTTACTCCGTGTTTGGTAATCACGTGTCTTATCATATTGACGTGATATCGATCCATTATAGACGATGCTCACTGAAGACACATTAAAATACATGTTTAATTTGGTCTCGATGACTCAATAAGATTTGTTTCCGTTGCTATGGGTCGATTAGTAAACATCCAGGCACCGAAATCATCATAAGAACATAATGTTGGTTATGCGACACTAAATGAAGTGGCCGTGTGCCAAAGCTCATTTGTTATGGCTTGTCGAGCAACTTCGATACACCTGTACCATCTATCGGTCAAAGTATTATTTAAAAACTCATATCCGAATCTCTCTATCTCTTTGCCACTCTATACATATGTACTTACTCTATGGTAATATACAAGCTCTTTGAATAATTTCCAAAATTTTTACTAAGTAATTTTACCTGGCCTATATAAATTATTGGTATGCATTGCCGTTTGGAAATCTTGTCGAAGTCCTATCGGAAATTAATTGAAAAGGGCTGGCTATATTATTTACTACGCATGAGCGTGCAGGGGCGAAAGGCGCAGTCAGATACACGAATCACTTCTTCAAATAACCCAACGAAATTAAAGATATGGAACTTAAAAAATGAGCGCAGCCCATAGGAATCCATTTCATATCGAAACGGCAAACACAGCCACGCGAAGGCGACGAAAAAAAACATTAAAGGGGTGGAAAAGGAATGCGGAAAGATACAAAGAATAACGTCGTCGCTCTGGAGTAGGTTAACTTTTTGATTTCGTGCTGGAGGAAATATATGTTTGCGATGTTTACACCGCCAACAGAGACGAACGACCGAAAGAAACAGCGAGAAATAGCGAGTTGGTCGGGGAAGGCGGTGGGAGAAAGGGAGGAGGAAAGGGAGCGCGAGCGAGGTGTCCGCCCATCCGCATGCGGTCCATTGCGGTCCAATACGTACGACCTGCGAATAGGCGGGCAAACTGAGATGAGGATGTGCGATATTTTTGATACATCGATTTACATGCGCCATATTCTTAAAACATCGGAATGTATAGGCGGCTAAATTGATATAAAGTTCAATTTTATGAAAGTGACTGACGCATGGATGTCAGCGAGCATCTCAGTGCGTATCGCTACTTTTGCTCGGCATCTTTCGGAGGGCGCATTTATATCCCAGGGATTTTTCCGAAAAAATGAAAGAAGTAAACAAGTAGTGTGGGAATCTCTGTCGATAATAATTACCAAAATATGAAATTCATTAAATGAGACAAAAATGAGCAACAAATGCACAAATTGTTCAATGGCTGATATTGGCCACATGGATTAGGTAAAAGGTTTCTCGTAATAAGGTGATTTCGAGAGATTTATCATAAAAATACTTAAAAAGGGAAGAGCACATGGTACATATAGGAATATTTACAACAAAAATGAGTACTTAGGAATGCGAAAATAAAGCGGTGATATCAAGGAATGAGAATAGAACATTAAATTACAAAGGAAGGTTCAATGTTTCTATCCACCTTTCTTCCCTTACCTATCCCAAACGGTGCAAATGACCTTAGCAGTCGGTCAAAAACCTCCCCTAAAATCCAAATCCAATCCAAAATCGGAGATGGATGCAAAAAGTTTGAAAATTTATGAAGCTACGAGGTACTAGGCATACGAAAGGTATTCCAAATGGGTAGTCAAAGAGAGATGCTACTTCGCTCTGGTTAGGCCACACCTCGAATACCCTGCGAGCATTAGGGACCCTGGTCATAAAGTTTTAACCAAAAAATAAATAAAATACATAGGAAATCAGCGCGCTTCATTAAAAAACTGCTACGAACGAACATATAGTGTCTTACAACCTTTAGAGGGATTCAGGTGGGAGCCCCTAGCGACTTGGAGGCTACACGCTAGGCTTAGAATGCTTGAGATATTCGGAAATGGTGTGTTTCAGAGCGACACAGAGAATATTACCATGACTCCTCACTACATCGTACTTTCGGTGCCATTTCCTTTCACATGACATTTAAGGTCACAATGGAGTACCATACGTTGACAGACGAAACTGCAACGATTAATCTACGCAACTTCCCTGTGCATGGCTCTAATATAATGTACAATACGTGCAAACGGGATGCTAAGGTTCTTCGCCAAACTTTCAAGCAATTCTACAGGCGGCCATTCCTCGTCATAGTATCCCATCCGGCTGACTCCCCTGGGAGAGCAAGGTTGGGAAATCTTTCTGAGAGCATGTACATACATCAGCCAAAACTACGGCTCAAAAATTTTCTACGAACCAACTAAGATGTAAAATAATAATATTTTATATCTTTTACTCAAGATTTAAAATAATATGTTCTTTCTGAGAACATATTATTTTACATCTTGAGAACATATTGTTTCACATCTTAAGGTAGTCCGAGCAAGATAGTTCCCTAGTCATAATAGAGACCATATTCCAATTATACCTTTTAATTTCACCAGCTGTAGGAAAAATCAATTAAATATTGCATTATTAATGGTGCAATAATATAGTTTCATATGACAGAAATGGTAAGTAATTAAATGAAAATATCTAACTACGTCTTTAACTTGACTCATTTTTTTTCGCGCGGTGCGTTTGAAACTCCTTCAAAAGGGAAGGTTTTTCGTGATACCCAAGAACCTACTGTGGTGACAATATGATTAATATTTTTAAAAAGTTGAGAAAACATACAAACTACACACTGTTATTTTTTTCAGACATCTAAGTGTTAGAAATACTTCATTTTGTAAATACTGTCTCTCTGGAGTGCATGCACGTACCATTTCCCATGTAAAAGGGCTGTTGTATTTTTTGGCATCTCCGAAAGTAATGTGGTAAGGGGTTGAATTTTTGGTGTCATTAGAAGGGTGAGATATTTTTCTTTAAAATGAGACCAAATTTATTGATTCCCAAGTAAACTTATATTTCGCTCGAACTACTTTAAGCGGGAGCAAAAGCAATGAGCACAGCTCCTCACATGCCGCTACGCGATACTAAAAAACGAATATCGCTCGGGGGGATGGGTGGGGGGGGGGGGGCAAAGGCGCCCCTGACCCGACCCGAAAAGGCAAGGACGCAAGAGGGCGAGAACTCCTTTCAGCCATTGAGAGACTGATAACTTGTTTGACACCCACGGCGGAGTCATCAACCCGTAATCATTTTTTTTTAAGCGTGAAACTTGAAACTGAAAGTCTCGCAAATGGGCTTTTGCTTTTTGATTTCGAGCACTAGCCACGGCCACGACTGGGAAGGAGAACGACGACAAACTTCCACGAAGCCTCGGAAAAGGAAAATCCGCGTTAAAAATTCACGCGCGCTTTCAAACGAGGTCAGCCGTCCCAAAAGAGAATACGACGCTCACGAGCTTACTTAGGTGTGAGTGTATGCACCAATGCGATGATGCGCGGGGACGTAGAGTTTAAGTATATATTTACGGGAGTCGAGTAAAACAGGGCGGCATGAATTAGATTCCGCCAGTCAAATGGGACGTGACGATTACTCAAAAGAAGTGAGCGGGCGAGGAAATGAACTTTTTGGCTGAAAGTGGAGATTCATAAAAAGTGCAGGCCCTCCCTCTTTCTACATGACATCGTTCGTATTCAGTGAAAGGTTAAGAACTCCTACAGAAGAAGGCGTACTTACATTTTTTTTAATTTCTGCAGAGTAATCTAGGCTTCTCCAAGAGACTTTTTCTATGTCCCCATTTTTTCTGGTATTTTGCTGTTACTACTATTTAATAAAACATATTTACCAAAATACAAAGAATTTGCGATTGAAAACAGTGGAAAGAAGGGTGGACAAGGGAGAGAAGAGCACATTTCAACTCTTTTATCAGGCGAAATTTCACAGAGAAAAATATCATCCGCCTTGACCGGGATTCGGACCCGGATCTCTCGATTTTCGGCCGAGTTATTTAGCCAGTAAAGCAACCGAGGCTTCCTGCTCCCCTGTGGATTATTTCTCTGTGGAATTTCGCATAATTGTGCATTGCGGGTGACTCCGTAAAAGTGAAACTCCGTGGCCAGTCCCGGATACCTTAAAATCTGTCTTTTATCTGGATTATTCTCTATCTTTTAACCACGATTTTTCACCATTAAACTCCATGCAACATAGATTTCATCAGTCGTAAAGTTCTCATCACGTAACACATATCGACCCTATCGATCATGTTATTTTGTACACCCATAACTATCATCTCTGGATCTCAACCAGGTACAGAAGGTTTTCATGAAGATATCGAGAGCAGTAATAAATGGAAGATACACACCGGAATTGAATACAAAATTTCTAATAGGTCTTTTCTGTGTATTTTCTGGTTTCTCAAATCCAAACCGCAAACAAAAAAGTTCTTCACGCGGTCCGCCTAACAAGGACAGCAGTGACAAGGAATCCACTGTTATCTCTTTACAAAATGACACTAAATATTAGCACTTCATTCTAAGGTTCAAGGTTAGGAATAATTTCATCCACGTCAAGGATAATTCAACCCTTCCATTCGTCTAAACCATTAATCAACTTCTGATTATATTCGGGAAAAACGGGTGACTACGAACTCAAAACACTCCTTTGGCGTCTAATCCAGTTGTATACAACTATGTGGACATCAATCCACGTTTAAATTGCCTCTGTAACAAATTAGAGAGATAAAATGATAAAATTGATGAATCAGTCAACATATTTTCCTTTCAAGGCAATAAAGTTAGATGATAAAACAAGATAAAAAACAGGATTTGCATATAGGAATATCACATCCCGGAACAAACGTAGCCAAGGGATAACGCTGGAGTGAACAATCATAGGATAGATATACGCGGAATTACCGAAACAAAGAGGACAGATCGAGGATTTACAAAGTATTCAAATTAAATCTTAACATGCACTGGAAAGGAGAAACGGGCAAGAGCTCACTCGAGTGCAGGCACATATTGCTAAAGACGAAAAATATGAGCAGCACATCGAAAACAACGAATGCGTTAATGTTAGAATACTAAAAGCAGCCTTGGAATTGGACTCCGCAACAGTGAACATTATAGGTATATATTGTAACGTTTTAATTCCACCATAGCATAAAATATCAGAAACTACAGGGCATTCCGAAAACGACTCGCAACAATTTGTAAGTGGCAGCTAAGAAACGAACAACAATTTGTTTAGTGCAGCTAGGCGATGCCTAAAAATTACTTAATGTCAGTTAAGAAACGCATAACAGAGGGCAGAGAAAGGGTATTTAAGGAGGCACGCTGAAGGGCACGGGAGCAGTCTGACAACAATCAAGGACTCTTAGTGGAACGGAGCAGACGTGAGCAGTCACCAATGAACTCCGTAAGGCAGAGCAGATGAAGTTATTTCATTTTTGTGCATCAACGGGGACAAGCTGCTAGAGGAGCAACGGTAGATCCAACGCAAGGTGAATCCAGGGAGCAGCGGGAATATCACTAGAGGAGGAGCCGTATTTCAACGCAGGGTGTATCCGGGAATTTAGCTGGCAAGGGACACAGCATTCACCTGTGCGAATATCGATAAGGAAATTGTATGTATGATTTTTATTTTTTTATATGTTCTGTGAGGTGAAGAAGAAGAAACGTGATGTGGCTCAAGTGAGAAAAAGTGCATGGTCTGTTCAATTTTATGATCCTGAAGAGAAGTGATGCAGTGAAGGGCAAAATATATGTTGTGTATTTTGATGGTATAACATACTTATGGTGATTGGAAATCATTTGAGCTAAGGGATATTCATCTTCTTTCTCGTAATATTTTGTTAATAAAATTCATTGTTCAAAAGGAGGAGTCAGGTCAATTTATTAGTTAAGTGAGGTTTGCTGGAGAGAGAGAAGAGTTCAGAAGGAGAAGACGAAATCAGAGTCGCGCACCACAGGTGAGAGGAAAAAATTTTAATATTTTTTGTTACAATATGCTCCAGTTATTACAAAACTCAAAGAAGAAACAGAAGACTTCCACGTAAGATTGCCAAGAACTGTCGATAATTTATGCAAAAAAATACAATTATATTCGGAGATTTCAATGCAAGAGTAGGCTGTGATGCGATAAATGTAATAAAACAAAGATTTAATGAACAAACTTTAAACTGGAATGGTGAAACATTAATAGAACTCTATGTGGGAAATGAATTACGTATAAGTGACACATATTTTAGTCACGAAGAAAACACTAATACACGTGCATTAACACGAGAGGAGAGAAGTCGACGGTCGAATTCTTCATGACAACCGGAGAAAACCACCGAAAACAGATATCCTGGATGTGAGAGCATTGACATTTGCAAATATTGAAAGAGACCACCTTCAAATACAGGCGAAGATAATGCTTCGAAAACTTCGAATGCCACCAAAAGTCGTTTGAAAATAGAATATAAAATCCCATGTGAATGGAGGCACACAATATATACATACAAAAATAAAATCGGCGACAAACTTATAGGAGCTCAATTAATACCAAAGACACCGTGGAAATTTCATGAAATAAACAAACAAAAAACTATCATCAGCCACGCAGCCTCTGAAGTGCAAATCAACAGATGAGGAAGGAAAAATAACAAACCACGGTTTTGCGAAGAAATTGAGTCACGAATGAAAATCTACAAAGCTACCTGCATTATAGAAGAAACCCAACAACCGAAGTATACAGAAAATACAAGGTGGTAGGAAACAGGATCAACAATGAAATCTTCTTTATGTAGAAAAATGGATTGAGAGTGTGTATGCAGGTATGTATAAAGTAGTTTGAATAAATACGCTCTGGACCGTTCGGCCCGATTGACATGAAATTTTGCAGGTGCGTTTTGTTTTGCACTGGGACGACCATACGCCATGTTAACATTTCCGCATGGTCCCTGTTATTTACTCCCAGAAGACGAACGTTTTCAAACGGTATATTTTTCCCGGACATATTATGGGTTACAGTTTATATAATTATCACTATTATTTAATTTTTCATTGTGGTATGTCTTTTTTTACCCTTTTCTATGCGTATTTCAACTGATTTTGCATTGTATCTGCAATAAAAATGAATTATATATTTGACAATATGGTCAATACAATTAACTTGAGTGGAATTTGTTCTTGACCAATTAAACCCAAACAAAGTCCTAAAGTTTAGAGGAATAGCTGGGGCAAAGTCCTAAAGTTTAGAGGAATAGTTCCATTCTGCTCTGATGCTCCAAATAATTGCTGTGGCTATGGTTATTAACGAGTTTGTCGGCCTGGGACTAATACATCTTACCATAGAGTAAGTACATATAGCGTGGCAAAGAGATAGGTAGATTCGGATGAGTTTTTAAATAATACTGTGCATAATATTTGCATTTTCGTATATTTTAACCCAAGTTTCTAATCACCTTACCATTGAATACATTAGTTAATTTCCCGGAAGCGGTATGTCTATAAAATCAACCATTGGTCAAATGCACTCGGGTAATTATGACTAAAAATTATGTAATGTTTGAACATTTATGCAGCCGATAAAATGGTCAACATGGATTTTTACGACCGATTCGCCACTTACCTCGCAGAGCCATCTTACTCGTATTGGAACAGTATTGATATCAATGTAGAGGTTAATTTTAGGCAATCATTAAATTATTGCAAATAATTTTTATAAGCCTCGCTTATGCTCACCTATTTAGTTTTTTAGTCAATTAATTTAGATGATTTCACCATTTCAAAAGTAGAATTTTTCCTGGGGTAACTGAAGATTGACTATGAACCCTGGCATTGGATTGGAAAATCCACCCTGCAATTTTACTGGCTTACACCTTTGGCTTACAACTTTAGCTTACTTCTTTTAATAATTGTTTGTTGTGATTAAACTTTATCAACAGTTTATCTCCTAAACGTGCGAAGCCTAATGGTCGTGGCTCTGCAAGTAAGTAGGATGAAAACGGACTTTTGGATCAAGTACAACAAAGTGTGCGACCTGAGTGGAGCCCGGAGAAAGATTTGGAAAAGGTCACTAACCAAAAGGAACTGGTGTACGAATGCATACAGACAACGAAAATTAAATTAGTACTTGGAAAAATATTTTAAGATCTTTGAAGAGACAGTCGGGAGACACTACATGAATGTCAAACTATTGAAACAACAATATCTGAAATTTTTGCAATGCAAGAAATCGCCACAGCAGTCAGGGTCCATAAAGCCGCAAAACACCTGGTTTAGACGGTATTTCAAATGAAATGATTAAGTATAATGCAGATAATTTAGCTTCGAAAATTCTGAATGACTTCACCAAAATCCTCGAAGCAAGCAGAATCCCAGAAGAGTGGCGCACAACAATGACAATTCCTATATTTTTTAGAAAGGGCATGAGAACAATGTCGAAAATTATAGAGGTATTTCCTTACCTAGCTCCGAGGTCAAACTATTTACTGGAATCCTAAAGAATAAACTCGAACAGAACATAGCAAACAAGGAGGAGAAACAGAGATTCACACACACAGAAAGTCACACAAGGTGACAGTCTTAGGCCGGTATTCATAGACGGGATGAATAATCAATGATTGCTGAATCAACGATTATTCGTCAATCATTGATTATTTGATTTATGTATTCATAGACAGAAAACAATCTCCGATTCATGAATCACTGATTCATGAATCTCTAATTATTTGGGACAATCTGTAATTGGTGAATTACAGATTGGATGTATGTTTATTTTTGAGTGGTATGAGAAATTGAAGAGGCAAAACATTTTGTGGGTATCGTTAAATTTTTATTCAAGTTGAGTATATAGTTTTATTAATTGCATATTGAAAAAGAAAATAAAAAATGGATTGGCAATGTTTTTTTGATAAAAATGAATTAGCCGTGACTACATTAGAATTATTTCTTATGATTATTCAACGTTAATAAAGGCGTTGCTAGGGAAAATCAACAAACAGTAATCTCGCATTCCGGCAAGTGTTGATGATGTAGCGTGTGCTGTTTAACGTCAGGAATTTTCCGACCATAAGTGTGGTCTCCTCTTTTTTCTATTTTCACAAAGAGACACCCGAGGCACCGATTCGTCGCCTGAACATCATAAGAAACAGGCGGTCCGATGGTGTCAGCTATTTGGAAGGCAAAAAGATTAGTTATATGTTTCACAGTTCTGGACACCGTTGGCTGCGAAACAGAACTAGCAATCCCTACATATGTACGTAAAACACCAAAGAAGACGAAGAGTAGCAGTAGCAGCATTTATATCTGATCATTACCGACAAAGAAATTTTGAAATATGTAATTAGTAGCAATTGATGATAGCTTACGAGTAAAACATTCATGGCAATTTCGGCCGAGGTTAAACTCAGCATGAAGATTTTTTTAAATACTGCGTGATTAAAAACCGCTGTGATATATTTTTTTAAATTTGTAATATGATTTCAACAATTCAATATTGATGCCTAAGCGTAAAATCTCAAAGCAGTGAGCCACAGTAGCACAAGAGGAACTGTCAGTCCTCGCGGAAAGTGTCGATATATGAACATTAGTTCTAAGAAGAATATACTCGAACACTACGGGTTTTGAGAATCGGTATCCTCTATTAAACTCTTCGTCTGTCAACACTCAAGTCTATTGTTACAGCAAGTTAGATTACGGATTTTAAACAGAGATTGACGTATATAATAAGCGGTCCATCACCAGACCCCAGTGAGGCCATTGACATTAAAGATTCACCCTGGAGTACGAATTTCGTGGAAAGTATCACGAGAAAAAAGGCGAGGGGAAGTCATATGATATGACATGTAACTCGGAGGAAAAAATTCTCTCTAGTCGTGAATATAGAGATGGAAAAAAAAAAGCCCGCCGAGAGACGCAAACCGACTGACCCTCACGTACGAACCCGCGACGCTCACCACTACACCAAACAAACCTATGTAGTAAAGTGGCGATAATAATACTAATACCAAAGTCGCTTTGAGGGTGATTGAGACGGGTGATGTGGGGCTCCGGAACAACCTAGCGAAAGTAACTTTTCCCGGCTTTTTTATACTTTCTGATTATAAACTGATTAATTACAATACAACTAGGATACGTTTGACGAAGTCCAAGGCGAACTAGCCTTTGACCTCGTGCACGACATAGTAAATACGGCATTCAAATCGGCGAGTCAGGGTACGTAGTCTCCCCATGTGAGTATTTGGATTTGTTGGATCCCTAATGTGTGTTTTTCGCAGCCTTTAGTGATACGCTGGTACATCGTCATCGGCAATCACATACGCCAATATATCCGAACGAATTTCCATTGCACGGAAATCCTAATCAATTCAAGGTAATCAATAATCCTAATCGATTCAAGACGTTCATATAGAGTATTCTATGCCTTTAGCACCGTATAAAATTGTAAATTTGGAACGTAAAGACATGAATATGTCGTAAACAATCCCAGAACTACCGACGTCCCACAAAGAAAAACTCTAATTAATTACGGTCGAGAGCTTAATTCACGAATCAATGATTATTTGGCCAAATAATTAGTTTGATTGACTATGAATACTAGAAATATAAACAATGATTATTTGACGACTATGAATACATAATAATCAGAGATTGATGAATCTCTGATTCAAGAATCATCGATTGACGAATCACTGATTCTTTGACGACTATGAATAAGAAACAGTAATTAATTAGAGATATAATCATAGTTTGAAACGAATCTGTAATTATTGAGGACTATGAATACCGGCCTTAGTTCCTTTTTGTTGAATTTAATAATGGATACAATCATTGATAAAGTAACATCTCTTGGTCTAGGATACAGGATGGGTAAGACACTCGTAAATATTAAATGCTACGCTGATGGAGCAATGAGACAAGCTGAAACTGAGGACGATCCGCAAGGAATGCTGTACAGATTCCTAGTATCGATCTTCATTCAGCATCTTCAGACAGATATCTATGATCTAATAAGTATAATAATGGCAATATCAGTCGAAAAAATAAATGCCTCGTAATATCTAGACACCCTCGTAGGTGTAAACAGGTCATTGATGGTGGACCAATAGAGCAAGTAATGAAGTTCAAATATCTGGATGTGGGACATCAGGCTGCAGTGATCTATGTAATTAAGTGAAGGAGAATATAAAGAGCGGCAGCTATCTCTGGATTTCTTAGAGACATTGTACAGAGCAATAAAAACTTGCCGATGAAAATCAAGGTCTATGGGGATCGGGTTTTGTTGTGGCTAGAGTACTGGCTTACCATACGGGCGGCCAGGGTTCAAATCCCTGCAGCAGAGGAGGATGTTTTTCAGAGGAAACCCGATCCCTACTTGAGTGTCTAGTGGAGGCCACTTCAAGTACAGTACTCCGTCTGTCGGATGAGACGTTAAACCGTGGTCCCCTTGGCGCCTTTCATTAAGAGTAGGCTAATACCAGACGACGGGTTTCCATCCACCCTTCCTCCCTTATACCCTATTCCCCTTATGGCGCAAATGATCTCAGCCGTCGGTCGCCTCTCCCGAATATCAAAGCAAGGTCAATATTCATTGAACGTGCATTCTCCTCATCAAGACTTACGGATCTAAACAAGAGCAGAGACCACCAGAATAATGAACCTTCTCAGAACCACTGAAATGAAGACACAGCGACCATCGATAAGAAAAACAATTCTGGGGAGAATACGGAATGTAATAATAGATCCGTAAAACCTGCAATGAGGAAGCTATAGTGATTAAGTGCAGAAGAAGGAGAAGGTGCTTCTGGAGTGGCCATGGGTAAAGAATGGATGATTCAAGGATTCCCAATATTACATCACGCGGAGTTCCAGAGGGTCACCGTCTGCCAGGAAGACCAGGGACCATTTCCTCAGACCTACACATCTCATTGCTGGTAACTTGTGAAATTGTAATATCGAAAGGGGAAGCTCTCACTTGGTGGAAGGATGTCATAATGATCATGATAAAGTTTGTGGCTGCCACAATTTATTTAAAAGTTACCCAAATAATTTTGTAACTTTAAAGTTAATTGTGGAAGTGACAAACTTTATCATGATCGTTTTTCTGAAATTGTGTTCCTCGGATTCACAGTTTTACAAGTAACAAGTTCATTTTACAAGTTATAAGAGTTATTTCACAAGTATTTCCAAGGTTACGACAAATTCTGTTCCTCACAATGACCTGTTGGACCGAAGTTGTAGGCGCTTGTGACTTGCAAGGAAAGATCCACAAAAGCCCTCATAGGAGAGTAAGTCGAATTTACAAGTGAAAAAAGAGGACGCCATCGAGACCATATCAAGCTTTTATTTGAGGCTAACGATATATTTTATAGTCTCCTTTGCCATCTTTCACACTCAAGGGTCAGTGCTACGGTGCTGGGTTCATATTCATGATAGAATATTACGTAGGTCGTACTATAAGACCACATTTTACCTAAAGAGGTCCTAAGTGAGGACGAATAATCGGCGAAAAATGAATATCATTAGAAGAAATTGTTTATTCCGCAACATGAACGGTCGGAAGACATAAAAACGGACGCTATTTATAAATACTGTATGTCAATATATTATGTTGAGTAGTTTTTATCTTTCACGGAGTAGTAAATGTGACGTATCATCGTAATATTTTAGCACAACTCCATGGTGTAGCATTGCACGGTGACGTCGATTTAATTAGTAAGTTTATTCTCTGCGTTTTCGTCTTTCAATGCATAAAATACAGACTAGACAAGAATTATTAAGTAGATTCTAAATAGGTAATAAATACAAGGTTGACCCAAGCGAAATATTTCCATATTCAACCTTTTCTTTTTCCTATCACAGTCGTGTTTATTGGGTCTAGAAACAACCGCTCGTAGCCCACGAAATTTCACAAGTCGATGCTGTTATTAGGAGTTCTCGTGAGCTTGAGAGTGATATTACTTTACGGTTGAAGAGATACGAAAATAATCAGCTGTAATTTTTTAATTACAGCTGATTATTTTCGACATCTCAGTGTAACTCTGTGGATGTTAGGGAGAAAACATCTGCTACAGGAAGTGAGAAAGAGACCAACGTATGAAGCTTCCATCGGGAATATAGTTGACGGTCATCAAACACCAAATCGAAATTCAGCCTGCTCGGCATTATACAATATTTTGCTATGTTTTCTCGAAACAGAAATTGTTTAGCACCAAGCTAGAAAACAAACGGGCTGGGTACCAGCAAACGAGGACTGAAATTGCCAAACTCAGTTGAACCAGAAGAATCTGTTCAAGGCGACGGTATGTTAAGACTTCAAATTTACTGGTTTATCTTTCATCGGTATGTTTATATTTTCGTTAAGGGCGCCTGTAGGAATTTCATGAGGTTTGTAAATTCCAAATATTCACTTGAATTGGGTAAATAAGACGACATTGTGAGAAAACCATCAGCACCCGACTTATTCAAAACGGCCGCATGGTCTCTGTAAATGTAGATAAGTGACGGGTATTGAGGCAAGTGCACTCATTTTCTAAAGTTTCTAAAAAATCCAAATTTTTTTCATGAACTTTCTCTATAAAACTGAAACCTCAAACAAAGTATTCAGCTAGCGTAGTCGCGTTCGTATGTACAATCTGTGAATGAATAATGAATTCCGAAAGCAATTTTCCCCTATCACGACTTCACAATTGATAGAAATTAAACATCTCAAGGGTCATTGATTCTGGTAAGTACATATATAATGAAAAATATTGATAGAGAGGTATTAAACAACACTAGAAAACAATGACAATGACAATAATAGGCTTAGAGTAAAAACTAGTTTTCCTTTGGTCATATTAGAATGGTGGCTTAATGCTTTTATTCTATATTTTATTCAACATTTATTTCGCTCTAATTTTATGGTCAGTGACATAACAATTGTGATAATACATTCTGCCGACTGCATTTCCATTTGAATCACTTCTTGAGCCTTACCCTCTCCAGTAACAACACAGTGTCGGCGTAAAAATCGACGTCGTTCTTAGTTTTGTTTTCGCGACAACTCTTGGCAACACCTTTTAGCGTCCACTATGAATATATTCATGGGAGAGAGAAAGGATTACATAGGCTTATATTTGAAATGGGTTGCCTTGTATTTAATAAACAATAAGCTAATCACTTCGTGTCCAGTCAGTATTTTATGTTCTGAAAGATAGAAATGCAGAGAATAAACTTACTAAAAAAATCGACGGCACCATGCAATACTATACCATGAAGTTGGGCCAAAATATTACGTTATTGTGTCTTTTATACCACTGTATGAAATATAAAAACAACTCAACATGATGCATTGACATACTGCATTTATTGACAGCGCTCGTTTCTATGTCTTCCGATACTAAATGCAGCGAAATAAACGATTTCTCAATTTCAAGTTTCGTCAATGACACGTCCTCGCTTGGATCTTTTAAGGTCAATTGTAAACTAAAATTACAGATTATCCTATAAAATCAAGGAAACTTGAGCTCTACGTAGGATTGACAAAATATGGTGAGGATATTTCTCGAATGGCCGCAACTATTGGCACCACTCGTCAAAAGATAGAAAAGAAAATATTTACTGTGTTGGTTTGACGGTAGCGTCAGGGACCAACCACAGCCTCTCAACCAGAATACCCTTGTGAAGGTTTACGGGAACGTTGATTCCTCGCCAATGACCATTCACAGACACACTCAACGCAATTGGGATCCTTGACAGGGCTTTTTAGATACCCCGTTGAGGATGCCTGAGTTATGGTCACAAACACACCGAGCAATCACTCTCACGAGCACTCACAAAATCACTCACTCATACATTCAACATGGCCCAACTTCTGGAAGAATCAGGCTCGTGATGAGCTTGGTCATAGAAATGAAACAGGAAAAGACGAGGGTGTGCGTCGTATTTCGGCCACAAGGTGGCCCTCTTCAGCGATCTGAAAGGAAAAGACACTAACAACACAAGGATGATAGTGAAAAAATTGCGAGGACTGACGTTCTATAAATACGAAAATTGAAGAAAGGAGGAGTGGGGTGAGGAACCAATGACAGTAGGGTGTGAGACAGGCAAGAGGGGGTGCGTTGAAATCATTGGCGGTAGAGGGGGTTGGGGGTGAGGGCGTAGGTTGGGAGGAAAGGGAGTGAAAGGAAGTGAAATCGTAACCGTTGAAGAAATTGGAGGTGAAGGAGTTAGGTGAAGGGCGTTTAAAATATGTCCGTTGGTGACACCTTATTCTAAAATCAAAAATAGTGCGGAATAGGTCATTCATCGCTGTTAACAATGTTCGTGTTAAATTTACATTTGTAAAGACTTTCGTATGCGTCAAGACATTCGTAAGCGCCTGATTCTCCCAGAAGTTGAGCCCTGTTGAATGCGTAAAGTAAACTTTCTAAAAACATCGTAAGCTTCAAATAAAAGCTAAATAAGCTGGATGATGTCCGCGATTTCCGCCCGTAAAATTGTGAGGAATTTACACGTCATCTGTTTCTGCCTGAGAAACACTCGTTTGTCACACTTGTGAAATCCGACTTGTAACTTGTAAATGTGTAAATCGTGGACTCGTAACTCAGATAAATAGGTCCCCAGCTGAGAGATGGAGATATAGCTGGACCTCTTGACCCAGGGATCAGATGTAAGAGAGAGTGTTTCTGAAGAAACAGATCTAAGATGTATCGACTGGAAAAGAAGAAGGATAAATACCCACCACGCTTCTCTACTTCTTGTTCGGTAATGCCAAACCGGTATTGTCGAATATCTTATGGTTATTTATGCTTTTACGTCTCGGAAATAGGCACTCCTTTGATAATTTCCTTCATAGTTTTTTCTTCCATCTTGTTCATACGCTGCTTTTTACGCGCTCTCTTATCTTTAAACCTTTTTTAAATCACAAAAAACCTCTTTACATAAGTATATACCGACTACCAATCTCACCCTCACTTTCACACCGTTCGTTCCACTGCCATATCCCTGGTTCATTATTGCACCCTTAATCATTCTATTACCAGTGCAACACTGGAAACATATTTTGCTCCAAAAAAAATTCCATTCCAACAAACAGTGAAACATACCAGGGGCTAATTTTGAAATATTGCGGCCACAACTTCTTCAATTCTGTACCAATGATGACAGATTACTCAGAAACTATTTTCTGCGCTCTTTCTTCCAGCAAATCATTAAATCCACCATATTGCCATTCCATTGCAAATTCTATTTATGATTTATCCATTTACATCCGTATGATGAACCGAATTTGTAGCGCCTGATTGAGTATCATCATAGTTAAAGAATCGCTAAAATCGTTCAAAATCCCCGACGGTTTAACTATTCATTTCTCAATCTTTGGAGCTAAGTACCAGCCGGCTGTGGCCCTATTTAATCCATGGCGATATACCCGAGTGGACACACAATGTGTTATGCATGCGACGGTAAATGAAGGCACGGACACCGGAAAACCATTATCGAGCCAGATTTTCTGGTTGAATATTGATTTTCCAATTCCAGTGACACTTGAAAATGCTCAAAACCAGATGATTGAGTAGCTGCACTTACTTCAATGAGACATTACTCAAATGAAACCAATAGTATAGCATCCTTTGCCAGCCGGAAAATTTACTACGCATGTACCTCGAGATCATTGGCATATACCCGCTGGAAATCTTGAAAATACACGAATGAATCGGCTTTATAAACAGTGTAACATTTAACACTTTTTTTCTCAATTAAACCTCACCATATTTCAGTTCCAACGCTGCTATTTAATTCGAAACAAAAAAGAAATACTGCCATATTCTCCTTATGGTTTCAAAAATACTTATGGAGATAACTCCTTTGACCCGGATGGAAACCCGAAAAATCTGCCTCCACTTATTTAACTAGTTTAGTTACTGAAAAAGAGCAAGATGCCAAATTTGCGGATTATTCGGATATTCACTTTTATAAATACACTCAAAACCCAATTAGGTCACTGAAGCACAATATCAATGAAACTAACGCGCTGTTGTACTTGAAGAACTAGAGAAACAGCATTGTTTTTATCATTTTCCAAAGTAAATTTTACTCCAGATAATTTGTGTGGTTAGAAATAATAATGCTGTTTCTTTAGCCTATACCGGAGGTGATAATGTGTTCACGCTTGGCACTGCCATAGGGTCTTTTTGCGTAATTTTCGCGGTGGTCACTGTCAATGGAATGATGATGAAAATTGATGTAGTGTGTTTTACGGTTGAAGACGCACTGCCGACGGTGAATTCACAATGCACTTCACCACTGCAAGGAGTTATGTCAATAAGTGGTATCAATTTATTTGGCACTTTCACAGTGATAGAAATAGAATGAGATCAGATCAGATGGACTCTGTTCCACAAACTAGAGAAAGATCAGATCAAATCATACTACTATCTCATTACACAGAAAGAAAATAATTTCCGTTCAAAAAAGTGTATTTCAAATGCGACCTCAAAAACCGCAAGCCTTTTGTTTGCCGGATTTCCCCACCAGAGGACGGAGGTCTGTGGCTCTATCGCAGTGGAGTTTGTACTGTGCTCTCGCCCAGGATAATAGACTGTGTGCTGTGACTTCGAGCGAGATTGTTCAAGACAACTGAGGACTTCGAGAAGACTTTGCCCGTTCTATTTTCTGTTTAACTATAAGCTACGACGTCTGAATTAAAGTTAATTCTCTTAATATGGATATTTACTGGCAGTATTACGTTTAGTGGTAGATTAGTAGATTCTCACAGTACCACGTGAGATTACCGTCAACATCCTCATTTACATGAACCACACACCACCGAGATATTACATGAAATGCATACTATCGATATTATCATCAGGCCGATAGTTTCACATATGCCGGCACCACCGCAAAACTGGTTACTAAACACGATTTGCTTAATAGCACAATCTACCATTTATCTCCAAAATAAACAATCATTAACCACAGGTTAGTCTCGAACTTTAGAGCAGAAGATACTCCCGCCGAACTCGTTAGTTAGTTTGTTACTGTTACCGTTACCGTACTGTTACTGTTACCGAGTTAGTTTGGACTGGTGTCACCAACTAATTCACACGCACACCTTCCGCCCTAAAGACAACGGACCAATTTTAAGACAAGACCGAGAAAATTCAAGAAATCTCAAAGCCCTATGCACGAGTGTACGACCCAACAAAACTTCTTTTAATTTTGTGGTAAAATCTGTTGAGGAAAATACGGGATAGCCGCGGGCTGTCCTCTTATTACTCCTTGCAGTAATTTTTATGGATGAATTGGAAATACGTCCACTTAGGAATAATAATTTTTAAATAAACACTGTATTCTACTGGAACTTGGTCAATAGTTACTGATGACTTTGGGACAGGTGGCGAAAGACAGCTAGGAACTTTTTTTAGCACTTTTCAACTCCATTCATCCCGAGGCTCATTGAAAAGTGGAACGTGGAGGACCTGCTCTCAAGCTTCTTCGAACTAATATACAAGATAGTTGAAGAGTTGACTCGGTGGAATTTTGACATGATATAATAATAACAATAATCTCATGACATGATATAAAATAACAATCAATCTCCACCAACTAACCCAGCGACCTGAACAGCCAACTGGACAATACGCACTTTGAACTCCCCCATTCCCTCCTCCAAACAATCCTTTTTCCTCAAGAACAGCTGAGCAACGCACTTCCATCCATCGCATGCACTGTACTTGAAGAAGGCGTAACGGAAGAAAACCGGCAGTGTCGAGGACACTTCATGTTCTAACCCAATGGCACAAGTTTAGGGGGTGTCCGATAAGAAATTTTAGAAAATTAAGAGCCACTCTAATGTTGCATGAGCAGCTAGGAAACAAATAGATGAATATACAGGGGCGTCTTCTGGAAGAAAGAAACGGGTCGGATGAGCTATTCACAACGAAAAAACAATCACGCGATATTGTACGTACCTTAATACTAAACGTAAAATGGGTCCGAAGAGAACTCGATATTTAATTCACACAATTCAGGATTCCTCCATCGTCTCCTTGGGGCGATATTAATTTAAAGGCAACACTCCCTCATGCTCTTCTCGGGGTCACATTGCTTAATTTTCCTTTGGCAAGAGAATAGGAGGGAGGAAATACGTTGGTAATTTATACTCGCAGGGAGAGCCACAAGGTCTGCAAAGTGGGACGAGGTGTACCGAGACGTGTAAGAGGCGTAACAAAGGAAGAGACGAAGAACAAAGGAAGGCAGTCTAATAACAGCGTGAGGACGAGCCCACTCCAAGAAGAACCAGCAAGGGATTAGACTGCTTAAAAATCCCGAGCCATGTCGCAGAGAAACTAATTTTGCCTGTCGTCACACTGCGTTGCGTGTAAGTCGATATCTCTGGGTGATATATCAAGGTATATAGACCTCGCATTTCAAATCATGTTTTCGATTTCTCGACATCCTGGAACGATTTGGAATGGAAACCGGGATCATTATTCCCCGAGAACTGCCATTACATTTATTAAAGGAACAACCATATCTTTCCTGTCATTTCCATTGATCATTAGTGACGTCGCCTATTAACTTTTAGCCATCTCATGGTCTCTCATTTCACCAAATGCTACTCGAGACCTAGTCCTGAGGGATTGGTAATGTTAATGAAAATACAGCGGTGCTCCCGATATCCCGATGTTTGGAAACCTTCTGAATTCTCTACAGGGATTCTACAGTCGTAATTTCCAGGTAAATCCCTCAATATTTCTCAATATTTACTCAATATTTCCGTTTCATTCCCATAGTTGCAGTGACTACAGAGGCACCTGGTTGCTCACAGATATGCAGCATAGTGAGCGGAGCAACCAGGGTACATAACTAGAGATATAAAACGTACGATGTAGTCTTTACATCGTGGAATATTTCCATAATGAAAAGAGAAACACAACTTAGTGTTTTTCTACGGATTCATCGTCCTCGACACTGCCGGTTTTCTTCCGTTACGCCTTCTTCAAGTACAGTGCATGCGATGGATGGAAGTGCGTTGCTCAGCTGTTCTTGAGGAAAAAGGATTGTTTGGAGGAGGGAATGGGGGAGTTCAAAATGCATATTGTCCAGTTGGATGTCCAGGTCGCTGGGTCAGTTGGTGGAGATTGAGTGTGGTGATTGGGACAGCCGTGGGTGAGGTTGACCATTGTGAGATGATTGTCATAATAGAGTGGCGGGAGATGGAGAGAGAGGTGGAGAAATCATATGCCACTTGAGTAATGACGCGTTCTTAGCACGAACGCCGACTACCTTTGTTTTAATGGCGCCGTTTACCATTCTTTTGGAACACAATGCAGTGTCTCGTTCGGAGTTACTGCAGTGGTCCTTTCCACGACGCATTTTGTTCGCTTAGCTGAAGCAAATTCGGTATATCTTCATTCGTGACCAACGACAGAAGACCAGCGTGACATGGAATGCAATCGCAGAAATCCCTCACATTTTTAAGTAAGAGTCTACATCTACATCTACTTACTACCCCGCGAGCCGCCGCTTGGGCGTAAGGCAGGGGATGGTAGGTCACCAGCCGTGTAAAGATGTAAAAGTTTTGGAGGTGAATTGGTGACCTGTACTACGGAAGGGCATTAAAACGAGCTAAGTTTTTATTGTGGTCGCTTATTGTGCGCGGAAAGAACGAGTTTTTGTACCTATATGTTCGGCAGAGTATTTATCTTATTTTATCACATCTGTCAGGCCAATAAATGTAGCGAGGCGTCATGATAATATTCTGTGTGTCTCTCTGAAGCCAACCAGTTCTGAATTTATCAAGCAGCCTAAGCCTAGCGTGTAGCCTCCGAGTCTCTAGGGGCTCCCACTTTAATCCCTCTAACAGCTGTGTAACACTATACATTCTTTCGTAGCAGTTTTCAACGAATCACGCTGATTTCCTTTGCGTTTTATTAATTTTTTTGGGTTAAATCTTTATGACCAGGATCCCAAATGCTCGCGGCGTATTCGAGGTGTGGCGGAACCATAGAGAAGTAGCATCTCTCTTTTACTTTTTTATCCGAGGACCTTCCTATTATACGTTTAACAAAACCTAGTTTCTCAAATGCTGTGCTGCATATGTTTTGTATGTGTCTTCCCCACGACACATCTGAAGTTAAGATAATTGCATTTGTGGAGTGCAAATATGTCCTGATCCTGACTGGAAATAGGGAGTGTTCTCAGGCAAATATTTCGAAAAGTAGATAGGTATGTGACAGATATTTTGGTAAAACTCAGTAGGTGAGATATTTTCTCGATGATGAGGCTAACTTATTGAATTATATGTGAAATTATGGCCAGCTCGATCTACTTACTTAATACAAAGCCACCACTTTTTTATCCACGTCGGAGTCACCTATGGGGACTAGATTTTTGAGCGAGTATTTTACTATTGGTGCGCTTAGTAGTAATACTCCCGTTCTAATACGTTTGGCCAAATTGTGTACACTTTCCACGAATTTTATGAAAACTGTGATTTGGGGTTTCGTATGTTACATCAGATATTTGCTAGGCTGACGTAACCAATTTCGATGTCATTAAGTATTATCTTCCGTTTGATAGCAATGAAATATTTCACCATAGACAGAAAAATACAGCATAATTCAAAATTCAAATCTAAAAACGAAATTTTAAAAAGTAATTGTAAATCAAAAGCTAACCTTTCCACCGACACACTGCTCGTAGGCGAAAAGTTTATCGAACCTCGTTGCGCTGCACTTGATAGGAAATAAGCGTGAATTGGGCATTACTAAGTTAAAAAGTTCCCATTTATTGAAAACGTTCCTTTCTTCTAATTTGAAGAAGCAATCAAATCATAGTCACTCGTGAGAAATTTCATCACTCACGAGGGCTACAAGTAGGGCTAAGATCGTCATTTCCAATCACTAGATTGGTGGGCATTTCTTTTTCTGCTCCTCTGCCATTAAATACCACTTCAGGGTCAATTTTCAAGAATCATGCAATGCACTGCACTGAATTCTATGTCCCAACCATCAAGTCTATCGTACATTTTCAATATCTCATCATACTCAGCTAACAACAAAAACATTTCGAGTTAAAAGAGTGCATTTCCATGGCAATCATATTTCCCTTAACCCTATCGTTGATTGTTCAGGTCTGGCTATCGAAATACCTAACAAGCTATCGAAAGTGCGAAATTCCACAGAGAATAATCATTCATCCGCCTTAACCGGGATTCGAACCCGGATCCCTCGATTTCCACCCGAGTGCTTTAGCCAGTTAAGCTACCGATGCGACCTGTTCCCCCGTGGATTTTTAGTGACCTATACGGGACCAGATGTTCTCGACTGCCGGACATACAATGTAACAACAAGTCGCAACTGAGCGCTGAGCACCACTGCCCTCGAGGAAAGATCGTACTGTGACCACAGAGATGCGTTCACTCTATTTGACAGATTTTAACCTATCCGGGACTAGCCACGGAGTTCCCTGTGGATTTTAGTGACCTATACGGGACCAGATGTTCTCGACTGCCGGACATACAATGTAACAACTAGTCACTACTGAGCGCTCAGCGATCCGGGTTCGAATCCCGGTCAATGCGGATGATTTTTTCTCTGTGGAATTTCGCACAATTGTGCATTGCTGGTGACTCCGTAATAGTGGATCTCCGTGGCATAGGCTTGTTCGATGAACGAATTTGCCCATCGAGGGTCGATGAAAAAAAAAAACAATCGAGATGATTCGGTTTCGATGATTGTCATCGACGACGATGAGTCAATGAATTCATCGCCGTCGATAAGTCGATGAGCTCACCGATCTCGATAAGTCGATGAATTCATTCATCGCCGACGGAGGTAGGGATAGGCACGGGCGGGCGAAGCAACACAAATAATCATCTAATGCGGATGGATTCATTGACTCATCTATATCGGTGAATTCATCGACTCATTAACGTCTGTTCAGTTATCGACTCATCGACGTCAGTAAATTCATCGACTCATCGACGTTGGTGAATTCATGGACTCATCGACGATGATGAATTCATCGACGCCGATGATCGATGACATTCATTGTCATCGTCGCGGTTCATCGCAACGCGATGACTAAAATCATCGTCCATTAATCGACTCATCGCACCCTGCCTACTTGTGGCTAGTCCCGGACAGTTTAAAATCTGAAAGCAACCGAAGGCCCTGAGAAAGATTGAACATAAAAATTATTCCAGTCAACGTCCTTAGAATTTGAGCTGAATCTTTGAATGTATTAAGCTACCCTCGCGAATCGTGAATTCCGAAGATTCCAGCTCTTACTCAGAGGTTGACGCCCACTAAAGTTAAAGTTCCACGAATTTTCAAAACTAAAATAATGTTTTTGGTGTTGAAGTAAAATGGGAAAGAAATACGCACGTCCTCAGTTTGCTGTACGTTACAGCAGTTATGAGCATGGGCATGCTCTCCTTAGATCCGAGGCGATCTACATTCACAGACCAAACAGAAGTATCGCTTAAATTAAGCAAACATTTTTAACCCAGGACTACACGCTTATTAAATCATCAGGGTAAAGTATGGAAAATTATATTAACCTAATATCCAAAACATAGATAAATAAGACATGAGAAATAATCTGCGGGCTAAAATGCAGTTCAAAACGAACAGTAATGATAGAAATTCACAGGGAAGTAAATGATTCCCCAGCTTGGCATCCATATTTCCAGCGCAGCATCCCTAATGTGGTTACCTGATGCTATTTGGAGCTGGATGGAGGGAATCAATCCGAGGATCCTCAGTATCACACACAAAAGGAGGAATAAAAGTAGAAAAGAATGTATAGCTCTCGGGTTTCCAACCGGGTGATGGTGGTTTTTGGCACCGAAGTTTCCCTGATGGTTTATCGTTTATCGCCCCGAGGACGATGGCAGACTACGCCTTCGAAACGTCGGTGCCAAAAACCATCATCACCCGAGGGTTGGAAACCCAAGAGCTATACATTCTAAGCATTCGCCGTGAAAGCCTTAAGTCTTACAAAAGTAGAAAACATGGAACAGATGTAGTGAAGAACAATATTATAATAAATATCAAACACACGGCGAAAAAAATGTATTTTATTGCCACACCTGAACGGAAAGTCAGTTTTTCTGCCCTATTTTTTAAGAAGAAAGAGTTGCTCTTTATCCCAGTAGTTTTTATGCTGCAACGTGTTTCGTAATTCCAGCAACAATTTAATAACACCAAAGATAGTCTGACTGTATTAATAAAGAAATGCTGAAGCTTCCAATTAGATTCATAAATGAAGCGAACTAGATCAAAATTTAAACCATGAGTTCATCGGAAGCTCCTATAGACGGCGATGAAGAACGGAGAATTCTGAGAATTTGGTTTGGAATCTCGAAATTTTTCAGATTGTTCGGTAACTTTTATATTTCGCTATTCGCTTATTTTATATAACGCTATTCGCGATATTCGCTAACTTTTAATTAAGTTAGATTAAATTAAAAAAGTACCTACTGGAGAGAGTTGTTCACTGATGTATAAAAACTGTATTAAATTAAAATAATTCCTCTTTCGAATATAACAAAAAAAGAGTATATGGAAATTTAGTTAGATTTAAGTAGATCAACTTTCTATTTATACTTGTGATAAAATAATGTTACTATAAAATCTCGGATATGGACTAATAATATTTCTTTTGTGAACTTCCACTAAAATTGTATCTACATGTATAAATGTATGTATGTATAATTATGTGTTTAAATGAGAAATTTACCTATATTTTAGCACATCTATATTTATCGTACGGGCAATTAAATTTATTTATTTTTCAAAAAACTCATTTCTATGCTTGGGAAATCCTTAATTATTGAAAATATTTGCCAAATATTCATATTTATAATTAATTATTATATGCACAGTGATACAGAAACTGAATTTGTGAGGAAACTATCAACTGCCTAAATATACAATTTTATATTTTTATAAATTTTACTTACTCCTTGTACTGTAATCAACGGATTGCACCTCAATACTGAAATTTTGGAAACTGCTGATGAGCATTAGCTTAACAGGGCCAGACTGAAAAATTATGATGTGAAACGATAAAATAGTGAAGTGATATGATACGATGAAATAGTGAAATAGATAAAATAGTGAAATGATAAAAAATTATGATGTGATAGTGATACAGAAACTGAATTTGTGAGGAAACTATCAACTGCCTAAATATACAATTTTATATTTTTATAAATTTTACTTACTCCTTGTACTGTAATCAACGGATTGCACCTCAATACTGAAATTTTGGAAACTGCTGATGAGCATTAGCTTAACAGGGCCAGACTGAAAAATTATCATTTTTAAGGTTAGGTTAGTTGTAAGTTTTTGTAACCCATCCAAACGGAAATTAAACAAAAACTGAAAAATTATTTGGCCGAGACGATTGACAGAGCGATTTTTCTAAAGTCATAAATGATCATGATTAATGAAGCAATTGATTAACGTTTCTTGAAAAAATATCCAGTATCTGTCGAAAATGCAACCGATATTTGCTTCCGTTGTGAGAGGAGTTTTGAGCTAGTTCATTACGTTGATAATTTTCCATTACAAATGAAGAATTTTTTCTTAAACTCTCCATTCAGGAGGGCAAAAAAACGTATAGGCTACGGTTACACGAAAAAGAAGTACAATCCCGCGACTCTAGTTATGCAGTATACAATTACTATTTGCATTTCCAAAATTTGCCCCGGAGAAAAAAGATAATGGATTAGATGACCAACAGAAGGATACGATTGGGATATCTCCTGAAAGAAAATGACAGAAAATGTCGACGAAAACGGAATTCGGATGAAAGGATTATAACATAAGTGTTGGCGAATGAAGTCTGGATCTGATCGAGGAGCAACTGCGACGAGGAAACAATCGAATGCGCCATCGGGAATGCTCAAACGCCATAGTTCCAACTCAATCACAGGCGCAGGTATGTACACATGAAAATGCACGGGAAGACAAACTTTACATTGTACTGTGGACGAACAGATTTTGGAACAAAGCCTTCAAATCGGAGAGAATCCACGAGATGAATGCACATTGGGGTCATGAATTGGTACTCACATGACGTAACGCAAAATTATAGAAAATTACAGCGCCCGGGGCGGAACAAAACTGGACTGCAGAATTAACACTCGCCAATATGAAAGAAGGAATTTCAACAAATACTCAGCAGAGATTAATTTTTTTTATGTAATGAAATTAGAAAAATGCTTACATCAGGGTTTCAAGGAAAATACACGATACAAGGAAAAAAGCTTAAATGAATTTGATCAAATCCTCCAGCAGGAATATGCAGCCCCAATGGCAAAAAAAGAGTTGACTACAGTCCGAACGAAAATCTCGTAGACTCGAGTTAAATATTATAAACTTCTACATTTACATACTACTTAGCGAGCCGCCACACGAGCGTGTGGCAGGGGATACTAGGGCACCAGCCGTGTAAAAGAAAATGTTTTTGGAGGTGAAATTGTGAAGTATGAAATGTGAGTCTTTTGATTGGAGCTCAGTTTTCATAACGGTCACCAATTGTGAGAGGAAAGAACGACTTATTGAACTTATATCTAGAAAAATGTATTTCTCTTATTTTATTACTTTTGTTAGACCAAGAGATGTAGTGAGGCTTCATGATAATATTCTCTGTGACGCTCTGGAACGCATCACTTCTGAATTTCTCAAGCAAACTAAGTCTAACGTGCAGCCTCAGATTCTCTAGGGGCTCCCACCTTCATCCCTCTAAAAGCTGTGAAACACTAACTTTTCGTTCGTGGAGTTTTTATCGAAGCGTGCTGCTTTCATTTGTATTTATTTTTAATTTTCCACTAAATCTTTCTATCCAAGGTCCTAAATGTTCGCAGAGTATTCTGCATGTGGCCTAACCAGAGCGAAGTAGCATCTCTCTTTTACTTTTTCATCCGAGGACCTTCCTATTATACGCTTAACAAAACCTAGTTTCTTTAATGCTGTTCCGCATATGTTTTATAGATGTGTTCCCCATGATATATCAGAAATTAATGCAATTCCAAGATATTTTGTATCTGAAGATTTTATGTTTACTCCACCCACAGTAAAGGTATGGCATTTGTGTGATGACATTCGCAGAAAGTGAACTGTGGTTCATATTTAATGCAAACCTCCACTCCTAACACCACGAGTGAATGTTGTTAAGGTCCGATGACAGCACTTATAAGTCCGCGTCTTTGCTTATTTCACGTTAGATAACCGTATCGTCTGCAAATAATCTTAATTTACTGCTAACTCTAGAACTTAGGTAATTAATAATAATAATGAATAAAAGAGGACCGATCACGCTTCCTTGAGGAACACCGGATGTGACTCCAACCATATCAGAGCCAAGGCCATTGATAACTACTTTTTGTTTTCGATCACTGAGAAAGTCACTCATCCAGTTCACTATATTAACCCCCCATGATTGCAATTTATATATGAGTTTTTTGTGAAGAACCTTGTCGAATACCCTCTTGAAATAAAGGAATATCGCGTCTACTTGCTTTTTCGATTCACCTGACTTTCGGATATCATTAAGGAAGAGCGCAAGCTGTGTTTCGCAGGACCTACCCTTACGGAAGCGGAGCTGACTGTTACGTAAGAAGTTACGATTATCCAAGAATTTCAGAATATTGCTAACGACAATGTGTTCGAGGATCTTTTATTTTTTTATATATTTATGATATATGATTTAATGATATAGGCTGGTGATGTCCTGTGTCGCTTATATTTCCTTTTTTTAAACATCGGTGTGACGTTGGTTATTTTCCACTTTTTGGTCACCTTTCCTACGTATAATGATACGCTAGATAAATATATGGTGATGGATAAAACTAATCACTGTATATAAAAGACGAAAAGGCCTGCATATTAGTGACGGGACACTATAATGCAGCTGTTGGTGAAGGTGGTGACAGTGAGACAGTGGGAAAATTTGATCCAGGAAATATACACCATTGTGGACAAAGACTACTTGAATTTGTAAATAAAACTGCCTGGCAGTTGATAACACTTGGTTTGAAAACCTATTGAAGGCGAGTAAATAAATTGGCACCACGAATAAATGTAGCGAAGTATCAAATTGATTTTATTCTGATAAACACAGGTTCAGAAATTGTATAAATTTAGCTAAAAGTTGTCCAGAGGAGATATCAATTTTGATCATAACCTGCTAATAACAGAGTAATGTTAAAACAGGTTGAAGAGTTCAGCATACTTGGGAGCAGAACTTCAAGAGATAACAGAAGCACCTCTGCAGTAAAAAGAAGGATAGCCTTGGCAAAGAAGGCATATGAAAATAAAAAACATATGCTAGGAAATAGCCACATTAAAGTAGAAAAAAGGAAATCTTTTGCGATAAATGTTTGTATGTAGCACACTGTTATATGGCCGTGAAAGCTGGACATTGGGAAAGATGGGAAAGTCGCGGTTGGAAGCAATGGAAATGTGGATATGGAGGAGGGTGACAAAAACAAGATGGACTGACAGAAAGAGCAATGAAGAGGTGCCGAGGAGAATAAAAGAAGAAAGAAGACTGATAAAAGACACGGACCAAAGAAAGGTCAAATCCATTGGTCATGTTCTTCGACATAATAATTTTTTAAAAATATAATGGAGGGAAAGGTGCTCGACAAGAGAAGCAGAGGAAGGACGAGAAAGAAGTTCCTAGATGATGTATGTACGATGTACGTTGGGATTAAAAACATATGCTGATTTGAAGAGAGCTGCAGAACACAGGAACACATGGCTGTAGAGGCAAGGCTTAGCCTTTAGAAGGTGATGATGAACTTATGAAATTGAGTCATGAGCTCCATAAATAACCAAGCTGGCGGAAGCGCGATGAACCGCTTGGAGTTTAAATTACTTGATAAAATAGTTGTTTTGAGACAAATGGCCGGTTTGTTTACTCCAAATGAATAATTATTATGTGCATTAGCAATTATACATAAGATAAACCCTGTAAGCAGAGTCCAGGCCTATCACCGATAACTTACGTTTTTTAACTGTCAAATCCAAAAGATCCAGAAAAAGTCAAGTGTTTTGTTTGAAGTGTGTTTTTGCGTGGTGGGAAAACATGGACGATGACAGAAAAGGTTATAAAAAGGATAGAGAGTTTAGAAATGTGGGTTTTGAGGAAAGTGCTTAACATCAAGTGGTCTGACAGGGTTAGGAATGAAGAGGTGTTGGAGAGAATAAAAGAAGGAAGAAAGCTCTTGAAGACCATTGAAGATAGGAAGAAGAGCTGGATGGGACATGTACTGAGAAGGAAATGTTTGTTACGAGACGTACTGGAAGGAATGGTGGATGGAAACCGCAAAAGAGGAAGAAAGGAAAGAAAGATGATTGATGACCTGAAGGATGGAGGGAGTTAGTGAGAGAATTGAAGAGGAGAGCAGAGAGAGAGAGAGAGGTGGAGGCCCCAATGGACCACCTGCGAAAGCAGACGACTAATGATGAATCCAAAAGAGAACGAAGCGATTGGTATCCAAGGATAAAAAACAAGTGGACCGCATTAAAACTTAGTGGAGTACCACCACCTCCTCAGCCACAGAGGGCGATGTTATACAGGCAATGTTTTCCCCATCACATCAAACAAAAATAGCGAAGGACCTGAAATAACCAACAGAGAAAATCGAGCCAGTAAAGGCTTTAATGTATGCAATACTACCTTCGAAGATAACATCTCTAAAGACAAAAATAAGAATAGATACACACTCAATTATTCGCCCAATGGTTTTTCTTTGAAAGTAAAAAAACATGGATACTGAACAAGAAGGATTAGAAAAGTCTTTGAAGTGAAATTGGGATTAGGAAAATCACACTTAATGAGTGATCTTTAAAAAGATCGGGAAGGAAGAAGGCGATGTCAATAACATAGTGGACGACCAGAGACAGAGAACAAGTAGAATCTTTCAGATACCTTGGTAGCCTGATAAATATAGATGGAAACTCTACTCAGGAAATCAAGAGTAGAATATCCATGGGAAAGAAAGCCTTTGAAAAAAAAATGCTCTATTAACTGCCAATAAAATACCTATTACCCTAAGGAAGACATTTTCTAAATGCTTTGTATGGAGCGTGGTACTCTATGGATCAAAAACTTGGACCTATAGGAAAAAGGAAGTGAAGTATCTTGAAAGTTTTGAAATGTGATCATGGAGAAGGATGATGAGAGTGAGGTGGACGGCCAAGGTGAGGAATTACCAAGTTTTCGAAAGGATTGACGAGTAAAGGTCAATCATGAATGCAATGAGAAGAAGGAAGGCAAACTGGTTGGGGCATGTCATGAGGCATGACTGCCTCCTGAGTAAGATAATGAAAGGGAAAGTGAAAGGAAAACGCAAGAGAGGAAGAAGACAATTTAATATGATAACGAATTTGAGGGGGACCATGAGTTACCAAGAGGTGAAAATGTGGGCGCAAAATAGAGAAGTTAGGAGGAGTTCAACTGAGACCTGTCTTAGGACAGATCTACATTGATGATAGTAGCAAGCTATTACTAGAACAAGAATAAAGAGATGGGCAGGCCGCGTGTAGCTAAGTGAGCAGCTTACACTATGAAAGGCAGTATGACATGGAAGACCAGGGAGGAGTAAGACGGCCGAGACGATAAAAGACGGATAGACATCGACCGGAAACGGACGTGCGGATGAGGAAGCAGAGGACAGGGAAACATAGAGAGGTCACTTCTCGGAGAGGGCAGATGTGCTCATCACGGCATTAAATTGATATGAGAGTAAAAGAAAGTTATCCCTAAACAGGGTGTTCAGCAGCCGGGCATTTGAAAATTCCCTGAGGTTTCCAAGTTTTCCAGACATAATTTTTATTTTTCCAGAGGAAATATTGATTTTTTTCTCGTTAACTATGAGAAAATGTTCGGTATGTTTTTGGGTGATTAAACGTAAGGATTATTTTTAAAATTGCATATTTGGAGGAAAATAAAAAAACAGAAAAAACAAATCCACACGCCTACAATTTTCACATATATTAGTGGACACTGCAATATGCATTGTTTACTTCCCTTAATCAGTTTTCTTCAAAAAAAATCTAAGTAATTTACAAGCAGAACATTGTCCTACGAGTAGCGATACACATTGACATATCGCTGCAATTGAAACTCCCATAAAATTCGGTCTCCAATACTAAAGCCACTTGATCAAATCAATATCTATACGGGTGAATATCGAATGCCTATCACCTACCCCTTGTGAGAACTCCCAGACCGACTTCAACGACTGAAAACTCTCTATCTTCAAAACCTTCGTGATTTCATGGAATGCGCCGCACACTCTCCTTCAGTTAACTGAAATCCAGTCCGTTGAAGAACTGACGGACGTCACCTATTACGAGTTCCATTTCCACGTTTCAATTATCCTCAACTCAGCACTCGAGTAAGTAGCCTAGCCCTGAGAGAATGAGCAATTACAAGATTCGATCGTTACGCCGCGTTTATTTTTCGGCCGAATAGTGCATTAATTTTCGTGGCAAGGAGTCTCGGCTTCCAGAGGAATAATAAGCCTCTCTCTCCCCCCTTTGACCAGTTCCAGACACGGACGATAAATCAATGACTTTAATCAATCCCCATCTCTCTCTCCGGTTGCCATTGGCGACGTCATCCGCAACGTGGCTCGATATGTTAAATGTGTTATTCAGGAGGGAGAGGAATAATTCATTTGTTTTATAAATAAACGCAAACATTTATATGGGATAAATCTGCTCGGACACACTAAACAAAATCGCTCTGTTATCAGCCGATGTTAAGTGATACCAAAGAGAGCGAGGAATTGCGTCGCTCTGGCAGCAGCTAATTGAATAAGATTTCTGGAGGAGAATGAGAGAGACAATCCCTGTGATGGCCACTTATTGATTTCAGCCAAACAGATGTTCTCTTCTTCCAATTTTAGACGAATTCCCTCCTCGGAAAGTTTTTTTCGCATAGAATTACCAACCTGCTCGTGATGGATATGCCAGAGATAAGCAATGCTTCAATTTAGATAAATATCAGATTAGAAAAAAAGAAAGATTTAGCAATAGGAAAGGGGATGCATGGGAATTCCACGATCAGCATAAGGACTTTACTGACGAGGTGAGTATATCATTGCACAGATTTGATCATAGCAGGCTTCAAGGCTACGATTCGATTATAAGGCTAATTATTACTTCACTGACGACGTGAAAAACATACTATTAACCCCCTCGTACTACGGCAGATTAGATCGCGCAAATAAAATTAGAGGGATAGATTGTAGAACCGATAGGTATAAAATGTCATTTTTTCCGCGTACCATTCGGGACCATAACAGCTGTGATCGTCGTCATGAATAGTGCAAATAGTGACATTAGCTAGACTGTAGATCTTTTTCTTTATATTCTCTACGTTCTTATTTATGCATTATGTAAATATTGACGTTCTTATTTATGCATGATATTTTGAATCTGCAGTAGTAGTCCTTGTACCCCTTGCATGTTGGAACGATTGACGATAGAATGTTTCTTGGTTAGCAGATTTTTAATGGGCGCGTTGCATGTGTGGTACGCGGGTTTCAATGTAGTTTCGGTGTTCAGCCGTATAATTCATGCAAGACTGGTGTGGAAGCACCCCCTGCCACACACCCTTTGGGTGGCTTGCAGGGTAGGACGTAGATGTAGATGTAAGTTCATTCATCCCCACAAGAACAATGGAATCCCTTCCATTAGAAGCACGAATCTTCGACTGATGATTTCTACATGTCATACTTTCTCCAATCCAATTATTTTACACCAAGGAAGGAACGGAAGGTGTTTAGAGAAGATGACATGAAGAGTAGAGGTGTGCAGTAACGTAGAGCAGTGGAAAGGGATTCCAGGAATGAGGAATTAAAACAACGAAACTATAAAGCGGTAATCAGTCTAAAAATTCTCCGAAGACATCTAGCAGAAGGTAAAGTTTTCAAAATTAATTGAAAGAGGAGGGCGAAAAACGAATGTGACCAAAAAATTGTACATGCTGAACTGGAAGTAACCGATAAGTAAGAGTATCTGAGTGAAGCCATTTCAAAGACCAAATTCACCTTTTGCAATAAAGTTTCCTCCATCGACCCCATTTTTTTCGTATGAAACGCCCGGGGCATTAGTGCTTCCCCAGTTGGTGGCTTAGAGCAATATCTCCAAAAGAAGAGAACACATCAACACCGAAAATGGGAACTGCGAATAGGAAATACATCTTGATATATATGATACAGGAATAGCCGAAATATGTCAATCTCTGAACTGGTGACAGCTAAATCAGCATGCGCGATAGTCAAACCTATAAAGTAGATTGCATCAATCAAGAATATCCTTTTTCATTTAAACAGAAAAATTATTGTGAGCTCCACGAGTCTTACTATTCATAATGTAGTTATCACACAAATCAGTCAAACAACCGCGATTCGACGATGATTACATGTCCCACTCGTGGTAACAGCAATAATCAAAAAACAATTTAAGTGGTAGCATGAAATCAGTAACTTTGACAAACGAAAACCCCAAAGAACATAGATCCAGGAACAAATGAGGTCATTTTTGGTTGAAACATTGATTCCCTAAACCTTTTGTGGATGCACTTCAAGTAATACTTACGTGATCCTGCTAACACAAAGAATAACAAAGTATTTTTTCACGCACGCATTTCGACTTCGCTGGTGTAGAATTTCTACATGTTTGAATTCATTTTAGAGAGTATATAAAATAAAGCTAAATAACTGTAGAGACGAATTCATTCAAGGAAAGAAAATATTTTAACAACTCTAATCAAAACTTCAGACACAGATTTAGAACTATGACAATGTGGAGGAAGGAAGGACAGCATTCTGATAATATCATTTGGTACCATATACATGAACACTTACCAAGCCCATCGCAGTGAAAAAAAATGGTTGCCTTAAAATTTGCATCTACATCTACATAATACCCCGCGAGCCGCCGCTTGGGCGTGTGGCAGGGGATGATAGGTCACCAGCAGTGTAAACATGTAAAAGTTTTGGATGTGAAATGGTGACATGTCCTATGAAGTGTATTTGGAGGAGATCAGTGTCTATTGTGGTCGCTAATTGTTCGCAGAAAGAAGTAGTTCTTGTAGCTATCTGTTCGGCAGTGTATCTCTCTTATTTAATCGCATCTGTCAGACCTAGAGATGTAGTGAGGAGTCATGATAATATTCTCTGTGACGCTCTGAAAAACACCAGTCCTGAATTTATCAAGTAACCTAAGCTGTAGCCTCCGAGTCTCTAGGGGCTCCCACCTTAATCCCTCTAATAGTTGTGTTGCACTGTATGTACGCTCGTAGCAGTTTTTAACGAAGCGTGCTGCTTTTCTTTGTATTTAATTAATTATTTGGTTAATTATTTATTAGCAGGGTCCCAAATGCTCGCGGCGTATTCGAGGTGTGGCCTAACCAGAGCGAAGTAGCATCTCTCTTTGACTTTGTCATCCGAGGACCTTCCTATTATACTTTTAACAAAACCTAGCTTCTTTAATGCTGCGCCACATGTGTTTTGTATGTGTAATCCCCACGATATATCAGATATTAAGGTAATTCCAAGATATTTCACTGTATAAGTGTAATTCAGGTCAGTATTTTTCGGCAGAACTCCCTTCGATTCCGGTTTGGCGCCGAATAGCGATCTTGTCTGCTCTCTGGACCCTGCATTGCGGCCGAAAGAGAGAACAGATCTCGAGGTTGAACTAGGTGTGTGCCTGATGTAGAATCACCCCCTACCGTGGAGTCGTGGAGTTGGTTTTCGCAGATGAAGATGGATTCAAATCACTGCATTTGTAGAATGGGTCACCCAAAAAGGAGCCACACATAAAATACGCAATGAAAATGGTTTTCCTATGACTGGGATTCAAACTCGGATGCCTTGAATACACGCCGGGCACTTTAACCAAGTGAACTAACCATACGCCTCATTTAAATTATGGGAACTATATTTTGACTGTTACATTGCAGATATTCAAATGCCTTCGACACAATTAGTGCTCAACTGGATTTTCATCATCCTCAGCAAAAGTACCGATGCATTTTGACCCTTTGAGTGCGGCATGACGTGCTTTCACGTCATGGTTGACTTGATGCTGGTACTGATGACGTGATACCACGTCAAAGGGTACCGTGAGTGTTCCAGCTTTCATTATAGAGCCTAGTTTAAGTCCCCTAGAGAAAGCTAGAACACTCACGGTACCCTTTGACGTGGTCTCACGTCATCAGTACCAGCGTCAAGACAACCATGAAAGCACGTCATGCCGCACTCAAAGGGTTAATAAGTTCCCGGAATTGTGGAAATTATTTCGTAATTCCATCAAAACAACCATTTAAACAAACTATACACGGAAATGTGTAGTATTCATCAATAACTGAGGTTCTAGACAAGAATTATATTCACATAAACCAATCAGATATCACTGAAAGTAATAAAATTGTATTAATTGCTCTTAGCCACGAGATTCGCAGTTTCAACCCTCTGCACGTACTGAGGCAGTAGGATGAAGTAAATTGAGCAAAAAACAAGCAAAATTTAAAACGAGAAATGAGTCAAAGACCTCGCAAAATCAATATGGTAACAAAGCCTCATTTTTTATGCGGCGGGCACGTTTTCACCACTGATCAAAATATTCACGCGGGTAGAGAAGTTGTTTAAACCCTACGTAATTTGAGACAATTATCTCTCACACAACCATATTTTCAGGTATTTTAGAACGGAATTAGAGACCAAATAAGGTTTAACTGACATGTCCGAAGTTCCATCCAGGCACACTCACAATTACGCTTTCAAGACGCCTCAGTTTTTCGCACTTACCTCTCGCCATTTGAGCGCCACCTTCAAAGAAATCTTTTTTGCCAAACACACATTCCTTTTCCTCTCCTTCTCTCCAAAATGTCGCATTTACATCCACTCTTTAGCGCGCCATTACTCTCACTCCAACTGTTTACAAGGGTTTTTTTTTTAATGAATAGAGTAAACTTTGTTTTTCCACAATGCATTTTCATGACTTACGACCGTGGTTTCGACGATTAACGTCATCATCAGGTGAAGATTCACCCACCCCCAAATTCCAGAACCTTGGTTTACCCTCTTGGGAAGCCCCCACCCAACCCTACTCAACCACTACTCCCTTCCACCTTCCTCCCCCACACTCCCCTCCCCCCCCTATCTAGTACCCTCTAGTTAAGTGTTTGCACCAACATGTATCTTCACCTGATGATGACGTCAATCGTCGAAACCATGGTCGTAAGTCATTAAAATGCATTGTGAAAAAACAAAGTTTACTCTATTCATCCAAAATGTTTAGTAAATTCCTTAAAGTATCGCCGGAAACCACCAACTTTGTTTACAAGGGCTTCTCCGATGAATTACGAAAAGCCATGAGAGCGTAATTTTACGGTTTGGTTTGTGGTCTTAAACATTGCAACAAAACGCGCTGATGACACTTCCCGCTCCCTCAAGTTAAATACAGTCATGTTGACAGCGCTGCCTAACATATGCTGTCCTCTTCCATCCGCTACTTAAATGGACCGCTTCTATGCCGCCATCTCTTCCTTCAAGCCTCAGTCCGAGGTGCCACCCGATTTCGCTACCACTATAGACATAGAGCTTAAGGTAGTATGAGCGAAACATTTTACCTATAAATCAATGAATTTGGTATCATTTTAAAGAAATACATCTCACCTATGCAACGCCATCAAAAATTCAACCCCTTCCCACATTACTTTCCGAGATATTTGCCAAAAAATACCCGCCCTTTTAAATGGGAAATTGGACGTACATGCACTCCAGAGAGACATTATTTACTAATATTTAATTGATATGTCTTACAGCTGGTGAAATTAAAACGTTTAATTCGAATATGGTCTCTATTATGACTAGGGAACTATCTCGCTCGGACTACCTTAAGTCTACTAACTTTTGGAAGAAGAGGACTCATTTGACACACAACTGTAACTCAGTAGCTTAATGAAAACAACAATGAGGGGGAAATGGTTAGGAGGAATTACGGTGGATAACCAAGGAAACAATTCATCAAGAAATTTTGGAAAACGCCGAAGGGTAAAATTGTGTTGGAATGATCCGGTAGATTAACGGAAGCAGGAGTCCGGTGCTTCAGCAATTGATAATTGCTGACGATGATTAGGCAAAAACCACCTTCAAGTCGTCACGTACTACCTAATGATGGAATTCAATTAAAAACTACTTTAAAGCTAAATACTGATAATAGACAACTATTTCTCTATTTGAAATCGCTACATGGAATTGATATTTCAAAACCGTTACTTCGAATGCTAAAAATCCTTTAATTTCCACAATGGACAAGACGGATTCGTCCAAAATTCCGACGGCTTGTGGTTGTAACTGGGGAACTCACCTGCTTGTAAATCGAGAAACAATGGCACGAACACTTGGTCGAGACAAACTATGGTGACCATGGAAAATTTCCATACTTTGGTGCTATCGACGAGGTGTGCTTTAAACGTTTCCGGGGAAAATATAATGCACATATCCACACACACACCTACATAATTCGACCAGTGTCCCAGCGCCCATCACGCGGCCAAACGAAATACCTCGTGCACCGCATACTCGTATCGTTTGAAGCGCCGCTTGCCGAGAGCGAAGCAAAACAAACTAAATTCATACATACATAGGTGTTAAGAGCCGACGGCAGCGTGAATACACGCTCAACGCTTTCCAATAATTTAACAGACCAAACAAACCAGGAGGAGGGGAGGTGCAAGGGAGGAGGGGGAGGGGGTGGGAGGGGTGGGGGAGGAAAATTTCCGGAGCAGTGTACACAGCAAAAATGATATTTAATGGCATGTTGACGTTTGTAGATATAATTACATGTATTAACCATTCATGAGAATTAACTGGACGATACACGACGATGCTTCCCCGGGTGTACTTTTAATTGATGCGATCGAGAGAAGTTCCAAAATAAAATTCATTCAATTCACAGAACTGAATGCAATTAATTTCAAGCACTGTACAACAAAACGCACCGATTGTGATCTCCACCGCTAAGCCAAGGCCTGATTCCGTAGATAACAACACTCGCATGAATCCTTCACTTTGGCTCTGGCAATCATGCGCCTTCGCAGGACCACATAATCGATCTGTTCGGTCAGTTTATACTGATTCCATTTCCAGTAAGAGTTCTACAGGAATCTCCACGTAATGCGGGCCAAACTACATTGCTTCTCTTGAAACCCTTACGATGAATGCGCTGACATTCGGATATGTGGTTTCATATGTAGGCATTGAATGAGAATTAGATTACTATTGTGCGAATTTCCACAGCGAAAAAATTATCCGCCTTGACCGAGGCGGATGATTTTTTCTCTGTGGAAATTCGCACATTTGTGCATTGCGGGTGACTCCGTAAAGTGGAACTCCGTGGAACCGGATAGCTTAAAATTTGTAGATTACTATTATTTATTATTCAGAAAAAACTAGTACGATCTATCTTTAATGAACACTTCCGAGCTCTATGTCGACCCCTGTTTAACAGACTTAAGGTACTAACAGTCCCCTGGGTCTATATCTATTGCTCTGTTCTTCATTTTAAAAATATATGACCTTGTTCCCTCAAAACAACTCTATTTACACCTATAATACTAGAAGAAAGAACGATCTCCATGTTATGCCATCTAACATGGCCTTGACGGTAAAGGGTCCAAATACTGTGTATTAGGTTGTCTAACAATTTACCAGATGTTAACTTTCTCCATCAATTAACAAAAAAGGTCTTTATGTACCTTAACAGTAAATGTTTTTATTCTGTGAAAGATTATTTGACTCATGATTGTGTAACTGATTTGTAAATAATTTTCATATCTTACTCCTTGACGTGCCTTATATAATATCAAACAGTTTTGTAACTTAGTGTACATAATATTTTTGTATATTGTCAACTGGGCAAATAAAAAAATATTATTATTATATTATAATTATCCAAATGCTATCTCTAAGTACACTGATGCTTTCGTACACTCGATTGATGTGATCGACCGTGTTTGAAATGAAATCAATCCAATTTGTAGATGTAGATGTAATTTGTGTTCACCACTTTAAAAAAATTCGGCAGGTCTTACATGTTCGACGCCCACCGAACAATGAGTGCCAAACGCCGTAAAGTCAGTCGTATTCGGTATTCCATTCGACAAGCAATCAACGCTTTGAGACGGATGCCCTTTTATATCAAAATTACTGCCATTTTAGGACAATCCACAATAATTCCACCAAAATTGTAATTGCTTCAGATATCTTAATGTTAAAGAGTCAGAATGATATTGTTTCTTTTAAAGATACAAATAAGATATTTATAAATCAACCGCCACGAATAATATGCCATTATCCCTGGCAGCCACTTGAGCATGTTTTCTCCACAAGTGCGCCGAAAATATATCCAAGCCCCTTCCTCCCTATTACGCTTGCGTCAACGAATACAGTCACTTATCCGTCTCATTTTGCTAAATAAACAGAGATGTACTTTATCAAGCCAAAGACAGCAATTTCACTCGGTCCATTACATCGCAAGTAGAATCGCTTCAATTCAACTCATTCAGAGTATGTATCGTTCATTTTGAAACTCTTAAATTAATGACTCACGCAATTAATAAAGTCCCAACGGTCCAAAGCGGATAAATGTTCACCCAACGGTTTTCCACTGAACGTGAGCATACCCTCATCCATACATACCCTCTTATAGAACACATACATACCCTCTTCTTTACCGCACTCCTAATAAAGTACACCTATTAAAAATTCTTCGAAATTGAAAAATCCGTTTTGGAAATTCTTCACACTTCCTTTAAGCAATCAGTGCACATCCTAGCAATTACAGTTTGGGAGAAAGTATCCAGAAATATTCGCCATTCAGTTTTTTCATCATCATGATACACAAAAAAATAAGAATGAGGGAAAAAACCTACAAGTACGCAATGAGATTCCCAGATGAAGGAGAAGAGAGTCGAGACAAGAGTCTCTGATTCACACGAGTGCGAGAGATCGCGACTGGTGCATCGCATGTGAATCTTCTCATCCTCTACCTTCTAATTCACAACAACCTACTGACTCTTCACCGAAATAAAGAGACTTATCTATTCTCTCATTTTTCCGGACCAAGTTAACTGCAGCCTTGCGAATCATGACTTAACTGAGGAATTGAAGACAAAGCTACGAAGCCTTGTAAATTACCACGTGAGGTACATTTTTAATCCATGGAAAGAGGAATATGTCATCCAGTATCTCAAAAAGTTCTCTATGCAACATGTCAAATCAAGGAGAAAGTTTAATAAGGCCTCTTCTGTGCTCCGTCTGCTTAAACATGAGAGTCCTTATTATTAGAGTGAACTATACCCGGGTTTCCTGTGCATCCCTCAGTTTTGGACAGCCACAGTTCAGAAATCATTCACTGCGGCAGCTCCCAAGTTGTGGAATTGATTGCCAAATCGTGCTAAAAACAGTTCGTCACGAACAATCATCAGGAAATGCTTTGCAGCCATTTATTCAGCAAGTTCAATGCATAACAGCAATAGTATTGAAAAAAACTTGGGTAAAAAGTCTGACTTACCCAGCGTATTTGGAAAATAAAGGTCTTTACTCTATTTCACCGGGTTAGCAGATTCATGAACGTCGACGTTTCGAAGAACGACTAATTCAGAACTACTAAAAATGAGGAACAATTTGATCTGCGAAAAGTCAGGAGACATGGACCTGCTAACCTGGTGGAATACCGAAAGACCTCATGCAATAATATCTTGAAACAGAACATTAACTGAGATGCAATACTGCTGTGAACGTTCGTAGATTTGTTTGTAGAGACCCTAAAGCCATAATGGAAGTTTCCGCTACAGTTTGATCGCCGTGTTTGACTTATGAAAGAATAAATATTTATTTTTGCTTGTTGTAGAATGTTATGTAGTTGGTACTCATTAATTTACTAATTCTGGTCTCATTTACTTGAAGTATACTATGTTTCAATATATTAGAAAGCTATTTTGTTTGCAATCATTCGAATTGTACAGGGTCTTAATTTCTGTCCCTAACAACTGCTACTTTCAGAGCAATACATTGCAACCCCTTCACGTCGACTCAATGAGTAATTGTCTAGGTCTATCCCAACTGAGAGGAGAATGAATAACCAGCGCTATTTCATCTCTCTCTCTCTCTCTTTCACTCGTAACAATGTGATACTGTTTATAATCGCCCGATGATGATGCTTCGACATCGAAAAACGGGTCATGGTGGAGTTAAAATTTTCTGTGGTCTGTAAAAGTTACTCAGGTTACTAAATATTGGAGTGGAGTGCCACAAAGTTAGTGAATATATTGTTTTAATAATGTATGCGGCGGCAAAATATAATAATCATGATTCTTAAGAAAGGCCAAATTTGAACAGTGTGAGGAAAAAAGTGATTAACGTTGAATTGAAGAACAATGAAGAGATAAAGCGGAAAGGAATTTCCAGCCGCATCGAACTAATGTTGGGATTGATGATTTAAAATCAAATTTTATAATATCGATATTACATTTCCAGTATTATGACTTTAATTTCGCTAGAATCAAGGCCAGTGCTAGATTTTTGGAATATTTGCGTAAGCATTTTTAAGACTGATTTGACTTTCCAAAGATGAAGTACGATAGCTATATAGCACATTTTCTGACGTGAGCCAATGGCAATTAAATATCCAGCATGAGAAGTTAGTGAAGTTGCTAAATGTAGATTCTGCCACGGCAAAATAACACTGAACCGACCATCATAACACGAGTTTGCTAACAAGAATAAAGACTGGTAGAATTTTGAGTCATTCGATCTTCTTTGGGAAAACACAGAGTATAATAGTGTAAACAATTAAAGACGGACACGTCGAAAAAATTTTTAAACCGCTATCACTCAAAAATTAAGTTTATGCACTCCATTCAATGCTTCCACCCATTCAGGATTTTAATTCTCAGTGTAGGAATATAATTCATTCATTCACGATCATACACTGCTCTCAGCAGTTAGAAACGATACCTTAAAATATTTCGAGCAAGATTTTTCCCTCAGTCATAATAGAGACCATTATCGAAATTTATTTTATTTCAGCAGCTGTAGAAATAATAGCCAATACTATCAATGGAGCGAAAATACATTTTTATAAACCTGAAATTCACAGTGATCAAACAAATTCATCAATGAAAGTCTGTAACTTGACTCATTTTGTCTCACCGTACGGTTAAAATGTCTACACTACAGAAATTTTTGTAATATTGTAATTACTACTTCGGTGAGTGACATCAATTTGAAACAAAAAGCGAGGAAAACATACTAACTGCACACTCTTGAATTTCTGACAGAATTTCTGCGTTAGACGTTCCTCATTTATCTAGTGACGTCTATCTGTAGTACACAAAGGTGGCGGGTCCATTGATAGCGGAGAAGGGCATTGGTTGTAATCGGTCAAATATCTGGGTAAGTACGGAGCGGTGAGCGGCGGGTGATATTTTAGTGTCTTTGGAAAAGAAAGAGATTTAGAAGAGAAAAGAAGAGATTTCAAAAGGAGACCGGATGTATTTAACTCTAGAGTGAAATGGTATCTCGCTCAGACTTCATCAAACTAGTTCTAAAATTTCATTCGTCGAAGGCAGTTTGAATTGAAAAATAAAGTTACAAATGTATAAACTTTATAACTTTAGGCGTCTCTACACATTATCATTACATATGTATTTTTCATCATTTGTTCGACGATGTGCTTACTTGAACTGCCCGTCATCCAATGATTACGTCTTCTTCCCACTGACTGCATTACATTTATATTTTCCGTAGATTTTGGTATTATATGCTAGAATTTTCCAGAGGACTGGCACAAACGATGGCCTGAAATTTACGAGGAAATGAAAAATTCAATATAAACGGCCAAAATTGACTTCAAAAATGTAATAAGTATTATGTGCGTCGGAGCAGAGCTTTGATAGTATTCATCATGGGCGCCTCTGCTGTACATAGTTCCGTGAACTGCCACTACGTGGCGTTGCGCCCGTACTTCCGGAACGAGTCTTTTCCTGGTGTATCGAGACTCGCATGTAAAACTGCCTTGGGCGAAGTGAGCTTGAGTTGGGACACCCAAGGTCCTAATACCCTTGCTTAAGGGTATAATGACCTTGGGGACACCCTTCGCAAGTAATGCCATCTACTGAGCTAGGAAGAAATGAAAAACAAAGGAATTATGAAAGGGATCTGAAGTAAATAAACATGATATCCATGATACATATGATCGCGGATAGTAGAAATATTCTCGATGGTTCGTGTTTATGATGATATTTATAATACTATTGGCCCCTTAGGCTTTTTCTGGCAGCAATTTGGGAAACATCTTGGTAATAATTTTCCTAGTTTTGAGAATATTAAGTTATCATTGGTAGGGATACTGCTAGTGAAGGGTTTGCTGGGTGATAAATTCGTGTTTCTTTAAACTAAAGTCATAGGTTTTGTCATTTGATTGGAGAAAAATACCGTTTAAAACGAGAAGTTATTTCGTTCGTGTAATAGTTGCTATTAAAATTCCTAGAAGATATTGTTCAAGGCAGATTGGTAGGCATTTCAAGCATCAAATATCACCATTACTATTACGCATTTTTAGCAGTAACTACTTTAAGCTTATTAGTTTTGGGGAATTTTTAGTTGTTAACCATTAAATTCTGAAGTGTTTTTTATAGTATACTACTGACTTCTCAGTGGTAATCAAAATTTTAGTATTTTTATATCCTCTATACTGAAACACAGAAAGTGTTGAGAACCAGGAGTTTCTCTGAATGTCATCAAACCTTCTTTTCACCGGCAGAATACCAAAAAAAAAAATACTTTCGTGCAAAGCGCTGGTATCATAACAAGTGTTGTTTACATAACAGTCCGTTGCCATTGTGAGTCTCGTTGTGATAATGGCACCGTTTTAGTGTTAATAGATTATGTATTCTTTGCTACTGAATCCCAACGTAATTGGTAAATTCTCAGCCAACTTTTACGACAGTAAAACTTGGCCCAATGGATTCCTCGCACCCTATCACCCCCGGATTACCAACTCTCAGATTTCGTACATGTATTGAATAAGGCGTCAAACGTCCAGGTCGAATTTCCCGTTTAAAGCCATTGCTCAGGTTGCCAAGGAAATATGCTATTGCTGAAATCGGAGAAAAACATGCAATTTTTTCATTGTTACCTTATTTTTTAAGCAAAAACGAGATGTATAAGACAATCGATTGCAAAAATTAAATAAGTACCTCATTCTTTTTTCCATCCGATAGTGAAAATTTAAATCCTTTCTCCTAATTGCAAGTTATTTAAAAAGCAAAAAAAGAAACCTCTGCATTGATTCCGAGTAAAATTGGGGCCCGTTTTGGGGGCCTTGGGGCCTTTGCAGCCTTATGACCTTCAGTCCAATGGATTCCTCGTGCCCGATAACCCCGGTATACCGACTTTCAGGAGAATCGGTACCGTAGTTTTTGAGAAAAAACAGCAGTTAAGTGGTTAACATCAGTTAAGTTACCATATCTTCCGTATTTTAAAAGATGGAGATGTGATTTTTGCTGCAATGAATTGAAAAATAAATTGACTAAAAGTTGTATTCTTGCACATTTTGTTGATATCTCTGAAATGAAGAGCGCTATCGTAAATTATTTGTTTTTGAGGAATTAATTTCGACGAATATTCGAGAGTCATCTTAAAAATAAGATACCGTCAGCATTGATAATACCAGAACAAGAACAATACATATCTTATGCACCACTGTGAAAAGTTTTAAATCTCCTCAATCGATACTAGTCATTGAAATTGGGTGTATTCATTGTGATTGCAGAATAATTCTGAAAAAATGTTTACGTTGCCATAGCTCGGTAACTAAGGAGTTGCGACCCCATGTTTCTATGATAAAAAATGCTTAACATCACCTCCCCTACCTCCTCCAGAAGTTTCGAACTTTCCTCCTGCAACATGTAGATACTAGTTCAATGTTTTTCTTTCAAAATCATTATGAACAAACAGATAGATATTGCACTTCATTTCCATCCAAATTTATGAAACCAAACTATATAACACTTCCATATAAATGAGCATTTCTCATACATAATAATTGAAATCGCTTCAATTGTGCAGCAACAAGGGAAAACCAAGCGAGGAACCCTTTCTGAGCATCCCATAAGCATAAGAGTTTGATTACTACAGCCATTCTAGGCACGGTTCTTTATGTCATAGCATAAACCTTCCGATACATCTAAATTATTTCAAATAAAAAGAATAAAAACTCACACTTCCTATTCTTCCAAATTTCTGCTCGTCACGCACCTGCGAGCTATTTTCCATACACATCTTTTGACAACGTTACTTGCAGGCCCTCGAATGCCTTCAATATCTTCTACAAGTTTGAGGAACGTTTCATGAATAGGATCACATCCTATGATAAGATCTCTTGAATTGGGCGTATGAGTATCCAAACATTTCCTCGAATACTACCGAAGGTATTCTTCTGAGAGTAAATATAGTACTAGTGTACAATAAATCCAGTGGGTCAAGTCCAAGTCTCGTAAAATCGCTCCTTTGGCTTAGAAATCACGTAGGATTTCAATGGCGACGAACATTCTCGGTATTATTATGAAAACGAGGCTATTATCACTGCGCGAATATTATGACCACGAGCTGTTATGAAAACAACTCTGCTAATGAAACCAGCGTTTAGCACTAAAGTATCCTACTGACGTTGGGGTTTTTTTCTCGTACATTGTAATGCGAGCAGTAGACGCATGCGTTACGTAATAATTTGATCAAACTGGGTATTCGATCAACCCGAATTTTGGAATTTTACGGTTTTGCGGCACGATATATCGATAGGGATAGGTTCGATTACCTAAAAATTCTGTTCTATGCAGAAATGAGAGCTAAACTTCCCATAAGATGCGCATTGACAGGGACATCGATTACTTTTGTTAGGCTCCGCTAATTACTTTATTTCCGAGTTAACTTATGTCGGCGATGTTAATGTTATGTTGATGTCGGAGATTATTAATGAACTTTTGTAAATTTATGATAAAATACATAAAAAATTATGTTGAAAAATATAGATGTCCATATTATTCAAAAGTAAACGATACATATTGTCTACCGAGCAAAGCTCGGTCCCCGGCACTCTTCGCTTATAGAAGGTTTCTTCATTATCACACCCATGATCACATCAGTTCGGCTTGCATTGGTGCGATTGAAACATGGCTGCGTCACTTTTCATTTAGACCAAAGAATATCAGTGCTCCGAAATCTGTTTTTTATGGTCTGAAGGTGTACTAGACCATGAAATCTATGTAAGACTATCTATGAGAGGTCCATGACTCAAGGGCACGTAGTTTGCCACTTCATCAGTGGTCACTCGCTAGTTATTCAGAATCAGAGCACGCACTTGCTCGATGCTGGCGTCAGAAGGGAATGCGAGGGGACGTCACGCTGTTTTCTCGCCTCCACACTTGTTCAACCATTGTTCAATCCAATGGCAAACGCTTTTCCGCGGAAAAAATTTCCCCCCCGTATCACGTTGAAACACCTTCCATCTAGTTCCTCGCCTGGCACACCGACAGACCACAAAACCCGGATGACGGAACGCTGTTATTTAAGGGTGAAAACGATAATTGACGCATCAATGTTCACTTCGCACTGATGTGATAACGCAGAATACAAACATAATCAAAGATAACTAAGCCATCTAGCGGCTGGCGTGCGGAATAAGCCGAAGAGCCAATCTTTGGAAAATTACAATAAAAACGCATATGCTTCCTGACTTACCCTCGTACACCTGCATGCATGGTTGGCTATTCGTGAAATTGACAAATAAATATGTGCACTCTGAGTCGTGGAGGCCATCTCGCTGGGCTAATGGTAAAGGGATTTTTTGGGGACGGGAGGATAGGTGGAGAAATTACCGACTTTGGTCTTAGCCTTCACTTAACAAAAGGCCCTAAGACGTTGACAGTTCCCATCCTAACGAGGGAATGCAGCACTTAACGAGTTCTCCACGCAGCATTAAACTAAGCGTCAAGATTTTCCTGTAAAATTGTAATTCCTGTAAAAAAGACTGTAAAATTCTCGTCACCGTCAAACCCGGGTCTTCGGGATGGAGCGCCAATATTACCGGTGCCATAACAATGAGATCCAAAAAGTGCTTTCGTCCTGTTCATTTAATATTCTGAATTTCAAATGCAAATCGGTTCAACAAAATAATGAAAGTTCCCCATTTCCCTCGCAAACGGTCCAGTTCTTTTCCGGCCGGTTGTTTTAGAGAAATCAATCTCACAGCGCCGAGTTTTAATGAAGATAGAACTCGACCATTTCAGAGAAACTTGTGTATTTAACAGGGAGTAGAGAAATCGTCTGGTCACACGTCACCACCCGTATCAATGCGGGACAACTTCTGCAGAAGCGATATCGCAAGAAAGACTAATATACATTTACGGGCGTTAAGTATTCTCTTACATAAACGCCTAATCACCAAATTAATTTACCCCATGTTTTGCTGCAATGGTCAGATCGACAGATGAAGGGCGATGCCAAAATACTCCGCATCAACTTCATAACTCAAGGTAATCTCACTTTTTAGTCATATTTCATAATGGCGGTATAATGTAAATAATGTTTCCCAGTCGGCCTCATTCGAAGCGCTTAACCGATGATCTAATGAAGCATGCGAATCATCGCGACGTATCGACAGCGATTTGTAATATTAGTAAGACTTCGAAATGCGATATTATCCGCCTGAGCTAAGCTATATAGCGCTGCCAATTAATGAGAGTTGCGATGTAATACCAAATCCTATGTAAAAACAGTTCGCAAGAACTTGCGTGTATTTTTAATACGTCTCTCCGAAGTGCGCATTCCTACCAAATCCCTTAAAAAAAAGGCTTATATTTATGGGGAAATATCTCGAAAGTAATGGAATAAGAGTCCGATGAGGTATCGATAGAAAGAGATGATGTTTTTTATAATGAGGTAGAATTCACTGAATGTTACCTCTCTCAAATATAGTTCTAACGACCTTACAAGTCAACAAGTGTCCGATCCAAATGCGTGTTTTCATTGCATTTTGTTGTATGCCTGAGTACTCACAGCATTTAGGTTTAAATTCTGCCAAATTGTCATACACCACGGCATCCATGAGATTCCAAATAACGGGGCATCCATGAACTTTAATGCTAAACGACTGAGTGAGTGCAATTATCACTTAACATAGCTTAACACAATAGTTGAATGCGTCGCAGCTTGCAACGTCGCCTGATTCCCAACAAGTACTATAACACCAACAAAACTTTATGCAAGATGACCGAGTGCTTTTGAATCTTAACTGCATAGTTACTTGTAGTCGGCTGGTTCAATTCATTGCAGTTTTCACGTATTCTGCGGCACCGAGGGATGCTAACGCTACAAAAAAACTATAAAATCAAGGGAACATAATATCAATACTTGAAGTTAGCGGGGCATCCCATTTCATTCCAGAACTTAGGCATTCATGACATTTCAAAGCAAACAACTATCTGATTGTATGCGTTAAGTTATGAAAATAAAATCATAATAATTTCATCCTCGATCAGGGATTTATTTCAAAAACAAGGAATAATTATTTTTAAGAGACGCAAACAAGAAGGGGCCGAACATTGAGAATGCAACTCACGCACGCGACGTAGCTCGCTATCATGCGACACCAAGCATCTATCGTGATGCAAAACTCAAAACCCAATCCGGCATCATTACATGAATCGAATAGGTTAAATCTATTTCGCCAGCCATTTTAAGTAGACCATTTTTTGCCGGACGTTTAATATATTTTGTCAGAGACGACGAATTACTGTGGATACGATCACAGGCATAAGATGAAGGAAAGGGACTGCACAGCATGTGTGTTTAAATACCATTTTTTTTACGAGCAATAACGGAACATAGTGGTAGCGGAAAATGAATTCATTCAAACCCCACCCTCTCTCTAGGTACACTCTGCACTCGAGTTTAAAAACATTTCGTCATTAAAAGCTCACCCCGCTTGAAATGTCTGGCATGCTTCCGAGGATTCATAAGCATCTCTAAGCATTTTTATATGAATAGCAGTAATAGTATCAACTAGCAGTTGTATTTTACCAGTATATGTACTGCATGCTAGCTAGTTCGTCTTCCCAGCACTCTGCTCATCTCTGGTTTGACCATGCATTGTTCTGCTGACTGCTTTCTCTGACTGCGCCTTGCGGCCAATCAGGATTTTTGCTAATATCCTCATGTGAACTGGGATTTTAATCTGGGGCTGTTTTGTTTGTCCGGAATCGTCTCGTGCCAGACACCCTAGCGGTGGCTCGCACGGTGCTTTGTAGGGGTACATGAAACGTATTTACGTGAGTCTTCTGTCGCATACAAGCCCATTCCTTGAGCATCCAGTCCACTTCACGACCAGCTCGTTCCCAGCCCTATCCATCCCAATTTTTCCGCAATCATCTCCTAGATGCTCCAACGTACTTAGTACACTATAGCGCTAGCGCTGGCACGCCCAGGTTTCGCTGACACACACCTGTGATTGTATATTGCACACACCAGAGACCAAATTCATTGATTTCTAGGTAAAATGATATTTCGCTCAAACTACCTTAAGTTAGTGAATTTATCCAACCATGAGTTCTCGAAGGAGGATTTCGTAGTACTTAACAATGGCCATAAGTTTGCTACAATTAGTAATCTCTCTAGCTAAGCAGTGCAGACCTTGATAGCTGAATACGAAGCTGCTCTTTCAAAAAATGTCCCAGGTACGCGACATCCAGCAGCAGAGACGATGTTTCTCTCCTTCCATTCCACCCAGAAACGAGATCTTCGCATCTGGCCGTCGTATCAGCGGTATCAGCTGCTTCAGATCATGAGATCCAGAGAAGAGAATAACTTTGTGTTTACAAAAGAGGATAAAAAAATAGTACTGAGGGTTGAACAAATGTTACTAAGTGGATAAGGGCCACAATTTTGCGGCCGATAACAAGTTTAGTGTCCTACCCCCTGGACCCTACAACATAGTAAATATCTGATTTAAAACAAACTCTTAACACCTTCGAAACAACTGCTACAAATCATGACAAATATGCTCCGGTAAATATGAATCATTTACCTCCTAGATTATGCTATCTCCTTAGAACCCACGAAAGGGATCCCCCATGTAAGACCGGTTGTGACGCATGTCACGGCCCCTTGTCCTAAGTCATCCACTAAACTTAAGTCTTTGATTATAAAACATTCGAGTTTTAAACCAAAGTAAGGTGCTAAGAATTCTTGAGTAGGCAAAAACGCTCTCAAATTTAAATCCACTGAGACATACCAGATTATTAACATTCATCTTACCAACTTCTTATATCCGTCCCGTCGACGGAAGCGGTCGATTTAGCAATTGGACTTGTAACTAACCAAGGCCATGTTAATGCTGATACATGTGAATTTCAAAATCTTTCAAATTTGTGTACAAGGCAATATTGAATCCAAATCAATGGGCATTTTATGAACAAACTCGCGACCACGCCATGGGTTCTCCTTTGTCACCAATTTCGGCAAATATATTGATGGATATTTCAGAGCATAAACTTTTTACAAGAATAGAGAAACTTTTACAGAACAAGAGAAGAGTTAAGAGAGACAGAAGTTGGAGTAAAAGTGAATGGGGAGTGAGAGTGGACATGCTTAAGATTCGCGGATGATAGAGTTGTGCTAGCAGAAAGTGAGGAAGGTCTCCAAAAAATATTGAATGTAATGAACAGGGTAATTAAAAACGATTGCAGCAGGATCATTAACAAACTTTAGACAAAAGTTCTAATCTGCGATGAAAACAAAAACATAACAGCCAATGTAAAATTGGAAAATGTTACCCTTCAACAAGTGAAAGAATTTAACTACTTGGGAAGTAAAATAACGTGGGATGGATGAAGTGCAAGAGATGTAAAATACAGAATCAACCAAGCGAAGCTAGCATTCAATAAAAAGAAAACTCTATTCACGTCAAAAAGCATTAGTTTAGAGATAAGGAAAAACCTAATGAAGACCTACGTTTTGGAGTGTTGCGCTCTATGGATGCGAACCGTGGACTGTTGGGGAAAGTGAAATGAAAAGACTGTTATCCTTTGAAGCATGGTGTTACAGAAGAATGCTGAAAGTAAGCTGGACTGAAAGGAAAACGAATGAAGAAATCTTTGAAAAAGCTCAAGAAGAAAGAAGCATAGTAAGAATCATTAAAGAAAGGAGAGCTAAACATATATTGGACATCTACCACGGCACGATAATCAAGCGAAAAGGGAGTAATGGAAGGAACAATTGAGGGAAAAAACCGCAGAGGAAGGCCCCGACTAGACTTCATGAGCCAAATTATGAAGGATATGAATTGCAGAACATATTGCGAATTTAAACGAAAAGCTGAGAAGAGAGATGAATGGAGGTCTGCTGCCAACCAACTCAAGGGTTGAAACGGAAGAAAAAAGAAACTTTCTATTTCAAAGCATCTTTTGTTAAAATAGTTTTAACTGGAAGCGGTTTATTGATAGTGTCCTATGCGTGCGGCTTGGTGGCGCTCGGAATATCCGTAACTTTTTAGCTATAAAAAATACTTTATATCCTAGCATACGATTTACAGTCGAAGTAGATGGTGATACTAATACAGTTTTAGATTAGAATATAATCCTATCAGAGAGTAAGCATGATATTCCTATCTATAGGAAACCGACTTTTACAAAGGCAGATATTTCCAAAGATTCATTTTACCGCCATTGTCACAAACTGTTTCTTCTTTCAACAACCTTCAATGCCATGATATTTAGTTTGGACAGTGGACCTCTGAACGACGCAAGTTTTCGAAAGAATTAAATATTATTTCACAAATTGCAACGAGAAATGGCTTCAGTAATGAAACTATTTTCAATATTTTAGACAGAAAGCTTAAACAGCAGGCCATTTGCTTTCTGACGACTTCCTTGTACGACCAAGGACGAGCCATCACTTAAGTGCAAAATACCATTATTAGGAACATTGACGCTCAGGATCACGAAATCCGTCCAAATCAGGATTTTAAATTGGCCTTTTTTACTCTCGCAAAGCCATAGGAAAAAAGCTATTTAATACACAAAACAAATTTTTAGCTGTCGAGGTGATTTTGACAAAAGCGGAGTCTATGTCTCCAATTGCAATTCACGTGATACTAAGTATATTGACCAAAGTGTACGAAATTTTTATGAGAATTAAGAAGCTTGAAAACGTTTTTAATAAGTGATGTTTCTTTCATGTTTGCAAAACATATATTGGACAGTAACAGCATGAGTAATTTCAAATCTAACACCTGGTTGTATATACAGTGTAATGGGAAAAACTGGATTTTCAAGAAGAAAATGTGATTATATATGGTGTAAAAATAATTGTAACATTTTCAATGATCTCACTAGCTATTAAGGTAGTTTGAGCGATAAATTATTTTACTTAGAAATCAATTAATTCGGTCACATTTTATGGAAAAATATCTCACCCTCACCAAAAATTCAACCCCTTTAAGACATTGCTTTCGGAGTTATTTGCCAGAAAATATCAGCCCTATTACATTGGAAATGGTACGTGCATTCACTCCAGAGAGACATAATTTACAAAATGAGGTATTTCTAACACTTAGATGTCGTAAAAAAACTAAAAACGTGCAGTTTGTATGTTTTCTCAGCTATATTTGATAATTAATTAAATTGTAACCGCAGTAGATTCTTTGGGATCACATAAAACCTTCCGTTTGGATGGAGCTTCAAACGCACCGCGCGAATTAATGAGTCAAGTTAGAGACTTATTTAGATATTTCCATTTAATTACTTACAATCTCTGTCATATAAAACTATATTATCGCACCATTAATAATGCAATATTTAATTCGTGTCTTTCATAGCTGGTTAAATTTAAACGTATAGTTCGAATATGGTCTCCATTATGACTAGGGAACTATCTCGCTTGTACTACCTTAATAGTTAATTGGAATTCAGTAATGACCTCACCCCCCATCAACTCCCGTCATTTATCAGAATTAAAGAATAACTAACCTCCTTATATCTAAGAATGCCCTCCTTCCCCCCCTCATCCACCCCCTCTCCGTTTACCAATCCATCCACCCGCGGGTTCCCTATGCATGGACAACGAAAGAAAGGAATTGCACCTCCATACTGGATATCCTTTGTCGAAACAATGGTCGGTGTTAATGATATCGGTGTCGGTGTACCCAGGGTGGAAGTTACAAAGCGAGATTTTATTTCACTCCGACCTATTTGTGCCTTACTTAAGCAATGAATGAAGGGGTGAATTAATAGAGTACCATTATATGGAAAAGGGGCTCTTATTGACGCCAATGGCACATATTTTAAAAAATAAGAATAAGAATAAGAATGCTTTATTTGCTCTGGGTACATCACCCCTAAGAGCATTACAAAAGTTATCTAAAACAAAAGTTATGTGGAAATGTAATGAAACAAAATGAATGAAACAAAGTGGAATGAATGAAACAAAAGTTATATGGAAAAAATGTACTATTTACGCAACATTTGTAAACGGCCCTCATTCGAAATAAACAAAAAACATCATTGCACAGCCTGAAATGCATCATAGTGCAAGTTTCAACACGTCGTACCCACTACACTAACCATGCGATACATGTAGAAAACTGTGGGCTCTATTTGCCATAAAAGCCGAAATTCGGCAGCGGAAAAGTAGATCTGAGAAGTAAGCTGAAAATTAGCTGGAGAAGGGACAGACAAATGAGGAAGTCCTAAGGGAAATTAAGAAAAAGAGAAGTCTCGTTTAAAAAACCACGTGAAAGTGGAAAATTAAAATGCTAGGAAACCTTTTGAGGCACCACAAGTTTTTCACAAAAATTATGAAGGGAAAGATACAAGTGAGGAAAAGCAGTCGAAGGCCAAGACTGCAGAGTTTGAAGGGTATTCAGGAATTGACGAAGGATATGAGCCGCGGATGATTGAAGAGAGAGAGAGGCAGAGATTAAGGTAGTCCGGGCGAGATAGTTCCCTAGTCACAATCACTAGAGACCATATTCGAATTATACATTTAAATTTCATCAGCTGTGAGAGACACGACTTAAATATTGCATTATTAATGGTGCAATAATATAGTTTTATATGACAGAGATTGTAAGTAATTAAATGGAAATATCTAAATAAGTCTGAATCTTGACTCATTTTTTTCGCGCGGTGCGTTTGTAAATCCTTCAAAACGGAAGGTTTTATGTGATACCATAGAACCATCTGCGGTGACAATGTGATTAATTTTCAAAAATAGTTGAGAAAACATACTAACTACAAGCTGTTAGTTTTTTTTACGACATCTCGGTGTTATAAATACCTCATTTTGTAAATAATGACTCCCTGGAGTGCATACACGTACCATTTCCCGTGTAAAATGGCTGGTATTTTTTGGCAAATATCTCCGAAAGTAATGTGGTAATGGGTTGATATTTTTCTTTGAAATGAGACCAAATTCATTGATTTCTAAGTTCAATGATATTTCGCTCAAACTACCTTAAGACGAATTGGTTGCAGCTAACATGGCCTAGCCTTTAGTCGAAGATGATCATCCGAATTAAAATAGGCCAATTATTCGAGCCTCCGGTACAAATTCTATGGAACAATGGCATATCGCACGGCACCGCCGCACAGTGGGCCGAAATATAAAAAAGCTGGACAAAAATCATATCTCCCATTTTTTTATATTTTAGAATGATGATTTCTTCGCAGTGAAACATTTGATAAGGTCTCCCAAATATAGCATCCAATATTTGAGTCAGCAGATGGATATGGAACAACTTTTGAAACAAAATGGCGGAATTGGTTAATTTCACAAATGGATTTGCTACACCGTTACAGTATTAATTACTAAATTTACGTTAGAGGTAGTAATTAAATAGCAAGATGTGTTATTAAAACAATATTTAATTTCTTAATTAGATTATATAACAGATTATATGGATAAATTGATTATAAATAAACAATATGAGTATATTAACAGCCTTCATCTGATCCAGTTACCTCACTATCGTCGTCAGAGCTGGTTGGCAATTCCATTAGGAGGAGACCCCGAGCTTCTCTTGGCATCTTTTTGCCTACATTTTTCGAAGCATCATACGCTGATATCAACGGATCTGAAGCAAGGAGTGACCCACAAACGCAATTTGATGGAACTTGCACGTGCACGTGTCCGAGAGAAGCGATCTTTAGTAGCGTATTACCCGCTTCATATGTGACGCGGTATTAAAGCAATTAGTGGCATTTTCATAAAAGAAGAACAATGTGTCAAACATCACATAGCCCAACAATCAACCATTCAAGGAACAATACACTCCTACCCAGGAGGTTCCTCCTTCCTAGTCACTCAGCTGAGTTACTTCAGGATGAATGCGCATTGGCAACATAGGTATTAAAAGGTTTCTCACATCAGCAACAATTACCAATTCCATAGCTAGATAAATACAACGACAATACTGCATAAACGGCTATTGTCAGAGATACCATGGCAATGTCTTGAAGCTTCTATTTCCAGTATAACATTAACCATGAATATATATATTGATTGTTAACTCATCGCCAAAAAGTGTTGCCTAGAATTCCGCCCGTATACAAAACGATTGACTTCGTCGATTGTCGCACCGCCATTATGGCACAAGTGAGGTAAAGTGGTGGTACAAATGCAAACGCAATGAATTGAGCCTTAATCATCACCATTTTCCTGCCATTAACCATAAATGTAGAGCACAATAAACATTTAATAAAATAAGAACGAAATCATTAAGCCACAGTTCCAAAATTACCAAAGAAAATCCATTTTAAATTCAAGTCCATTATTGTTTTAACGATGCTAAACCTTTGAATCCATGTGGTATATTCATGACATTAACAAAAGTCGATAAAAAATTTATTAGTCTGGCCCTTTGAAGTTTTTATCATTTGCAAACATTCCTTCAAGTTATTTATTTTTAATAAAAATGTTTAAAAATGTCATGCATGAAACTGATGCATACTGCCCACCTTTTATGTCCATCCTTCAGCTAAATCGGCAACATAATAAAGTTACTTTTACATGTTAAACTCGAAAAAATTAAATAAAAAACAATTACTTAAATTAAATTTTTGTTGTAAATGATTAATTGTTAATTTTTATCGGCACCATCAAAAAGAGCATCCTCAGAAACATATATATCAAATGATTTAATTTTGAGCTTTGATTAAACCAGTACAGAAAGGTCGAACAGGGTAGTCCAAAACGTGTCCAGCTCGACGGTATAAATTATTCGGTCGTCTCGAATGTAAAATTGGTTTTTTTTTCGAAAAAGGGAAAAAAAGGGGCTAAAATTCTTTGTTTCATCGTATAAGGTAACTGTTTCTTAATACGAAACAAGATTTTTCTTTGCCCGACACTTTTTCAAAACAGTGCTATATGATTATTTTTAGAATTCTTAATTTTTTTCAAATATTCATAACCAAGCTATGTCATACGGCATGATTGCATTACGACGAAAGCAGAAGAAGAACGCCCAAATTTTAGTTGAAACACCAAATAAAGCAACTTTTCAGGGTTTTTTTTTGGAAAAAAATAACGAAACATACCTTACAATTGTGAAAACTTTACTAGTCAATCATTACATAGCAGGGTTTCGACTGACTTCCGGCTATCTTGGAAGTGACCGAGGTGGTTGTAATAGTATTCATGGGATGCATTATCTTCATAGTTAACCGAAAATACCATTTTTATTTATTTATTTAAATTTTTATACTTGGCAATATTTTAAATAAAACTATGCGACGCGATGTGCGACGCAGGGCGCGATTAGCCTTGCTTTTTAAATCGTTCTAGGTAATTTTTAGTAGATTATTATCAGAAAAGCTTTTGAGGAGGAATTTTAAATATACTCTACTGGGACAGAATGAGTAAAAATCACTGATATTTAAAAGATTTTATCGAGTTTACGCTGCCTACAGTTAAATCTGAAATTTCCGCCCTTCAACTCCTCATCGGATGGCGGCCGGACCTCATCGCAAGCCTTTTGTGAAGGGGGGGCAAGTTGGGCCAAGATTTTTTTTTCTCAAACTATACTAGAGACTTCATTCTTTGATTTGTTGTTAATGTTTTTATGTCGTCTTACTTCGACAATAAAGTTTTTCTTCACTTTCTGCCAAAACACGCGAAAAACAGTGTTTTTTTAATTATTTAATAAAAAGTTGTAAAAATGATATGCGATAAAAATTTATTTCTCCACCCCTTATTTAAAATACACACTTTTATACATGTAATATGTCACAGAAATTCAAGCAAGGTCATATAACGCGTCAAGATCAAAAAACATTCAACAGTTTTCACGAAAAAAGGGCAGACGGAAATTTTGATAATTTTTTCTAAACTTAAAAGATCTCTACTGACGTTAAAAAACACTTTGAGCTGCTATTATTTAAGGCTACTGTAGTTTGGATACTATAATATCATGAACTTTAAGTGATTCATTTAAACTACAAAGTTGAAAAAATCATTTTTCGCCAGCATTTTTCGATTTCATCCCACTGTGCGCCGGCACCACGCAACCGAACGGCATCGCCGCCGCGGCGGCGTGGTTCGGGTGTCGCTCGGAACTCGATTCGCCAGGCGCCGCACTCGGGATAGGTTCGACCGACGCGCGGCCGCACCTCGAAGCGCGGCGGGCGGTCAGGCACCGTCGCACCGGCCGACTGCTCCACTGCCGCACTCCGGGACGCGAGGACCGACCGACCCATCGAATGGGATTAATTAGATTAAGCCCCTTCGCTCTCTGACTGACTGACTGACCCCCTGCGCCCGGTCCCGTTGCCTCAATAACGGGAACACACACCGACTCTACTCCCCCAACGTACGTACGTAATCGCGGGCGGAGACTCTCCGGTTCGCCGCTTCGACGCCATCAAATCCCAGACCACCACGCCCCCCCTCCCCCCCTGCGCACCGGGGAATAGTCCTCCACCCCATGCCATACCCCTCCTCCCCCACAATCCCCCATTGACAAAGTGTCCCCACAATGCGGGAACAACGCCATTCCCGCCCCCTCTGTTATCATCACCACTAAAACACAGAAAAGAACACAAATTCCAACTCGCGACGAAAAACTCTTTCGATCTCAAACATCCGACATCCATAGTTCAACTGTTTAAGGCTTTACATTGAGGAATAACATTCCGATGGGAGAATGTAAAGGTGTATATTGAGTTGGTCATACTGGTCGCAGATTCATTACCAGAGCAAGAGAACATATGAACTATGTATTTAATAATGACCCAAAATCAGGCTTTGCTAAATACATCATTGAAACTGGACACCAAAGAAATTTTTTACCAAAGGTTTTACATATAAATGACAAAGGTTTTAAACTAGATTTTTTTAGAAAATTTTGAAATTGCTTAGAGACTAGGTGTCGTTGATGTGTTCCTTTTAAATGATTCTTCTGTTTTTAAATGTTCTACGTTCACCTCCGTGTTACACCCGCAGTCCCTTCCTTCACCTTGACGTGGCTTACTCCAAGTACCCTCACATCTCCTCCCCTTCCCAACCCCCAAACTAACTTTAACCCCCCCCCAAACCCCCAAACTAACTTCCCAACCCCCAAACAAACCCCTTTCTTTACTTAAACATTACACCTCCCACCCCTCCCCGAGAATTTGGTACCTATATATGTGGCGAGCACTCCCAAAAACTTGGAGAATGTACCCTTGAAAATGACGCACTAGCGTTGAAACCGGTCGGGGTAGAATAAATCGCAGTGGAATACTACAGAGTATTTTTTTTCTCCCATCCGACATCCAGCAATCCGCTCCATTTCCACAGAATGACGGATAAAGGAAATTTTTATGCTGTTACATTTTTGGCAATATTTTTCTCCGATAACTCAGATAAATGAGAAATTTTATTAAAAATTAAAATACGGAAAAATTTAACACTGAATTAAATTATATTCGTTGATTACAAAATTAAAATTTAACCGACTTTAAACATACTGCTAAGTTTATCGTTTAAATTAGACTCCGCGTACATTTTGTGTTTTATTTAATCAATGTCTACCACACAATCAGTCTACGTTAAAGGAAGAAGTATGTTTTTACTTATTTTCCGTCGAAAATCAAATTATAATTCTGTAAATCAATAATTCCTGCTAAAATAATTGTAAACTAATTTCTAAATAATTCGTCAAAAACGATCCAACTTCTGATAAAATGGTAATGAAGTCACATAACATACCAAGTGCGAAATTCCTCATAGACCCTGCAAAAAAATTCTGCCTAGTTTTCTTATGAATACTTCTACAGAATTTCTTAAAAAGTTTGGTAGATATTCCTGAAAGCATTGAAACGCCATTTTACGGAATTCCCTACGATGTTCTGCAGAATACCTTAGGACGTTCTGCAGAAGCCCTTTGACGCTCTGTAGAGCTCCTTACAAGCTCAAAGAAACCTAACATATTTCTGTAAAGTTGCTGAAGTTCTACAGAACAGCTTGTGAGGAGTTATTTTGCTCTGCAGAAAATAACTCCACAGAACATATGTTAACTACTCAACATGAGAGCATGACTCTACAGAACAAATGTTCTGTAGAGTCAGGCTCTCATGTTTCGTGCAGATCCTTAGAAAAGGAACTAGTTCTGAAGAACAAGAGTCAATTTCTGTAGAATTCCTAACGTTCTTCAGAACAGCTTCTAAGGGATTATTTTAGGAGGGGAAAAAATCATTCGCTTCGACCGAGACTCGAACCTGGATCAATATCGCGCTTTAGTCAGAGTAAGGCTAACGAAGCTGTGTAGTAAGGTCTCCTGGTTTGAGTCCCGGTCAGGGGGCAAGATTATTCCTCGGTGGAAGTTCGGACCAATGAACCCTCAACAAGGGACGTTCTAAGGTGGCACGTCTCCGTTTCCTCGTAAACCGTAACAAAATCATGGAATCCTATGATCCGATAAAACTTAGTTTTTACAGATATAATGAGAGATTAAAAATTTTAACTTTTAGACATATCCACAAATTGTAAGAAGCCAAAAATATTTTGATTGGCCACTTGATGTTTTGGTGAGGCAAGAGTTTTCCTCGAATGCAAAGCAACTACAAGCATGAGTTCACAATGGTGTTACACCCGTTACTTGGCAATATTTCACAAGGCATTTTTTAAGTTTTCATTGAAAAACTGACAATTTCATTGCACATAATGATTCTACCTTTTTCCTTTCATTTCTGGTTCATAAAGAACTAGAGTGATAGGAGAAAAATGTAGGAAAGGTTTACTTTACAAGATTAAAAATGCAACATTCCTTGAATGTGGATTGGCTGTTTCCACCACAATACAGACCGCACCCCATTCGTAGACTATATGTTCAGCCGTTGCAAGAGGCGCGGTGAACCAGGTAAATAAATCTTTGATCATCAAAACCTTTGTTTTAGTGCCACTCAACAGCTCAGTAATTAGCTAATTAAGCATAACTGTGGCTTTGGACTGACCTTTTTAATTCACACCACACACCGTAACTTTGAACACCTATAAAACAGAAGCTATTACGGTATCTAATGACAATTGTCTGAGTGATTAATAAACTTATATTTCTTAAACAGAAATCATGCAAACTACGCTCTATTACATTACAGAGGTGATTTGTCCGCAAGAACTTGCGTATATTTTTGATACATCTCTCCGGAGTGCACATTCAGGGTGTCCAGCAGCTGGGAATTTGAAAATTCCCTGAGATTTACAGGTTTTCCCGACATAATTTTTATTTTTCCAGAGGAAATATTGAATTTTTCTCGTTAATTATGAGAGAATGTTCGGTATGTTTTTTGGGTGAATAAACATAAGGATTATTTTTAAGCTTGCACATTTGGAAGAAAATAAACAGAAAACTTTAAAAGAGTTTGAGAGAATACACATCACCACCCTTTCTTAGATTTGAACATACTAAATGCTGGTGCTCAAGGAACAAGGTTATATTACAGCCAAACTTTGCTATGAACAGCATTGATATAAAATGATCAATAACTTACAAAAATTGAATGAATTTCCTTTTTCCTTATTTTGCTAAATGCGACAACGCAAGGGAAATTTGACTTCGCAACATGCTGATAAAGGTACTTCCTTTACGCCACTGATTTACAGTCTATGACCAATAAGAACACAATGTACCTACATAGAAAGCATTGTACCTACTTTCGGTGATCACAGGAATGCAAAATGCGACCACTCAAGGGAAATATGACTTAGCAACTTGCCGAAAAATGGCACATTGCTTCCCTTGATGTATTAAATATTGACCCCACAGAAATTCCAGAGTCAATTCGATATTTCCTTGAGATTTCCCTGATATTTCCAGTAAAATAAAACTCCCTCAGATTTTCCGGTTTTCCAGGTTTTCCAGAGTGCTAGACACCCTGACATTCCTACCAAATCCCTTAAAAAAAAGGCTTATATTTATGGGGAAATATCTCGAAAGTAATGGAATAAGAGTCCGATGAGGTATCGATAGAAAGAGATGATGTTTTTTATAATGAGGTAGAATTCACTGAATGTTACCTCTCTCAAATATAGTTCTAACGACCTTACAAGTCAACAAGTGTCCGATCCAAATGCGTGTTTTCATTGCATTTTGTTGTATGCCTGAGTACTCACAGCATTTAGGTTTAAATTCTGCCAAATTGTCATACACCACGGCATCCATGAGATTCCAAATAACGGGGCATCCATGAACTTTAATGCTAAACGACTGAGTGAGTGCAATTATCACTTAACATAGCTTAACACAATAGTTGAATGCGTCGCAGCTTGCAACGTCGCCTGATTCCCAACAAGTACTATAACACCAACAAAACTTTATGCAAGATGACCGAGTGCTTTTGAATCTTAACTGCATAGTTACTTGTAGTCGGCTGGTTCAATTCATTGCAGTTTTCACGTATTCTGCGGCACCGAGGGATGCTAACGCTACAAAAAAACTATAAAATCAAGGGAACATAATATCAATACTTGAAGTTAGCGGGGCATCCCATTTCATTCCAGAACTTAGGCATTCATGACATTTCAAAGCAAACAACTATCTGATTGTATGCGTTAAGTTATGAAAATAAAATCATAATAATTTCATCCTCGATCAGGGATTTATTTCAAAAACAAGGCATTATGATTTTTAAGAGACGCAAACAAGAAGGGGCCGAACATGGAGGAATATTCAGGGATTTGACTTAATAGCAAACATGGTCGACATTTCACGTTTTCTGCTCAAAGAATAAGGGTAGTCGATCCTGATTCGTATGGTTGACTGAGAATGCTGTTAAATCCTCTAAGACTGGGATTCCTCAAAATTACATGCTGAAAGACAACACAAATTCGATTATTATGTGTACAGTCGGTTACAAATTCTGTTTCATGCCATATCAAACTCTTCCCCATACAACGGACGCTTCCGCCGGGAACAATGCTCTGCGTTCCCCCAAATTCCACTCATCGCCCTCTGCGGACGCCGCATAAAAGAGCCCTTCTTCGCCAGCGGTCGCTTTCATGAACCTAAGACATTCGGTTTTCATTAAAGTTTTAAAATAACACATCACTAAGGCACTTTAAAGCTAAAATACGAACAATACTTAATCCTCCGGTACATTATTACACGCAGTAAGCACAGCATTATCGCAAATCCGTCCATCTTGGTAATACAAACCGTTAAATTGTCAAAGACTGGAGCATCTACGAAATTTAGGAGACAGTGTTGTGTATCCCTTCCTCAAGTGCATGATTAGTCGGAGTGAGTAGCAAGACTCTTCTTAAAGTCTCGTGTACTCGGAAAAACTGGAAGTTATAAGCTAAGGAACAGTTACGTTCCATCTTCACGTGAAACGTAGAAATAAATAGGAAATAATGTTGAATTTCAAAACAGATACAGCAAAGAAATTTATTTATAAAAGATAACAAACATTCAGTACTAATAATAGTATTTATTCGTGGCTTGTTTGATACCCTGTAACCTAATAAATTATCTAATACCAAGGTTTTTTCGATTGTTTCTAACTCTTAAGGCTATTCACGTTGGATTACTCTGAGTAAAGTTAGTGAGACATTCTATTAAACTGCCAAATGCAAAAACATCTACGGAATTTAACACGGAAATGCCGCGTACACTCGTTCCTAGTTCGCATATTACTTCGAGTGGCAAGTCAGATTCACGAGGAAGAACATACATTTAATGAAACTCCGACGCGTCAATTAAGCTGACGATATCTACATTCTGAAAATGAGCGCTATAATTTCGGAAAACCTTTGCGGTTGACCTCAGCCACGACTCTTTTTTGGTCATTGCTTACTTTGCTGACAGTGAAATACTCCATCCGCACAACTTACAGGTGAGAGAACAGAAGGACTTCCGGGACATGTGATACCTTTTTACAAAAAGAAAATCCAAATAAAACATGTTAAAATAGTCTAGGGATAATTTTCCTGAAAACTTTTGATCTTCTAAAAAATACTATGATTGTATGACGTGCACCACGATTGAAAACGGTAACTTAAGGCATGGATGACCAACGTCCAAACCGTAATCCGTGATCCGTGATCCGTGATCTGTGGAATGTGATCCGTGGAATCAAAGGAAAACAAGTGCAACTTAAGGGTTATGTCGGTCACCATTCAGAGTCAAATTTATCCAACTCAAGAAGTCATTTCATCCTCTTATGTGATCTTAAATTTTGTCAAACGAAAACCCAAAAGTGCAGCTCTCGTCTTTCCAATCTGACCACCACTAATTTTTTTCTTAAAACTAGAATATACCCTTTCTGACTGGTCCACAAACAATGCACATGGCACGGATAGGATTTAGTTAACTAATTTAATAACCCACGTGGAATGAATCAGCGAGAATGTAGGCCAAAGATCCGCAGAGGAGGTATCTATCACATGGGATTGGCAGCGCAAGTTTGCTGCGCGCTAATTAAGGTAGTTTGAGCGAAATATCATTTTGCCTAGAAATCAATGAATTTGGTCTCATTTTAAAGAAATATATCTCGCCCATCTATTGACACCAAAAATTTAACCCCTTACCACATTACTTTCGGAGATATTTTCCAAAATATACCAGCCCCATTACATTGGAAATGGTACGTGTATGCACTCCTGAGAGACATTATTTACAAAATGAGGTATTTCTTACACTTAGATCTCGTCAAAAAACTAACAGCGTGCAGTTTGTATGCTTTCTCAACTATATTTGAAAATTAATCATATTGTCGCCGCAGTAGATTCTTGGGTATCACAAAAAACCTTCCGTTTTGAAGGAGTATCAAACACACCCCGCGAAAAAAATGACTCAAGTTAAAGACTTATTTAGATATTTTCATTTAATTACTTAGAATTTCTGTCATATAAAACTGTATTAGCGCACCATTAATTATGCCATATTTTATTGATGTGTCTTACAGCTGGTGAAATTAAAGCGTATAATTCGAATATGGTCTCTATTATGACTTGGGAATTATCTCGCTCGGACTACCTTAATAACCATGAGTGCAAGAACTCAGAGCCCAACTCGCGCAACATGGATTGAATTTCACGTTTTAAAGCGCGAATCGGATTCCAGAGTAAATAGTTTAAAAGCTGGGGCGTCTATTCCTTACTGATGACCACGCAATCAAATAGCTGGACGTGGGAAGTGCTAATGTTTTCCAATCAACTCGGCACAAGTTTATGGTAATCTCGATCGTGTAACTGACCTTTTGCAACAATTGCGATGGGAATCGCATTCAGATTACCAATTAAAACTTAAGACTTGATCCATTATGTAAGTTCCGAATCAATTCATTTGCTGACAACGTAAATACCATCTTACAATATCCAAAATATTACGATAGACTAGATCATGCGAATAAAATTACACAAAATGACTGTGGAACGGACAGGTTTAAAATAATAATATTTCTCTCTAGCGTTAAGGAACCACAGCATTTGCAGCCAAAACGTTTTAGCGGGTTTTCCGATAGATAAAGTAGCAAGTAGAGTAACCCTGTGATGATGCCAAAATTTTCATTTTCTACTAGGTACTAACCTCAGGCCGTGAATGTCTGCTGCGTGATCGATCAATCTCTGTGCATCTGAGCAGCTGTAATCTGTACAATTGCGTGGCATTAGAAGGTTAGTTTTCCAATAAATCAGTGTCTGCCGTTTCATCAAATTAAGTAGTGTATATTAAACTTCATGTCGGTAATTACTCACCCCCTGCCACAAGCCCTCGAGGGTGGCTCGCAAGGTAGATAATAGAACAAGGAAATATTAACAGCATGGCCTACACAATCATGTGGAATACTATTTCATAATAATATGTACACAGCATACTCACGAATTCCGTGATATTTCTAACGATTACAGCAATGAGAAAATGAACGCCGACCCACCCATCAAATTTATCAAGTACATCTCAATCCCAATCGAAATAAGAAAATAATTCAATATATCAATATAAGGGTGAAAAGTGAAAAACAATCGCTCGCATTTTCAAAATTGTCTCATGAAATGAAAAATTCTCTGCTCGCGAAACTTTAAGTAAAACACCATAGAAATTGCTGGCATTCCAGTAATCATTCCCAAAGAAAACCAATCCATTCTCGATTCTTCATGTGATTTACTTTTCACCTTCAGAAGGATACAAAGACTTGCCATAGAGTGCATATTTTGGTAGAAGTCACCAAAGAGACAGTGATTTCATTCCACGCCACACCCACTCGACGCCTCAACCTATGATTTTGGATCATGGCTCCTCCTATTGCTCACAGACATGTCTGTAGACCTCATGAATTTCGCTCATGACATGATTCAGGAGAAAATAATGATTTTTAGAAACATTTACCTTTCCAAAATCCACCACTCCCGCTGGAATTATGTACTGATTGCGAGACTTTGACGAAAAAACACAAAAATATCTTTATAATTTAGTTATTATTATCAAAATTACCGCATAATATTTCATACTATCTCTTTCGCGAAGTAACTACGCAATACTATATCGAAATACGTCAAACGATACAGTACTTCACCTGTAGTCCCGTGCCCCACATAAACTACATATTACCTACACCCCTGCATTAGATTTTGCAGTACAAGCCTTCTTCAATCGACACTTTTCCCAAATTTTGATAAATTTGCTAGTTGGTTAGAGATGAAAATTTTAATTCACGAAGGTAGCAATGTTAAGTATGCCGTTTGCCCATTTTATTCCATATGAAACCTATGCCCTTACTTCCGTTATAAAGTCCGACACTTACGATGGAAAGACAAGGTGGCTTAGGTGTTCAATACGAGGCGAAGGAGGACCCGCGCTCCGGAGTCGCAAGGGAGCAGAGGTGCGGTAGACCGACCGCACCAACCGCCATTGCCTTAAAGGCGCCTCAGGTAACTTTCAAATTTGCAAGGAAACTTTTCGAATGCCCCAAAACAAGCGCACATTAAACTTCTTTTTGGCTCTGCAAACTACATAGTAAAAACAGCTCCAAGATAGTTAACCTATGATGGTGAGAAATAAGGAACAGATTTTATGAAGACCATTGAAAGAGTTAATAAGGGATTAAAAGCACAAAAAAATTCAAATTTACCAATTCTAAATGAGCTTCACCAAGGAATATCCCGAAATTGTCGGCGTGATTTTTATGTTAAAGACCATCTAACTCGTGCAAAAGTATCATCCTTGTTCTAACATGACTATTACCTCAGCCACGGTGGAAGTTTAGCGCTTCAAGCACATAAGTATTAAAAACTGCACCGCGGAATACAGGATTGTTCTTTTTGCGGCAAGTTATTACTACTTACTCACTAGCAGATTTTCAACATCGCCTCAGCAATGTTCTCATATTTCAACACTGAAACCGACGGGAATACACACAGAAATGCCCTTTTACTCCATGACTCCATTTGCATCATTTTGAACTCACAGTTGAATCATTGAATCATTTATATAATTCATAACTTATAACTTATTAAATCGTGAAACCCTTGACTTTGAAGTCTTATTATCAATTTAATTTGATGTGCATCTGTTGACGCTACTCTTCAATATTAACAAGCACGCCCACACCCACTCTCTCATAGCTCAGCATTTGCTGAATATTTGAAAGCGGCTCTGTTTACAGCAAATTTACGATTGAATCTAACTCATGCAACACAAGTATTTTTGGCTAAAATGAACTTACATTAAAACCTTTTCTATTTGAAAATTGATGCTAAAGAACTTTCACGAAATTGAGTGAATTCCACAAACCATTAGCTGCGTTTGTCGCAGCTGCTCATGCATTTGAAGTGCACATAAATGTTTACGACTTTTGGAACTTTGAAGAGCACGGAACGGGCGCAACCATTTCAGACTCGGCTCTCTTTTATGCTGGTTTATACAATTTCGGTGGCATCCGGCATTTTTCATGTAGAGCACGCGTGGATTCACCAGGGAAATGTTTCTGTCAGCTCTAAATGGAGATGAAAAATTTATCATTCTTTGTTATGTCATCGCAGACCGTTAACACAGGAAGCGGTGTTTAAAGATCCGTCGGTTGCTAAGGTCTGATCATCCTATCACAGGGATAATAATTCTGTCCACATTGGTACATAACCTAACACAAAATTTCTAGGCCGTGTTTCGGGTGACGTTAATCACTGTTTCCAAAAACTAAAAAGTGATATTGTCCATAAAAAATTGGTCTCTTGGACACAAGCGGTACCGTTATGGTTTTATATTTATGAATTTAAAGGGAAAAAATTTCTCCCGGCCATATCCAACTCCAAGGATAAGATTGGTCGCACTACCCGAAGAAGTGGGATCCTAGTGAACTGATTATGAAAGCGAAGCGATCCGAAGTACGCCACTGGGAGGCATCCAGGAACACCCCGTTTTAAGATCGTGCCGAGTCCCAAATCACGCGCACAGAGGCACGACACGGAAATGTCTCGTCCTATCCCAACACCCAAGGTGCGGTCGAGCCGCGCTCCGCCTCGGCACCCGCCCACGCCGGCCGCCAGTCCTCCCTCTGGTCAGCGGCTTGTTCCCGCACGCGCTCAAGAAATCTCGCAGTGAATGGAACGGACGAGCGTTCTTGCACACAAGTTTCCCTGCAACTACCGAGAACGCATCCGAGCGTCACTTCGGAGGGAACACACGTTAATTTGAAAGGCTACATCTGGTTGCATTCATTCAATGGAAAAGCCTATTTATTAAGCGAGCATTCACTTTTTAGAGTGGTGCCTTTTGAAATTGTGGACTCCGATGATTTGATGCTATGGGCTCGAGTCTACCTTCGTCTTATTAGTGAAGAGAAATAGTGTTATGGGTGCGTAAAAAGTTGCAAAGGTATTGAAAATTGCACTTCTCCGGCTTACAACGGGTTTCCACATACCATCTAAGAAAAAAAATACATGACAGCATTTCAATTTTTATGAATCCCTCTTTCGTCATGTCTAATTATAGTGAATTTTTAGAATCCTATCCCACTTAACTTTCGAAATTCACTAGTGTTACAAACGGGAGACTGAATTAATTCAATGATGAGTAAAAATACTTATCACTGTTTTCCTCTTTTGTAATAAGTGAAAAGTAAAATCGAGCCCTTAACTTAAAATCACCGGAATTGACAGTTTTAAAAGGTACCAGAGGTTAGGTTGGAGGTTCTCAAATGTAGAGTGAAAAATATCACCAACAAAGGCTAAACTTTGATCATTACCCTCAAGTACTCCTCTGGAAGTTGGTACATTTGCAAACTAATGCCCATAACAATTTAAATTTAAACTATTTGGAAATTTTGAATATATTTTTATTATTTCTACAACTTCTCCGGGGCTCCTACACCTTTGAAACTGTGGCGACACTCCTAAAAATTGGTATGGACATCATTCATTTGGTAAAGAACAGTTTGCACAAAGTAACTACAGCATAAATTGGTAAAGAACAGTTTGCACAAAGTAACTACAGCATAAATTACTTTTAATACACACAGCTCATTATTATAATAAATTTTGACACCTACACCTCCACTTTCGACAGAAAAACTATATTATGCTGAGTTTTTCATTTTGTTCTTACATTATCTTCACTTTAATCGCTTTTCGAGGACAAAACTTTCTCAGCTCATTACAACGTGCAGGTAAATTTCGTGAAATCATGTAAAACCTTTTTTTATAATTATACTTAATAACTAAATATTTACAGAGCATTCGATATAACTTCGAAGTTATAATTTATGTTTCCATTTCATTTTATATAAATTTCTTTACCGGACTCTTAAAATTTTCGCACTGCTTCCGCAACCAGTATCCATCGTCACAAATACATTTCTGAGCAGTTCCTTCCAATTACTTATTTCAGCAACGTTGCAGAAGAGAAGAAAGAGTTAAAAATTTAGAATAAATTGTACTCTGCATTTCCAAAATAGCAGGTCAAGAAACGAGCCGCTGCATCAGAATAAAAACTGAGTATTCATTTCAATATACTTCACAATCTATGTTTTCTTGTCTGTGACACAACTGTCGCGATTAATATCTTCAGAAAAAGAAAATACGGATAGTAGAATAAAAAAACAGTCAAAATGATATTGCAAAGATTCATCCCCGACAAACATCGCAAGGCATAAACACTGGTAAACGTATAATTCATCAAAAACTCACATTCACGTGTCTCTCCCCCAACACAGGCGAACATCGGAAAGAAAACAAAAGGAAAAAGATGAGGAAAGACAAACACTTAAAGAGTCCATCCATAAAAAACTGATCACTGTATAATCTTTATGCTTCATTAACGGCGCAAAATCATTCGTCAAGTACCAAAGTAAGAGCGGAAAATCAGAGATCCCATCACAATACTCGGCAGTATTTCCATTTCATATTTTTATGAGTATCATTGTAAGCTCTCAACATAAAGGCTTAAGGGAGAAATAAGGTATACTCTGGTTAAACATGCTACAGCGTTATGGTACCCAAAATGCAATCAAGTTTAATGGAATAGTTATGCCAGAACACAGATATTTCAATGTAACAAACTAGTCCGACACGAATAACTGAGAAACGATCTTCAGTGGATGTAGTTTTGTGTTAGCAAAATATTCAGCATGAGTATTAATATTTGATTTTCATCACTTAAGGAGGAGATGTAAAATTTCTAAAATACCATCCTCATAAAATAACACAGTCATAATCTCTGGCTACATTAGCCAGGTTAATTAGCTTGAGTAACAATATTATGGTAATAGAGATTTGTTATTTATTCAGGGAGTACCTCATTAAATTCTGCGAGCTGTCTAATCCTGAACATGTTAACTAGATATTATTACAAGTAAATTCTTTCGGAATATCTAACTTTTCTCTCTCGCAAATGAGTAATTAATAATGGAGGTAAAGAAAATTAAAACTTTGTATTTATATGGCAAATCATGAGCATTTCACGAAGTAAATTACCGATTAATTTATTCGCAAAAGAGAATAACACACATCTTTGATGAAGACAATGATTTCATAAACGATCACTTTTTGGGTAATTTGAAAGTTATACCAAAATCGAGTATCTACATTGCTACAAGGTCTTACGTTGGTCTAATTCATATATTTCTGGGAATCGAAAAATGTCATTTCCATCGTGGAATAACGATTTCACCTTTTAATCCAAACGGTATTAATGAGGATAATAACTAGAAGCATATACATTTCACAAGCTGAAGTTAATAAAAAAACGAATACTTTCGATATGCACTGTCACAAATATTTAATAACTGCATTCACCTATCCGAATCGTCAGCCAACGCATTGGTCCAAAATTAGAAAAGAGTGCCGATATTCCATCTATTTTAACGACAGATCGATTAAATAGCAGACGACTGAGGATACGAATGGGCAACGCCCAATTCGGCAGAGCTTAAGAGTTAAATAGGGCCTCTTTTTCCACACCTCTTAAAAATGGCCAAACGTGTTTTCATCATCGGATTCGACATCGGGGAGATAAATAAAATACGCGTCAAAGTAAATTCCAAATGGAAGAAACGACGTGTTCACGGCGAAAATCTACCCAACTTGCCCTTAGCAAATAAGCAAACCTAGAAATCAAAAAATATTGAAGATGATATTATTTTTAGTCAGCATTCGAAAACAGAAAAAGAGGGGCAATATTAGTCTCCCTTTAATTTCATGAGGTCATCGAGCGAGTTTACGCTGCCCATTCATTCCTAAATATGGTCCAGCGTTATTTTGCGATAACATTCTACATCACAATAATAAGAAAATCCATGAATATATTAACTTCTATCTAGGTACAGAACAATGTAATGGCCCGTCTACAAATCGATCATCTAATCCTATCTCTAAAAAAAAGGGTGAACATGGTTTTATAATGATTATCCAAAGGAGATAAATCGGCTTATCATCTCATGGAAAAACATGAATCGATGAAATCAACATGCTCATAGCATAACTGAGCATCAAACTCGCATTTAAAACAAGAAAATATATCCACGGGAAAACACTCAGCGAATCCACGCGAACATTCGAGGTCGCAGGAGGATATAAATCTCCTAAGGGGTTAATTTACATGGATGAATCAAAGCATGGCAAATATATGCAACAAAATATTTTCAAAAACCTGGATGAACGTATTACACATTTAAATTGGACAGCACACGTGAGAGTAATCCTTCGCATGGACTTATTTCTAAAAACAACGAACTAGCGCAGCATTCGACAAGAAACAACACGACAAGAGTGAAATCGCGGTATACTCGAGAAATTGAAAGGTGGGGATTTGCGAAGGAGAGCTAGCTTCACTGAGACGCAAATGGCACGAGAGTTAGTCAACCATCTCTCGCGTGCAGAGACTCCTCGGTCGAATTGCGGCGGTCACACTGCGCGGGGGTCGAATAAGGGATCGGACACACTTCCACTTCCGGACCATACGCTGGGCAATTTCCAAATGGGGCGGGAAAGCGAGGAGTTAGGGCGTATAAATAGGGAGGACAATCGGCCGATGACGGCGCGTGCATAGCGAGCGAGGGGGGGTCGGCAGGGAATCACCGCAGTTTACCTGGACAAATCCACGCAGTCCCTCGCAGCAGGGCCGGCTCCTTTCAGACACCGGATGCGGCGACTGCCGGCGAACTGTCTCGCGCACCACGGGATAAAGCCAGAAACATTAACACTACCACCGTGGTCAAATTCCTCTCTTGGGACACCTCACGCCGCAACACAAGAAACTTTCCTCTTCTTCAACTTCTCCGTCAAAACCCTCCCCCTTCCCTACTCCCCTCTTGAATAATAATAATGACGATAATGAGGAAACTGTGAACTAGAAAAAGCTCAGTGTGGGAGGGTAGACATCGGTGTGGTCGGGAAGGGGGAGTAAACGTCGACTCAATCAAACGTGGGGAGAAATTTGAAATCCCCCGAACGAAACAAACCCCTTCCAAGGATGGTTTTCCAACCAGAGATGGATTCCTCGAAATATTCTTCTCCTCGGAGACAAACCCTCTGCCTTCAATACCAAAACTCGGGGTTCTCTAACCGGTGGTCAGCAGCCGATAGGTACTCGGAAGTTGCCGAGGGCAGACTGGTATACGTGACGAAGAACAGACGGGGATGGATCACAAGGCACACCTTCCGTAAAAAACGGTCCGCCACGGAGGGCCGACGGGATTTCCTTCGCCTCCTCTCCGATCGGATCCTCTTCCGAAAGAGAGGTGTCCTCCGCTCTTATTAATTAATTAGTACTAATCTTAAGAGACCTCCGAAGGGCGGGCGCGTGGGAGCTGGCGCTGGCGACGGACGGGTGGAGTAGTAGATGCGACGGCACACGCGTGGCAAGAGGAGCACCACCACACACTGATAGCACTCCGGCGACACGCGACTACGGTGCGCGGGGGTAAAACGGCAGAGCACACTACCCGAGCGAAGGCAGTGCGAGGGAGGAAGTGGTGTTGGTGTCGGCCGAAAGGAGGAGGAGCCAAAAGACGAGCAGCACGAGGGAGCGGAGGGAGCGGAGGGGAGGGCGAGCAAGACCCGTGTGTGTAGAGGAATGGAGGGGGGGTAACGGAGGGGGGGAGTTAACGGAGGGGAGGGGGAGCGTGGGAGGGAGTTGGGAAGAGGCGCTGGTGGGAGGGGTAGCCGTGAGATGGGAGGGGAGGTCCGACCGAGACTGCAGACGGCCGCGGCACCACACGACGTCCTGCCTCTGGACTTGGTCGCCGAAACGAGCGGGGTCGACCGAGGTGAGGTGGGTGTCGCCCACGCAGAAGCTCGTGGCAGCAGCGCCGAGGACGATTTTGGGATGAGAGCACGTGTCACTGAACCGTTTCACTGAGGCATTCTACCGGATGAGGGGCAGTTTCGGCCATGTTTCCCGAATCTTAAGGTAGTGCGAGCGAGACAGTTCCCTAATCATATTAGGGACCATATTCGATACATACGTTTTAATTTCACCAACTGTGAAACCAACGAATTAAATATGGCATTATTAATGGTGCAATAATATAGTTTTACATGACAGAAATCGTAAGTAATCAAATGAGAACATCTAAATAAGTCTTTAACTTGACTCATGTTTTTCACGCGGTAAGTTTGAAAATCCTACAAAACGGAAGGTTTCTTGTAATACCCAAGAAACTACTGCGGTGACAATATGATTAATGTTCAGAAATAGTTGAGAAAACACACAAACTACACACTGTTGATTTTTGATCTAAGTGGTAGAAATACCTCATTTTGTAAATAATGTCTCTCTAGAGTGCATACACGTACCATTTCCCATGTAAAAGGGCTGGTATATTTTGGAAAATATCTCCGAAAGTAATGTAGTAAGGGGTTGTATTTTTTGTGTCATTAGAAGGGTGAGATATTTTTCTTTAAAATGAGACCAAATTCATTGATTTCTAGGTAAAATGAAATTTCGCTCAAACTGCCTTAAAAGACACGATTCTTTTATTTTATTTCGGCAGCTTCAAAAGTCACGAAGTGGAAATTGCACTATGAAAGCCGCAAGAACGTAGTTTCATATGCATTTAACTCTCATTAATTCGCGCCATACCGTCAAAATACGTCCACAACGGAGGGTTTTCCGGTGATTTCCCTCTTGGTCTCACCAGAACACTTTACTTTGACACTGTGGTTCAAATTTAAATTAGTCCAACTGGTTAATTCTCGCCAACTCCATCAACCCCCAGGAAAAAGATGGAATTCCAAGCCATATGTTAAAGAGCATCATTATCATAGCTCCAGTGCTAATGCATTTTATAAAACGTAGCCTCACTTATGGCGAGTTCCTTTCTTTATTGAAAAAAGGCCGAGTTGATGCCAGTATTTTAAAAAGGTGGTCGTCTAAACAATGAAAACTACAGGCCAATTTATTTGTTGTCGCTCTTTTCAAAAGTTTTGGTAGTATTGGTACAAGTTCGAATTTTGAAGTATTTTGATAAACATATTTCGAATGAATCCCAAAAGCGGTGTTATAAGCTTATCCTTTGATATTAGGAAGGCATTTGATACATTCATCTACAGCTACATACTACCCTACGAGCCGCCGCATGGGCGTGTGGTAGGGGGTGTTAGGACACCAGCCGTGTAAAAGTGTAGGGGATATGGTTTTGGAAGGTGAAATGTCGACGTGTATGATGGGAGCGTATTGAGTGGAGTTCTGTTTTTATTATGGTTACTTATTGAGCGTGGAAAGAATGAATTTTTGGATTGGATCTTAACATTATTACAGAAAATGTAGAATTCAGCTCTACATAGAGTAATCTTGAGCTGGTTCAAAAGCTATTTGTCAACGCGACAATAGGGTGTAATAGTTGGTAACAATAACAGAGATTAGAAATTTATAAACACAGGTCTGCCCCAAGGTTCCGTTCTTGGTCCAATTTTATTTCTCGTTTGCATAAACGATTCATGTAATTACACATTTAAAGGAGACGGTGGAACGATAGAGGCTCGACCAATCGCTACGCGTCTGCTATGTCACGTGCGACACAGTCCAATTAAAAATCAATGTTGAAGTGAATGAAACAATAGTGGGTGATAACAAATGGCGCTAAATATTGATAAAATGCGCAATTTTAATCATAGCTTAATCATTTAACTAAAAAACCATTACTATAAATTCCAAATGTTCTCGCACTTCATTTACTCGGGTACGATCGACCTGTTTCCCCACAACCCTATCAGTCACGTGCCCCACGATTTTTTTGTCCGACCTGCCTATTATATCCTTCATTGTGAAATTTCGAAATAATTATGCAAGGGGAGATGAATGAGAGAAATTATAAAAGAATCATTGTGGATGTAATATATCACGCAGATAACATCATCTATCAGAAAAGGAATAGCCAAGGAACAAGCCAATTACTTTGTTTCGACGTTTTACACAACCCGAACGGTCACCCGACACATGACGACGTCCATCCGCCCGCCTTTTGATGAGGATCCTTCCAAGATGATTGAGCAAGACATCCAATCACGCATTGAGGAGCTAGGGTTGGCAATGCTTCAACGCAGCAAATGCCGAAGTCGGTCCACGTCGGCCACCAAATACCACGATAGCTGCGCGTGGATTTCCAAAAGTTTTATGGAACAAGATTGTGCCAAAGCATCCTGGTATTCTAGGATTGATGAGATTCCTAGCTATGACTTCTACAGAACCTAGTTTCCCCCATCTTTTCATAGTTCCCATAAGGCTTATGGAAAGCTTAGCGGTCCCGGGGTCAAAGCTCCACTGCTTTTGATTGCCTCAATTAAATGAGGGAAATCAGCTGCTTTCCCTTTGTAGACCCCACTTAGAATACAATGCGCGTATTTCGGATCCGTGTGACGAGAGCTTTAAAACAGAGTTAGAGCGCGTGCAGAAAACAGCGGATAGATACGTTAAAGGCCGTTATGATAATCCCGTTAGTGTCACTGACCTTCTGCAGCAACTGGAATAGGAAAATCTTTCAGATCGTTGATCAATGTTTAGACTTAATCCCAGCTGAAAAATTCCTTAGAAGCTATTCCATAAAACGTAAGTAATTCTACAGAAATTGACGCTTTTTCTTCAGAACTACTTCCTTTTCTAAGGATCTGTACGAAACATGAGAGCCTGGCTCTACATAATATATGTTCTGTAGAGTTATTTTCTGCAGAGCAAAGTAACTCCTTACCAGCTGTTCTGTTGAACTTCAGCAACTCTGCGGAAATATGTGAGGTTTCCTAGGGAATTCCGTAAAATGGCGTTTCAATACTTAAAGGAATATCTACAGAACTTGTTAAGAAATTCTGTAGAACTATTATAAGGAAAATATACAGAGTTTCTTAGCAGGGATCTCATAAGTAAGTATCAAACAAGTTTACTAGCTGACGACTTAAATAAAATTTTACGTACTCCGACATACTCTGGTAGATATGATCAAGGGATTCAAATTAGATACATATAAAGACGAATGGACAAGATTAAAATTTCATCTTTCCCGTGAACGGTAAGGGATCAAAACGGCTGGCATTGAGACTTTTAAGAAGGTACTTTCCGATAGCTACTGCAGCTAGTTAAATGATTTTCTTCCTAAAGCTGGTATCCTTATCTGCTCCTTTGTACTAACTGCACGCCGTGCATCACTGTAGAGTAACTTTTCCATATTCGTGAATAAGTGTTGCTCTAACCATATTAATAAACACCATATTACATCGGTAGCATGTTTTAGTGCTGCGCACATTTGAGGAATGTCAACCCTTGACATTTCGGATGGTTTTTGCCAAGATAATAACAGTCGTCGATACATTAACGGGGCAGTTGGTGTCAAATCGCCACACAAACCCCAGAGGCGGCTCTGGCAGGGTATTAATACGTACAACTGAAACTGACGAGTAGTTAAGACGGGTGGAACGAGTTCATCGAGGCCTCGATGGCATCGGGAAAAGAAATAATGAAGATGATGAGAAAACCGGCCAAAGGAGATACCTGAGAAGAAATCGACACCACTGAGAAAAGACGCAAAAAATTCAGTACGAAGACCGGCGCAAGGGTGCAAAAATGGACGCCAAATTACTAGGCGATTCACTTTTTTTGATTTTCACAAAATTTCACAGGCGCGCATTCAACGTGGATGGAGGGGGTAAACATTTTATTAACTTTCCGAGTAAGTCGAAAAAATTTCTTAAACACATTTAAATTAAGTGCATACATAATACGGAGTAATTATCCATCCATGTAGTATTATAGAAATGATGATACCAGAGTTTTATTTTCAAATTTTCGCCACAATGAAAACATCGTTATGAATTGATATATCATAATTCGAAACGTAAGCGAAAGTCATGAGTATAAGCGAGTTTCATATTCGGCATTATACTGTGATATCTGATTGCCACCATAATCATTGGATGAAACGTATTAACTCGCGTTTATGAGAAAATCGGTACATATTCAATCTAATTTTTTCGGAATGTTTAATTGCCAAGTACTATAAGGCCACGGAATGAAATGGAATCCAAATGGCAAGAAACAAAATCGTCAGCATTCAATTTTTCCACATTTAAATATACATTACACTAATAATTACATACACACAGGCAAATTTTGGAGAAAATCTGGCAAGAGCAGAAATCGCTCCACCCACCTTAAACGAGGGAGGGAAGGATCAGCGAATACGAAAGGTCTCCGCGGGCATCTGCAAAGGCAAGGCGTTGTCGGTTTATAGAGAGCAGTTTCCAGCGGATCCCAGTCAGTCCCCTGTCATCGGCCCTTTGCAACGCACACCTTTACACGATCTCTTCCTCCTCCAGTGGTGTATATTAGTGTGGATGCCACGATACCGTATATCCTATTTTAAATGAGTGAATACACAATCTTTTCGGCCCCTTGACACTCGAATGACAAGTAATTCTTATTAATTTTTAATTTTAGCATCAGCATAAATAAATGCACATTCCTGATTGTGATTTCACACCTATTATGCTCAGTTGACTTCGCAAAATTTAGGCATTCTCTATGAGCTTTCTGATCCAGCTTATTGCATCAAATTTAAAAAATAGGAAAGTTATTTCCTGCTAGAAACAGTTAAGGTTTTCGAAATATATAGCGAACATACCAATCACGCCGTTCCCTTCCGGGGTAGGCACAGTCAAAATGTTTCACTCATAAATACACATTTGTACACCTAACTCTGCTTCAATAATTTCCTCCATACAGACCTATCCGTGCAAATCTCTTTTGCTTCAGTTACGCCCATACACTGCTTCATACACGCCCTCCTGTTTTTAAGACTCCTAATATTCCTCCTCCTCAGAATGCCTCAACCACATTCAACCACAACTTTCTCGGCCTACCTCTACCTCTCGCACCATTCATTTCACTCTTATATATCTGTTTCGTTATTCGCCATGACCAAACCAAAGAAGCGCACTCCTTTCATATATGTCCATTACTGGAGATTCAAACTATATAGCGAACATAATAAAAAATGGGTGAAAACATCGTAGAGAAGTTGTTATGAAAACGAGTGCGAGCTCAGATTGCTCCTCTGCTCTGACTAATGTGTGTTGAAATGTCCGAGTGGTAGAGGGCGTGGACGTCGGGCGAAGAAAGAGAACGGGTGAGGAATGACGGGATGAAAAATGGCCGGAGGAATTCTAACGCGAAGAAGGAAATGCTCGCGGTGGAGAGGTCCCTGCAAGTGCATCAAATGTGGAGGATTTTTTCCCTGCCACCCTCGCCTACTCCTCTACCGTCCATCTGAAACGTTACACGAGTTGGTGTGGTGGCTAGAGTACTATCCTACCACACGGGCGGCCAGGGTTCAAATCCCTGCAGAGGCGGATGTTTTTCAGAGGAACCCGATCCCTACTTGAGTGTCTTGTGGAGAGAACTTCAAGCACAATATTCCTTCTGTCGGATGAGACGTTAAACCGTGATCCCCTTGGCGCCTTTCGTAAGACGCCGGGTTTTCATCCACCCTTCCTCCCTTACCTATCTCCTTGTGGCGCCTCCCCAAATATCCATTCCAATCCGACAACATCCATCCGTGCGCATCCCTCTGCCACGACCTTTTGCGTTCGTGTGCGAAGGTACGAGCGGGGCTCGAAAGGGGGCGTGATTTCACGAGTGTTTCAAGAGGGGAATGGGGGGAGAGAGAGAGGGGAGGGAGGGTTAGGGGTGGGCATTTTTGGTGGTCGGAGAAGCCGTGGGATGGGGGGGTGGGGGTGGAGAGTGGAAAGGGCGGGGTGGGGGGGACGACGTAGGGGAAGCCGGCAATGAGGGCGAGGAGGGGTGGGGGGTGGAAGGAGGAGGAAAAACGACCGGGGGAAGGGGGGTGAATATGGGATGGGTGGGGAGGGGGCAATGCAATGAGAGGGGGGCAGGAGGAGGTGCGCGTGCTGTATTGCGCGTTGCCGTGGTGCGCGGGACGGTGTCTCGATGCCCTCGCCAGTCCTTCGTGGCGCGTGCTGCGCAAGTACGAGAAGAGGAGCGGAGACCGCGGCGGCTGCACCACCGTGCGGTGCGAGTGGAGACGGATGCCGGGGGAAGGTGCGTTGGGCGACCGCCCGCTCGACTGTCCGCGCCACAGAGGGAGCGGCGCCCCGGCACCCCACCGCAGCGAGCGATCCCCGACCGAGATATGCGTCCTTAGGTCGATTTTACTGTGTGCACATATCAGCGCGAAACTATGCATACTCGTACTAATTAGTAATCATCATTAGTCGTTCAACGAGAAATTTGTGGACAGGCAAGTCGTAAATTTATTAAAAGAATACTAGGAAAGTGTGACGAGAAGGTAAAGGAGCGATGTTATTTTTCTCTCGTGAGACTCCACTTGGAGTACGCCGCTAGTATATGGGACCCTTGCGAAGTAGGACTAGTTTCAGATATAGATCGAATACAGCGGAGGGCAGCTAGATTTGTTAAAAATTGTTATGATAAACATAGTAGTGTTACAAAATTGTCGAGGGTAATAGGGTGGGAACATCTAACCGATCGAAGGGAGAAATATAGGTTAAATCTTTTAAGAAAGTTTGATGTAGACTATTTTATGCCCGACGTTCAAGATATTTTGCTAGAGGCAAACTATTATGGTAGGAATCATCACAAGAATAAGATTAAGGAAATAGACTGCAGAACCGATAGATTTAGAATGTCATTTTTTCCACGTAAAATAAGGGACCATAATCGTTGTGATAGATCAGTTCTAGGATACTGGCTAGGTTAAATAGGTTTTTTCAGTAGTGCTAAATATCTTGTGTGGTTCAGCAGTTGAACAACTTGTTCAGGGATTACAGTGTGAATACTTCTTCCCTTATGTGATACTAATGCATCACCATAAAGTTACATTTTCTAGTAACAAATATTTACTCCAGTCGTTAGCAAGCTGAGCTGGTAGTTAAATCTGCATTGACGGGTTCTATGGAGCCCTTTACTTACCACTCAAAGGCAAAATACCCAAGTCCAGCACATTTTTTGGGCGAATGTGCACCTAATCGCCTCTAAAGTATCATAAATTATGAAGAGGAAAATTTAGTTTTTACCTCGTCAGAATTTTTTATTATGCTAGGCCAGTAATTCTCGTCGTATTTATATGACGGCTGAGAGTATTTATGTCTAAAGCAAATCACATTCGTAATACATTAGTTAATTACTTATTTTCTCCTTTTTCCCGCGATATATTCTCCAATATATTCCTTTCGAAGAGCTTTACATGATGGTTTTGAGACGTATCTATCCCACTTGAATCATTTCAACGATGATGCTGTTTGCTGTACCGCAGAAGGACGGTTGCTGCGTAAAGAAAAACAGCGTTTGTGATTGGTTGATAGGTAGGTACTAAAAATTGCTAAATCACAAGCTCCGCGAAGATCACCTTGTTTAAATAAGTTCATTTTCGTCGAGGACTTCACTGCCAATATTTTTATTCCCCAAACGGTTGCAGCACGGTGTGGAGCTTAAAAAGGTCGTACAAAGTCACAATACTACAACACAATGGATGCATTTAAGATATGTTGAATACCTCAATTCACACTTATGAATAGAATAACAAAAAAATATACATCAAGCTGATTTATTATTATTCTGAAATCGTTCAAAAAATGTAGCAAACGGTAGGTTTCGAAATTCCTGAGGCCTGTCACGTAATTTGGTCTTCAGACTCTTGAATAGTTTGTAATGAACGATGGAGTCGGTGTGCCGCTCTCGAGCAAGAAATCAGCAATTGATCCGTGATGTTGATATCTCTGTTGAGTGTAGTTAGAGTATAACTGCGTTACTAACAAAGACTTCAGGACGCAGTTTGACTCATGAAAAACAGCTCAGTGTAATTGATATAAATGCGTACACTCATGGAGACGTTTATACCTGAAGACTCATAGGGAGGGTTTCCCATCTCTGCACTGCAGTGCATTTCACATGGAGCTTTCATTGGAGTCAGAGGACATTTTTTGGCATGAATCCATTGTCCACAAAGCATAACACTATGTGAAACGTGTATCTCTGAATAATATATGAGTTAGTGAGTGCCTACTACAAACCCGTTACTCATACACTCCTTCTGTGCATTTCCTCGAAGTGCGAAAACAATCGTTGCACACGCTCTTTTCATGACTTTTATTTAAGGTAGCAATTGTGCTCTTTTTAGTATCCAACCATTTTATATCACCTTTTACTCATAAGGGCCTTTTCTCGATGCAATGAATTTCTTCGATATGACCAAAGAGATTCCAAGACATGGACGCAACCCGCAGACTGCAACTGCGGTCAAACTTTCACCACCCTCTCTCGCGAGGACGGCCGCCTTACCGCTGGCTTGAGCCCGCTAAAATATTCAGTTGCTTATTAACTTTAATTAATTAAAAATAGATATCACAATGTTAGTTTACGATGATAATTGTTATTAAATTCTGCTGTAAAGAGCTTCAAAAAAAAGACCAATATCTTACCTCTACTACTTTTCGTAACCAAGAAAAAGTTGTATCATAAACTTGTTAATAACTTTTTATGGCACAATGGAAAGACCTGAACGTTAAAAGATAGATTTAAATATGTTTTTTCTACACAATATAACAGGTTCAATACGATTAAACTTCCAGTTTATCCGCAATTAAATGTCAAAGAGAGCACTCCTTTCGAAAACTGCAAAGAACGGCACTTTTTTTGTTCTCACCGGATTAAAAAATCGATAGTATTGTAAAAATAAGCGGCAACCACAATGAAACGCAAAATAAAACAAGCTAAAATTTGCTGTAACTCGCATTCATATAGGTATCACAGTTCATTTTTAATCAGTGTCCAAACTCGAGTCTACATAATTTTTGCACCGACAGTAATCCTACCGTGTTATGGATAGCCTTTTGGATATGCCGAACACATCAGTTAATGGTTTTCTTGTTGTGCATGCTTCCAGTGTGAGATGTCAAGCTGACATATTCACTCATTAGTTAGATAGTTGACCGATAAATTTTATACTATTTACTCCTCTGATACTGGATAAATTGATCTTTGTAACAATACTACAAACAGAAAGATGAGGAACATTAGGCTTCTGTTATAATAATAGATACGCAGTCTTATTAGCATTAGTTTTTATGTACTCATTAGAACCACAGCACCGCATTCCTTGGGTTGAAATATACATTATATTGGTTAGTTATGATGCATGACCGGCTTCAACAAGCGATGAAGTACCATCTCCATATATTAATGTGAGCAAGACTATTGTGGAATTCATTTTGAAAATGTTCATTAATTTTCAAAAACAGTTGAGAAAACACGCAAACTACACACTGTTGATTTTTTGACGAGATTTAAGTGTAGGAAATTCCTCATTTGTTAATAAAGGTCTCTCTGAAGTGCATACACGTACCATTTCCCATGTAAAAGGGCTGGTATTTTCTGGCAATTATCTCGAACAGTAATGTAGTAAGGGGTTGAATTTCTCATGTCAATGGAAGGGTGAGATATTTTTCTTTAAAATGAGACCAAATTCATTGATTTCTAGGTAAAATGATATTACACTTAAACTACCTTAAATGATATCGTATCCTTCGAGCACTAACACCGCAGAATGCTTGAGCATGCTTACGAATGAAACGCATAGGCACCTTTCTCGTGTATCACTCAGTATCGAAGAAAACCTGATAACTGCAAAACAAAACTTTAATGACACATTTTCATTTCTCATGAATCACCGTCCACTAGTGTTCACATCGACCTTTCGTGACACTTGGTGGCGACTTCACGAAGCGTTTGTCCACGCGATTCGAGGGGTAAGTGAAAATGGGATACATATCTTATAAGGATATAAGGACGGCATCTCCCGCTGTGTTCTGCTCATTTTGAAAATAATTCCATTTGCTCCTGATACATTCCGATGTTTTCCTGTTTAATGTCATTCAGATGCGTCAAACTTACTTTTTGATGATATCATCCATCAATAAATATCACAGACGATCAATTCAATTAATAAATACAGAGTATTAACGCTTCAACTTCAACTTCAACCATCTTCAGCATAAAATCAACTGAATTGTGAGCTTAAATCGAGGTGGACTTGACGAATGCGAGCTCATTTGTCCGATGAATTGAGCTTCTTAACAAATAAGACCAGCGTCGGCGACTGCGAAAACATGCGTGCTTGAGCATAGGCTTGTCAACATTGAAACACGACTATTAAACCAACTGAGTTCGTACCTAAATAATACGATCTTGATGAAGCTCATCTTGTGCGAAATTCCACAGAGAAAAAAATCATCCGCCTCGACCGGGATTCGAACCCGGATCCCTCGATTTCCGGCCGAGTGCTTTAGCCAGTTAATCTTCCGATTCACTCGTTCCCCTGTGGATTTTCCCGAGGCGTCCTCTTCCCCTGTGGCCTCGGTAAAATCCATCCTCGGTCGACCTAACAACAGAATGCTCACTCTCCACGCTTTTCTTCTCGTATTTTGAACTCGATATTATAGAGCGGAAAATAGTATTTTTCAATCAGACATAAATACTATTTATCCTAAATCGTATGCCACTGAATGTTTCCGATACCAGACAGTATTTCTATACTCACCTCCACTAAACTTCGTGCCTCTCGTCATCCAGTCAGCAAAGCCTATTCTCTTTCTTCCCCGCTCATCTTTCTATCACGGTGCTTCCAGTAGCCCCCCTTTACCCCTCATTAACTTAACTGGATACTCTGCTATCTCCGGATTCCCTCTCTCGAAGTTTCCGCTCTCCAACCACGATACCAAACGACGGTTCCCCACTCGCATTCCTTTCCGTTCAGCGAACCTCCTCCAGTCTCCAATATACCAACTTGTCAAACTCCTGCAGCCTATTCTCGTCCTTTTTCCCTCCAAGTCCATGTTCCAGCGCCATAAAATGGTACTCTCTGTATCAGACTCTTCGCCGAATCATACCTTTTTTCCCTAATTCGACAACGATTTCTCCTTGGAGCCTAACTATAGCAACACTCCGATGAAAATGTAACTATAGCAACACTCACTTCATCAGCACGCGTCTTTCGAATAAAAACCAGAATATTCGTGTCACAGAATTAACCAATTGTACCAAACCACACAAGAATTATTGAAACCGACCGTGGTTTCGACACACCACGTGTCATTACCAAGGTAGTAAGAAAGGGGTTATTGGATGCCGCTAGTATATGGGATCCGTACGAGGAAGGTTTGATAAAAGAATTAGAGCGCGTGCAAAGGAGATCCGCTAGATTTTTCAAAGGCTGTGATGATAATTGTATAAGTAATACGAATTTAATAGAAGAACTAGGATGGGAATTACTATCAGAACGCAGGTTAAAGTTTAGGTTAAACCTTTTAAGTACATTCGAAACCGATTTGTTCACAGATGACGTTAGATATATATTAAGAACCCCTGCGTATTATGCTAGGTTTGATCATATTAACAAGATTAGAGAGATAGATTGTCGTACCGATAGATTTATAATGTCATTTTTCCCGCGTACCATAAGACAGAACAATAGGCAGCGTAGCAAAGGGATAGGTAGGTGAAATATAGTTAAGAGTAGTCTTCAGTGCATGATGCATGTAATAACAACCAATAATCCCTTCCTTATTATGTAGATACTAACCATCTAGCTGCATGTGACCCTGTTCTCTAGCATGTCTCCCTTAAATATCCTAGTTGCATGGCAATAGTGCATGTTTGGTGATCTTCACCCCATGCCACACACCCTCGTGGTGGCTCGCACGTGGTGGCTCGCAGGGTATTACGTAGATGTAGTTCGAAGCATTGTTGGAGAGCCTTAAATAGGAGACATAATACATAGCCGTGACTCCGAAGCGGCGGGAGGGGGGAGGGTAGGGGGAGGGGGTGGGAGAAAAACCGGAGTGGGGAGAGGGGGATGTTTGGAAAGGGACAATGAAAAGGGTCACTTAGGAAGGCGAATATTGAGGAGAGGAGAATGGGTGGGGAACCTAATGTCATTACATGAGGGCATATTTTCTGGGGTATTCACAATCTCGAACTGTTCAAGAAAGTCCAATTTTGTACCTTTGTCACAAACATGTAAAATATTCACTTCAAAATCTCTGGAATGGCCTCACATAAATGTTTGGAGAATGCTGATTTTTCGTCATTATTAATAAAATGTTGTCTATGTTCCTTAGCGCATGTATAAATCTTTCTGCCTGTTTGACCAATATAATTAATGTCACAAGCATTGCACTTTAAAGGTTATACACCACTCTTCTCCAAATATCCATGACGGTTTTTAGAATTAAAAAAATTAATCTTCCCAGGGTCGAAGGGTTGTACACAGATAATCTCAGTTTGTCTCCAGGGATTACTTAAAAAAGTCTACACGTTATTTTCTTAAAAAAAAAGGTAGCATACACCATCTCGTAGGGCTATTTGTAATTAGCATACAGGTAGAGTTATATTATCAATTGCAATTGGTTTAACCTTTAAACATGACAATTGAAAATTTCCACCAAGAGTTACGCCTTTTCTGTCCTCAGCGAAAAACCAGAATGTTAACGAAAACTGTGAAAACGAATATTTGTTTCGCAAACAGCTGTTGGTATATACAATATAGTGCTTAGAATGAAATTGATATTTAGACGACAATAACTAACATATGTGTACACCTTGCGACTCAAAATTTCCAAGCACATTTTATTAATCGTGGATTTCTTGGAAAATCGAAGTAATAGCCTTTCAAGCTTTATATGACAGTGTGAAAGGGCGTTCATATCCATCCAAGGGTTCTTGAGCGATCATCAAGGCAAAAGGCCGCCTGTAATGGTCTTTAACGATCCTCAAGCGTCCAAGATGCCAAGTTCAACGTTTATTATTCAAGACTTCTCGAATGCTGTGAAAGCGCAAAAAATATAATACATTATAAAAAAGTGTCCAATTTTCTCCCTTTGCAATGCTCATATACGTAGCACGTGCGCATTCCCATAGAAACAGTCCCGGAACTCTGCGAAGGATGGTTGTCGAGCGATATGGCATGCGACATTGGCGTAGTTGTGCCATGGTCCATGACGAAACCCCGAGCATATCTTGCGGCAACAATGGGTTTCCTACCCCTGGATACTGAACGATGTGAAGGTGTTGTTGCAAACGTACCAATCTAGACAAATTGAGCATCGTGCATTGACATGTTATAATCGTAACAAGATAAAGCTATTCAGCTCCAACGAACATTGGCTCCACATGACAGGAAACGCACCGAGGCGAACATCGAAATGCGCCATAAGAACCTCGCTCTGGTGGCGGTTAATGGAAAGGTTCATTCTCCGCCAGTGGCCCTCCGCACGACAACACAAGCACCCAACCCAACAATTGGGATCCTTTGGGTTATGATCACCAAGAAACGCATCTTCTGTAATTGTTTACGGGCATTGTATTCCAAAACAGGGACAAACACAAAGCAATCACACACCAATAATAATTTAATTTACTTTCTAATAATTTACTTATTTTTATTCTCTTACTACTTGCTTATTTAGTTATTTTTAAATTTGTGGTTATGCATAAATTACCCTTTTCATTATTATTATCATTTCATCTGTATTTCATGGATTCTTTTTGTTTGTTGGTGTGACATTAGCTTAATCTTTCTGTAGGTTTTCGCGGGTTTTTCGCGCTCCCCTATACATGTGTGGGCGTTTTCCTGAAGTGGGTTTTTTCGTCGAAGGATATTCCCTCCCTTACTTCCCAACGTTTTTCCCACAAATGTATATCTCTTTCTTCACACTTATTTCATGTATCCAATAAAGACGACTCATTATTATTTATTATTATTATTATCGAATTTTTCACTTCTCGGCCTTTCTTATGGGCTGGGAAACATTCACCTATCCCGGGTGCAAGGCGCCAAAGGGATTTAAAGGCTCAAATACTGTTATTTTTTAATGTTCATTTAAAAATCTTCGTACTATGGAGCATGTATTAATCATTGTGGTTTTCTGAATTTTCATGTACCTACAAATGATTTTCTATTCCTATTTTTTCCAAGCTTTTGTGCAGGTTTTTCGGTATTACACCTGTCGCGGATATTATTATTGGTACAATTTTTACGGTTTTTTGGTTCCATATTTCTTTTATTTCTTCAGCCAGAGGACTATATTTCTGTATTTTTTCTCTGTATTTAGCCTCTAAATTTTCTGTATTTGGAATGGATACATCTATTAAGTATGTTATCCGGTCTTGTTTTGATTGAAGAGTTATGTCCGGTCTATTTTTTGGGCGAGGACGGTCCGTTATAATACTTCTATTGTAATATATTTTTACAGCTTCATTTTCTATTACATGCAGTGGTGTCATTAGGTACCACGGTTTAGTTTCATGGGATACATTGTACTTACTAACTAATGCAAGATATATTTGTTTGCATATATTATCATGTCGTTGTGTGTATTCCACGCTTGCTAGTGCACTGCATCCACTTGTGATGTGTTCTATTGTTTCTGTCTTGCTATCGCATTTTCGGCATTTGTCATTCACGTTTGGTTCTTTAATTATGAACTTACTGTAGTTTTTTGTTTTAATTATTCCATCTTGTATGGAAATCATAAATCCGTCTGTTTCTGCAAAGATATCTGATGTTAACCATTTATTTGAAGCCTCTTTGTCAATGTGTGGTTGCAGAAGATGGTCAGCATGCGTCCCATGTAGCGTTTTGGCTCTCCACCTCTCAAACTTCATACTGCCAGAATCTTTTTGTATCACTGTATTTCGTTTGCTTAGTTGTAAGGGAGAGTTATCTATTTGTATCAAGACTTTATGCATTTGAGATTCTTTTTCCCTCGAGTAGAAATATTTTCTTAAATTTTCTATTTGCGATTGGTGTGAGTTTTTTATGTCGATGAAACCTCTTCCTCCTCCTTTTCTGGGCAGCATAAACCTTTCTATTGCAGAGTGTTGATGGTGCTTCCTATATTTAGAGGCTACTGTTCTCATTAGTGTATTGAGACAGTTGAGTTCCGTATCCGTCCATTCAATAATGCCAAATGAGTTGGTTAGAAGTGGCCATGCAGATGTGTTTATAGCCATTGTTGTATTACGTCCATTGAGTTCTGTTTTTAAGACTTTTGTTAATCTGGTTTTGAAGTCCCATTTTATTTCTTCTTTTATCTTCTTGTGAGCAGTTACTAGATTTTGAATGAACCCGAGATATTAGTAGTATTCATCTACCTTCATAGGGTCTATTACCTTTTCACTCTCAGTAGCATATCCTTCATGTTCTTATACCTTTTCTCTTATAATAGAGCATGTTTTGCATTTTTCCACTCCAAAACTCATACGGATATCATTGCTGAAGATTTCCGTGATCTTTAGAGCATTTTCCAATCCTACTTTTGAATCTGCATATAATTTTAAGTCATCCATATAAAAAAGGTGATTGATTCTATAGCGGCATCCGTCTTTCATTATCGTATATACATTACCAGACCTGTTTAACATGTTTGAGAGAGGGTTTAGGCTCATACAGAACTATAGGGCACTTAAACAGTCACCTTGAAAAATACCATTCCTTATTTGAATATTTCGACTTTGGTAAATCTTACTAGCGGTTTTGAGTTGGAGCCTAGTTGCCCATGTGTCCATAGTTCTTGCAAGGAATTCGATTAAGGTAGGGTCCACCTTACTATTTTAAGTACTTCACTTCACCAAGGGTGAGGGACACTATCAAATGCTTTTTGGTAATCAATATATGCACTATACAGATTTGTTTTATTAGCTTCGGCATGGTTGATGATGTTTTGGTCTATTATCAGTTGCTCTTTGCATCCTCGACTTCCTTTTCTGCATCCTTTCTGTTCTTCCGTCATTACTTTATTTATCCTCAAGTGTTCGTCTATTTTTGATGCTATTACAGATGTCATTATTTTGTATATTGTTGATAAAAAAGAAATGGGTCTATATTAATCTAAGACCGATCGGACCACAAAATTCTTATTCGGCTTCGGCGGCCGACGGAATGTGTTGTCGCCCGGCGGTAGCTTGGTCGCCGACTTCCCATCCGAAGATCGCGTCCGGAGATGACCAAGGATTTGCGAGATGGAAACTGGCGGAATTGAACCGAGGGAGTGTGGGCCAGATGAGAGAGAGAAACGAGTTTACACACTACGACGCGCTGCGTGCTGGAGAATGAGCGGGCCGTGCAACGCAAGTCACTGAAACTTGACGTCGCGAGTGAATTGACTGCGATTGGTGGGCGGAAAACGAGAGAAAAATAACAACAACCTTAGCCAGTTTGATCAACTTCAAGCAAGAACATTTACATAACAAACAAGTATTATGATTGAAAACAAGCCCGTAGGCTAAATACCGTAAACTTGATCTATAGAAGACGAACACACAACGAGTCACAACTGCAGCACAGCAGGTCCTTCTCGTCCGCGGTCAGTTTCAATAGAGGCCGGGCGCAGCGGAGAGACAATGCGGCAGGCGATTGAGGGGAGTCCGCTGACCAACGCAGGAGTTGGGGGGAGTAGGGGGAAATCCTTGTCCTTCTTGATTGGTGGAGAAAATGACGCTAGCGTTGAGTTGGTCAGAAAAGAGTACGCTACCATCACATTCAGTATAAAAGTGAGTTAATTGTCACAAGACAGTCCGCGGACAGCGAACGCGAGACAGCGAATCGCGAGACCACAATGCGCGCGAGGGGATAGCCACGACGGCGTTTGCAAGTTTTTGGCGTTCGCGAGTGGTTTTTCTGGCAGATTGGTTTTGCAGAGTGGGAGAGGGGAACTTTTGGCACAGCCGGACAAATGCCACACCCCCTCTTGCACCCAAATGATCGGAAGGGGAGGGAGGGAGGGAGAGCGGTGTTAAGGTCACACTCGCACTTAAATGTTTTAATGGGCAGCGGCGCGACTCTGTGTCTGTCTGGATCATTCAATCGCAGATTCCCGCGGAAGATGGTATTCGACATTAAAGCCGTCCAGAACGCGGAATTTTATGGGGCAGTCTGGTACGTGGATAAAAGCACTTCCAATCAAGGTGACCACGATGATACGATTTCCAAACTAGAATGTTCGCGAGTTTAGGTACTCGAAAAGGTTTCCTGAAAGACGAAAGGCGCGGTTTGGTTGGTTTATGTCACATTCATATTTTGATCTTATTTATGTCACGTAAAAAATACAAATGGGTAATGAAAGGACTATTGACTTCTCTGCGAAGTAAGGCAGTGAATTCAAATTAGCATCGAACTGCTCACCTGAGAATAGTTTTACTTGCTTGAAAAAATTTGATCGCCAGAATAGTTGGCTCCAGGTCCTACATTTCCCCTTCAATCACCAACCGTCTCGAGGGAGATTTTTTCTAGAAAATTTATGTTCCTACATGCCTACACCAACTATTTCTACCCTTAAAATCACGAACCGTCTCGAGGGAGATTTTTTCTAGAAAATATGCGTTTCTATGTGCCACCTACTATTTCTACCCTTTGTCTACCTCACCTCAACATTACTTTTTCAATTTTGCGCTTTTCATATTGTCAAAAATGCTTTTTTTTCCTTCTTATCCACTCATTTTTACGTCGCGTTCCGTCCCACCACAGCACCCCTGTTTCAATCAACAGGCCCGTAAGCTTCTATACCGGGGGTGGGACGGTACACGGGCCATTATAGGGATATTTGGTAATATATGACATTTGCGTATAAAGGTATAAAATAGTTGAAGCGAACAAAAACTACAACGTTTACAGATGGATGACGTGTATAGTGGCGACACTGGGTGGCACACTAGGTGATTGTTCACAATAAAAATGTCGGAGCTTAAGGTGCTTGTGCACGCGAACAAAATGCAAATAACATCACCATGTCTCAACGTGATGGCCACAAGAACAATGAACATTATAGAAGCTCACTTTGTGCTGCGGAAAATGACAATGTAGAACTGAAAATGAAAATGTAAGATTTAAGGCTTTCTCGGTGAATGCTTAGAGTGCAAAGCTCTCGGGGGTTTCCACTCGGGTGATGGTGGTTTGTGGTCCTCTACTGTCGGCGCAGAAATTATGTGCACTCGAGTTTGGGTACAAATAAAAAGTTAACGAAAAGACTTACAGAGAAACTAATGACACCATCATTTTTATCATACATTTCTACGTTATTTAATAGTAAATTTTAATTTTTTTGATGAATTTTAATATTTTTTACTACAGTTATAACGTAAAAAGTACCAGTTATTTACAGCGCGCGGGAAAAGCTCCGACTTTGATACTTTGTAACTCAAACACAAGATCTTCAATGTCAACTATATTCACGTAAATGGAGGATAGATATGTTTGCTATAGATTGTGCGAGTTGGAGCTATTTATGTTTCATAGAAATAAAGTTATTATTAATTTTTTCAAGTTATTGCATTTCAAAACTGGGGCATCGTAAGATTTCGTTCTTGGTCTCGTTGCAATTCGCATGCCTTGAACGTTTCCAATAAGTTATTGTCCAAAACATCGATAAGCGCGTTTAATTTAAATCGAGTGATATTTATAATGGACGAAGTGAGAGGTCCCGTTGGGCGAAACGCCTAGCAGAATCGGTGCTGTGTTGCCGCGTAAACCCGCTCGGGCCCCCAGCGATCGGCGCAGCCTCGAGCTCCGTGTTAGGAAAGGAAAGGTTTGCAGGCTTTAATTTGTGCAAGTTATCCATAACGGAGAAATGAAATGAATTTTTTGAATCCACTTGAGATGCATTAGCAAGACCCGGGTTTTGACACCTCGTGCCATCGTCAGAACCTGTGTCGAAACTTGCGTCTTGTTATTAAATGTCAGGTGGATTTAACAAGTCATTTTATTTCTCCGTACTTTGTTTGTACACAGAGCTTAATTCTAATGCAAACCTTCATCACCACATTACCGCTACCGCATTACTAAATACCTCACGTGAATCATCGCCAAAAATAACTTGCAAATGTGAATGAGCGAAAGAGTAAGGAATGCGATTACATTGTTAACCAGGGCCGCCTTGCAGGCCGGCTTGGGCAGGCGCCGAGCGCTGGGGGCCCGAGCGGGTGTACGCGGCAACACAGCACCGATTCTGCTAGGCGTTTCGCCCAACGGGACCTCTCACTTCGTCCATTATAAATATCAATCGATTTAAATTAAACGCGCTTATCGATGTTTTGGACAATAACTTATTGGAAACGTTCAAGGCATGCGAATTGCAACGAGACCAAGAACGAAATCTTACGATGCCCCAGTTTTGAAATGCAATAACTTGAAAAAATTAATAATAACTTTATTTCTATGAAACATACATAGCTCCAATTCGCAAAATCTATAGCAAACATATCTATCCTCCATTTACGTGAATACAGTTGACATTGAAGATCTTGTGTTTGAGTTACAAAGTATCAAAGTCGGAGCTTTTCCCGCGCGCTGTAAATAACTGGAACTATTTACGTTATAACTGTAGTAAAAAATATAAAAATTCATCAAAAAAATTAAAATTTACTATTACATAACGTAGAAATGTATGATAAAAATGATGGTGTCATTAGTTTCTCTGTAAGTCTTTTCGTTAACTTTTTATTTGTACCCAAACTCGAGTGCACATAATTTCTGCGCCGACAGTAGGGGACGACGGCAGACTGCACCTTCGAAGCGTCGGCGCCGCAAACCACCATCACCCGGTTGGAAACCCGAGAGCTTTGCACTGTGAAAATGGCATTGCTTAAAATATTTCACAAGTAGATGTACGATACAGAAGTAGGTACTTGAATGAAGGAGAAATATCGGTGGCTCAGGTACGGATATGACCTGAAGCCACCGAGGGTAATGTTTAAATAATATTTAGAAACGTTATTCAGCTGAAAGTAAATAAATCGTCGGTCACATTGGCTAGGCTAGATAAGTGCACTTCAAACACGTAATTAGAGAATTACATTAATAGCGGTTAAACGTGTGAATGCTCCACGCTACCATTTGACAGTGAATCTTAGATAAAGGTAGCTGCAAAAAGAGCACTAATTACTATTCTCATAAATTGCTTCCAAAAGGCAAAATGATAGAGAATGGATATAATGGACCATTCGGCACGATTGCCATAGGGAATACGAAAGCCACTGAAATACACGATTTCTTTGTGCATGGATCATTAGTGTATATAAAACTCATAAACTTTTATAAAGTAATAGCAGCAAAGTTGCTAGATTAACGCCATAATTCATCTAGTAAAATGGAAATGTTTTCCGAAAAATCACTGTATTATACATAATATTTACAGACAAATTGCACGCGACAGCCATTGTGAGTTAATCCTTTTTCCACAAAAAACTGGCAGAGAACAAATTTAGAGAGAATATCACATATGAATAAGCCAAATTATATTTGGGGATAAAATGCGCCGAACGAAATCAGAAAGGTAAAGAGAGACAAACTTAAAGGACACGATCAGAGGAACAGCAACTTAACAAGGTGAAAAACTTTAGGTAAAAACAATTGAACAGAATAATAATAAAGTCTTCTCGGGTTTTCCACCAGGTTAGGTAATTGTTGGTCGACGTTTCGATGGCTACCTCCGCCATCGTCCTCAAAAGAATAACCCTTGAAGACCATGGACGGAGAGGAAACCTGGAAAGTTTTGAGTATCGCAACCATTTGGGTTCACACGAACGAATTTGATGCTTCAGTAGCGTATAACGAATGAATAGAATGGCGGAGGAATATGGACTGCCAAAGCTCCCGACTAATGAGTGCTTATGATGACAGAGTACACAGGTTTTCACAAAATGTTATACAACATTCTGGCAACATTTTCGAGTAAAATTAATCAGTAAAAATAATTTATCCTCCATGTTTCAATACCACATTATATTTCGATTGAAATGGAAAGCTCAGGCGAGGAGAAACAGCCACGAGATCACAATTCTAATATTACACCCACCCAAAAGGATTACATTACGAACTCATTGGTGACACTCTGGGTTACTAAGAGTTTTCTTAGAAAGATTAGTCTTCCAAGGATATCTTAGAAAGCAAGGATATCTTAGAAAGATTAGTCTTCCAAGGATATGAGCCTCGTCGCCAAAAGAAAGTTTTTCAAATAAATTCTCCCTTCGATGGAAAAAAAACGAAAATCGAAGTGATCGAATGTTGTAATAACAAAAGTACTATCAATCTAACGAACTGAAACAGGCGGTTATATTGGTACTCAAAGATTTGCGGGGATGCAAAGCTCAGAAAAATCGTTTGATCTCACGAAGGCCTCTTAAAACACAATGCCTCAAAGGTGGAACGTACAGAATTTGCAATACAGAATCGACTTAAACGCTCAAGAATAAGGTGTATGCCTTCCGCTTTCATTTCTTTAAAAATACATAAACATAAGCACGAAAACTAGACTTCTCAGTACAAAAAGGTGCATTCTGATCTTAACTGACTCAGGAACATTCATTAAAATGGATTTCCTTAATTTTCTACCGCAACGACCTTAATGAGTCTATTAGTTGAACAGCTACACTGCCATTCCAATTACATTGTTATCAGTAACGAACCTATAAAAAACTATTAATACAATATAAATAAATAAATAAATAAATGAAAACATAATTAAAGGTAGTAAATATTAAAATATGGAACAAATTTACAAAATCAATATCCGCCTCGAATACCGAAGCCCAATTTAAGCTGATTCCTGAACATTATCAGCAGATTTATTAAAAAAATTACCAAGCATAATCTATTTATTAAAAAACTGAAAGTGAGCTATTTATGCATATAAGTTGGCTAAATATTTTAGACAAAAAACACACTTCAATAATTTACATTAAAAACTGTTAAAGTTAGCAAAAGTTATCGTCTAATATTTTGATAAAAGCGATGAGAAATTATAGAGAAGGATTGATTTGGATGATATTTCACTGAAGACTACGTGGCACATTGCTCTCCATCGCTCCACACCGCATATCGCACATAATCTTATTTTCATCTCACTTTCCAGGGTTGTATACACCAGTACGCTGTAATGCGATAGTCAAATCAATGCGAGGTTTTCGAGTAAATGAATCGCATGCAGTCGCATAGCAGAGTTTATCGCATTGTGTTACATTATAACGCGTCGACATTAATTCTCAATTACCTGGATGCAGAGTGGCAAAAAAAGTCTTCTTGGAGAGTATGGGAGGAAAGAGACCAGTGAGCAAAGCAAGGGCAAGGTGGGAAGATAACATAAGCAAGGATGCAAGAGACCTACTAAGGATCAGGAACCGGAGAGAACAGTCAAGAGACCGAGATGGATGGAGACGGAAAATTGACGAGGCCAAGGCTCCAGCAGGTAGGGCTGTAGCGCCGTTGGAGAGAGAGAGGGAGAGATTACCTGGATGCACATCGCATAACACATTGCATATCTTACTGGGCATATATCGCACTGCTTCGTAATTATCGAACTGCAACGAAATGTGATACATCGCATGGCCCAAATAATCAATATTGCAATGTTATATCTCCAGCATATCGCATTTGTGCAACGATGTATCGTAACATCGCAGAGGTAATTCAAGCTTCAAATTTCTAATCTTCCTCTTCAATCTTCTAGCATTCTCCTCCCATTCATCCCCATTCTTTCCCTCATTCATTCCAATTCTACTTCCCTTGCCACTTCCTCCTCTGTCCTTCCATTCTCCGTCCATTCACGTGAATTCAGGAGCAGGAATCGTGAGTCATTGAAGGAAAAAACTCAATGGCTTTTCAAGTGATTCGGAAAAAAATTCCAGCACTGGATCTCTCTTGAGCACATCTCCCTGCACGGTGGAAACAACCACTCATGAAATAATATGAAAGCTGCAAGAATTACACTTTTTAAATTTTCGCCTTTATTAAAGAAAGATTTTGACTTTCGTTTAAGGCGCTCAATACGAAATAAAAGTCGGGGCTCAATTTTTTTATTCGGTATCATGCCTTGATATTTGTAAACAACTATAAAAAAGTGAAATGTATTATTTCGCGTTTGTAAAAAAATATACGCATAGAATCGCAGTACGCTGTAATACAAGTTCTGTGGACATAAGAGTTAGCCGCTTATATAATTGTCTGCGCTCGATTCTCGTTGAGAAAAGTGTTTGCCCGCCATACTACGCTGGCTGAGCCTCCGATGAAATTTTA